>BSBK01000469.1:1202500-1927500 GCA_027943335.1 Chamaecyparis obtusa | reverse complement strand
AAATATTCAAATACCAGTAAACCTACCACTGGATTCCCCAAATTTGAATCTCCAACAAATTCTAGATATTTCTCAAATATAACATGCCATTTGGAAAACTGATGAAATGCCACAGAGTTGAAGTGCTAGAAAGAAAAGGCAAATGATTATCCATTCCTTACTAGCCTAATCAAAATTATAAATTAAAGTGAATATCAATTTATTTCCTTGAATAGCTCCATTATCTTCCACTTCAGAAGCACTATTAGGATCATCATTTTATGTGGGTGTTACTCCTTTGAACATGCCAAGGATTATAATTGAGTGATTCCCAGTTTCCTACTATAGTATCATTATCATGACCAATGTCTCTTTCAATATTATGAAAAGGTTTCTATAGTAACAACTCAGATAAACAAAACTCCACCCATTTACTCGAATCATGTGGAGGAATGGATAGAAACCTAGGGAAAACTCTAACAATAACTATCATTTTCCCTGACCCCCATTTGTTGTCTTCTCTTTATCTAGGATTGTATATCTAAGATCTTGCTGCATCAATCAAGGTGATACCTTCCATACAGATTGGCCTTGTTTTATAGCCATCTACAAAAGATTTGGCATGTTCTTCATCAATTTCCTCACCATTTACTACTACAGGTTTGAAAACTTCATGCGAGACATTTAGATTAACAAACCTTTTGCTACTCTCAACCAATGGAAGCTCTAACAACATATGACATGTTTCTTGGGCTCCAATATCCCTCTCTATAACTATTTTCATGAGTAGCTTTTTGTATGCTCACACAGCTAAATCCTCAGGATTTTCCAGGTTTGACAAACGCATCAATGTTTAAGCATAGGTTTCTGAATTTCTCTCAGCTTTTGCTGCATACTTTACAATGTATTTAATAATTGCATGTTTTGAAAGAACAAGTTGCCAATCTATATTTGCCCTCCACAGTTGTAGTATGTACCAATAATGTGAATTCACTCTATCATCATTTCTAGCAAGCTCAAATTTTATTTTACTTGATTCTCTATCCTCACGTAACTTGGATCCCTCCAAATTCAATGACCAAGGAGCATTGTACCTAAGAGAAAGACAAGTGAGCATCTATTTTGATTAATTTTTTGGAATAGTTAATATATAATATTAATATATTCTATATTAATTGATGAAATAATTACCTATAAACCATTCTTCTCCTTTTTTTACACAAACATTTACCCTCCTTACAGACTGTGTGTCATTCCACATAGTTGACCATCTCTTCATAGTCATGGTCAATATCCATTTGAGCTAGTTGTGCACTATTTTTGAGACATGGATGTTGACCAAAATGTTGGAAAACCTACAAATGGTTACGAATAATATATCATATTAAAATTTTATAATAGTTTCTTATTTCTCATACATATGAACATATAGTGTAAGCATCATGTTATGTAGATATATATGATCAAATGACTTAAAACATACCTGTATATCTCTTTGATGAGGATCATGTCTAGGATTTCATGCATGAATAATGGAATGAAAATATCTCTCATCAGTTTTGTGTTCCTCCTCATTTGAGAAGTCAATAGTGTCCATGTTTGGTGCTCCTTCGAGCCATAAAAAGTCATGCACATGAGGCAAACCCCTATGTTGCCACTCATACAGGTACACCAAAAATCATTGACTTTCATACCTTTTTCAAGTGTTTCTGTCTTGAACATTGTATGCCTTAAATGCATGTAATGTGCAACTATATGAGGATAGTCAATGACATTATGTCTTCCCCACTTTTGAGCCTCTTGTGGATCATTTGGTGGTTTTCCTGGCATCAATGCATGCAAATCAAGCCACTGCATATCTGATGCACTTAAGGTGAAGAAAATTGTAGGAGTCCCAATTTGGTGAAGCATGTCTATTAATTCTTCTCTACATTTACATGAATATGATCTTGTTCCTCTTAGAGTTGTTCCAAATCTCATCAACCTATCTGCCAAATTATTATGTGGCATATTTTCCATATGTTCTCATAGCTCATTGATGGTAATTGGCATGTCTTGAAAACTTCTTTTTACAAATACAACAAATGAATTTTGTGCACGATGTCTCATTATCATATTCATCATGAAATACCTAAACCTTGGATGTTTACCAAATCGATGATCTCTATGCCGCAACAAATGCTTCACATATTCATGCAGATGAATTCGCCTCATTCTTGTCTCTAACCAATCACAATGTCCATTAGGAAACAATGTTGGAAATTCCATATCTAACCATCCTTATGTGACATATTTATTAATAGGTGATGCACCTATAGCTGGTCATTCAATTAATGTAGATGGAACTATCTCAAGATTGTTAACTCATGCTTGGATTAATTCCATTTCTCTTTGACCATTAGGCGGTCATGAAGCCATAGACATTGTGTGTTGAATTACATTACCTTCATCTGTCTCCATGAGTGGACCCACAAAAATGACTTTGTTTGCATCAAAATCAAATTCCATGTGGATTGTCCTCAATCTATTAAAAACATTTTGATTAGTATTTATTGGCAAGTCATTGAGAGCAACTTCATCAATTCTATCATCTACATAAAACTTGTCATGCTCTATTTTGTATTTTAATGCTCTGTACATATGATCCAAGTTTACAGTAAAGTTATAATGTGTACCACGTTGATCCCTTATCTGGACAATAATAATTGGAAAATGCTCAATTTTATGGGGTAAAACTTTGGTTACTTGTTCTAGACATGTTGAAGGAAACTTATAGTGTGTCCTTTATACTTATATTAACCACCAGTTGCATGTGTAACTTTTAGTATATGACTGACACGTGCAATCAACATCTCTTCAACCTGAGTCAAATTTGCAAGCTCTTTTGGTTGAGATCCAGGGTCCATATTGTTTCAAGATGAAAACCTATGAGTTCCTCTTTCTTGTCTACACATGTTGCATATAGGACCTTGACAGGTGTGATATACTTTAATTGCAAGATATGATTTTTGACAAACATGACACATATTAGGAGTCTTCAAACTATCTATCTGATGCCTAAACTGCATTTGGAATCTTCTAAATTTAGTTTCAATCATACCATTTGGGTTTGGCATGTTTTCCATAGTACCTTCCACATCAACATTAATTTCTATTTGATTTTAATGTTGTGACATTTGTAGAACACACTCTATGGACATAGATTCTTCATTTTCAATATTTAACCAAATATTTACGTTAGGCAAATTTTTATATCTGTGACTTGGTTCAGGATCATCTTGAGTCACTTGACGCCCTTTATTTTGAAGGCTTCTGAGAAGAAGTTCGTTGATGGTTGTTTATTTGAACATTTGTTTCATCTTGATTTTCATTTTCTACTTATTCCACTATTACTTTTTCCCTTCTTCTATAATTTTTTTGTCTATCAACTTCATTACGCCTTACCCTATGTTGTTCTCTTTGAATTTCTATCAATTGTTCTTGTTGACATCTACGAGACTCTTCTATATTGTCTTTGATATTCTATTTTATATTCTCTTCTTGCTTCCTCTGAGTCAAAGTTCAACATCAGTCTCACCATATCTAGTATGGAATAATGTAAAATTAGTGACCCAATCAAACTTTATATTATATATATGTAAAAACATTGTATTATTTAGAAATAATGAATGTTACTTGTTAATTAATATGTTTTTTATGTAGAATTGAAAGGCACATGTCAATTTATAATACATAGCAATTTAGTTTTGATAATTTATGTATCATGTTTAAATACATATTTATACATATAGAATACAAATTATGAAAAAAATAGACAACAACAACACTTTGAGTGTAGAAACCATAAGAATTACAAATACATGGAGTAAATTAGAGCTAAGATATTGTAAGAATAACAAAATGATTTTTTTAACAATAATTGATATACAATGACAATTGCAATGGTCTAAAGGCCATTTTGTGAAAACATGAGAATACATGATCTTTTATTTGAAATAGTAAAAATGAAACCCAAAAAATACATGATCCCATTTGGATCTCAATACAAACATTAATTGTAAACATTTCAATTCTAGTATGTTTGCCTCCATCCTCCTCTAACACATTCTTCCTCTGGTTGTACGTGGGCACATGACTATGGCTTTAGAGTGTGAGAGCCAGGAAAATACACCTCAAAGAACTCTTCTTGACTAAGTGGTGAAACAAAGCTATTGACGGTCACACCCAACCACCAACAATCATTGTCTAGAACTTCTACTACAAAGCCAGGAGGTACATATCAAGGAAACCTAATGGCAGGTGGAATAGGTCTCATATAGTCTATATATACCTCAATGAGGGGCTCTCGAGTCCATTCGTCATTTATGAAGTGGTGATATTTCACATAATATTTTGGCATGTTAGTATTGTTTACAATGCCTACAATAGTTCCTTCAAACCAAGCCCCTTCAAACCCCTCCTCATCGCAGCCAACCTTTACCTTCATTCCCACATTAAACTCCATGTGTATGCCTAATTTATGATTACAAAAAAAATGATTTCAATTTATAGTGAAAATGATATAATACAAACATAATATAATTATAATTAACAAATTCAATTTCATTAAATGAGTTTCAATTAAGTATTATATTTTTATACATGTTTTTTACATGAATGTTTAAGGTCTCCTAATGTTTAAAACTAGATTTACATAATATGTTAGTAGAGATCAGATTTAGAGAATTCGATTTAGAAATTAGTTTTACATAATTTCATCTAAAAATTAGATTTAGAAATTGATTTTGTTTATTGTATTACAATTATATTATATCTTTTCATTTATAAATTGAAATGGTTTTGTTTTTTGTAGTCATAAATAAGGCATACAAATGGACTTTAATATGGGAATGAAGGTAGAAGTTAGCTGTGATGAGGAGGGCTTCAAAGTGGCATGGTTTGAAGGAACAATTATAGGCATTTTAAATAATTCTGATAAACCAAAATTTTCTGTGAGATATGATCACTTCATAACCGACGAATGAGCTCAAGAGCCCCTCGTTGAGGAAGTCCTTTTAGACTATAAGAGACATCTTCCACATGTGATTAGTTTCCCTCGATATGTACCACCTGGGTTTGAATTTAAAGTTCTAGACAATGATTATTGGTGGTCCGATGTGACTGTTGACAAATATGTTTCACCACTAAGTCTTGAAGAGTTATTTGAAGTATATTTCTCTAACATTCATACTCTAAAACCATATTTGCGTGCCCAATTACAACCAGGGACAGAATGGATTAGAGGAAGACAAAGACCAACATAGTGGAATTGAAGAGTTCACAATTACTTTTTGGTTTGAGATCTAGTACCTCAGAAAATGGGATCACATATTTTTGGGTTTCATTGTTTATTATTCCAAATAAGAGATCATGTTTTGTCATGTTTTCACAAAATGACCCTAGACCATTTCATTGTCAGTATATATCCATTATTGGTATAAAATAATCATTTTGTTATTGTTGCAATATCTTAGCTCTCATTTTCTCCATGTATCTATAATTAATTTTAATTTCTTCACTCAAATTGTTGTTATTGTCTAATTTATTTTCATAATTGCTATTCTATATGTATAAATATGTATTTAAACATGATACAAAAATTATAAAAACTAAATTGATATGTAGTATAAATTAACATATGGCCTTTCAATTGTATATATAAAAAAATATATTAATTGACAAGTAACCCTCATTCTTTATAAATATTACAATGTTGTTACATATTGAACATATAAAATTTGTTTAGGTTAGTAATTTACTTTCTTTTATAGTATATATGGTGTGATCAAGGTTGAACTTTGAGTCAGAGGAGAAAAGAAGAGAATATCAAAGACAACATAAAAGAGAGTTGTGTAGACGTCAACAAGAAACAATTGACAGAAAATCAAAGAGAACATAGAATAAGACGTAATGAAGTTGGAAAACAAAGAATTGGTAGAAGAAGTGTAGAAGTAATAGCAGAACAATTAGAAAATGAAAATTGAGATGAAAAAAATGTTGAAAGAAACAATCATCAATGAACTTCTAAACAAATCCTTCAAAATGAAGGACGTTAATGGATTCAAGATGCTCATGAACCAAGTCATAGATATAACAATCCACCTAATGTAAATATTCAGTTGGGTGTTGAAAATGAAAATTCTACATCCATAGAATGTGTTCCACAAACACCACAACATGAAAATCAAATACAAATGAATGTTGATGTGGAAGGTACTATGGAAAACATGCCAAAACCAAATGGTATGATTCAAACTGAATTTAGAAGATTCCAAATATAGTTTAGACATCAGATAGATAGTTTGAAGACTCCTAATATGTGTCATGTTTTTCAAGAATCGTATCTTGAAATGAAATTATATCATACCTGTGAAGGTCCTATATGCAATAGGTGTAGACAAGAGCACATAACTCATAGGTTTTCATCTTCAAACAATATGGACCCTGTCTCTCAACCAGAAGAGCTTGTAAATTTGACTCAAGTTAAAGAGATATTGATTACATGTGTCATCCCTATACTACAAGTTACACATGCAACTGGTGGTCAGTATAAGTATAAATGACACACTACAAGTTTTCCCCAATATGTTGAACAAGTATCCAAAGTTTTTCCACATACAATTGAGAATTTTCCAATCATTATTATTCGCAGAAGGGATCAACGTGGTATGCATTATAACTTTACTATAAATAGGGATCATGTTTACAGAGCATTGAAATACAAATTAGAGCATGACAATTTTTATGCAGATGTTAGAATAATTGAAGTTTCTCTCATTGAGTTGCTGAGAAATTCTGATGAGAATGTTTTTTAACAGATTGAGGACAATGCATATGGAATTCGATTATGATGCAAACAAATTCATATTTGTGGGTCCAATCTTGGAGACAGATGAACGTAATGTAATTTAGCACACAACATCTATGGCTTCAAGACCACCTAATGCTCAAAGAGAAATGGAATTAATCCAATCATGGGTTAACAATCTTGACACAATTCCATCTGCATTAATTGAATGGCCAGTTATAGGTGCATCACCCATGAATAAATATTTCACATCAGGATTGATAGATATGGCATTTCCAACATTGTTTCTTGATGGAATATGTGATTGATTAGAGCCAAGAATGAGGCGAACTCATCTACATGAATTTGTGAAGCATTTGTCATGTTATAGGGATCATCGATTTGATAAACATCCAAGGTTTAGGTATTTCATAATGAACATCATGATAATGAGACATCATGCACAAAATTCATCTAATGTATTTGTAAAAATGAGTTTTCAAGACATGCCAATTACCATCAATGAGCTACATGAACATTGGAAAATATGCCACATAACAATTTGGTGGATAGGTTGATGAGATTTGGAACAACTCTAAGAGGCACAAGATCATATTGGTCTAAATGTAAAGTAGAATTAACAAACATGCTTCATCAAATTGGCACTCCTAAAATTTTCTTCAACTTAAGTGCAGAAGATATGTAGTGCCCTGATTTTCCTACATTGATGCTAGGAGCACCACCAACTGATCCATGAGAGGCTCAAAAATGAAGAAGACAAAGTGTCTTTGACTATCCACATATAGTTGCACATTACATGCATTTAAGACATACAATATTCAAAAAGGAAATACTTGAAAAAGGTATGAAAGTCAAATATTTTTGGTCTAGATATGAGTGGCAACATAGGGGGGTTCACCTCATGTGCATGGCTTGTTATGGCTTGAAGGAGCACCAAACATGAACACTATTGACTGGTCAAATGAGGAGGAACGAAAAAGTGTTGAGAGATATTTTCATTCCATTATTCATGTATGGAATCCTAGACATGATCCTCGTCAAAGAAATATAGGTATGTTTTAAATAATTTGGTCATTCATATATATATATATATATATATATATATATATATATATATATATATATATATATATATATATATATATATATATATCAGTATACCATGATGTTTAAAATATATGTTCATATATATTTCCATATAATTATTATAAATTTTTAATATGATATATTACCCACAACCATTTGTAGGTTTCCCAACATTTTGGTGAACATCCATGTCTCAAAAATAGTGCACAACTAGCTGAGATGGATATTGACCATGACTATGAAGAGATAGTCAATTGTGTGGAATGACACATGGTTTGTAAGGAGGGTGTATGTCTATATAAAAAAAAAGGGGGAAGAATGGTTTGTAGGTAATTATTGCATCGATTAGTAAGGTTTATATTAATATTATATATCAACTATAAATAGAATACTTAATCAAAATAGATGCTCATTTGTATTTGTCTTAGGTACAATGCTCCTTGGCCATTGAATTTGGAGGATCCAAGTTATATGAGGATAGAGAATTGGGTGAAACAAAATTTTAGCTAGCTAGAAATGATGATAGTCAATTCACATAATCGGTACTTAGTGCAACTATGGAGGGAAAATATAGATTGACAACCTACTCTTTCAAAACATGTAGTTATTAAATGCATTTCAAAGTATGTAGCAAAAGCCGAGAGAAGCTTAGAAACCTGTTCTGAAATGTTGATGTGTTTGTCAATCTTGGAAAATCTTGATGATTTAGTTGCATGAGCATACATAAAGATTCTCACAGAAACAATTATAGAGAGGGACATTGGAGCCCATGAAACATTTCATATGTTGTTAGAGATTCCATTGGTAGAGAGTAGTAGAAGGTTTGTTAATCTAAATGTTTCACATGAAGTTTTCAAACATATAGTAGTAAATAATGAGGAAAATGATGAAGAACACACCAAATCTTTTGTAGATTGCTATAAAACAAGGCTATATTGTATGGAAGGTATCACCTTGATTGATGTAGCAAGATCTTGGATATACAATCCTAGAAAAAGAGGAGACAAAAAATGGGGGCCAAGGAAAACAACAACTATTGTTAGAGTTTTCCCTAAGTTTCTATCCATTCCTCCACATGATTCAAGTAAATGAGTGAAGTATTGTTTATTTGAGTTGTTACTATACAAACCTTTTCATAACATTGAAAGAGACATTGGTCATGATAATGATGCTATAGTAGAAAACTGTGACTCACTCAATTATAATCCTTGGCATGTTCAAAGACTAGCACCTATAGAAAATGATGAACCTAGTAGTGATTCTAAAACAAAAGATAATGGAGGTATTCAAGAAAATACCACAAAGCATAAAATGTCTTTCATGTTGCGTTGCGACTGCTACTAGCATATATATACTTATATATATAATACACCAAGAGTAATCCTTCTTGAGGAGCGTATTGCACCTTGCAATTTGAAAAAAAATAGGCATCTCGAGAAGGAGTACGCTCAATATATATATATATATATATATATATATATATATATATATATATATATATATATATATATATATATATATATATATATATATGCTAGTAATAGTCGCAATGCAATATAGAATACATTTTATGATTTTTAATGTTTATATATATGGTAGTAAAATCAAATTGTTAGGGAAATAATTAGGTTTAATGTTGTAAAATCAAATAAAAAATTAGTAGTAGGGTTATGGTAAAAAATTATTAAAAGTATTTGAATTAGGGTAAGAGTTAGGGTTAGTATGACATTTAACCTTACCATTTCACTTACGGTCAATGGTAGGGACATGCTTACAACTGATTTGAATGGTTTCAACTTATTCATAGTATAATATCAATGGTAAGAGTTACAATTAGGGTTAGGGTGAGGGGTCGGGGTTAGGGATTTGGATAGGGTGAGATTAAGGATGTGGTTAGGGATATGATGTTAGTTTTACAATTAGGATTGGTATCATATTTAGGGTAACATTAAGGTTTAAGATTAGGGTAAGGGGTTAGGGTTAGGAATAGTTTAAGGTTGTGTACACTATTAGGATGTACAGTTTATAGTTAGGGTTGAATCAAATATAGTGTTAGCTATGGGGTTAATATTAGGGTTTGTGTGAGAGTAAGATTATGGACGTAGTTAGAGATGGGATGTAGTTTTTAGAGTTAGCATTAAAGTATCATAGTTGATAATATAGTTTAGGATCTTTTTTATAGTTTAACATGATAATTATCATTAGTATCACATTTAATGTTAACATTTAACGTAGGATCAATGGTAGGGACATGGTAACATCTAACTTGAACAACTACCATATTACTCAAATTATAATGGTAACGATAACAAATTAGAGTTAGGGTTATGATTAGGGTGAGGGGTTAGTGTTAGGGGTAAGATGAGAGTAAGGTCATGATTAGGGATAGGATTCTATGTTTACAATTAGGATTAGTATCATATTAAGGGTTAGTATCATATTAAGGGTTAGTATAACTGTTATGTTTACCATTTTACCTATGGTAAATGACAGGGTTACGGTTATGATTAGGTCTTAATTTTAACCTTAGGAGTAGTATTATGTGAACTATTACAATTATAGTTACAGTTTGTATCAAGATTATTGTGTCATACTAAGGTCATGGTTTGATATAGGATGTTATGTTTACAATTATGTGGTGTATCATATTTAGTGTAACATTAAGGGTAAATATTAGGGTAAAGGGTTAGGGTTATCATTAGGGTTATTAATATGGTCAAGATTAGTAATAGTTATTGTTACATTTAGGCTAGTCTGATGCTAGAGCATCCTAGGTGTAAGAGCAATCTTGCATCACCCAAAAATATTTCTGTTTGTTTTTCAATAAGGGCTATCTTGTGTCGAGTTGCTATTTATGGAAACTTACTATTTTTAGTAAGTTGGTCATACAAACTCGGAATGTTTTGATTTCATAGGTGGAGGTTCATTTTGGTCGTATCAGCCCGCCAGTAAAGTTTCATTGCTGGATCAAGTCTAGTTTTGAAGATATTGAAAATTTTTGATATTGGAAACAGGGTACAAAAACTTTGAACTCAGTTTTGAAGGCTTTAGAGGCCCCAAATGAGGTTGAAACTTCAGCTAAATTAAGCTTTCTTAAATGTAGCATTGTAGAGCACTTCACGCCCTTTCTGAAATGAGGTCATAATAGTCAATCAGGTCAATGGGTAATGACTTATGGTCTCCAAAAGTTGGGCCACCTGAAATGGTGGAAAATAAATTTTCTTCAAAATTTTTGTTTGGGTTTCAAAATTTATTTTGACTTGACTTTGATGTAATAAATTGAAAAATAAAATAATTCTAAGTTTGGTTGGCCTTATTGGCTAAAATTCTAGAACCTTCCTAGGCGGTGGAAAAATTGCCTATATAAGGAAGGCTATAGTGTTGTCTTAGGTAGTTGGAAGCAATTCTATGTAGTAGATCTAGGTATAATTCAAGGATTTGTCCCTCAGAATATTGTAAGGGAAAATGCCCATGTGGCTTTGCATATTGTAATTCTAAAATTTGTAATTCCACATTTGTGGAGATAATAAGAAGCCCATTTGTTGTTCTTGCAAATTTTTGTTGTTTATCTATTTCTGTTATGTGTTTGTGGTATTAAGGGGAGCACCCTTCATCAAGTGGTATCAGAGTGGGAGTTCCTAAGTGTGTAAATAGATCATCGACAGTGAGGTAGTTTGCACTAGGACTGTGGTTAGGGTTTCAATGTTAAACACAAAAATGTCTCCACGAAGGGAATGTGGCGGAAGAGCTAGTGTTGTAACACCTATGGTTAGGGCACTGTAAAGGAAAGTGCAAGAATTGCAAGAGAAGATTCATAGAGGAATGAATCTTAATGTCAGAGATGAAAGTGAGGATGAAGCCGAGGGAGAAGGAAATTCTGATCAGGAAGGAGAAGTCAAAATTTTGAATCAAGACGAAGAAAGACTTTTTCGAGCCATTTCGAAGATCAGGAAAAGACCTAAGATTGAGGTTCTGACATTTTCTAGAAATCTTAACCCAGAGGAATTGATCGACTGGATTAATGAATGTGAAGAATATTTTGAGTATGAAGATATTGAGGATCCTAATAGAGTCAAGTTTGCAAAGGCTAGATTGAAGGGTCATGCGAAGATCTAGTGGCAAGAGATTCAATTGGAGTGAAATAGAAGAGGAAAGGATAAAATCACAAGATGGGATCAGATGGTGGATAAATTGAAGTGATAATTCATTCCTATTGATTATGAGCTTGACCTACTAAAGAAAATGCAAAGTTTGAAGCAAGCGGGAAGATCTGTTCAAGAGTATACAAATGAGTTCTATTGAATCCTCATCAGAACAGGCCATGCAGAAGTGGATAAGGAGAAAATTTCCCATTACCTTAATGGGTTGAGGCCAAGCATTCAAGAAGAGTTGAATCTAGTTCGAATGAACAGTATTGAAGAGGCATACCAGTTTTCTCTAAAAGTAGAGGAAAAGCTGAACAAGAAGTTTGAGAGCAGACAAAATGGAAGAGGTCATGGTGGATGATTTGGTGGATGGTCTTATGGAGGTTGAAATGAAGATCTGAAAAAGAAGGATGAGGCTAGTAGCAGTCAAAATTAGAGAGGAAACAATTCCAATCATTTCCATTATCAAAATAATAGAGATCAGAGAGGAAGGGGAAGAGGACAAGGATCTGGAAGAGGAGGCTTCCATGGAACATGTTTTCACTGTGGAGAAGAATGTCATAGGGCATTTGAATATCCTCAATGCCAAGGAAGGATAGATAGGAGGAATGAAGGCCAGGCTAGAGTTGCACATGTAGATGAAGATGCCAGATCATCAAATTCTAAATATGTTGAAAGAGGAGAAACGTTGATTAACAAAAGAGTCCTATTGAGTGGTGAGAATGAACCTGAGAAAAGGAGGAGCTTGTTTCACACTAGGTGCAAGTGTGAAGGAAAATGTTGTGATGTGATTATTGATAGTGGAAGCACTGACAATTTGGTGTCAGAAGAGATGGTGACAAAGTTGAAGCTCAAGAGACAAAAACACCCACATCCATACCGGATTGCCTAGGTGTAGGATGACCACAAGGTCATGGTCAATGAACAATGCCTAGTGAAGTTCAAGATTGGTAGATACCATGATGAGGTACTATGTGATATCATATCTATGGATGCATGTCATATGTTGTTGGGTAGACCATGGCAATTTGACACGTGTGCTGTACATGATGGTCATGTGAATACCTATTCCCTGACAAAGGATGGAGTGCGACATAAGATAAAGTCATTGAATGACACAAAAGAAAATGTATGAGGTAATGCAAGAATAACTTTTGTTGATGGAAGAAAGTTTCTAGATGGTATGAGGCATGAGCATGTGTTTTTTTCTTTAATTCCAAAAGCTAGTAAAGTGGAGGTAGAAGATGTACCTATAGAAGTTGTACATTTGTTGAATGATTTTTAGGATATTGTATCTAATAATGTACCTGATGGATTACCACCAATAAGGAAGATCAGTCATCAAATGGACCTGATTCCAAGAGCCAATTTTCTAAATAAGGTAGCACACAGAATGACACCAGTAGAAAGTGAGGAGTTGAATATACAAGTACATGAGTTATTATAGAAGGGATTGATTTAGGAGAGCATGAGTCCATGTGCTATACCAGAAGTATTAGCACCAAGGAAGAATGGAGAATGGAGGATGTGTACAGATTCCAGAGCAATAAACAAGATCACAATCAAGTATAGGTTTCCATTGCCACGAATGGATTATATTATGGATTGTTTGAGTGGAGTTGTGTATTTCTCAAAGATAGATCTGAAGAGTGGATATCATCATATTCAAATAAGAGAAGGAGATGAATGGAAGACTACTTTCAAAACAAAGGAAGGACTGTATGAGTGGTTAGTCATGCCTTTTGGGCTAACCAATGCACCGAGCACTTTCATGTGGCTCATGAACGAGGTTCTGAAAGAGTTTCTAGGTAAGTTTGTCATTGTTTACCTAGATGATATTTTGATCTTTAGTAAAATATTGGAGGAACATATGGTGCATATTCATATGGTGTTTGAGAAGCTGAGAGAAGAGAAATTATTGATAAATTTGAAGAAGTGCAGTTTTGTGAAGAAAGAGTTAGTGTATTTGGGATTTGTAGTTTCAGCAGAAGGTCTAAAAATGGATCCAGAGAAAGTACAGGCTATCCTTGAATGGCCTACTCCAAGGAGTGCTACTAAGGTAAGATCTTTTCATGGTTTGGCTAGCTTTTACAGAAAGTTTATCAAAAAATTTAGCAATATTTGTGGACCCTTGACTAAAACAATGAGAGGGGATAGAAAAGAGTTCAAGTGGACTAATGGGGTAGATAAGAGTTTTAAACTATTGAAACAAAAAGTTATAGAACAACCTATTTTAGCACTTCCAAATTTTAATAAGGTGTTTCAAGTAGATTGTGTTGCTAGTGGTACTGCAATAGGAGCTGTTATGAGCCAAGAAGGTAAACTTGTTGCTTATTTTAGTGAGAAGTTAAATGATGCCAAGAGAAAATATTATGTTTATGATCAGGAATTTTATGCTATAGTTCATGCATTAAAGAAGTGGAGACACTATCTGCTTCCTAAGGAGTTTGTTTTGTATACTGATCATCAAGCTTTGCAATATTTGAATAGTCAAGGAAAGTTGAATCAAAGGCATTTGAAATGGGTTGATTTTTTGCAGAGTTATACATTTGTTTTGAAACACAAAAGTGGAAAGTCTAACAGGGTTGTAGATGTGCTTAGCAGAACGCAACTATTGCTGACAGAGATGCAGATTGAGGTGGTTGGGTTCAAGGAACTGAAGAATTTGTATCTAGAGGATCTTGATTTTGGTGAAGCTTGGAAAGCTTGTAAAGAACCTGTTACTCTAGACAGAATGAAGTGGTTGGATTTCATCATTCAGGATGAAATACTATTCAGAGGGAGTCAGTTGTGCATTCCAAGAAGTTATATGAGGGAGAATCTCATCAAGGAGAAGCATAGCAGAGGATTGGTTGGACATTTTGGTCATGATAAAACCCTTTCTTTGCTTAGTGAGAATTATTATTGGCCACAGTTGTAGCAAGATGTCAAGAATTTTGTACAGAGTTGTAGAGTATGTCAGACGATGAAAGGAGTGAAGCAGAATGCAGGGTTGTATCATCCATTATCTGTACCAGAGAAGCCATGGGAGGATATCAGTATGGATTTTTTTCTTGGTTTTCCAAGGACTCAACGGGGACATGATTCAATTTTTGTGGTGGTTGATAGATTTTTGAACATGGCACATTTTATTCCCTGCAAGAAGACTAATGATGTTGTTCATGTAGTAGAATTATTTTTTAGAGAAGTGGTGAGACTATATGGTTTTCCAAAGAGCATTGTTTCAGATCGAGACACCAAGTTTTTTGGATATTTTTGGTGCACATTGTGGAAGAAGTTGAAGATAGATTTGAATTTTAGTTCATCACATCATCCACAAACTGATGGACAGACAGAGGTGGTGAATAGGATTTTGGGGAATTTGCTGAGATGTTTGGTTGGAGACAAGCCAACAGGATGGGATTTAGTTTTACCACAGGTGGAATTTGCATACAATAATTCTATCAACAGGAGCACTGGTAAATCACCATTCTAGATTGTATATGGAAGTAGTCCCAGAAATGCATCTAAGTTGAGGAAGATAAATAAAGGAGAAATAAGTAGTGCTGAAGCTGAGGATTTTGTAGAATATTTGAAGAACATCCATGAGGAGGTGAGGAAGCACATTACCAAGATGAATGTGCAGTATAAGGCTAAGGTAGATGAGAAAAGAAGGCATAAGAAATTTCAGGTTGGAGATGAAGTCATGGTTCATTTGCAAAAGGAGCAATTTCCAGTTGGTACATATAACAAGCTGAAAATGAAGAAGTTTGGACCATGTAAGATACTGAAGAAGCATGATTCAGGAACTGCATATGAAGTAGAGTTGCCTATTTAGCTGAATATTTCACTAGTATTTAACATTTCAGATTTGATAGAGTATCATAAAGGAGGTGTTGAAGATGAGATCACAACAGCATAGTGGAGTATTCCAGCAATCAGTTCAGCTATCAAAGAGATTGAGGACATACTGGATAGTCGTGTTGGCATAAGCACAAGGAACATGGTATATGAAGAATATTTGGTCAAATGGAAAGGATGACCTGTTGAAGATTCATCATGGCTGACAAAGGAGGAGGTTAACCATCTTGGTTTTCCTCTACACATCTAAGTCATGACAGGGTCACTTCTCAAATTACCCCAGGTGTCTGATGCAGGAGCATCCTGGGTGTAAGAGAAATCTTGCATCACCCAAAAATATTTCTGTTTATTTTTCAATAAGGGCTATCTTGTGTCGAGCTACTATTTATGGAAACTTACTATTTTTAGTAAGTTGTTCATATGATCTCAAAATATTCTGATTTCACAGGTGGAGGTTCATTTTGGTCGTATCAGCCCTCTAGTAATGTTTCATTACCAGATCAAGTCTAGTTTTGAAAATATTGAAAATTTTCGGTATTGGAAATAGGGTAGAGAAACTTTGAACTCAGTTTTGAAGGCTTTAGAGGCCCTAGATGAGGTTGAAACTTCAGCTGAATGAAGCTTTTTTAATTGAAGTGTTGTAGAGCACTTCGCACCCTTTCTGAAATGGGGTCATAATAGTCAATCGGGTCAATGGGTGATGACTTATGGTCTCCGGAAGTTGGGCCACCTGAAATGGCAGAAAATAAATTTCCTTCAAAATTTTTGTTTGGATTTCAAAAGTTATTTTGAGCAGACTTTGATGTAATAAATTTAAAAATAAAATAATTCTAAGTTTGGTCGGCCTTATTGGCTAAAATTCTGGAACCTTCCTAGGCGGTAGAAAAATTGCCTATATAAGGAAGGCTGTATTGTTGTCTTAGGTAGTTGGGAGCAGTTCTGGGTAGTAGATCTGGGTAATAATTTGAGGCTTTGTCCCTCAGAATATTGTAAGGTAAAATGCCCATGTGGCTTTGCATATTGTAATTATGAAATTTGTAATTCCACATTTGTGGAGATAATAAGAAGCTCATTTGTTGTTCTTGCAAATTGTTGTTGTTTCTCTATTTCTGTTATGTGTTTGTGGTATTAAGGGGAGCACACTTCATCAATTTAGGCTAGTGTTACATGTAGTGTTATGGTTACAGTAACTTTAAGGTAGTGTGCATTATTAGGATCTACGGTTTATAGTTAGGGTTAAATCATATGTAGTGTTAGCTATAGGGTTAATATTAGGGTTTATGTGAGAGTGAGATTATGGACATAGTAAGTGATGGGATGTAGGTTTTAGTGTTAGGATTAAAGTATCATACTTGGTAATACAGTTTAGGATCTTGTTTATGGTTTAACATGATAATTATCATTAGTATCACATTTAACATTAGCATTTAACATAGGGTCAATGGTAGGGACATGGTAACAACTAACTTGAATAGTTACCATATTACTCTAATTATAGTGGTAATGATAATAAATTAGAGTTAGGATTAGGGTTACAATTAGGGTGAGGGCTTAGTGTTAGGGGTAAGATGAGAGTAAGGTCATGGTTAGGGATAGGATTCTATGTTTATAGATAGGGTTAGTATCATATTAAGGGTTAGTATAACCGTTATGTTTACCATTTTACCTATGGTAAATGATAGGGTTATGGTTATGATTAGGTCTTAATTTTAACCTTATGAGTAGTATTATGTGAACGGTTACAGTTATAGTTACAGTTATAGTTAGTATCAAGATTAGTATGTCATACTAAGGCCATGGTTTGAGATAGGATGTTATGTTTACAATTATGTGGTGTATCATATTTAGTGTAACATTAAGGGTAAATATTAGGGTAACATGTTAGGGTTAGCGTTAGGGTTACTAATATGGTCAAGATTAGTAATAGTTATTGTTACATTTAGGCTAGTGTTACATGTAGGGTTATGGTTATGATAACTTTAAGGTTGTGTGCACTATTAGGATCTACGGTTTATAGTTAGGGTTAAATTATATGTAGTGTTAGCTATAGAGTTAATATTAGGGTTTGTGTGAGAGTGAGATTATGGACGTAGTTAGTGATGGGATGTAGGTTTTAGAGTTAGGATTAAAGTATCATACTTGGTAATATAGTTTAGGATCTTATTTACCATTTAACATGATAATTATCATTAGTATCACATTTAACATTAGCATTTAACATAGGGTCAATGGTAGGGACATGGTAAAACCTAACTTGAACGGTTACCATATTACTCTAATTATAGTGGTAATGATAACAAATTAGAGTTAGGGTTAGGGTTACAATTAGGGTGAGGGCTTAGTGTTAGGGGTAGATGAGAGTAAGGTCATGGTTAGGGATAGGATTCTATGTTTACACTTAGGGTTAGTATCATATTAAGGGTTAGTATAATTGTTATGTTTACCATTTTACCTATGGTAAACGATAGGGCTATGGTTACGATTGGGTTTTAATTTTAACCTTAGGAGTAGTATTGTGTGAACAGTTATGTATTACAGTTACGGTTAATCAAGGTTACTATGTCATACTAAGGTCATGGTTTGGGATATGATGTTATGTTTACAATTACGTGGTGTATCATATTTAGTGTAACATTAAGGGTAAAGATTAGGATAATGGGTCAGGGTTAGCATTAGGGTTAGTAATATGGTCAAGATTAGTAATAGTTACTATTACATTTAGGCTTACTATTGGGGTTAGAGGTTAGAGTTACAGTTAGGGGTAATCTTTGAACTTAACTATTATAGAAATATAAGGAACATAGATAGCGATGAGATGAACGGTGCACATGTAGGATTTGTATCATACTTAGTAGTACATGTACAATTAGGGTTAGGGTTTGATTTAGAGTTTTAGTAAATTTTTAGTATAGTTAGGGTTTGAAAAGATGTTTCAAAGTTAGGTGTACTATTAGTGTATTGGTTGTTCCATGTAGAGGTAGTTAAACTTAATTTAGCATCGTGGTAAGGGTTAAGATATAGTTTTATTTTAGTTTTCATTTCATATTTACTTTTAATACTTTATTTTATATAGTTTTAAGATTTAGTTTTAATACTTTGACATAGGGTTAGGATAAGGGTTAGAGTTAGTTTAACATCATGGTAATGGTCAGAATGTAATGTTTACATTTAGGTTTAAACCAAACATAGTTTTATGGTTAAGGTTAATATTTGGTTGACTGCTAGAATAAGATTAGGGATGTGGTTACCGATTGGATGTAGGCTTTAAAGTTAGCATTAATATAATAAGTAGTGTGAGATTTAGGTGTAGGGTTGGATTATTTGGTTAAGGTAAGGGTTTGGTATAGTTTTATAACATTGATCAGGATTAGGGTTAGAAGTAGAAATGTATAAGATGTCCTTTATAATTAATTTCTCACATTTATTTGGTACATCCATTAAAACAATTAATATTAGAAATATAGAGTTCAACAAAATATGTTGCAAAACCTTTCAAGTATACGGGTAAACATCAGTTGAATAGTTAAAACTATTTATGTTTTATTTGTTCATGAAACTTACATAGATGAAAGGAGAAATATAAGTCCTAATACAACTATTTAGATGAAGTAAGAAGTGTGAAGCCAAGATGAGAACAATCTAAATAAAAAATAATTCTTCGTAATGATGCAAGTACATCACATATTCTTCAACGATAAAGTTGGTATTTCAACCCTTATTTGTACAATGATCACGGTAGACTTCTTTCATCATTGACAAAAATGCATCCACTTTTGTAGATGTCTCATGTTGAACATAATCATCTTCAATCTACATTATTTCTAGTTCCTAAACATAATCAATTGATAACGTTGCATTCTCTACATCTTTGATTATATTTGTGCACAATTCTACAATTATTCATGTACACTTGTCAAATTCTATCTCAAAGAAATTATTTGAGGCCATTGAAGTAGTTGGACTCATAACCATGATGTTTGACTCTATGTCAAAAGCATCCATAGGTTGAATGGTATCCTGCAAAGTTTTAAACAAACATAAATATATAGAAATAATCTGAACAACCATGTTGCATTTCCATTTGGAACTTTACATGTTACTTATAGTGGAATAGTATGTATTAATTTGTGGAACTCTTTCTTGTTTAAATTAATGAAAATTTGGGTATGGAAATATGATATAATTTGTATTAATGATACAAATTGAAGAAAAAGTGAACACAATTTCTAAATATCATATACTAATTTATTGCATAAGAATAATTCAAAATAATTTTGACATAAATTAGGAGATTAATCAATAATGCAGCTTTTAATAGCAATACATCATTAATTTTTGAATTTCCAATGCCCATGCCAACCTTAATGGTAACTCAAAGGTTCTACCCTTTTGTACTAGTGATATTGGAACTATTTTTGGATGATAGTCATCATATGGTATTCCAAAATAATTATCAAATTCATTTGTGACAGAAGAAGGTGATTCAGGTGGGGTAGTTCCTAGTTTGTACACAATATTTTGCATATATCCCAATGCTCCATTGACAAGACCGTCTTCTATTGATAGATTTGTAGTTAATATGACCCTTAAATCCTTACTAAATAATAACTCTAGATCAATTTCTTCAATTGACCAATCTTCAAGTATATTATCGTTCCTTGACTTAGTTGCAAGACTACGTGCAATAGGTTGCCTAAAAAAGAACAACATCCTCAAGTTATGGTTATGAACATTTGCATTTGTTGAGAACAAATGCATTGTCTTGTCAAACTCATCATTGGTTGCAACATCTAACCTCACAGGGGTTCTCATCATAATAAAGTTACAATCATCTAGGTTTGGACTTGCATCTCTCATATTTGTGAGAAGCTGACAAAATCTTTTTGGGTGGATGTTTTCTCCATCTTGCCTAAATATTTTATCTAATATAACCACTATTTTGAATTCTTGTCCCAGTAACTTTAATGCTCACCTGTTACTAGCATATGTTGCTTTATCATTGACTAGAGGTAACTGACCTAGATTACCAACCAAAATAATAGATATACTTGAAATAAAGTCACAAAAAATGACTTTAAGACCATTTACGAATATTACATGCATGTATTGTATATGAGTTATATTAATAAATATTATAGCATATAAATAGCATCATTACAAAAAATGAAAGTATACCTTCAAAGCTTATGTCAGCACTTTGTGGGAAGGCCTATCTAAGTCAACAATCTATATTTTCCAGAAAGTTTTGACCAATGAAGCTCATTTCATCAATCAAAATATACCTGATATGGGTCATTTCTTCTTGAAAACTTGTAAGTCGTGTACCTTCTAGCTAAGAAAAATCTCTAATTGGTATTCACAACTTTGAATGAATTGTAGAAGCTCCTATATTGAAAGTTGCAACTCTAGTTGGTGCAAGTAATAGAATTAGAGGACTTGGCAAATCTTCCATCTAAAGAATTTTGCTGATGGTTCCAATTAGATAAGACTTTCTTGTTCCCATTTTTCCTTGAATTATCATAAACAAAGGCACTCCAACCTAATTGCCATGGTAGTGTGTCATAATAATATCAATTTCTTTTTGTTTCTTATCACTGAGAGTTGTAAAGTTGATGCATTGTGGGATGTCATCATACATGAGACATCCATGGTTCTACATTTCTCCTATGAAGTTGATTGCTACATCAATATGCTCTTCACTTTGATATTCACTACACTACTTTGTATTTCTATCAATATATCTTCTTCCTAACATGTCTATTTCAGAAACCTACATATGCTGACCATGATGTAGCCTGGAGATGATTTCTCATTCATGCTCTATGATATTTTCTTGAATACCTCCATTATCTTCCATTTCAGAATCACTTCTAGGTTCATCATTTTCTATAGGTGCTAGTCTTTGAACATGCCAAGGATTATAATTGAGTGAGTCCTAGTTTTCTACTATAGTACCATTATCATGACCAATGTCTCTTTCAATGTTATGAAAAGTTTTGTATAGTAACAACTCAAATAAATAAAACTCCACCCATTCACTTGAATCACATGGAGGAATGGATAGAAACCTAGGGAAAACTCTAACAATAGTTGTTGTTTTCCTTGGCCCCATTTATCTTATTTTTCTAGGATTGTATATCTAGGATCTTTTTGCATCAATCAAGGTGATACCTTCCATATAAATTGGCTTTTTATAGCCATCTACAAAAGATTTAGTGTGTTATTAATCATTTTCCTCATTATTTACTGCTACAGGTTTGAATACTTCAGTGAGACATTTAGATTAACAAACCTTCTGCTTTCTCTACCAATGGAAGCTCTAACAACATATGACATGTTTCTTGGGCTCTAATGTCCCTCTCTATATCTATTTCAGTGAGAAAATTTTTGTATGCTCATGTAGCTAAATCATTAGGATTTTCCAAGTTTGACAAACATATCAATATTTTAGAATAGGTTTATGAGCCTCTCTCTTCTTTTGCTACATACTTTGCAATGTATTTAATTAATGCATATTTTGAAAGAATGGGTTGTAAATCTATATTTTCCCTCCATAGTTGCAATATGTACCGATTATATGAATTGACTCTATCATCATTTCTAGCTAGCTCAAATTTTTTTCACTCAATTCTCTATCCTCATATAACTTGGATCCATCCAAATTCAATGGCCAAGGAGAATTGTACCTAAGACAAAGATAAATGAGCATCTATTTTAATTAATTTTTCTAAATAGTTGATATATAATATTAATATAAACCTTACTAATAGATGAAATAATTACCTACAAACCATTCTTTCCTTTTTTTACGTAGACATGCACCCTCCTTATAGATTGTGTGTCGTTCCACACAGTTGGTCCTATCTTTGCATAGTCATGGTTAATATACATCTCATCTAGTTGTGCACTATTTTTGAGACGTGGATGTTGACCAAAATGTTTGAAAACATACAAATGGTTGTGGGTAATATATCATATTAAAAATTTATAATAATTATATGAAAATATATATAAACATATATTGTAAACATCATGTTATACTGATATATATGATCAAATTACTTAAAACAAGTTACAGGACATAATAACCCGACCAAAATAACCCAGCCATAATAACCCAAGGACAAAATAACCCAGGGTCATAATAACCCAATCCAAAATAACACAAAGTCAAAATAACGCATGGACAAAATAACCCCATAAGATTATAGTGAAAGGAAAAGAAAATTTATAAATTACAAGTATATTTCTTGTAGAGTCTTGAGTCAAGCACGCCATGTCTTTCATTTCATTCAACTTCTGTTTGACAATGATCATCTCAATTTTTGGAGCATGATTATGTCCTGTATTGCTAATCACATCACTGGATTCTATTTGTGTTGTAGTATAGCACCGACTTGAACATTTATTTATAAAATATTCTGCACAATGCCAAATCATTTTATTGACACCTTCTCGATGAAGCAAAAATGTGTAACCATTTAAAATGAGTAATTTCTTCTTTTTTTTTACTTGTTAAAAATTGAAGAGGCATTGTATATATTAAAAATTATGAAGGATTTCTTGATTCCCTAAAAGTATATTTATTTTTGTATACTTTATAGAAACCCTTGGGAAATTTAATATAATGTTTAAAAAATTATATTAAAAAATATTTTTTTTTATAAATTTTGATTTCTCTTTTTCTTATCACTCTACGCACTCTTCATTCTTCTCCCCTTCTTCCTTCCTTTACTTCTCTAAGCTCTTAGTTCTACCACTTTATGTATCCTCTTAATGCCTCTTCATAATGCCTTTTGACTTACATATTTTCATAATAACTCTTATTTAGCTTATTCCCACGAATTTGTCTTTATTACTATAATTATTTACCATTTTTAAAGTTATTTAAGCATATTAAAGATGTTTTAAGGCCATTTTAGGGGTATATAATGGATATATGGTCTAAAAATGACCTAAATATCCTTTATGGTGCCTCAGAATCCCTTTTTAAGAATACTAACTTGATCTAGAATGACTATGGGTTATTTTGTCCATGGGTTATTTTGACCACGGGTTATTGTTACCCTGGGTTATTGTGTCCTTGGGTTATTATGGCAGGGTTATTGTGTCCAAGGTTATTTTGGCCAGGTTATTATGTCTGGTTACCCTTAAAACATACCTATATATTTCTTTGATGAGGATCATTTCTAAGATTCCATGCATGAATAATGGAATGGAAATATCTCTCAGCACTTATTTATTTCTCCTCATTTGACCAGTCAATAATGTCCATGTTCAGTGCTCCTTCAAGCCATAAGAAGCCATGCACATGAGGTGAACTCATGTGTTACCTCTCATATCTACACCAAAAATATTTGACTTTCATACCTTTTTCAATTATTTCCTTTCTAAACATTGTATACATAAATGCATGTAATGTGCAACTATATGAGGATAGTCAATGACATTCTTTCTTCTCCATTTTTTAGCCTCTTGTGGATCAGTTGGTGGTGTTCCTTGCATCAACGTATGCAAATTAGGCCATTACATATCCACTGCACTTAAGTTAAAGAAAATTACAGGAGTGCCAATTTGGTGATGCGAGTTTGTTAATTCTACTTTACATTTAAACCAATACGATCTTGTGCCTCTTATCATTTTTCCAAATCTCATCAACCTATTTGCTAAATTATTATGTGGCATATTTCCCATATGTTCACGTAGCTCATTGATGGTATTGGGATGTCTTGAAAACTCCTTTTTACAAATACATCAAATGAAATTTGTGCACAATGTCTCATAATCATGTTCATGATCATAAAATACCTAAACCTTGGATGTTTACCAAATCAATGATTGCTATACCAAAAAAAATGCTTCACAAATTCATGTAGATGAATTTGCCTCATTCTTGGCTCTAACCAATCACATCTTCCATCAAGAAACAATGTTGGAAATTCCATATCTAACTGTATCATCAGAAAATGGAAGCACTTCCATTTAGGACTATTTTATCCCTCTAAGAAGGTGGTCTAGAGTCATGTTAAGCACCTTGATTATGTTTTTGACTGGATCTGGCTTTTTCCCCCTATTCTGCTTCTCTCCCCCTTTTTCTAGCCTTTTTTTGGCACTTTTCCTTGAGGATTTGAGATCTTTGACCTCAGGGTCAAGGTCTACCTTGACCCTGACCTAGGTAAGAGTTGACCTCAACCCTTACCCTAGGTCCAAAAATTAGATTCCGGAGGTTTTGGGATGTCGAGCTTCAGAAATTTTTATTTCCCGCTTCTGAGTTGGTTGTTTCAGATTTTAGAATGGTAAACTCTTAAATTGTATTTAATCTAGGTCAATTTCTAGGGGTTAAGGATTAATTGGAATTTAATTCTCCTATGTCAGCCTCTCTAGAAGTTTGTGCCCTAGACTAGTATAAAATGAAGCCTTCCTCTCTCATTTTCATCTATCAATCAAGTGTGAAATCTCTCAAGTGATCAAGAAATTTTCAAGCAAGCAAGGAGGAGAAGAAAAGCATTCAAGAATTCATTTCCTCTTCAAGAATTCAAGCATTCAAGCATTCAATTCATCAAGGAGATCCATTGATAGCCATTGAAGGATTCAATCTCTCTGGAGCCATCTTGTTGAAAATTCCAACATCCACATTCATTCAAGCTTCTTCCTATTCCAAGATCTATTCAATATTGGTGTCAAAGATCTAATGCAATTGATTTGAGGCATCCTACATTCAATTCTACATTCATTTGGAGAATCCATACTTCTTGATTCAAGGATTCAAATCCTCCATAAGGATTCCAACATAAGCAAGGTGATTTGTTCTATTTACTTTGTTTATATAATGAAATTTCAATTACATTTCAAGGTTGATTCCAAATTGGGGTTTGACAAAGGAAAACTCCTCATCCATCAAACAAAACCCTTTTTCTTGCAGATCTAGGTGTAGGACAACAAATATCGGTGCATATCTGAGTACCCTTTTCGACAAACTTTTTGGATCTGTGAATAGAATTTTCGTCGGAGTAGTGCAGATCAAGGTCAACTTTTTGGGGTAAGATTGTACCCTAGGGTAAGATCTTACCTCGATCTTGGTTCAAGGTCGACCTTGCTTAGAAAGACAAAAGGTTTATGGGTTTTCTCTGTTTCTACATTTCCAAGCTAGATCTAATTACAGAATTCCTCGAAACTGAGCACAGACATCAGAAAACAACATTTTCCAGATCTATCTTACTTGAGGTTAGTATTTGTTTTGAATTCATGTAAGATTTCAATACATACTTTTCATAACAGAACTATAAGGTTTTCTCCTTCATTCATATTTTTCATAGATTGATTCTTTTATGCATTAACCATTTTCTTTTGGTTGATCAATTTGGATCTCTCCTTTGATAATTTGGATTAAGAAGTGGATCTTACATTTCCTTATGCATATAATATCTTCTATTTTGATGAACAATATACCTTTGATTACACTTTAGTGAATACAATTTTCTATCTTATAGCCGCTCCTCTTTTCCATCTTACATATATATTTTTATATCTTACATTTTGGTGAACCCAACAAGCCTACCCCCTATCTTTTGTGGAATTAGATGCCCTATTGTGTTTTTGAACTCTTCCTTTTATGGTGTTAGATCTTGCATGTATTAGATTTCTTTTATGTGTTTACATCTCATATAAAAATAAAAATACAAAAATATTCATTTATTCATGCTTTGTGTTTTCCTAGTTTAGTTCATTTGTGTTGCATTGGTATATGAGCTTTACTACCTCTAGTCCTACTTATAATATTCCGGTTATAAGAAGTCATAGACTTATAAGTGCCTTTGATCCTAAGTCTTCCTCTCCTTTCCTTAGGATTCCGAATGATAATTTGATTATTCATGATTCCAACTCTACTATGGAGCAAAACTCTTTTCACTCATCTCATGATGAGGATGATGCTTTAAGATTTCCTCCTGAACAAGTCCAAAAAATTTCAACTGAACTTGATAAAATGGGTGATTGGCTTATTCAAGAAAACCATAATCAAGATTCTATTCAAGCTATAGAGGCCTTTAAGAAAGTCCTTCATGATAATGATCAAGGTGTTAATCTTCTGCGTGGTATTACTCACCTTGTGCATTAAAATGTTAAGCCTTTAGCTCAATAAGCTCAAGATTTAGGATTTATTCCTCTTGTTACTAGTGTAGAACCTTCTTTGGGTCCTTTACCCAGTATTCCTACTTATACCCCTCCTTTGGTAACTGTGATGGTTCCCTCTCTTTCTATGAGTGTTCCTCCTGTATCCCTCCCTACATCACAACCTTCTTACCATAATGTTCCTTTTACTTATTCCAATCCTCTTCCAACTGTGGTTCCAAGTGTTCCTCCAGTTGTGTCTTTTATTCATGCCACTTCTTACACTTTACCTAGTATTTCTAACATTGCTATGCCTACTATTTCCTCTAATGATTCAATAATTATCAGTTTGGCTGAAACTGTCATCTTTACAACAACAACTTGCTTAACTCAAAACTAGTTTAGCATTCCTACATGTGACATGGGAAGTCCTCTATCCCTAGACATCATTCGTACTCTTGTTCCTCAGCAAGTTGATATGCCTCATCTTGAGAATTACAATAGAAAAGGAGACCCTATTACTCATGTTAAAACATTTCAAATCCTTTGTAGTGACTATGCTCATGACCATTGGATTTTAGCCAAGTTGTTTGCTAGAACTTTTCATGATAAGGCCTTGCAATGTTTTTGTTCCTTGCCTGCTTATTCTATTAACTCTTTTCCAAAACTTGCCAATGCTTTTATTCAACAATTTCAAAATAACATTGGTCTGCAAGTGTCCTTAACTAATTTGATGCATTGTAAACAAAACACTAAGGAAAAATTGACTAAATTCATTGGTAGATTCAAGCATTTGTATGCTCAGATTTCTTATCCTGTTCCTAATATGGATACTCAACATATGTTTATTTCAAATTTGCAAAAGGATATTATAGATAAGATTCTGCTTACTAAATTTACCTCTTTTCAACAACTTTGTGCAGTGCTTCATCATTATCAATTACAAGTGAGTCAATTTGAGAGCAACACTCCAATGGCTCTTGTTCTAGTTGATAAGAGTGATGTTTCTCCTAATCCAAAAAAATTTCAAAAAACTTAAGTATGTAAAGATAAATAAACAAGAGAATACAGTTACTGATCAAGTTGTTGTTGCATCTCAAAATGTTACTTCTGCATCCACTATTTTTTGTTTGAATCATGAGTTTACTCCTCTCTCTGAATCTTTACATTCTATTATGAATAGGTTGTTAACTGCTAATATTATTACTTTACCTCCTATTCAACCTCTTTTACCTGCTACGATTGCATCTAAATATTTTGATCCTAAAGCTTTTTGTCAATACCATCATCAAAATGGCCATGATACTGAGAAGTGTTATTCTTTAAAACGTAAGGTTCAAGACTAATTTGATTCTAATACCTTATCTATTGATAATTTTGATGGTAGTGGGAACAAATCTATCTCTCCTAATCAAAACCTTCAAATCTCTATGAATCCTTTATGTACACATGATACTAATACCATTGCTCAACCATCTTCTATGGATATTATTTATGATTCAAAGATGGATGATCTTAATCACTTAGTAAACCATGTGGAACATGGTGTTTTGTCTCAATATGTGTCTCCACCCCAGCCTCAACCTCAAACTCAATATCAAATTCCACCTCAAGTTAAATAGAAACCTCAACCTAAACTAAAAATGCAACCCAAACCTTGAAAACAACCTGAGAATAAAACACCTTGCGAACTCTTGATTACCTTTAATGATTCTGAGACTATTAAAGCTCCTGATGGTCCCCTTTACATTTATGCTAATATTTCTAAGATACCTACACGTGGTTGTCTAGTTGATCCTACATCCTTAGTCAATGTTATTACTGAAGAAAATATTTTTATGAAAAAATTACAATGTGATTCTTATGATACATCTGATATGTGGATTCAAACTTGTAATTCTTTTCTATATCCATCATTTGGCTCTATTGAATTGCTGGTTGAACTTTGTGGTAAAATTGTGAACACTACCTTTGTTGTTGTTCCTACTTCTGATCAGTTTCAAGTTAAGCTTGGTTTTCCTTGGTTGAAGGCCATGCATGTTGTTTCTTTTCCTATCCATAAGTGTCTTAAATTCATTCCTGATGACTAAGTGAATATGATTAACCATAGTTTATATTAACCTTCTATGCCCAGGGATTGTGCTACACTTGACTTCTTTTGGCCTTCAATACCTAATTCATGTCCTTCTCGACCTGATAACCTATTTCACTCATATCAAGCCTATAAGCATCGCAAGATTCTTGAGTTAAGTATGCCTTTGATGGATCTTAGTCATGGTATTTTTCCTACACCTTCCATACCTCCTTTATCTATGGCTTCTAGAATTGCTAATCAAGCTCCTAGTGTTGCTTGTCAGTCTGTTGAGAATCCTATTAATCCTCCTATAGAACCTGTGAAGGATCTGGTGGTTGTTTCTCCTAGTTCTCAATGTATTTCAAACAAGACAAAATGTAATTGATCTACTAATGAACATCGTAAAAAGGGTCATGCTCAAGCTAAGGCCCATTCTTCTATTATTCAAAGTTCTTTACCTTCTTTTGATCAATCTATGCATGATGTGTTAGAATAAGTTATTGTTAATAATGATGTTAAGATGCAAGATTATGATGATTCTATTCATATCTTAGATCCTATTTTGATTAACCTAGATGAAGAATATACTCTTGATAATGTTAATGATGAATATGAGACTATTGACATTGACATTGAAGGATTCAATCTCTTTGGAGCCCTGTTGTTGAAAATTCCAACATCCACATTCAATCAAGCTTCTTCCTATTCCAAGATCCATTCAAGATTGGTGTTGAAGATCTAATGCAATTGATTTGAGGCATCCTACATTCAATTCTACATTCATTTGGAGAATCCATACTTGTGGATTCAAGGATTCGAATCCTCCACAAGGATTTCAACACAAGCAAGGTGAATAGTTCTATTTACTTTGTTTATATATTACATTTCAAGGTTGATTCCAAACTGGGGTTTGACCAAGGCAAACCCCTCATCCAACAAACAAAACTCTTTTTCTTGCAGATCTAGGTGTGAGACATCGAATATTAGTGCAGATCTGAGTACCCTTTTCAACAAACTTTTTGAATTTGCGAACAAAATTTCTGTCAGAGCAGTGCAGGTCAAGGTCAACTTTTTGGGGTAAGATTCTACCCCAAGGTAAGATCTTACCCTGATCTTGGGTCAAGGTCGACCTTACTCAGAAAGACAAAAGGTTTCTAGGTTTTCTTTGTTTCTACATTTCCAGGCCAAATTTGGTTGCAGAATTCCTTGAAACTGATCTAAGGAACAACTTGCTGATATCTTTATTAAACCATTATCGAAGGAAACATTTGAATATTTGAGGACTAGACTTGGGATCTGTCCCCTGTCTACCAGTCACTAAGGTGATTTGGAGGTTGCATCAACCTATACTTATTAGAAGATCATTCATGTTGATGCACATAGCTCACACTTTGGATTTTATCTAAGATTGTGAAATATTGTAGAAAGTGGAACATAAATTTGTTTATTTGTACAATGAGATACCTGACTGATTTGAACTGAGCAACAGAGAATTACTTGGCTGCTGAAGAGTTGTTTGTATATTTTCTTTGACATTGTTGTCAAAGGGAAAGAAAATAAATATGGAAAATCAGTTACTGAGAACACAAACAGAGAAAGATTGCAAAAAGGGAGAGACTTGAATATTTGTTGCTGAGTAAAAAGGGAATCTGAGAACTGAAAAGATCAAATTCACAAGGAGATTCTACACTTGTAATGTTGTTATGTTTTGTAGTGATTAAACATATTGTAATCACCTGAAAATGGACAAAGATAATTAAGTAACAAAGCAAAGCAAATCAAGGACACAATTAAAGCAATTGAATCCAAATGAATATTTAGTCAATCAAAATTAAAATCAAGTCTTAATTCCAAGATAAATCAAAATCAAGAGCATTTTAATCAAGTAAAATCAAAGCAATGTGCAATTAATTCTATTAATTGTATAGTTTGAAATTAAATCAAATTCAACCCATTCAAGGGGTACATGGCTAAATAAATGAATTTAAATCAATTAATAAATCATAATTTCTTTCAACAACCCAAAAGGGGAGGAAATTCAATCAACCAATAGGATTTGAAGAAATGCATTCACATGGATCAAGCTAAATTCAATCTCAATCACTCAAAGTGAAAGAGCATCTTGTCCCTTCATCTTGTCTACTTGTCCCAAGCTTTGAGGACACAAGCTTTGCAGTGTCTTCAAAGGGTGGAACCAAAAACTCAATGCAACCTTAATCATGATCAACTCTACTACACCCCCTACCCTTGCCAAATCCTATATAAACAAGGTAAAATCACTCATAATTCATATCCAAAAATCTAAGAATTGCATCTAACCTCTTGCAAATTAAAGCTAGAAAGGCATTTTAGAAGTTAATTTGAGTATTTCAATTTGGAATTGATTAATTAGCTTAGCTTTATCACTCATTCTCATTCTAGGATTGTCATTAATGGAAGCTTGTTGAGAGCTTCACCATTAACACTCTTAGATAGAGAGCCATAGGATGCTTAATTGTGCTTTATTTTCTAAATAGAGTTACTAATTGTGGTTATTTAGTTTCTATTTCATTTATTGTATGATACTAATTCTATGAAGGTACATATCTTTGTACACAAAATGGTGCCCACCGTGGGGCAGAATGCTTCACTTTTCTAATTTCTCAAAAAATTTCAATTTTGTCAAATTTTTGCATGTTTAACTCTCAGGTTTTGCAGTGAAATAGTGCTTTTGACAGCTCAAATGGTGCTTTTGCACAGTTAAACAAATGCTTCTGAGCACTATTTTGGCACTTTCATGATAAAGTTGTGCACCTTTACACCAATTAGCAATGCTTTCAAAACTTTCTATTCTCTGTCTAAAATTCTCACAATGCTTATTCCCTAACTACCAAGCACTTATGCTCCTTTATTTAGCACTTTTACTCAATTTTTACCGCCTTTGTTCAATTCTGTAGCACCTTTACTCTTTGTTTGTGTGCTTTTAAACAATTAAATAGCACTTTTAAGAATTATGATAGCACTTTTGAGTAAACTGTGAATTTTCATTATCTAATGTGGTAAAATGATTTTTATGACTCTACAGGATGTCTGACCACAGAAAAGCAAAAAAAACCAAAGAGCAGATTCAATAAAAAAGACAAGGCTTTGACTAAGAAAATCAAGAAGGAGAACATTGCTCACATCAAGCTAGTTCTGGAGGATTCTCAACAAGAAGGACAGGTTTATGATCATTACATCAAAGTTGTAGAAGCCTACAAAACTAAATTTGTGTCACTAAATTGGATTTTCTCACCTTAAATCAAGTTTTTCTTAAAATTTACAAATAAGGATTTAGATTCAATTCAATCTTTGCTTCTTCAATTTCATTTTTTTGGTTCCCTTCATTTTGGCTATTTTTGTTGACTAACTTTGTTGGAGGAAAAGCACATTGGAAAGGAACGATAGCCAAGGTAAGCTTAAAATGGAAAAATCACTAAAAAATGCTCCTAGCCTTTGCTAGCTACAAGGAAAGGTAAGCCTTAAATTAGTGAATTTTTCCCTTAAATTGTGGCATTTGGTGCTTTTAAGAATCTAGTAATTAAAAAATAGCCTATCTTTGTTTGAAAAGTTTGACATTTAGGCCTATGCTCTTCACTTCTTTTAGTGAATCAAAATGCCAAAGGTGTTAAACTTTTTAATTAAGAAGGAAGGTTGAGGAAATCAAGCACATAAAATCAAAAGCCCCTTGTTTGTAGAAGAGAGTAGCAATACTCAATTCTCTATAGTTAGTGGGCTAGTAATTGAACCTTGTTTATTGTGTTTGGGAAATTAATAAAAAGTTAGGGATATGTTCTTCACCTTTTGGTGAATCAAATTCCCAAAAACTAGTTCTTAACTTGATTTACTTGCTTTCCATGAACATGCTAGAACATTAGTGGGCTTGTCTCCTGAGATTTGCCTTAAAAGGCCCGGTGAGAGGGACAACCCAAAGTGGGATACACTTGCTTTTGCTGCAAGAATCCAACCTGTTTATGCCTGAATATGGACCTCAGAATTCAACCATATATACAATAGAGTCATTTCTCACAAAGTGAATTATGAAAATGAGTATGAATTACCCACTTCATGCAATCATAGTGAATCGACTTGTTGCCTCCTAATTAGTTGGGGTGTTTTAATTACTCTCAGATTGGAGAGCCAACAACCATAGACCAAGCTAAAATGAAAGATTTAAAATTCTTGAAAATGATTGAAAATGAGAAATTAAGCTATATGAGAATGCAAGAGTAATCTAAGAATGAAAGTACAGATTTAATCAAAGAAGCTTGAAAATGAATATGAGAATTAAACTACTAACAAAATAAGCAAACTATATTAAGATGAGAATGCAATTTAATGCTACTAACATGAAATTAATATAATTATGCAAGATTATCAATGCTCAAAATGCTAAGAAAATGAGACAACAATTTGGCATGAATTCGATACATAAAAAATTGTCCTCTTCAATAAGGAAAAAGAGGTTCATAATATAGAAGAGCTTGGGAGAAGGATGAAGAGTTTCTTGGAATGAAACGGCTGACTCTTCATCTCCATGGAGGAAGGTGAGACAAATTGAAGAGAATTATTTAATTAAATGAATGAATATTGCCACATGGGTGGCTTTTCGATTTATTTTGAATAATCAAATTCAAATAGAGATGTCCATTCAAATAACCAAATAATATTTAATCCCTTTGATGTGTATGCAAGATTATCAATGCTCAAAATGCTAAGAAAATGAGACAACAATTTGGCATGAATTCGATACATAAAAAATTGTCCTCCTCAATAAGGAAAAAGAGGTTCATAATATAGAAGAGCTCGAGAGAAAGGTGAAGAGTTTCTTGGAATGAAACGGTTGACTCTTCATCTCAATGGAGGAAGGTGAGACAAATTGAAGAGAATTATTTAATTAAATGAATGAATATTGTCACATGGGTGGTGTTTCGATTTATTTTGAATAATTAAATTCAAATAGAGATGTCCATTCAAATAACCAAATAATATTTAATCCATTTCATGTGTATTAGCTAAAGGGGGTGGAATTAATTTAATTTAAAGCACTAGGACTTTAGAATTAAATTAATTAATCATAGGAATTATTTAGCCAATAAAAGTCAAATATTTAGGAATTAATTATAATGTAAGATTAATGCAAATTTAGGGTTTTTTGCATTTGAGACCAAGTCAAATAAAGTCAAGTAGGGGAGAAAATTGCCTAGTACAATAGGACTTTAATGATGTATAATTTTGAAACAATGCACCAAAATTGATTAGAATTATAAGGTGTCAATTTTGTTGTATTATATTTTCCCCTCTTTGAATTGATGTGCGAGTAGTGTGGTAATTCAAAGAATAGTCCGATGTGACAAATGATGAGGTTTCAAGATTATCTCTAGAACAGAGCTTAACCTTTGGAAGTTGAGGTTAGGATGCCAAGACATCGATCGGATCGAGTTGCAGAACCATCTCCAAAATGAAGCTTGACTCTCCAAAGCCTAAGTTAGATTATGAAGACCTGAGTTAGATTGCCATCTGATGAAGACTATCCCTGAATGAGACCCAGTCTTTAGGAGTTGGGGTTAGAGTGCCCCAATACCCATTGATTAACTGATAACTGGTGTAGATTCAGAACTATCTCTAGAATGAAGCTTAGTCCTCCGAGACCTGAGTTAGATTACCCCAGATAACAGTCAGAAAGATTTTTCAAGAGCCATCTCCAAAATGAAGCTTGACTCTCAGGAATTAGGGTTAGATTGCCCCAATGCCTAATGATATTTTGAGAACCATCTCCAAAATGAAGCTTGATCCTCGAGGATCCGAGTTAGATTTCTCAGATACCTAAAAGATAGATGACAAGATGTGAGGCACAAGGATGCCCCTAGTGAAGAAATGCCCCAAGTGATGAGGACTTTTGATTCAGATCAGACTGATTCAAGAATTGATTCGAAAAGACTCAACAATGCAATCATCCTACACCCTTAGGACTGAAATCAAAAGATGACACATCAAAAAGATGATTGACAACAACAGGTTACAGATAGATGAAACCAAAATAGTTTCAAGAAGTTGTAGGAGCAATTTAGAGCGATTTGGAGGTCCTGTTGACCAAGTTTGACCAAAGTTGACCAAAGTTTACTAGAGTTGACTTTTGATGGAAAAGATGAAGATGTCAAGAAAATGATGTTGCCACGTGATTCTGGCAAGAAAATGACATCAGAAAGTTGACTGCAGAAGCGTTCAATCACGTTGATCCCAGAAATTTAAAATGCGATTTCGAGCTATCTAGGAGTGTCAGATTTTGATTTCGATCTTGAAAATGAATTCAAAATGGTCGATATATATATGAGCTTGACATTTTGATATCATTGTACTTGTGTATATATTACTTTCATGTTGATGTTTATGAGATGTTCCCTATATGATTAGATGTATGGATTAGATATGAGATGCACATCATTCCTTTATGAATATGAAATGCAGATATTTTATTTTATATATGTATGCAATGCAATGATGGAATGTATGATTTGATTTAAGCTTATAATGGATGCACATGTAAATGAATATGCAAATGTAAATGTATTTAAATGATTTTATTATAATGCAATTTGTGGATGCAATGGAAATGTAATGCAACGTATATGGTATTAATCATCCCATGCAGGATGTTGCAATATATGACATGTACTAACCAAAAGATGTTTGAAGATTGAGAATGAGGACCAGACACTTGTGCAACCAAGATGAACCTAGGATGAAAGATGAGAACCTTTGATGAATAGATCCAGAAGAGAATAAACAAGTGAGCACCAAAACACTGTCTCAATACAAGCCTAGAATGAAAATGCAAGCCTAAGCTTGATGAAAACCCTAGGACTTGGTTGTTGGACTCATTTTATTATCATCATAGAGTTTTTAGGAATTGGACAATCGTAGGATGTCGTAAAACTCTCACTGATATGGCAATCATGAGAATATGAATATGACATTAGTCTTAGATTTTTCAGAATGAGGTGTAAGCATTAAGGAACAAGAAGCCAGAATGATCTAGACACCTATTTCTTTTGATTTAGCAAGTTAACATATGCATTACAGCATAGTTACTAGAATGACCTGAATGTTGCTTGCATACAAACACACTAGACACACAAGAGTTCCTTCCTTTTCTAAGTGAATGTTTAAGCATATCAAGGTGCTCGCAGTGACCCTTACACTCACTTTGCAAGATGATCATTTGCAATTTCACTTATAGAAAAAGAAATCACTCAAATAGACAAGGAGAAGAACCAACCTCACCAAAGTTTCCATATAAAAGGAGTCGAGGTACACATGGCCATCCAACATGAGATTAAGGCTCTTATAGTGGACACCCCTCTTATATGGATTCATTGAATCATTGGAACTAAACCAACAAGCAAAAAGCAAGAAAAGATCATGCCCCTAGTCTTTGCTTCTCTCAGTCAAGAAAGACATCTTAGAGTTGCTTGAGGGGGAATGATAAAGCAACAAAAGAGTGAGCACACAAAAGAAAAGCCCAGCATGCTTCAGAGAGTTACAAATCCACTTTTAGTTTCAATTTAAGAACAAGAAGTCTCAACAAGATGATGATAGTAGGCGGATGCAATGAGGATCACTGGTGATTGACACGAGAAATCATCTCGAGGAGAAAATCAGAGAGCTAACAAAGTATCAATAGGCAAACACAATGGGAACCATTAGTGACTGATACAAGAGAGATTCTCAAGGAGAGAAATCTCAGAAGTACTAGTGAAACATTAGCAGGCAGATGTAGTGAGAACCACTAGTGACTGATGTACGAGGGATCCTCAAGGAGAGAGGTCTAAGAGATAAGCATCAGCAGGCAGATGCGGTGAGAACCACTGGTGACTGATGCAAGAAATCTCCTCTGAAAGCGATAGGACAATGCCCCCAAGACCAGGAAGGTGCCCCCAAGTGTGACCAGTTTCAATCCATGTAGAGTTGAGCAAAATCTCGAAGGATAACTGAAAGTGAATGCATGAGCTAGCAAAATAGGAAACGATCTAAAGTAGAAACAAACTAAAATGGGAAAGAAAGGAAAGAAAACTAAAGTAGGAAAGCAAGGAAATGTTGTGCAAGGCCAAGTGGTGCTAAAATAGGTAGGCATCAGAGAACAAGAGGTGCCTGTTTACTAGGTTTTCACCATCTTGGCAAAGATTCTATTTTTGCTACCATGATGCCTGTTTACCAGGTTTTCATCAATGGCACATTTTTCTCTTTTTCAATTTTTTTGTATTTTTCAATTTTCATTTTATTTTTTTTATATTTTTTGAATTTTTCATTTTTTTTTATATTATCAAGGTGCCTGTTTGCCAAGTTTTCAATAGGATAATAGATACATCAAAGCACCTGTTTACCAGGTTTTCACTAAGATGATCATTTTTAGGACATTTTGCAATTTTTAGGATTTTTTTAGAATAAAGTATGTACATGAGCATACAGAAGATGTCTTAGGTGTAGAATCTTTTCAGGTGTAGAGCGTTGATCAGCTATTTGAGTAGTTCTCCTTCAGTGGTGGAGAGTTGGTAGGCACTAGACCCAAATGTTGCAATGATGATGTATGGACCAAGCCAGTTTGGTTCAAACTTTCCTTTCTGTATCCGCTACTACTGATTCTTGGGGTTTTCTCTCAGGATGAGATCACCCACTTGGTATTCCCTTGGTCTGACCTTCTTATTTTAGGCCTTTGACATTCTCTTTTGGTATGCTCGAAGATGATTGAATTCCACTTTCTGATGTTCATCCAGTAATTCTAGCTCTTGTAGTTGAGATATTCTATTTTCTTCATCAATGACGAGGCCCCTCAGAGAGACTCACAATTTTGGAATCTCGACCTCAATAGGAAATACAACATCTGTGCCATAAACTAAGGAAAAGGGCATGGCCCTTTTTGGTGTTTGAATGCTTGTTCTATAGGCCCATAAAGATGGATTAATCTGGAGGTGCCAATCTCTACCAAATTTATGAACTGTTCTGTGCAGGATCTTGAGAATTGTTTTATTGGAAGCTTCTGCCTATCCATTACCCTGAGGATAATAGATGGATGACCAATGCTGAATGATCTTGAACTTGGTGCATAACTCTTTTAGGTCTTTGTTCTTGAACTTCCCACCATTGTCTATAATTATTGATGAGGGCACACCATATCTACAGATGATGTAATTCAGTATAAACATAGCTACAGACTTGCCATCGGCTATAGTCAGAGGGATTACCTCAACCCATTTAGTGAAATAATCTATAGTGGTGATGATGAACTTGTGTCCTTTGGAGGAAGATGGATGGATTTGACCCACCAAATCAAAGGTCCATTGCTAGAATGGCTAGAAACTAATAAAAGGAATAAGCTGCTTGGCAGGAGCGTGGATCAGATTTCTGTGAAATTGACATTGTTTATAAGCCTTGGCATATCAAGTAGCTTCTTTCTCCATATCTGGCCAGTAGTAACCAGCTCTAATAAATTTATGAGCTAATATCAAACCACTCGAATGAGACCCACATATACCTTCATGTACCTCAGCTAACACGTGTTTGGACTCGTCGGGTTCTAGACACCTAAGGAGGGTACCATCTAGACCCCATCTATACAAGTCATTTTCTATGATGACATATTGTGAAGCATTATCAATTAGGTGACGTTTCTCATTTCGTGTATGTTTCTGAAATAATTTGGTCATGGAGGTAAGAGTAGATATGATGGTAGCGGGATGAATCATGTCCAATGACTGAACAAATAATCCTAGATTCGAGAATGTCATAGGCTGGGTAGCCTAATGTCTCCACCAGGAATTCATGTCTGAAGTCATTTTCTAGTATCTATAACATAGAGGTAGGAGTGGCCATGGCATTGGCTACTTTATTATCTGCTCTTGGAATCTGCTCGAAAGTAATGTGTGCAAAATATTATTTGAGATCATCCACCATTCATTTGTAAGGCACCAGCTTATCATCTTTTGTTTGGTAAATGTCATTAACTTGATTGATGACCAACTGAGATTCTCCAAAGACCTTAAGCTCATCTACACATCATTCAATAGCTATCTTCATACCATTGACGAGGGCTTCATACTCAGCAATATTATTTGTGCAAGGAAAGAACATTTTGTATGCTTTGGGCAGTGAATATCTTTGAGGTGTAATGAATAGTATTCATGCACCTGACCCTTGCTAGGTGAATGATCCATCAAAGAACATGCTCCATGCCTAATGCATGAGAAGCATGATGGACTCATCTAGGAATTCAATGTTCAATGGTTGATGATCTTTGAGAGGAGCATCCGCCAACTGATCAGCAATTGCTTATCCTTTGATAGCCTTTCTTTCCACATACTCAATGTCAAACTCACTGAGTATCATGGCCCATTTTTCCAGTCTACCCATGAGGGCAGCTTTGCTCAGTAAATACTTTAATGGATCAATTTTTGCAATGAGTCTTGTAGTGTGAGCAAGCATATAGTGCCACAATTTTTGTGAAGCAAACACCACTGCTAGAAAAACTTTTTCAATAACATAATAGTTCATTTCATAAGAGACCAATGTTTGAGTGATGTAATAAATGGCTCTCTCCTTGTTGTTCTAATCCTCTTGAGCCAACAGAGCACCCAAAGATGTATCTGTAGTTGAAATGTAAAGTATGAGCGGCTTCCCAGGAATAGGAGGCATTATTATAGGTGGATTTGCAAGATACTGTTTGATTTGAGTGAGCCCTCTGTCACATTCTTCATTCCATTCATAAGTCACACCTTTATGTAGAGTTTTGGTGAATGGTTGTGACTTATCAGCCAATTGTGCAATGAAGTGCCGAATGGATTGTAGTCTTCCCTAAAGTCCTCTTATCTAACTGATGTTCTTTGGTGGAGGCATTTCCATAATAGCTTGAACTTTCTCAAGATCCACCTCTATGCCTTTAGTTGAAATGATGTAACCCAAGAGTTTTCCAGAAGTGACACCAAATGCACATTTTTTCGGATTGAGTCTGAGACTAAACTGTTCCATCCGATCTAGTATGGGACCTAGATTTGCAAGATGATTTTTCCGCTGCATGCTTTTAGCCAAAGTGTCATCTACATAATCTTCCATTGTTTTATGCATCATATCATGAAAAATGGTAGTAACAACTCTTTGATATGTAGCTCTGGCATTTTTTAGTCTGAAGGGCATGACATTCCAACAGAAAGTGCCCCAAGCACACGTGAAAGCAGTCTTTTCTTGATCTTCTGGCACAATTTTTATTTGACTATTTTTATAAGTTGAATGTGGACCTCTAATCTCCACAATCAAGGTTAGATTGCCCCAATATGAAGCTTAGCCCTCTGAGACCCAGGTTAGATTGTCTAGATAATAGTGCAAAAGAGATTTCGAGAGCCATCTCCAGAATTAAGCTCGACTCCCAAGAATTAGGGTTAGATTACCCCAATACCTAATGAGATTTCAAGAACCATCTTTAGAATGAAGCTTGATTCCCGAGGATCTAAGTTAGATTACTCAAATACCTAAAAAGGTAGATGACCAGATGTGAGGCATGAAGATGCCCCTAGTGAAGAGATGCCCCAAGCGGTGAGGACTTTGATTTAGATCAGATTGAGATGAGACTGGTTTGACAAGATTCAAATGATGCAATCATCCTGCCCCCTTAGGAGTGAAATCAAAAGATGACATAGAAGAAGGATGGTTCACAACAAGAGGTTGTAGAATAGAAGTAATCAGACTAGATTCAAGAAGCTGCAGAAGCAACTTGGAGTGATCGGGAGGTCCTGCTAACCAATTTTGACCATGGTTGACCAAATTTGACTAGAGTTGACTTTGATGAAAACATTGAAGATTTCAAGAAAAAAGATGAGGAGATGAGGATCTGGCAAGAAGATGACGCCAGAAGATTGACTACACAAGCGTCCGATCCCAAAGGGTCCAAGAATTTAAAACACAATTTTGAGCCATCCAAAGATGTCAGATTTCAATTTTGATCCCAAAAATTTATGCAATCATGATGAAACTAGGATAAAATATGAGAACCTTTGATGAATAGATCCAAAAGAAGACAATCAAGAGAGCACCAAAACATTGTCTCAATGCACACCTAGAATGAAAAGGCAAGCATAAACTAGATGCAAGCCTAGAATGAACATGCAAGCCTAAACTAGACGCAACCCTAGGACTTGGTTGTTGGACTCATCGTATTATCAGCATAGAGTTTTTAGCAATGGACATTCATAAGATTCCATACAATCCTCACTGACATTGCAATCATGAGAATATGAATATGACATTAGTCTTGGATTTTTCAGAATGAGGTGTAAGCATTAGGGCATAAGAAGCCAGAATGACCTGAACACTTGTTCCTTTTGATTTAGCAAGTTAACATAAGAAATAAATTATAGCTACTAGAATGACCTAAATGTTTCTTTCATACAAACATGCCAGACACACAAGAGTTCCTCTCTTCACCAAGAATGCTCGCAGTGACCCTTACATTCACTCAGCAGGATGAGCGTTAGCAATTTTACTTGTAGCAGAAAGAAGTCACTCAAAATAGATAAGGAGAAGAACCAACCTCACCAAAGTGTTCATATAAAAGGAGTCAAGGTACACATGTCCATCCAATACAAGATGAAGACTCTTACAAATGGACACCCCTCTTATATAGATTCATTGGATCATTGTGACTAAACCAGCAAATAGAAAGCAAAGGAAAGGATCATGCCACCAGTCTTTGCTTCTCTCGATCAAGGAGACATCTTAGAGTTGCTCAAGGAGGAATGATAAAGTGAAAGAAAAAAACACAAAGAAAAGCTTAGCATGCTTCAGAGAATCACAAATTCAGTTTTAGTTTCAGTTTAAGTTTTTTTTCAAGCGGATTGAAGTCGAATCAGAAGTATACAATATTCGAAGTCTCAACGGGATAGCTACAGTAGGCAGATGTAGTGAGAACCACTGGTGATCATCGTGAGAGATGAAGTCTCAAGGATATATCAGAATGTGAACCAAGTATCAGTAGGTAGACATAGTGAGAATCACTGGTGACCGATACAAGAAGGATTCTTGAAAGAGAGAACCAAGCACGAGTGAAACATCAGCAAGAAGACATGGTGAGAACCACTGGTGACTGATGTATGGAAGAGATCTTGAAAGTGAGGGGTTCGAATGAGAGCTAGGTATTAGTAGGAAGGCATAGTGGAAACCACTGGTGACCAATACACAAGAGATCCTCAAGGAGAGAAATCTCAAAAGTAGCTAGGCATCAACAGGCAGATGCAATGAGAATCGCTGGTGACTAATGCATGAACAAAGCTTCCTAAAGTGATAGGACAATTCCCCCTAGACTAGGAAGGTGCCCCCAAGTGTGACTAGTTCCAATCCATGAAGATTCAAGGAAAATCTTGAAGACAACTGAAAGCAAGAGCATGAGCTAGCAAACTAAAGTAGGAAACGAACTAAAAGCAAGAAACCAACTAAAGTGGGAAAGCAGGAAAGAAAGAGCCAAATGGTGTTGAGATGAGATGTAGCTTCAGGAAACAAGAGGTGCTTGTTTACTAGGTTTTCACTAAGATGATCATTTTTTTAGGACATTTTGCAATTTTTTGGATTTTTGCCAATATACCATTTTTTTGGATTTTTTCAAGACCAATAAGTATGTACATGAGCATACAGAAAATGCCTCAGCTATAGAATTTCTTCAAGTGAAGAGTGTTGATAGGCTCTTTGATCTATTCTCCTTCAGTGGTGGAGAGTTTGTATGTGCCAAACCCAAATGTTGCAGTAATAACATATGGACCAAGCCAGTTTGGTTCAAATTTCCCTTTCTGGGCCCGCTGCTGCTATTTTTGGGGTTTTCTCTCAGGACGAGATCACCCACTTGGAATTCCCTTTGTCTGACTTTCTTATTATAGGATTTAGACATCCTCTTATGGTATGCTCTTAGATGATCAAATGCCACCTTCCAATGTTCATCCAGTAACTCAAGCTCTTGAAGCCAGGATATTCTATTCTCTTCATCAGTGATGAGGCCTCTCAAAGAGATTCACAATGTAGGAATCTCAACCTCAATAGGCAATACTGCATCTACTCCATAAACCAAGGCAAAGGGCATGGCCCTTGTTGGAGTTTGAATACTTATTTTGTAGGCCCACAAAGCCAGATTAATCTGGAGGTGCCAATCTCTACCAGATTTATGAACTGTTCTGTGTAATATTTTGAGAATTGTCTTATTAGAAGCTTTTGCTTGTCCATTACCTTGAGGATAATAGATAGACAACCACTACAGAATAATCCTAAATTTGGTGCATAACTCTCTCAGGTCCTTTTTCTTGAATTGTCCCCCATTGTCAGTATTAATGGATGAGGGTACACCATATCTATAGATGATATAGTTCAGTATAAACATAGCCACAGACTTGCCATCAGCTATAGCTAGAAGCACTGCCTCAACCCACTTGGTGAAATAGTCAGTAGTTGTGATGATAAACTTATGTCCTCTTGAAGAAGAAGGATGTATCTGATCCACCAAGTCAAAGGCCCATTGCTGAAATGGCTAGAAACTGACAAAAGAAATAAGCTCTTTAGTAGGAGCATGGATCATATTTCTATGAAATTGGCATTGCTTACAAGTCTTGGTGTATTGAATAGCTTCTTTCTCCATATCCGGCTAGTAGTAACCAGCTCTAATAAGTTTTTGAGCTAACGTCAGACCACTAGAATGAGACCCACAAATACCTTCATGTACCTCAGCTAGCGCATGTTTGGAATCATTGGGTTCTAGACACCTAAGGAGGGTACCATCTAAACCCCATCTATACAAGTCATTTGCTATGATGACATACCATGAAGCATTATGAATTAGGTGATGCTTTTCATTCTGAGTATAGGTGTCTAGAATGATTTGGTCATGAAGGTAGGAGTAGCTATGGTGGTAGCGAGATGAGTCATGTCCAATGACTGAACAGATCATCTTGGATTCGGGAATATCATAGGCAGGTTAGTGTAATACCTCCACCAATAATTTGTATCTATAGTCATTTTTTGTCATTTGTAACATTGAAGCAAGAGTGGCCATAGTATTAGTTGCTTTATTGTCTACCCTTGGAATTTGTTGGAAAGACATGTGTGCAAAATATTGTTTGAGATCATTCACCATTCTTTTGTACAGCACTAGATTGTCATCTTTTGTTTGATAGACACCATTAACTTGGTTGATAATCAACTGAGAGTCTCCAAAGACCTTGAGCTCATCCACACGCCATTCAATGGCTATCTTCATACCATTAATGAGAGCTTCATATTCAGCAATGTTGTTTGTGTAGGGAAACAACATTTTATAAGCTTTTGGCAATAAGTATCTTTGAGGTGTTATAAACAGAATGCCTACTCCTGATCCTTCCTGAGTGAATGATCAATTGAAGAACATGCTCCAAGTCTGATGTGTGAGAAGCATGATGGATTCATCTAAGAATTCAATATTCAAAGGCTGGTGATCTTTCAGAGGAGCTTCCACTAGCTAATCGACAATTGCTTGTCCTTTAATAGCTTTTCTTTCCACATACTCAATGTCAAATTCACTAAGTATCATCACCCATTTTTCTAATCTACCCGTGAGGGAAGCCTTGCTCAATAAGTATTTTAGTGGATCAATTTTTGCAATAAGCCTTGTAGTGTGAGTGAGCATATAATGCTGCAACTTCTTAGAAGCAAACACTACTGCCAGAGAAGCCTTCTCAATGACAAAATAATTCATTTCATAAGAAACCAATGTTCTACTGATATAATATATAGCTCTCTCTTTGTTTTTCTAATCTTCTTGAGCTAGGAGAGCATCCAAAGATGTGTTTGTTGCTGAGATGTATAGAATGAGTGGCTTCCCATGGATAGGAGGCATCAGTATAGGTGGATTAGCAAGATATTGTTTAATCTGATTTAGTCCTCTGTCACATTCTTCATTCCATTCATAAGTCACACCCTTATGCAAAGTTTTAGTGAATTGTTGCGACTTGTCAGCCAAATGTGAAATGAAGTGCTGGATAGATTGCAGCCTTCCCTACAGTCCCCTCATTTGACTGGTGTTCTTGAGTGGAGGCATGTCCATAATAGCTTACACTTTTTTAGGATCAACTTCTATGCCTTTAGCTGAAATGATATAACCCAAGAGTTTCCCAGAAGTGACACCGAAAGCACACTTTTTGGGATTAAGTCTAAGACTAAATTGTTCCATGCGGTCAAGTATGGGACCCAAATCTATAAGATGAGTTCTTCACTGCATGCTTTTGGCTAAATTATCATCCACATAATCTTCCATTTTTTTATGCATCATATCATGGAAAATGATGGTGACAGCTCTTTGATATGTTGCTCCAACATTCTTAAGCCCAAAAGGCATGACATTCAAGAAAAAGGTGCCCCAGGCACATGTGAAAGTGGCCTTTTCTTGATCTTCTGGCACAATTTTTATTTGATTATAGCCAGAAAATCCATCCATCAAGGAATACATCTCATAACCTACTATCATATCCACTATCATGTCAATGTTGGGTAGTGGGAAGTCATCTTTTAGACATGCCTTGTTTAGATCCCTGAAGTTTGTACACACATGAATGGATTTATCATGCTTGGTGACTGGAACAATGTTTGAAATCCATTCTACATAGTCAATAGTCCTTATGAAACTAGCTTTAAGAAGCTTCTCTAGCTCTACTTTGACTAAAAGCACTATGTGTGGATGCATTTTTTGTAGCTTCTGTTTAACAGGTTTAATACCTAGTGCAATGGATAGATGGTCCATGATTAGATTAAGGTCTAATCTAGGTATGTTAGAGTAAGTCCATGCAAAGTTGATTTTCTTTCTTTGAAAGAAGCTAGTGAACTCTTCTTTTTCTTTTGCAGATAGTGACTGAGCTAGATGAATAGTTTGTGGAGCAGCCTCTGTACCCAAATTCACTAGCTATGTCGGCTCGATTAGTACTGATGACCTCTCTTGAAAGTGGCTTAGAAGTGTATCAAGTATCCCATCCTTGGGCACCTCAGAGAGGTTTTCACCCTTGGATATGTCTTTTATTTTTACTATTTTTGGCTCTGATACTGCCACAATGTGGTTTTAACCATCAGAGCATTTATTTTTTCTTCTTTTAATTTTTTGACTAAGATACTTGATATCCGCCTCTATCATGCTAACACTGCTTTCCCTAGTGGAGGACATTAAAGGTTCAATAGCATGGAGGTAATAAGCTAGATCATAATCATTTTGGAATGTTAGGACTTCATTGGATGATGAGGGGGGGGTTCCAATTTATCAGATTGGGATTTTTGAGTGAGAAGGAAGTAATGAATGGTTCAATTGCATTCACGGTGTAGCCATAAAAGCATAGACAAGAAAAGACCTAGAGAAATCTCATCCAAAGGAGCATTCAAATCCCTATAAGACCTTATGTCAGAAGTAGAGGACAATTTAACACCATTGGCATCTAACTCATGTGACCTAACAGTAGACCCTTCACCTACTTTGAGAAGTCTTTCATAAGTATGCACCATGTCTATATCTTTATCATAAGTAGCATCAGACAAAGATTCAAATTCGTACTCATGTGAGTTAGTACTTGATGTGGGAATTCCATTAGCACTAGTTGTATCATCATCTTTACCCCTTGTAGTATTAATGGCTCGCTGAAGTAGATCTTTTTCAAACTGCTCTTGGAAATGTGGGGGTATGTACCATTCACACTAAGAGTCAAGATCAGCCATTTGTATTTCTCTGCATTGGTCATATGTGAGTCGATGTACCGAAGCAGTCTCATTAGAATCACTATTAGTTTCTACCATGTGGACAAGTATAATAGGTTCATCCGATTCTGCAAAGAGTCCAGCAAGTTCCAGAGGGATAGGATATGGAAATGTGTCTTCATCAGAGCTGGCCTCTGGATTTACCTCTAGAGTAGTATCTTCAAATTTTGACTCAGGTTCAGGCTCAAGTTCTAGCACAAACTTGTTTATCCCTAAATGAAAGGGGATCTTTTTGAAGCCTAAGCTAGTAGTATCCTTTGTGCAGCAACCTGTAGTTAAAATGGGCTTCAATAAACCATTGGCATTCCTTCCTATAGGACTCCCCTTATAGCTAAAGTGCTTCATGATCTTGAAGGTTTCACTGTATGGCTCTTATTCTAAGTCTAGAGGTGGAGTAGTTGTTTCAGATGCTTCTTTTCCTTTATATATCCAAGCTGTGATGGCTCTTTCTTCATCCTCATCTTCTAAAGGTGTAGAGGCCCTTACAAAGGTGCCATTGTAGATTGTTTGAGTAGCATCATCAGAAGTTTTGTTATTCTTATAAGGTCTCCCATAAGAGTGTGGAGATGAAGGAAGAGAAGTAAGTGATAGCACGGGTTCAATTCGGTATTCTCCCATGCTTGTATCCTTAAGTTCAAAGTTTTTTCCATTTCCTTTAACTTAGCATCATAAAACTTAGTGGACTCTCTATTAGCCAAAACAAAGCTATTTGTAGATTGTGCAAGAGTGTTACAAGAGTAATTGGTATTAGCAGGCATAGTAACTTCCACCCCATGGAATGGAAACTTAATGCATTGATGGTACGTGGATGAAACAACTTGCATCTCATGAATCCATGGCCTACCCAACAAGATGTTGTAGGCAAGAGGAATCTCAAGAACTTGAAAAGTAACATCTCTTTCAACAGGTCCTACGTGAATAGGTAGAACAACTAAGCCTTGAGACTTGCATTCCTCTTCATCATAAGCTTTGATGGTAATCTTTTTGTGAGAGTCTATACAATTCTCATCATAACTTAGCTAAGTGAGAAACTTAGTGGAACAGATATTCAAACCAGCACCATTGTCTATGAGCACCCAAAAGACATGCTTAGGACCTATCATGACCTCTATATGCAAGGGAGAATTATGCAGATGGCTCAAAGAGTGATCATCTTCTTCAGAGAACAATAGATAGTGAGCTAAGGTCAAATGACCCACCATAGATTGGAATCAGTTAAGATCAAGATCCTTGGGAATGTTTTCCTCAACAAGGGCTTTATCTAGAATTACCTGTGAGCAGGTGAGATCTTCAATAACTCAAAAATGGTAATCTAAGCATTGGTTCACTGGAGCTAATCTAAAATGCTATAACTAGCTAAGCTAGATGTAGGAACTGACTTCATGTTCTTGTTGGCAAGGCCAACAGTGGTATTATCCATAGTTTGTTTTGGATCATATACAGGAGGATTGGGATCTTTCAAAAGAACCCTTCCTCATGATCAAGTGACAACATTAGTGCATTATCTTAGTAAGCATAGTCATTACATTAGTGCATAGTCATAGTAAGCATTATCATTCCACCAATGAGGTCATGGTTGTGGGTCATAGAGATGTTTTTCCAAAGGAGTAAGTATCTGATTCTGCACAAGAGTTTTATAGACCACATCAAGTGGTTCTCCCAAGGAAGTAAATTTGTGCTTGGGTCCAGATGCCCAAGGTTTGTTCCTAGAAAACCTCAAAGGTTGCTGATTTTCCATCGTAGGCTTTTTAGCAGCTTTGACCACCTGTATGCTAGAAGAGAGATTAAAGACTGACTTAGCAAGCTTCATGGTCACATTGTTGACCATGCCATCATTCACAACATCTCTATTCTTGTTAACAAACTTTCCTTTATCCTTGTTTGAGTTTGAAGATCCTTGTTTGTTGTCTTTACTCAAAGTCAATTCCCCTTTTTTTTTATCATAGAGGCCTCTATTCTCACTACTTGTTTAATCATGCTATCAAAGGTTAGAGGACCTTGTAATTGCACTTGGTATCTGAAGTCTGGGACAAGATTGTCCCAGAAAATGTTGAGCCTCTCAGACTCTGGTAGTTTGTGAGGACACCTTGTACATAATTGTCTCCACATTTGGAGAAATGTTAGAAAAGATTCTCCTTGTCACTATTTTAAATTGCAAAGATCCAAGATGTTGACTAGATGCTAAATATTATGTGAGTAATGTTGGAGAAATAGATTAGCCATTTTGTCAAAAGTCTTAATGCCAGTGGGCAATCGAGAAAACCACTCCATAGCTGGTCCACCTAAGCTATGAGGAAATAGGTGCATAAGATATGTTTGGTCATGCATGAATTCCATAGAGAATGCCCCAAACTCCCTTTGGTGATCTTGGGGATCAGTTTCACCCAAGTATGTGTCATATTTAGGGAGCTCTACACCTCTAGGAAAAGGTGGTATGTGAAGGCTTTTGTCAAAGGGGAAAGGACAAATACTTTCCATTCTGAATTGTTGAGTGGGTTTGTCCTTATTCTTCGCAAGTTGGCTAATCTAATCTTGCATGTCTCAGACCATCCTTCGCAACTTTGCGATCTTCATTTCTTCTTCCTTGGCCACAAGCGTTTCAACTTGATAGTCTGGGGGTAACTTGGCCCCTTGTTTAGCTAGCTCAAGAAAGTACTTTTCCTTCTCCTCTAGGAGGATCTCCATCATCTTAATAAGACCCTTGTTTGATTTGGCAGCATCTATATCATTTTGAGTTATGGTGTCATCACCATCATTGCCAAGGATCTCATAAATGCTAGGGACTTGATCCTGACTCTGATCAAAAGGAGCGGGCTGGTAGTGATAGGTTGGTTGACCACTTTCAGCTTTGTTTTGAGCTTTTTGTTGATCATCTTGGGTTTCATCATAGCGTTGCTCATGTTGAGGTTGAGCATTAAGTTTGGCATTAGAATATTGACCAAAAATTTTGGTTGTTTTGAGACTGATCAAAAGTTTGACAGTATTTGCCTAGTTGGAAGTCAAATGGCTCTCCCATCTTGTTGTAGGCTTGCGTAGTAAATGAGGACTCAGTAAAATGATACACATAATGTCGAAAGGGCATAGCTAAGGTAACCTTTGGTGTGTGAATAGGATCAAGAGGATCAATAGCTTCAGATGAGTTGATATCATCAACAGGATCGATAGGTTCAATGATAGGACTAGTCCGAGGAAGCGGTCTTCCAAAGTTGTGAAACAATGAGTTGTTTTGGAAGAATGAGTTGTCTTGAACTTGAAATGAGAAACCAGGTTGCACTTCAAACAATGGATTAAAACACTCTTGGAACACTTGAGATGATTGAGATGACCTATCTTTCAAAGTAGTCAACGAAGAACTTGAGGATCCCACACAACGTTCAAATTATGTAATAGGTTTGGGACAACTTGTTTCCTGATTATGAGGTTTACCTCTATCTTGACCAGTATTATGAATGGGGTAAGCATTGCCACTTTGAGTTGTGATAGTCATAGATGAAGATGGAATGAGAGAAGATTTAGGATAATGCTAAAACTCTATCTCTAGGAATAATGAAAAGGAGATAAAGGCTAGAATAGTTGAGATGTGAGATACACCTGGTACAAATCATCAAGAGTATGGCTAGAATAGCCGAGATAAGACTATCACAACATGAGGTGCAAAAGAAAAAAAGATGAGACAAATAACAAGGAGACAAATGAGAGTTTAAGCAAAATCAATCGATTCACAGCTTGAGACACTCAGTTTTTGACAGTGAACAACAAGAAAATAGATAAACAAACCTCAGACAAAAACTAGATCAAATAAAAAATTCAACTAGTCAACAGGAAATAAGTCTCTATTTTGGAAAACCAAGCTATAGGTTCACACAAGAGAATGCTAGGCCATGTGAGAGAATTCTAGGCTTCACGTGAGAGAATGAAAGCTCATGCAAGAAAGTACTCAGTTTCTAAAACTTCATGTGGGAAAAGATAGTGTTTGATAGTTCAACACAAATTTTGAGATAAAGGACAGGTTTTAGGACATAGTGTAAATGATTGTCAGATAGGAAATCTAGTTTCCGGTCAGCTTGAAGGATAGTTTAATCAACAATCTCTTTTTGAAGGTTTCAATCATTTGTTTACAAGCATGAAGGTTTGATCAAACAATGGTGACACAAGAAGTAGTCAAAAATAGACCTACCAAGGAAAAAGCAACTTGGAAGTATCATGGGAGTCTTCGTTTAATCATGATGGACAAGTTTAAGACTTGATAACAAACACATATTTATCCCTACAAAAAAAATGGTGAGAAGACAAAACCTGTGCCCCACTGCTTATGTGCATGCGTGCACCTCACATAGTCATGTCACCCCCTAGAGGGCACTCATGTTTTTGGTGTTTCCAAGGACTCAATAGTATATGTTCAAAGGTTACCCTTGAAGCAGGGGCCAATGTCATATACCACATTCAAATGTCTAGGTGCATGCCTATGGTGAGAATCTACGAGAGAGATTCTTCCCCATCCTTGCGCAAAGATTATGCCTCCTTTCGGAGGTGATCCAGGTAGGCAACTAACTTAGGATATTTTTTAGTGGGCTTTCGATCACACTAACCTTTGGTGCCCCTGATATAGAGCTAGGGCCTTGTAGCCACACTAACACGTGAAAGTCATACACCCCCGCAAGCAAGGCTAGGAGCGGTGCCGCTCAGTACAACAAATAGAGCCTTCTCAAGATGATAGTTGAAATCAAGAGAAGGAAGTTAACATGGTTTTGGAGTCTTTAGACTTAACAAAACATTATTTATTATAGTGAGGTGGAATCATTGGTGATAGGTGCGTACTCACTTGGGTCATTTTCGGAGGTTCAACTTTCGGCAGGCCCTCTAAAGGTGACACAACTTGGCTTGGATCCAAGGGTTTGATTTTATGTTTCTCTCAAAGAGAGAAGAGCACACTTCTCTACCTATTCACCTTACCCAAACACATCAAGCATATTCATCACCAAGTTAGGTTCACTCCACCAAATCCACAAGCTTTTGGGTTTTTGGTTCTCTCAAAGAGAGAAGAGCATAATCCCCTAGTGAGTAGAAGTGCTAAAGATTCACTACCTTGCTTTGCTTTCCTAGGTATCCATCATTCTAGCAACATCTAGGTATCAGTTTCATTCATGGGCATCACTTCCATGTAATGAAGAGCCTATTCCCCTACTTTTCTATCAGGACCCTTACGAAATTTTAACGAAGCCCTAATTAGACTATGTGAATGAAAGCAAGAAAACAAACACAATGTTTTAATTATTCTTTGGCAATCATCCCGCAATCAAATTGTTAGCAAGTTTTAAGATCTTCAACAAAGTGACCTGTAGACCACTATTATGCTGTGAAAAAAATATAGATATAAAATAAATAGAAAAAAAGGTAGATGTCAAGAAAAAACAATAGTAAATTGTAGAATCTATGAAATTTTAATTATCTGACAAAGAAACTTCGCACGAGAAAGTACTACACTGCGCATGAGAAAATACTAGGGCCTACATGAGAAAGTACAATGTCATGCGAGAGAGTGCTACAAGGAGCAAAACTTCATGCAGTATGCTTAGGAATCTTGAGTGAACTTCTATACACAGAGCAGTACGGACGTATGATAGATTGCATAATTCAATAAAATTGTTTAAGATTGATGAGGCTAGAAATCAATTTTTCTACCCCACGGTGGGTGCTAGAATGTTATAAGTTGAACGTGGACCTCTAATCTAGCTACAAACACAACATGGTCATTGGTTGATCATTGAATCATGAAATTGAGTATGAATTACCCATTCACATGATTCTATCGATTCAACCTGTTACCTTCTAATTAACTGGGGTGTTTGATTTACTCTCAGAACGAGAGCCAACAACCTTAAGACCAAGCTAATATAAAGGATTTTCAAAAGCTTGAAAGATAAACAAAACTGAAATTAATCTAGAATGAGAAGTGTAATTAATCTAATAGCTTTGAAAGAAATATGAACTGTAATTAATCTAATAGCTTTGAAAGAAATATGAAGTGCAATTAATCTAAATAACTTTGAATGAAATATGAGATTAATCTAATAGAAATAAGCAAATTAATCTACTATGAGAATGCAATTAACACTACAAAGAGAATTAAACTAATTGCAATAAAAGCTTTGAAAAAATGAATATAATTGAGACTAAAATTCGCTATAGTATGGATGCTCTGACAATTGCCTTTTTTTGAATGAAGGAGAAGGTTCATTAAATAGACAAGCCTGGGGAGAGAATGAAGAGGTTCTTGAAAATGAATGGTTGCCTCTTCATTCCCAATTGAGACACATATTGAAAGATTTATTTAATTAAGAGAATGAATTATTTCCACATATGGGTGACCATTCGAATAATTTGAATTATTAATTCAAATAAAGGTGTCCATTCAAATAACTAAATAAGATTAATTCATTTTATGTGTATTAGCCAAATGAGGTGGTTTTAATTTAATTTAAAGCACTTAGGACTTTAGAATTAAATTAATTTATCATAGGGATTATTTAGCTAATAAAGTCGAATACTTAGGAATTAATTATGATGTGAGATTAATGCAAATTAGGGTTTTTGCAATTGACATCAAGTCAAATAAAGTTAGGTAGGAGAGAGAGAATTGCCTAGTAAAATAGGACTTTGAAGATGTAAAATTGAAGAAATGCACCAAAATTGATTGAAATTATTAGGTGCAAATTTTGGGGTATTACAATTATAACCATAGAAACCATCCATCAGAGAATACATTTCATAGCCTGCTGTCATATCCACTATCATGTCAATATTGGGTAATGGAAAGTCATCTTTGGGACATGCTTTATTTAGATCCTGGAAGTCTATGCATACTCGAATGGATTTATCATGCTTTGTAACTGGAACAATATTTGAAATCCACTCTACGTAGTCAATGGCTCTGATGAAACCAGCCTTAAGAAGTTTTTCTAGCTCAGCCTTGACTAAAAGTGCCACATGTGGATGCATCTTTCAAAGCTTCTATTTGACAGACTTAACACCTGGTGCAATAGATAGATGATGCATGATTAGATTGGGATCCAATCCAGGCATATCAGAGTAAGTCCATGCAAATTTGATTTTCTTGCTTTGAAAGAAACTAGTGAACTCTTCCTTTTCATTTGCAGATAATGACTGTGCTAAATGAATGACTTGTGGTGCAGCCTCCATACCCAAATTCACTAATTGGGTTGGTTCAATCAGCACTGATGATCTTTCTTGAAAATGGCTCAGAAGTGTATCAAGTATCTCATCCTTGGGCACCTCAGAGAGGTTTTCACCCTTGAATATATCTTTTATTTTTACTTTTTTTTACTTTGACACTACCACAATGTGGTTATCACCATCAAAGCACTATTTTTTTTTCTTTTAATTTTATGACTAAGATACTTGATATCTACCTCTATCATGCTGACACTACTTTCACTAGTGGAGGACATTACAAGTTTGTCTACGTTGAGGTAATAGGCTAGAGCGTAATCATTCTAGAATGTTAGGACTTCACTAGATGAGGAGGAGTTCCAGTTTATTAGCTCAGGATTTTTGAGTGAGAGAGAGGTGGTGGGTTCAATTGCGTTCATGGTATACTCATCAAAAGTGTGGGCAAGAAAGTCAAGACCTAGAGCAATCTCATCTAGAGGGGCATTTTAATCCCTATGAGACCTCACATCGAAAGTAGAGGACAAGTCAACACCAATGGTGTCTAACTCGTGTGTCCTAATAGTAGACCCTTCACCTACTTCAAGAAGGTTTTCATACACATGGACAATATATATATCTTTATCAAAAGTTGCATCAGATAGAGAGTCAAACTCATACTCATGTGAGTCAATGATACTTGATATGGGAATTCTATCAGCACTTGTTGTACCATTTGACTCAGGTTCTTCTTTGGCAGCATTGAAAATTTGTTCATATTTGAATTTTTCATGAAAGATTAATGGCATGTAAGATTCACCCACATAATTAGGGTCAACAGTTTTCATTTCCATCCATTGGTCATATGTCAGTGGGGTGATTGAGGTAGTATTATCAAAATCACTTTTGGCCTCTACTTGATGGACAAGTATGATAGGATCATCAGGTTCTTCAAAGAATGCCACAAGATCTGGAGGCACGAGGTAGGGAAAGATGGCTTCATCAGAGCTGGCCTCTGGATTTACCGCTGGAGTAGCATCTTCAAGTTTTGGTTCTTGTTCAAGTTCTGGTTCTGGCACAAAATTGTTTATCCCTAAATGAAATAGGATCTTTTTGAAACCTAAGCCAGTAGTATCTTTTGTGCGATGACCTATAGCTTCAATGGGTTTCAGCAAACCATTTTCATTTATCCCTATAGGACCACTCCCTTTATAGCCGAAGCAATTCATGATTTTGAAGGCTTCACTATATCGCTCTTGTTCTGAGTCTTGAGCTGGAGTGAATACTCCAGATGTTTCTTTCCCTTTATAGATCCAAGCTGTAATAGCTCTTTCTTCATCCTCATCTTCTAATGGTGTTGTTACCCATACAAAGGCACCATCATAGACTGTTTAAGGAGAGCCATCAGAAGGTTTGTTTCTCTCAGAAGGTCTCCCATAGGAATGCAGAGATGGAGGGAGAGTTGCTAATGATAGTATAGGTTCAATTTGATATCCTCCCATGCTTGTATCTTTAAGTTTCAGAGTCTCTTCCATTTCTTTGAGATTGACATCATAGAATTCAATAGACTCTCTATTATCTGGGACAAAACTATTTGCAAACTTTGTGAGTGTGTTGCAAGAATAGTTGGTATTGGCAAGCATAGTTATCTCCTCTCCATGGAATTGAAACTTGATGCATTGATGGTATGTAGATGGAACTGCCTTCATTTCATGGATCCATGGTCTACCCAATAGATGTTGTATGCTAGAGGAATATCTAGGACTTGGAAAATAACATCTCTCTCAATAGGTCCAACGTGAATGGGTAGCACAACTAGGCATTTGGATTTGCATTCTTCTTCATCATATGCTTTGATAGTAATTTTCTTGTGGGAATCTATGCAATCCTCATCATAGCCTAGCTGGGTAAGCAACTAAGCAGAACAGATATTGAGGCTAGCACCATTGTCAATGAGAACTCAATGGACATGCTTTGGGCCTATCATGACTTCTATGTGCAAGGGAGCATTATGTGGATGGCTCAGTGAGTGGTCATCTTCTTCGGAGAAGGAAAAATAATGAGGTGAGGTCAAGTGACCCACCATGGATTGAAACCAGTCAAGATCAAGATCTTTTGGGACATTTTCCTCGGTGAGGACTTTATCCAGGATCTTCTTATGAGCAGGTGAGATTTTCAACAGCCCAAAGATAGTGATTTGAGTGTTGGTACATTGCAGCTAGTCTAAGATACTATAACTAGCAGTACTATGCATAGGGACCAACTTCAAGATTTTTTTGGTAGGACCAGTAGCAGTCTTATCCATAATTTGTTTCAAAGTAGATACAGGAGGGTCAGGGCACTTCAAAATAATCCTCCCACATGATTGAGTAACAACATTGGCACAATCCTGAGGTCATTCAGATTCAGAAGAATGAGATGTGGGACCTCACAAGACAAATGGAGTCTTAGGTTTAGGAGCATCCTTACTCCCCCTGATAGTGATCACATCGCAATACTCAACCTCAACAGGTTCAATCATGTTGATGACTTGTCATTGGCATTGTACATATAGTTAAGCTTGGCATTGGTATTCTTGGTCTTGGAAGATTTTCCCTTCTCATGAGGAGGAAAGGGATCCTTGAACGCCTGATGATCTAAATTATTATTATGGTTATATACAACAATGTCACCATTGTCAATCAGATCTTGGATCTTATGTCGCAGTTGGAGACAAGTAGAAGTTTTATGACCATTTTTTTGGTGATAATCACAGTATGCATTGTCATTCCACTAATGAGGTCACAGTTGTGGATCATAGAGACATTTTTCCAAAGGAGCGAGTATCTGGTTTTGCATGAGAGTCTTATAAACCACATCAAGAGGTTCTCCTAAGGAAGTGAACTCACACTTGGGTTGAGAGGCCCAAGGTTTGTTCTTGGAAAATCTTGAAGGTTTCTGATTGTTCATTGTAGCTTTTTCAATAGCCATGGCCGCTTGTATACTAGAGGTAAGATTAAAAATAGACTTTTAAGGCTTCGCGGTCACATTGTCAATGACTCCGTCATTCACAACATCTCTATTTTTGTTGACAAACTTACCTTTGTCTTTATTCAAGGAGGACCCTTGTTTGTTGTCTTTGTTCAAAGTCAACTTCCCTTTCTTGACCATAAATGCCTCTATCCTCATAGCTTGTTTAATCATGTTGTCAAAAGTTAAAGGACCTTGTAATTGTAGTTGATATCCAAAATCTGGGACAAGATTGTCTAAAAAGATGTCAAGTTTCTCAGACTCAGGTACTTTGTGAGGATACTTCGTACAAATTTGTCTCCATCTCTAGAGAAAGGAGAAGAAAGGTTCTCCCTATCGCTATTTTAGATTACATAGATCATGGATATTGACTGTATGTTGAATATTGTGAGAATAATGTCAGAGGAACAAATTAGCAATTTCATCAAAAGTCTTGATTCTAGTGGGTAACCAAGAAAACCACTCCATAGCTGACCCACCCAAGCTATGGGGAAAGAGCCACATAAGATAAGTTTGATCATGTATGAATTCCATGGATAAAGCACCAGACTCTCTCAAGTGATCTTGGGGATCAATAGTGCCCAAGTATTTGTCATATTTAGGCAACTCCACTCCTTTGGGAAAAGTAGGCATGTGAAGACTCTTATCAAATGAGAAATGGCATATGCTTTCCATTGTGAATTGTTGTGTGGGTTTATCCTTATCTCTTGCAAGTTGGCTAATCTAGTCTTTCATATCCCGAATCATCTTTTGCAACTTGGTGGTTTCAGTATCTTCTTCCTTGGCCACAAGTGTTTCAACTTGGTAGTTTGGGGATAATTTGGCCCCTTGTTCGGCCAACTCAAGAAAGTACTTCTCCTTCTCCTCTAGAAGGAGGATCTTGATCATTTTGATAAGACTCTTATTGGCTTTAGTAGCATCTATATCATTTTGAGTTATCTCATCATCATCATTTCCAAGAATCTCATAAATGCTTGGTGCTTGATATTGTTGTTGATCATCTTGGTCTTGGTCATGTGGAGGGGGGCGATAGTGATATGGTTTTCGGTCGCCTTGAGATTTTTTTGGGGGTTGATCATTTTGGGATTGATGATAATGTTGATCATTTCAACATTGACCCTGATCTTGGGCATGACCTTTGTCATTTTGAGATTGGTCATGGCTTTTGTTGTATTCCCCCTCCCAGGAATGAAATGAGTCTCCCATCTTGTCAATGTGGGAGTGTGCAGCATCTGCAAGTTTAGTAAAATGATATGAATGATGCTAAAAAGGTACGGCTAAGGTAACCTTTGGCATGTTAACAGGATCAAAAGGGTCGATCGGATGGATATCATCAATAGGGTTGACCCAAGAAAGTGGTCTTCCAAAGTTACAAAACAATGAGTTGTCTTTCTCTTGAAACGATAAGTTACGTTGTGTTTGAAACAATGGATTATTACAATCTTGGAACACTAGAGATGATGATTGAGATGGGTAGTCTTTCAATGTACTCAATGAAGAGGAACTTGAGGATCCTTCACAATACTCAGATTGTGCAATAGGTTCAGAACAACCTATGTCTTGATTACAAGGTCTACCTCTACCTTGTCCTGTACCACAAATGGGGAAAGTGTTTCCACTTCTAGTTGTTGTAATACCCCAAAATTGGCACCTAATAATTTCAATCAATTTTGGTGCATTTTCTTCAATTTTACATCTTCAAAGTCCTATTTTACTAGGCAATTTTCTCTCTCCTACCTGACTTTATTTTGACTTGATGTCAATTGCAAAAACCCTAATTTGCATTAATCACACACCATAATTAATTCCTAAGTATTCAACTTTATTAGCTAAATAATCCCTATGATACATTAATTTAATTCTAAAGTCCTAAGTGCTTTAAATTAAATTAAACCCACCCCATTTGGCTAATACACATAAAAGGAATTAATCTTATTTAGTTATTTGAGTGGACACCTTTATTTGAATTAATAATTCAAATTATTCAAACAGTCACCCATATGTGGCAATAATTCATTCTTTAATTAAATAAATCTTTCAATATGTGTCTCAATTGGGAATGAAGAGTCATCGATTTCATTTTAAGAACCTCTTCATTCCTCTCCCGGGCTAGTCTATATAATGAACCTTCTTCCTCATTAATTAGGAGCGCAATTTGTGAGAGTAATTAAACTATAGCGAATTTTAGTCTCAATTTCATATGTTCAAGTTTTCAATTGCAATTAGCTTAATTTCTCATTTAGTATCAATTGCATCCTCATAATAGATTAATTTGCTTTTTTCTTTTAGATTAATATCATATTTCTTTCAAAGCATTTTAGATTAAATTTCATCTTCATATTTCTTTCAAGATTTTAGATTAATTGCACTCATTTCTAGATTAATTTCATTATTGTTAATCTTTCAAGCTTTGAAAATCCTTCATATTAGCTTGGTCTTAAGGTTGTTGGCTCTCATTCTAAGAGTAAATCAAACACCCCAGTTAATTAGAAGGCAATAGTTCAAATCAATAGAATCATGTGAATGGGTAATTCATACTCAATTTTGGGATTTGATGATCGAGCAATGACTATGTTGTGTTTGTAGTTGGATTAGAGGTCCACATTCAGCTTATAACATTCTAGCACCCACCATGGGGCAAAAAATCTGATTTTTGGCCTCATTGATTTTAAACTTTTTTTGAATTCTACAATCTATCATACATCTGTACTTCTCTATGTATGGAAGTTTGTGCAAGATTCCTAAGCCTACCACATGATGTTTTTCTCCCTATAGCACTCTCTCATGCAACATTGTACTTTCTCACACAAACACTAGTATTTTCTCTCACGCAGTGCAGTACTTCCTCGTGCAAAGTTTCTCTATCAGACAATTAAAATTTCCAGATTCTGTAATTTTCTATTGTTTTTTCCTGACATCTGGTTTTTACTGTTATTTTATATCTCTATTTTTATCACAGCATAATAGTCATCTACAGGTTGCTTTGTCAAAGATCTTAAAACTTGCTAACAATTTGATTACAGGACGATTGTCGAAGAACAATTAAAACATTGTGTTTGTTTTCTTGCTTTCATTCACATAGACTAATTAGGGCTCCGTTAAAATTTCTTAAGGGTCCTGATAGCAAAGTAGGGGAATAGGCTCTTCATTACATGGAAGTGATGCCCACAGATGAAACCGAGACCCAAATGTTGCTAGAATGATGGATACCTGGGGAAGCGGAGAAAGGTAGTGAATCTTTAACACTTCTACTTGCTAGGGGATTATGCTCTTCTCTCTTTGAGAGAAATAGAAACCCAAAAGCTTATGGATCTGGTGAAGTGAAGCTAACTCAGTGATGAATTTTCTTGATGTGTTTGGGTGAAGTGAAGAGGTAGAGAAGTATGCTCTTCTCTCTTTGAGAGAAACATAAAATCAAACCCTCAGATCTAAGCCAAGTTGTGTCACCTTTAGAGGGCCCGCTGGAAGTTGAACCTCTGAGAATGACCCAAGTGAGTACGCATCTATCACCAATGATTCTACCTCACTATAATAAAGAATGTTTTGTTGAGTCTAAAGACTCCAAAACCATGTTAACTTCCTTCTCTTGATTTATACATCATCTTGAGAAGGCTCCATCTGTTGTACTAAGTGGCGCTGCTCCTAGCCCTGCTTGCGGGGGTGTATGACTTTCAGGTGTCGATGTGGCTGTGAGACCCTAGCCCTATATCAGGGGCACCAAAGGTTAGTGTGAACAGAAGCCCACTAAGAACTTTCCCTAGTTAGTTTCCTACCTGGTTCACCCTCAGAAAGGATTCATAATCTTTGCGCAGGGAGGGGGAAGAATCTCTCCCGTAGATTCCCACCATCGGCATGCAACTAGATGCTTGAAGGTGGTATATGACACTGGCCCTTGCCACAAGGGTAACCTTTGAACATATACTATTGATTCCTTGGAAACACCAAAAACATGGGCACCCTCTAGGGGGTGACACAACTGTTTGAGGTGCACGCATGCATATAAGTAGTGGGCCAAAGGTTTTGTCTTCTCACCATTTTTTTTGTAGCTATAACTATGTGTTTGTTATCAAGTCTTAAACTTGTCCATCATGATTAAACAAAGACTCCCATGATACTACCAAGTTTCTTTGTCCTTGGTAGGTCTATTTTCGACTACTTCTTGTGTCACCATTGCTTGATCAAACCTTCATGTTTAAAAATGAATGATTGAAACCTTCAAACTGAGATTGTTGATTAAATTTTCCTTCAAGCTTACTAGAAACTAAATTTCCTATCTAAGAATCATTTACACTGTGTCCTGAAACCTATCTTTTTATCTTGAAATTTGTGTTAAACTGTCAAACATTGTCCTTTTCCCATGTGAAGTTTCAAAAATTGGGTACTTTCCCGCATGAGATTTCATTCTCTCACATGAAGCCTGGCATTCTCTTGCATGGCCTGGCATTCTCTCACATGAACCTGTAGCCTAGTTTTCCAAAATAGAGACTTATTTCCTATTGACTGGTTGACTTTTTGTCTGATCTATTTTTTGTCTGAGGTTTGTTATCTATTTTCCTATTGTTCACTGTTAGAAACTGAGTGCCTCGAGCTACGAACTGATTGATTTTTCTTAAAATCTCATTTGTCTCCTTGATTTTGTCTCATCTCTTTGTGCTTTTGTACCTCATATTGTGATAGTCTTATCTCAATTGTTCTAGCCATACTCCTAATGATTCATACCAGGTGCATTTCACATCTTGGTTGTTCTAGCCTATATCTCCTTTTCGGTATTCCTAGAGATAGAGTTTTAGCATTATCCTGAGTCTTCTCTTGTTTCATCTTCATCTATGACTGTCACAACTTGAAATGGCAAAAATTACCCCATTCATAATACTGGTGAAGATAGAGATAAACCTCATAATCAGGAAACAAGTTGTCCCAAACCTATTGTGCAATCTAAACATTGTGAGGGATCCTCAAGTTCTTCATTGACTACTTTGAAAGATAGCTCATCTCAATCATCTCTAGTGTTCCAAGAGTTTTTTAATCTATTGTTTGAAGCGCAACCTAGTTTCTCATTTCAAGGTCAAGACAACTCATTCTTCCAAAATAACTCATTGTTTCACAACTTCGGAAGACCACTTCCTCAGACTAATCCTATCATTGAACCTATTGATCTTGTTGATGATATTGACTCATCTGAACCTATTGATCCTTTTGATCCTATTCATGCACCAAAGGTTACCTTGGCTATGCCCTTTCAACATTGTGCATATCATTTTACTGAGTCCTCATTTACTGCGTAGGCCTACAACAAGATGGGAGAGCCATTGACTTCTAACCAGGAAAATACTATCAGACTTTTGATCAGTCTCAAAACAACCAAAATTTTGGTCAATAATCTAATGACCAATGTCATGCTCAACCTTGACATGAGAAACTCTATGATCAAACCCAAGATGATCAACAACAAGCTTAGAACAAAGCTCAAGGTGGTCAACCAACATATCACTATCGACCTGCTCCTTTTGATCAGAGTCAAGATCAAGTCCCTAGCATTTATGAGATCCTTGGCAATGATGGTGATAACACCATAACTCAAAATTATATAAACACTACTAAAGCAAACAAGGGTCTTATTAAGATGATGGAGATCCTCCTTTTAGAGGAGAAGGAAAAATACTTTCTTGAGCTAGCTAAACAAGGGGCCAAGTTACCTCTAGACTATCAAGTTGAAATGCTTGTGGCCAAGGAAGAAGAGACTGAGACCGCAAAGTTGTAAAAGATGGTCTGAGACATGCAAGATTAGATTAGTCAACTTGCAAAGAATAAGGACAAACTGACTCAACAATTCACAATGGAAAGTATTTGTCCTTTCCCCTTTGATAGAAGTCTTCACATGCCACCTTTTCCAAGAGGTGTAGAGCTTCGTAAATATGACAAATACTTGGGTGCAACCGATCCCCAAGATCACTTGAGGGAGTTTGGAACTTTATCTATGGAATTCATGCATGATCAAACCTATTATATGCACCTATTTCCTCATAGCTTGGACGGACCAGCTATGGAGTGGTTTTCTAGATTTCCCACTGGCATTAAGACTTTTGATGAAATGGCTAATCTATTTCTCCAACATTACTTGCATAATATTCAACATCCGGTCAACATCTAGGATCTTTGCAATTTAAAATAGCGACAAGGAGAATCTTTCCTAACATTTCTCCAAAGGTGGAGACAATTATGTACAAGGTATCCTCACAATCTACCAGAGTCCAAGAGACTAGACATTTTCTTGGATAATCTTGTCCCAGACTTTGAATACCAAGTGCAATTACAAAGTCCTCTAACCTTTGATAGCATAATTAAACAAGCAATGTGAATAGAGGCCTTTATGATCAAAAAAGTAGAATTGACTTTAAGTAAAGACAACAAGCAAGGATCTTCAAACTCAAATAAGGATAAAGGGAATTTGTTAACAAGAATAGAGACATTGTGAATGATGGAGTGGTCATCAATGTGACCACAAAGCCTACCAAATCTATCTTTAATCTCTCTTTTAGCATACAGGCGGTCAAAGCTGCTGAAAAGCCTATGACAAAAAATCAGCAACCTTCAAGATTTTCTAGGAACAAACCTTGGACATCTCGACCCAAGCGTGAATTTACTTCCTTGGGAGAACCACTTGATGTGGTCTATAAAACTCTTGTGAAAAATTAGATTCTTACTCCTTTGAAAAGTGTCTCTATGAACTATAGCCATGACCTCATTGTTGGAATGACAATGCTTATTGTGATTATCACCAGAATAAGGGTCACAAGACTTCTACTTGTCTTCAGTTGAAACACAAGGTCCAAGATTTGATTGATAGTGGTGACATTAGTGTGGATGGCCATAACAAGAACTCAGACCATCAAGCATTTAAGGATCCCTTCCCTCCCCATGAGAAGGGTGAGTCTTCAAATGCTAAGAATACCAATGCTAAATTCAATTACACTTACACGAATGATGACAATGTCATTGGTATGATTGAACCTGTTGAGATAGAGTATTGTGACGTGATTACCATTAAGGGGGGTGGAGACACTCCCAAACCTAAGACTCCTTTCATCTTGTGTAGTTCTACATCTCATTCATCTGAATATGAACAACCTCAAGATTGCACTAATGTTGTCACTCAATCATGAGGAAGAGTATTTTTGAAAGGTCCAGATCCTCCTGTGTCTGCTCCAAAACAAACTATAGACCAGACTACTGTTGGCCCTTCCAACAAGAACACAAAGTCATTTCCTACATCTAGCTTAGCTAGTTATAGCATCTTAGATCAGCTCCAGTGAACTAATGCTCAAATTACCATTTTTGAGTTGCTGAAGATCTCACTTGCTCATAGGAAAATTTTGGATAAAGCCCTCACTGTGGCAAATGTTCCCAAGGATCTCGATCTTAACCGGTTCCAATCTATGGTGGGTCATTTGAACTCACCTCACTATCTATCCTTCTCTAAAGAAGATGATTACTCTCTAAGCCATCCACATAATGCCTCCTTTCATATAGAGGTCATGATAGGTCCTAAGCACATCTGCCGAGTGCTCATAGATAATGGTGCTAGTTTTAATATATGTTCCACTAAGTTTCTTACTCAGCTAGGTTATGATGAGAATTGTATAGACTCCCACAAAAATATTACCATCAAAGCTTATGATGAAGAGGATTGCAAGTCCCAAGGCTTAGTTGTACTACCTATCCATGTAGGACCTATTTTAAGAGATGTTACTTTTCAATTTCTTGACATTCCTCTTGCCTACAACATCTTGTTGGGTAGGCCATGGATTCATGAGATGCAGGTTATTCCATCCACGTACCATCAATGCATTAAGTTTCCATTCCATGGGGGGGAAGTCATTGTGCCTACTAATACCAATTACTCTTGCAACACTCTTGCACAATCTACAGATAGCTTTGTTCTGACTAATAGAGACTACTCTGAGTTCTATAATGCTAAGCTAAAGGAAATAGAATGAACTTTGAGACTTAAGGATACAGGCATGGGAGAATATCGAATTGAACCTGTGCTATCACTTGCTTCTCTACCTCTATCTCCATGCTCTTATGGGAGACCTTCTGAGAATAACAAAACTTCTGATGAACCTCCTCAAACAATCTACAATGGTGCCTTTGTAAGGGCCTCTACACCTTTAGAAGATGAGGATGAAGAAAGAGCCATCACAGGTTGGATATATAAATGAAAAGAAACTGTTGAAACAACTACTCCACCTCCAAACTTAGAACAAGAGCCATATAGTGAAGCCTTCAAGATCATGAAGCACTTTGGCTATAAGGGGAGTGGTCCTATAGGAAGGAATGACAATGGTTTGCTGAAGCCCATTGAAGCTACAGGTCACTGCACAAAGGATACTACTGGATTAGGCTTCAAAAAGATCCCCTTTCATCTAGGGATAAACAAATTTGTGCCAGAACCTAAACCTGAACCTGAGTCAGAATTTGAAGATACCACTCTAGAGGTAAATCCAAAGGCTAGCTCTGATGAAGACACATTTCCAATCCTATCCCTCCAGAACTTGCTGCACTCTTTGTAGAACCAAATGAACCTATTATACCTGTCCACATGGTAGAAATTGATAATGATTCTAATGAGACCACTTTAGTACATCAACTCATGTATGACCAATGGAGAGAAATACAAATGGATGATCTCAACTCTCAGCGTGAATGGTACATACCCCCAAATTTCCAAGAGCAGTTTGAAAAAGATCTACTTCAGTGAGCCATTAATACTGCAAGGGGTAAAGATGATGATACAACTAGTGCTAATGGAATTCCCATATCAAGTACTGACTCACATGAGTATGAATTTGAATCTTTTTCTGATGCGACTTATGATAAAGACATAGACATGGTGCATACTTATGAAAGACTTCTTGAAGTAGGTGAAGGGTCTAGCATTAGGTCACACAAATTAGATGCCACCAATGTTAACTTGTCCTCTACTTCTGACATAAGGTCTTATAGGGATTCAAATGCTCCTTTGGATGAGATCACTCTAGGTCTTGACTTGCTCATCCACACTTTTGATGGTTATACCATGAATGCAATTGAACTGGTCACTACTTCCCTTTCACTCAAAAATCCCAATCTAATAAACTGGAACTCCCCCTTATCATCCAATGAATTCCTAACATTCTAGAATGATTATGATCTAGCCTATTACCTCCATGCTATTGAACCTATAATGTCCTCCACCAGTGAAAGTAGTGTCAGCATGACAGAGGTGGATATCAAGTATCTTAGTAAAAAAATTAAAAGAAAAAAAAATAGATGCTCTGATGGTGAAAACCACATTGTGGCAGTATCAAAGCCAAAAATAGTAAAAATAAAAGATGTATCCGAGGGTGAAAACCTCTCTAAGGTGCCCAAGGATGTGATACTTGATATGCTTCTAAGCCATTTTCAGGGGAGGTCATCAATATTGATTGAGCTGACACAGCCAGTGAATTTTGGTACAGAGGTTGCTCCACAAATTATTCATCTAGCTCAGTCATTATCTGCAAAAGAAAAAGAAGAGTTCACTAGCTTCTTTCAAAGAAAGAAAATAAACTTTGCATGGACCTACTTTGACATGCCTAGATTAGACCCTAATCTAATCATGCATCATCTGTCCATTGCATCAGGTATTAAACTTGTTAAATAGAAGCTGTGAAAGATGCATCCACACATAGCACTTTTAGTCAAAGTAGAGCTAGAGAAGCTTCTTAAGGCTTGTTTCATAAGGACTATTGATTATGCAGAGTGGATTTTAAATATTGTTCCAGACACCAAACATGATAAATCCATTCATGTGTGCATAGACTTTAGGGATCTAAACAAGGCATGTCCAAAAGATGACTTCCCGCTACCCAACATTGACATGATAGTGGAGATGACAGCAGGTTATGAGATGTATTCCTTGATGGATGGCTTTTCTGGTTATAATCAAATAAAAATTGTCCTAGAATATCAAGAAAAGACCGCTTTCACATGTTCTTGGGGCACCTTTTGCTGAAATGTCATACCTTTTGGGTTTAAGAATGCTGAAGCAACATATCAAAGAGCTGTCACTACCATTTTCCATGATATGATGCATAAAACAATGGAAGATTATGTGGATGATACTTTAGCCAAAAGCATGCAATGAAGAACTCATCTCACAAATTTGGGTCCCATACTTGACCGCATGGAACAATTTAGTCTCAAACTTAATCCCAAAAAGTGTGCATTTGGTGTCACTTCCGGGAAACTCTTGGGTTACATCATTTCAGCTAAAGGCATATAAGTTGATCCTGAAAAAGTGCAAGCTATTATGGACATGCCTCCACCCAAGAATATTAGTCAAATGAGGGGACTATAGGGAAGGCTACAATCTATTCGGTGCTTCATTTCACAGTTGGTTGACAAGTCGCCACTAGTAAATTTTACTTTAAATTTCGATGAGAATTAGTCAAATTTTTTACAACAATTGGTCGAATAGGCAACTAAAACTATCGTCGATCTTTTTTCATCGAATTTTCTACATGGTAAATAATAGTCAAAATTTCAACCCCATAACTGGTCAAATTATCAACTACAACAATCCCTTGGAACTGGAAGAATAAGACATCGATTAATTGGTGTGATAGTCGAAATTGAGACCATTTTGTCATCAAATTATCCACCCCAATTCATCAAATGTATAGCATCCTGGTCAAATTTAGTCCATTCGGTCATCAAATTATCTACCCAAATTCATCGAATGGACCATCAAACATATAGCATCCTAGTCGAATTTAGTACTGTGTAAAGGATGAAATTTTGACCAATACTAACTTTTGTTTAAAAAAAATGTGACACCATTTTCAATATATTCCTACTTTTAGTTGAATATATTGCTTGTCTATAATTAGTATGCATATATGAATCTATGAAGCTTTGATTTACCTATTTTCTTCTATTTAGCACAATTAGATTGAACAAAGCATTTTCATTGTACTGTAAATTCATAGCCTCAAGAAAAATCAAACTGACTATGAAAGCTTCATTTACCTACAGATTTGTGTGCTTGTCTGAGTTTGATACACAGATCTGCGTATCAAACTCAGACAAGCACACAAATCTGTAAGTAAATGTTGATTAAATATTTTATTTTTAATAGAATTTTAAAAGACTATTTAAATGTTTTGACGGTTTGATAAGAACAAAATTGGTATTCAGATATAAATAATTGAGCTTCTCTTTGTTTCAATAATAGTTTAACATTATCTACTTAACAGGGCCAACCATGTGAAGGTGGAAGCTCATCTGGCCCCTCCTAGGAGCCTCTTATGACCCTTTACGACATTTTAAGACCTCTAAGATGTATTCTTGGAGGTTGTAAATGGTCGTAAAGGATCATAAGGGGTCCTGGGACACAACAAATGAGAAACATAAATATAGGCATCATGGTCACAATGTTTTGGAAACACAACATAATTGAGTGGTATACCCAGATGATGCAATGCAACCACTACTCCTTTAGTTCTAAGTTGACACTGTGGGATCCAAAAACCAAAGATAAGGAATCTATATATGGTTTTTGGATCCACAGTGTCAACTTAGAACTGTAGGAGTAGTGGTTGTGTTGCATTTTCTGGGTATATAGCATTCAATTATGTTGTGTCTCCAAACAATTGGGACCATGATGCCTACATTTATGTTTCTTAGCTGTTGTGATACCTACATTTATGTTGTGTAGCTGTCATGTTTATTTGCATGTTCTTTGTGTTTGGCTTCTCTCCCTCACATTGAAAATAAGATTTTTCCCACTTTGAATCGAGAATGTGTGTGCAACACAAGCAGAATATGCATGGATAGCAGGTGGAGTTGAAAAAACACAACACATTTACATTTTTGCGATGGTCTATAACTTAAAATATGCAATTAAAGACCTCTATCAAAAATGCAACCCTGTTGTGTTTTTCAACTCCACCTGATATCATATGTATATGAATTGAGATTGCATATTGAACTAGGCTTCTCTTTCTGCATTGCCTAAAACCAAGAGACTGTCACAGTTAACATCTAAATGGCACGTCTCATCATCACAACTAATCCACCTTAAACAATTGAATATGTTTTCTTGTATTAAATATTCATTAATCAAAATTTGAATAGAAAATGTATACCTTGAGTACTATAATTCACATTAGAATCGATGCCTCCATCGTGCTCGATCGGTGCAGTATCAATATCCGCATGCTACATTCCAATGTAAATAATAGATTTAGATGATGATATCGTAGAAATGCCTAATTCACAGTCCATCATTTTTTCTATAAAACACTAAATTAGGGATTTCTACAATATCCTCATCTGTATCTATAGCTATTGCCTTTGTTGTTGCAAGTGTTTTTCCCCTATTTGATATTTATCTTCAAGTGTCCACACTCATTCTATTGGTTGTTGCTAGCTTCTCTTTGAGCTTCTCTTTGTTTCGAGAATAGTTTAACATTCTCTGAGAAACATAATTGTAGGCATCATGGTCACATTTTTTTGGAGACAATGTAATTGAGTGGTATACCCAGACGATGGAGAGCAACTTCTGCACCTTCAGATCCAAGTTGTTATCCATCCCATAGTGTCAACTTGGAATCGGAGGTGCAGAAATTGCTCTCCATGTAGGTATACAACTCAATTATGTTGTCTCCAAAAAAATGTGACCATGATGCCTACAATTATGTTTCCAAAATAATTTAATTAACATTCTCTACTTAACAGGGCCAACCACGTGAAGGTGGAAGCTCATCTGGCCCCTCCTAGGAGCCTCTTATGACCCTTTACGACATTTTAAGACCTCTAAGATGTATTCTTAGAGGTTGTAAATAGTTTTAAAGGGTCATAAGGGGTCCTAGGACACAATAGCTAAGAAACATAAATGTAGGCATCATGGTCACAATGTTTTGGAAACACAACATAATTGAGTGGTATACCCAGATGATGCAATGCAACCACTACTCCTGTAGTTCTAAGTTGACACTGCAGAATCCAAAAACCAAAGATAAGGAATCTATATATGGTTTTTGGATCCATAGTGTCAACTTAGAACTGCAGGAGTAGTGGTTGTGTTGCATTCTCTGGGTATAGCATTCAATTATGTTGTGTCTCCAAACAATTGGGACCATGATGCCTACATTTATGTTTCTCAACTGTTGTGATACCTACATTTATTTTTTGTAGCTATCATGTTTATTTGCATGTTCTTTGTGTTTGGCTTCTCTCCCTTGCATCGAAAATAAGATTTTTCCCACTTTGAATCGAGAATGCGCATGCAACACAAGCAAAATATGCATAGATAGCAGGTGGAGTTGAAAAAACACAACACGTTTACATTTTCATGATGGTTTGTAACTTAAAATATGCAATTAAAGACCTCTATCAAAAATGCAACCCTATTGTGTTTTTCAACTCCGCCTGATATCTGTGCATATTCTGCGAGATTGCATATTGAACTAGGCTTCTCCTTCTGCATTTCCTGAAACCAAGAGACTGTCATAGTTAACATGTAAATGGCGCATCTCATCATCACAACTAATACACCTTAAACAATTGAATATGTTTTCTTGTATTAAATATTCATTAATCAAAATTTGAATAGAAAATGTATGCCTTGAGTACTACAATTCACATTAGAATCGATGCCTCCATCATGCTCGGTCGATGCGGTATCAATATTTGCAAGCTACATTCCAATGTAAATAATAGATTTAGATGATGATATCATAGAAATGCCTAGTTCACAGTCCATCATTTGTTCTCTAAAACACTAAATTAGGGATTTCTATGATAGCCTCATCTGTATCTACAACTATTGCCTCTGTTGTTGTAGGTGCTTTTCGCCTATTTGATATTTATCTTCAGGTGTCCACACTCATTCTATTGGTTGTTGCTAGCTTCTCTTTGTTTCAAGAATAGTTTAACATTCTCTAAGAAACATAATTGTAGGCATCATGATCACATTTTTTTGGAGACAATGTAATTGAGTGGTATACCCAGACGATGGAGAGCAACTTCTGCACCTCCGGTTCCAAGTTGTTCTCCATCCCATAGTGTCAACTTGGAATAGTTTCATCCCTGATGTGACCATGATGCCTACAATTATGTTTCAATAATAGTTTAATTAACATTCTCTACTTAATAGGGCCAACCATGTGAAGGTGGAAGCTCATCTGGCCCCTCCTAGGAGCCTCTTATGACCCTTTACAACATTTTAAGACCTCTAAGATGTATCTTAGAGGTCGTAAATGGTCGTAAAGGGTCATAAGGGGTCCTGGGACACAATAGCTGAGAAACATAATTGTAGGCATCATGATCACATTTTTTTGGAGACAACGTAATTGAGTGGTATACCCAGATGATGAAGATCAACTTCTCCTCCTCCGGTTCCAAGTTGACAATGCAGGATCCCAAGACCATAGATAAGGAATAAATTGAGAGAGTAGAGGAGGGCCATAATGACAAAAATAATACAGGACAAACCTCAAGTTAAATGAGGCAACTGCAAACATTTTAATAAAATTCTATTAAAATGTTTGCAGTTGCCTCATTTAACTTGAGGTTTCTATTAAAATGTTTGCAATTGTCTCATTTAACTTGAGGTTTGTCCTATATTATTTTGGTCATTATGGCCCTCCTCCACTCTCTCAATTTATTCCTTATCTATGGTCCTTGGATCCCGCACTATCAACTTGGAATCGGAGGAGCAGAAGTTGCTCTCCATCATCTAGGTATACAACTCAATTATGTTGTCTTCAAAAAAATGTGACCATGATGCCTACAATTATGTTTCTCAACTATTGTGAAATCTACATTTATGTTTCTTAGTTTTCGTGTTTATGTGTATGTTTTTTATGTGTTTGGGAAGACATCTTTCTAGCCTGAGCCTAGATCCTTCAGCAATTAGCTTATAAATAATGTAGATGATAGATGAGCAATTAGCTATCCAAGAAAAAGCCCATAAATGAACTATATGTACCCCAATTAATGTGCCCTCTGTGCGTACCCAAATGATATATTTGAAACAACAAGGGTAAGGCTAAATTTACCCTTGTTGTTTCAAATATATCATTTAGGTATGCACAGAAGGCACAAGAATTGGGGTACACACAGTTCATTTACAAGATTTTTCTTGGGAAGCTAATTGCTCAGCTCTCATTTGCTTCATTTATTATCAAGCTAATTGTCGAAGGATCCAAGCCCAGGCTAGAAAGACATCTTCCCATTCTGTTTAAGCCATATTCCTTGTTCTTGTCAAACTTCCTTGGTACAGTAGGCCTACTCTTTGTAGTACTCTTCTTCAGCAAGACTTCATACCATGCTATGCTCAAACTTCAGTGAGACTTCATACCACACAGCATCCATAGATTACATTCAAGGCGTTATTTACGCTTGTATTAGAGGGAAAACTCTTGAAAACATGCAAAAGAGATTGCATTCAACCATGTTGTTTACATGACACATGTAGTTTACCTCTAGCCTAAATCAGCATTAAATCATGTGATTGATAGTAGGTTGGGGCTCACCTGAGCCATAAACATGAAGAATTATTCTAAAAAAAGATGTAAACCATATATATGCGCACTTGAGGAAAAGAGAAGTTATGTCATATCAATATTAAAATATTAGTTACAATATGAAAATACTAAACTAACTAATTCCTAAGTTCATCTCTGCATATGGTTGCAACAAATTAGATATGTGATTACAATATAGAGAAGGCATCATAAAAATATAATTTTGGAGTTTGCCCTAGCCTGACACATTTTGCACTCAAATCCTTCATCGCAGATAAGTGGAGATGGGCGGATAGATGCAGATGAGTTGTCATTGACCCAACTAAAGTATTCACAACCATTATTTCCCTGTGATACCCAGTCTATATTAGTTCTTATATTATAATGAATAGTATTTACATTAGAAACTTTAAATATATACACATTAGCAACCTTTTTTCGATTAGGGCAGCACCAAAATTGTCGTCCAGGGTTGTTCAATGTCTGTGAAGTCTTCAACACACACTTCCCACCACCACATTGATAGTTTGGCACATTGACAAGAGTCATCAAACCTATATCAATAAAGCACAGCACCATCATTACTACATTTATTATTTTTATATGATTATTTTTACAGTCCAAATACACCAAGGAGTACCATCAAAAATATTAACCATTTACAATAATGAAAAGTAACCCTAAATCAAATAGCTCATTTTTTTATCAGCATGTGTAGTCTGTGTGTATATGAAAAATGAAAGAAATATGAAGCTGAAATAAAATAGTGAACAAAATAGTATTCCACATAGAGTGAATAAATTATACCATCAAAAGAAGGTGACAAAATCTTGTCACAAAGCATAGACATAGGAAATCAAAAAGGGACAAAAGACAAGAAATAAGAAAAATCATTTATACTATAATAATAAAAAGTAACACTCTTTGTCAACAATTTCCAAAATCATTAGGACTATAAATGGACGGTTCTGATATTGCTTTGCCATTACAACAATTGAGCATTCATCATTTGGTACTTCTTGGTGTATTCCATTTAAGTTTTTCAGTTGTTGTGTTTATGTGCATGTTCTTTATGTGTTTGGCTTCTCTCCCTCGCAAGGGATACGTCGATAGGTAATTGATTTGAAAGCATAATGATTTGACAGTCTTTTTTTAGGATAGGTGTAATCATCCCGCCAACCTTAATTAGCAACATTGGTGTCCTATCATTGCACAAGTGCAAGATGGTAAGGGTCTATTCAAGGAGGGATGAAAAAAAGATCATTTTAACCTTGCAAGGCAAGAGGAGAGATAGTCCAAATAATTCTATGGTGACTGTCCCAAACAACAAACAAATGATGGAATTGCTAACATGTTTTCTTTTCATGTTTCTAACAAGTTTGTTGTGATCAAGCTAGTGTGGTCACAATTGAAATTGTGAGTTTCTCTTGGAATTGAATAGAAGACTTTATCTATTGTGCAAAAAAACATATGTACGATTATTATGGTCACAAAGTAATTGTCTTAGCATCAACATTTCACTTCTAATATAACATGAAACTCAGGGACGTTGACCTATATGAAAATGATGACCTTATATTAACCATGACCATGATGTCATCATCAAATCATGTCTTATGTATTTTATAAATTATTAAAGTACATACCAATGGATGAAATTCATTTCCCCCTTCAATGTGACCATGTTGCCTACAATGTTCCTCAACTGTTTTGATTAGATATCTTTGAGTCTTTAAGCCCTTTCAAATTTTGCAAGGACAATAACATTTTCCATCACCTTTTCTTTTTAATTTAGACCATAGTCTAGCAATTGTCTCCCTATTTTTTTGTGCGTTGATATCGTCAGACATGGTCTTTCTTGAATGGAATGACTCGTTGGTGGAAGAAGGATGATTTGTTTGCAACCTGTAGATACAAATCATTACTGAACAACCATTTTCTCAAATATAATTTTCTCAACGCAAAGGGACATTTATCATACCAAATCAAAGTTTAGAAATGGATGGTTCTGATGCTTTTCCATTACAATAGCAATAGAGGGTGTATAGATAGAAAAATAGTTGTAAAGAGTAGATTTAAATAAATAAAATCAGGTAAATAACTAAGGAAACTGAATAACATTGTAGGACTCCTTACCCATATATAGGCTGCTCTTAAGTAATGAAAACACAAAGAAACCTATCCTAATCATATGAATACAAGCATGGATTTTTTTATTTCATTGTTAACTTGAGCACCCTATTTCAAATAGAACATTATCATAAAATCTCGTAGGCCTTAATTTTTTGTATTTTTTAAATGACATTAACATGGTAACTTTCCAAAGTTAAACACCTCCAATAATTCTCCCAAGACCATTCTTGTGGCTTACCATAATGACAACTCATTTCTTAGTTTCCTAAACTGTTAAATTGCCTCTACAAGTCCATAGTACTTCCAATATTAGTAATCTATCTAGTTGTGAGATTTTCATATCTGATCTCTTAACATATTTGCTAGAAGCCCTCATATTTCTCTCAGTAAGAATAGTTGTGGCATAGGATCCTTCAACTATTTGTGGACCCTTTGTCTTGTAAACAATGACCAATCTTTCAATCAAATGCACCTTATGTTTGACGTGTTGTGGTAACTTTCTCATTGTAGTGACGAATCTATTATTTAAATCAACTATTGTCTCATAGATGCCCTTTTTGATAGTGGTAAGTTCATGTATAGAAAAATTGATATCGATCAGATCCCCATATTCATGTAATCTATAAACACTCGTAAACTCCTCCCAAGAAATAGTACTACTATCTAGGATATTTTTGTACCATTCTTTGGCACTTTCTTTTAAGGAATTCACAAACAATTTTATCATGGCATCCTCATTGTCTATCTCATATTCATGTGTAGTATTGATGAAATAACTTAGATGTTCTTCCCCAATTACTCCATTATTACCTTGAAACATATGAATCATTCCTTTTATTTCAACTATTGGTACAGTTTTATGGACATGGTATGACTGTCCCAGAATGACAGCATTTTGGTGAGTTAATTTGTTTGTGTAGAAGTATGAATGGATTGGATCAATGGATTGGAATGGATATGGGTAGAGTATATAAGAGTTTAGAATGATGTTAGAGTTTTTTTTGGATGAGAAGGCAAATGCATAGTGCTTAGGGGAATAGTGTGATGACTGTCCCAACTAGAAAATCCCTCATATTTCTCTCAATAAGCTGAATAGTTGTGGCATAGGATCCTTCAACTATTTGTGGACCCTTTTTCTTGTAAAAAATGACCAATCTTTCAATCAAATACACCTTATGTTTGATGTGTGGTGGTAACTTTCTCATTGTAGTGATGAATCTATTGTTTAAATCAACTACACATGAATATGAGATAGACAATGAGGATGCACAAACAGGAATAATTCATATGTTTCAAGGTACAAAAATATCCTAGATAGACAAAGGGTCCACAAACAGTTGAAGTATCCTATGCCACAACTATTCTTACTAAGAAAAATATGAGGGCTTCTAGTAAATATGTTAAGAGATCAGATATGAAAATCTCACAACTAGATATAGCTGCCCCAGGCAAGCCAGTTTGCATAATTGGACAAGTTGAAAGGTGCCATGAAGAACCTATAATATTAAGTTGTGATTCACTAGTTGGGATATTCATCACACTATTTAGAAGAAATATGAAGAAATATGAATATGAAGAAATAGTACTACTATCTAGGATATTTTTGTACCATTCTTTGGCACTTTCTTTTAAGGAATTCACAAACAATTTTATCATGGCATCCTCATTGTCTGTCTCATATTCATGTTGTTGGCATTAAGCAGAATTGCCACTAGTGACAACACTTATTTGCATTCTGGATACAAACTGAGCAGATAGTGCAAACTGAGCAAACCGAACAGGACGGTGTAAACCGAGTAACATCATGTCTACCGAGTCACCAGTACTTACCGAGTTCAAAACCTACCGAGTGATCAATATGAACCGTGCCTTCACTTCTACCGAGTGCATGACGATGCCGAGTAATGCAGTGGATGCCGAGTATCAGAAAGTCACCGAGTCAGTTTGCAGGAACCGTGTAACCATACTTGGGCTGACTTAGTAGCACTTATGTTTACTTGTCAAGCTGACTGTGTAATTATAATTGTAGTTAATTGTTTAAGACTTGTATATAAACAATGTTGTAAAAAAATAAAAAGATGTAATGAAATATGTGAATGAAAAACATATGTGAAAGAGAAAGAAAGGCAGAGATAAGCGAATTACAGAAGGCTTCAGAAGTATAAGGTACAACAAAGACAAATTCATCACAGAAGGTGATCAGTACATCAGCGAATCTCAAATCAGCAATCCAGTTGCAAAGCAGAGATCTACTGTTTCATTCTAACAGGTGAATCAGTACTAAATCCTTTAACCGGGTAGACCTAACAGTCTTTTTAAAATCTCTTTACCGAGTGCATACTTCATTGTATGTTTGTAAATCCTTTAACAGGGTGGATTTAGCAATCCTTATTGCTCCTAACAGGGCAGATCATCAGAAGTGATCAAATTGTAAGCCTTAACCGGCCAACTTTATTCTGCAGTATTAAAGCTTTGTGGGTTTCATCCCCACCCCAGTTTTACTTTCTTTTGGAAGGTTTCTGGGTAACCAAATCTATGTGTCATTATTGTGAATGTTTTTAAGTTTCATGCTTTCTGTATGCAAAGGTTAAAAAGTAAATTACATGTTAAAATTGTAAGAAAATTTGGAGTTACTGATTCACCCCTCCCCTCTCAGTAACTCGGTTAATTCCTGAATATTTCCAACACGTGTAGTATTGATGAAATAACTTAGATGTTCTTCCCCAATTACTCCATTATTACCTTGAAACATATGAATCATTCCTTTTATTTCAACTATTGGTACAGTTTTATGGACATGGTATGACTGTCCCAGAATGACAGCATTTTGGTGAGTTAATTTGTTTGTGTAGAAGTATGAATGGATTGGATAAATGGATTGGAATGGATATGGGCAGAGTATAGAAGAATTTAGAATAATGTTAGAGTTTCTTGTGGATGAGAAGGCAAAGCCATAGTGTGCTTAGGGGAATAGTGTGATGACTGTCCCAATATAGCTGTAACAGGACATATGGAACTTAGTCAAACATATTGAGCACTTTAAATAAAGAATACAATGGAAAAGAAAGAGGAAATAGCTTTAAATCAAATTTTTAATTCAGTATTTTTTTAAAATGCCAAGTTACTGGCTAATTGTTTTAACCAAAACCAAATCCAAATCCAAGTGTAAGTCAAAAATCAGCTTGCCAAGTACTCATCACATATTCAAATAACAAAATGATTTCAAACAAATATTTTCATTTAAGTAGGAAATCCTAAAGTTGGTCCAGCAGAGAAGTTAGCTTCACAAAGCTAAAAAATGAATATTTGTCTAAGAAGCCAAACATTTGTCCACCCTACACACACTCAGACCAATTTAACAGAAAAGAATAAGCTATTTTTATCATATATAAATGTCCGAGTATATGTTTGAATATGTATAACAATAAACACTTACATTGCTATCAATATATCTTTTTATTTGAATGTCAATTTTTACTGTCTAAAAAAACTATACATGCACACCTATGATTTTCTATAAGAAAAATATGAATAATAGTCTTACATTCTCAATTATCTCCACTAGAGTGAATGGTCACATGTTTGTTGGTTTCAATATAACACTATGAAGCTACCTTAATAATAGCTATTTATAAATGCTACGAAGCTACCTTTATAATAGGTATTTATAATATTATGTGTCATGAAATCTCTTTATCATGTTAAAATTAACTCTCCATATTGCTAGCTGTTGAAATGTCAATGCGTGTGTGTGTGCATTTACAATCACACATTTTTCATCATGTATAATACCAAAAACCTAATGTTTGAACTAACTTACCAAAAAAAATTAATAATATATGCCTCAAATCAACATTAAATTTCACACAATTCTACGTTCCTCAAATCTTACCTTTAAAAATTAAAATTTATGAGTGGGTTGTGAAATGAATGTCTCATCAATGATGTTCCTAAAATAAGGTAGCAAGAACTTTGGTATCCCAAATAACAGAAAGTCAAAAGGCCACTCTAGGAAACAAGGTGTCAGTATATTATACAGGAACCTGAGAAATTAAAAAGAATGGGAAATTATTTGACTTTAATATTGCCAATAAAACATTCAGATTTCACTTAGAGTTGGGAGAAGTGAGAAGTGAAAGGAATGTTAGTATTAGAGGAATGCTCATTCATGACAAAGAAGATTGACTTGACTTCCATCAAGGAGACAAAGAAGAGCTGGTCTAATATTGGAGAATGCCTAGCTCATGTTGGTCCACAAGGGTCCACAAATAGTTGAAGAATCCTATGCCACAACTATTCTTATTGAGAGGAATATGATATGAAAATCTCACAACTAGATACAGCTGCCCCAAGCAAGCCAGTTTCCATAATTGGACAAGTTGAAAGGTGCCATGAAGAACCTATAATATAAAGTTTTGATTCTCTAGTTGGGACAGTCATCACACTATTTAGAAGAAATATGAAGAAATATGAATATGAATAAATAGTACTACTATCTAGGATAATTTTGTACCATTCTTTGGCACTTTCTTTTAAGGAATTCACAAACAATTTTATCATGGCATCCTCATTGTCTGTCTCATATTCATGTGTAGTATTGATGAAATAACTTAGATGTTCTTCCCCAATTACTGCATTATTACCTTGAAACATATGAATCATTCCTTTTATTTCACCAGGGATTGTGTTTGGGTAATTAGAAATTCCAAAGAAATCCAATTAATTTTTGCTCCTACAGGGTGTTTGAACTTTGAAAGAAACAAACCTTTGAGCTCATATTCAAACTTGATGTCTAGGGTTTGGCACATTGCCAAACCATTGATTTCACTACTAAGTACTGAACTACTACTAGCAATAGTTTTATGGAACTTGATCATTGTTATGGTTCCCGTGTTGTTGTTGATTTCTATTTTATTATTTTTTATTTTCTCTCCCTTCAATAGGATGCATTGGCTGTCTATTTTATCAAGAATCTTATATATGCTCTTGTGACCTAGCAGGTGAAACATGATATGTGTGTTTGTGCTTAAGCATGCCAAAAATTCTCTTATGTGCGTCCCTTAAATTTGTAAATGCATTGGTTATACCAGATGTACAATGTCATGTTGCATCCTAAACAATGATATGTGCATTTATGTTTAAGCATGCCAAAAATTCTCTTATGTGCGTCCCTTAAATTTGCAAATGCCTTAAATCTACAAATGCATTGGTTACACTAGATGTACAATGTCATGCTACATCCTAAACCCTAGTCTCAACCTTCATAATTCTCGGTCATAGCATTTGCAAACCCTAGTCAAACCATAGTCACCACTAAGAATACTCATTGATTCAATCACCTACCAGCATATTACTAACAGAGATGACAAGAAAATGACAATCCAGTACGTAATGAAATATAGAAAACACGGAAGATACCTCAAACTCCACAGAAGATAAATGATGAAATGTGCTATTAACCTTGGGTTTAGGGCTCTTCACGACCTAGAAGAAGCTCTGCTCCTTAGCTTCGAAAAGAAAATCCTAATTCACGCGCTGAAACCGTAAATGAAAATGAGAATTGAAATCCTAATTCGCACGCTGCAACCGTAAAAATGAAAATGAGAATTGAAATGTTTTTTTAAAGTAATATGCCCATGTTGGTCAAAATTTTGACCAACATGGTATTGGTGGAAATTTCGACCAACACGGGCATGGTTTTAAAAAAAAAACAATTTTTTCCTTCTATACCCCGACCAACCTAAACCATTTTCATTAATGGTCGATAATTTTCATAGAAAAATGATGTCAAATGTACTAGTGTGAAACCATTCACTAAAACTTTGCATAAGGGTGTGACTTATGAGTGGAACGAAGAATGTGATAGGGGACTCACTCAAATTAAATAGTATCTTGCTAATCCACCTGTATTGATTCTTCCTATTCATGGGAATCCACTCATACTATACATCTTAGCAATAAACACATCTTTGGGTGCTCTCTTAGCTCAAGAAGACCAGAATAAAAAAGAGAGAGCTATTTATTATATCAGTAGAACATTGGTGTCTTATGAAATGAGCTATTCTGTCATTGAGAAAGCTTGTCTAGCATTAGTGTTCACTTCTCAGAAGTTGTGGCATTATATGCTCGCTCACACTACAAGGCTTATTGAAAAAATTGATCCACCAAAATACTTATTGAGCAAGGCTTCCCTCATGGGTAGATTAGCGAAATGGGTGATGATACTTAGTGAATTTGACATTGAGTATGTGAAAAGAAAAGATATTAAAGGACAAGCAATTGCTGCTCAGCCGGTGGAAGCTCCTCTGAAAGATCACCAGCCTTTGGATATTGAATTCCTAGATGAATCCATCATGCTTCTCACACATCAAACTTGGAGCATGTTTTTTGATGGATCATTCACTCAGCAAGGATCAGGTGTAGGCATTCTGTTTATAACACCTCAAAGATACTCATTACCAAAAGCTTATAAAATGTTGTTTCCCTACACAAACAACATTGCTGATATGAAGCTCTCATTAATGGTATGAAGATAGCCATTGAATGGCATGTGGATGAGCTCAAGGTATTTGGAGACTCTTAGTTAATCATCAACCAAGTTAATGATGTCTATCAAACAAAAGATGACAAGCTAGTGTCGTATAAAAGAATGGTGGATGATCTCAAATAGTATTTTGCACACATTTCTTTCTAGAAAATTCTAAGGGAAGACAATAAAGTAGTTGATGCTATGGCCACTCTTGCTTCAATGTTACAAATGCTAGAGAACAATTTTAGACACAAATTCTTGGTGGAGGCATTACACTACCCAGCCTATGACAATCTTGAATCTAGGATGATTTGTTCAGTCATTGGACATGACTCATCTTGCTACCACCATATTTATTCCTACCTTCATGACTAAATCATTTCCAACACCTATACTAAGAATGAAAAGCATCACCTAATTCATAATGCTTCATGGTATGTCATCATAGCAAATGACTTGTATAGACGGGGTCTAGATGGTACCCTCCTTAGGTGTCTAGAACCTGATGAGTCCAAATGTGTGCTAGCTGAGGTACACGAAGGTATCTATGGGTCTCATTCTAGTGGTCTGATATTAGCTTGAAAACTTATTAGAGCTGGTTACTATTGGATAGATATGGAGAAAGAAGTTTTTCAATATGCCAAGACTTGTAAATGATGCCAATTTCATGGCAATCTGATCCATGCTCCTGCTAAAGATCTTATTCCTTTCATTAGTTTCTGGCCATTTTAGCAATGGGCCTTTGACTTGGTGGGTCAGATACATCCTTCTTCTTCAAGAGGACATAAGTTTATCATCATAGCTACTGACTATTTTACCAAGTGGGTTGAGGCAGTGCCTCTGGCTATAGCTAATGGCAAGTCTGTGGCTATGTTTATACTGAACTATATCATCTGTAGATATGGTGTACCCTCATCCATTATCACTGACAATGGGGGACAATTCAAGAACAAGGACCTGAGAGAGTTATGCACCAAATTCAAAATCATTCAGCATTGGTCATTGATCTATTATCCCCATGGTAATGGACAAGAAGAAGCTTCTAATAAGATAATTCTCAAAATCTTGCACAGAACAGTTCACAAATTTGGTAGAGATTGGCACCTCTAGATTAATCTGGCTTTATGGGCCTACAGAACAAGTATTTGAACACCAACGAAGGCCATGCCCTTTGCCTTGGTTTATGGAGCAGATGTAGTATTGCCTATTGAGGTCGAGATTCCTACATTGTGAGTCTCTCTAAGGGGCCACGTCACTCATGAAGAAAATAGAATATCCCAGCTTCAAGAGCTTGAGTTACTTGATGAACATCAAAGGGTAGCGTTTGATCATCTAAGAGCATACCAAAAGAGGATGTCTAAAGCCTACAATGAAAAATTCAGACAAAGGGAATTTCAAGTGGATGATCTCATCCTAAGAGAGAACCCCAAGAATCAGTAGCAGCGAGCCTAGAAAGGGAAATTTAAACCAAGCTGGCTTGGTCTATATGTTATTACTGTAGCATTTGGGTCTGGCACTTATCGAATCTTCACCACTGAAGGAGAACAACTCAAAGAGCCTATCAACACTCTTCACTTGAAGAAATTCTACAGCTGAGGCATTCTCTATGTGCTCATGTACATACTTATTGGTCCTGAAAAAATCCAAAAAATGGTATATTGTCAAAAAATCCTAAAAATTGCAAAATGTCCTAAAAAAATGATCATCTTAGTGAAAACCTAGTAAATAGGTGCTTTGATGTATCTATTATCTTGGTGAAAACCTAGTAAATAGGCGCCTTGATAATAATAATAAAAAATTGAAAAATTGAAAAATTGAAAAATACAAAAAAATAAAAAATACAAAAAAATGAAATATTCAAAAAATACAAAAAAATTGAAAAAGAGAAGAACAAAAAAATTGAAAAAGAAAAAATGTGTCATTGATGAAAACCTGGTAAACAGATGTCATGGTAGCAAAAATAGAATCTCTGCCAAGATGGTGAAAACCTGGTAAATAGATGTCATGGTAGCAAAAATAGAATCTCAGCCAAGATGGTGAAAACCTAGTAAATAGGCACCTCTTGTTTCCTGAAGCTATATCTCATCTCAGCACCACTTGGCTCTTGCTTTCCTATTTTCCTACTTTAGTTTTTTTCCTACTTTTAGTTCATTTCCTACTTTAGCTTGCTAGCTCATGCACTTTCTTTCAGTTGTCTTCAAGATTTTCCTTGACTCTTCATGGATTGGAACTAGTCACACTTGGGGGCACCTTCCTGGTCTACGGGGCATTGTCCTATCACTTTTGAAAGTTTTGTTCTTGCATCAATCACCATTGATTCTCACTACGTCTGCCTGCTGATGCCTAGCTACCTTTTGAGATTTCTCTCCTTCAGGATCTCTTGTGTATCAATTGCCAGTGGTTCCCATTGTGCCTGCCTATTGATACCTAGCTCTCATTCAAACCCCTCTCTTTTGGGATTTTTTCCTTACATCAGTCACCAGTGGTTCTCACTACGTCTACCTATTCATGTTTCACTCTTTCAAGAATCCTCCTTGTATCAGTCACCAGTGGTTCTCACTTCATTCTCCTACTAATACTTGGTTCACACTCTGATATCTTCTTGAGACTTCATCTCTTGTGACGGTCACCAGTGGTTCTCACTATGTCTACCTATTGTCACTATCACATTAAGGCTTCGAACGTTGTACACAAACATAAACTGAAACTAAACTTCAATCCGATTGAACACAAACATAAATTGAAACTAAAAACTAAATTTTTGGTTCTCTAAAGCACATTGAGCTTTTCTTTTGTGTGTTGTTCTTTCACTTTATCATTCCTCCTCGAGAAACTCTAAGATGTCTCCTTGATCGAGAGAAGTGAAGACTGGGGGCATGATCTTTCCTTTGCTTTTTGCTTGTTGGTTTAGTTCCAATGATCCAAAGAATTCATATAAGAGGGGTGTCCATTTGTAAGAGCCTTCATCTCATATTTGATGGCCATGTGTACCTTGACTCCTTTTATATGGATGCTTTGGTGAGGTTGGTTCTTCTCCTTGTCTATTTTGAGTGACTTCTTTCGACTTCAAGTAAAATTGCTAACGCTCATCCTGCTAAGTGAACATAAGGGTCACTGCAAGCATTCTTTGGTGAAAGAAGGAACTCTCATGTGTCTGGTGTGTTTGTTCACAAGCAACATTCAGCTCATTCTAGCAACTATCCTTTGATGCTTATGTTAACTTGCTAAATCAAAAGGAATATGTGTTTAGGTCATTTTGGCTTCTTTTGCCTTAATGCTTACATCTCATTCTGACAAATCTAAGACTTGTGTCTATTCATATTCTCATGATTGCAATGTTAGTGAGGATTGTATGGCATCTTATGATTGTCCCATACCTAAAAGCACTCTATGATGATAATACGATGAGTCCAACAACCAAGTCTTGGGTTTGCGTTTAGCTTAGGCTTGCATTTTCATTCTAGGCTTGCATTGAGACTGTGTTTTGGTGCTCTCTTGATTGTCTTCTTCTGGATTCATTCATCAAAGGTTCTCATCTTTTGTCCCAGTTTCATCATGATTGCACAAGTTTTCGGGATCGGAATCAAAATCTAACATCTCTAAATAGCTCGAAATCACGTTTTAAATTCTAGGACCCTTTGGGATCGGATGCTTGTGCAATCAGTCTTCTGGCATCATTTTCCTGCCAAATCCTCATCTCCTCATCATTTTCTTAAGATCCTCAATGTTTTCATCAAAGTCAACTCTAGTCAAATTTGGTCAACCATGGTCAAACTTGGTCAATAGGACCTCCAAATTGCTCCAAATTCGCTTCTGCAGCTTCTCAAATCTAGTCTGATTGCTCCTACTTTGCAACCTCTTGTTGTCAATCATCCTTCTTATATGTCATCTTTCAATTTCCCTACTAAGGGGGTAGGATGATTACATCATTTGAATCTTTTTGAACCAGTCTCATATCAATCTAATCTAAATCAAAGTCCTCACCGCTTGGGGCATCTCTTCACTAGGGGCATCTTCATACCTCACATCTGGTCATTTGGTCATCTATCTTTTAGCTATCTAAGAAATCTAACTCAGATCCTCAAGGATCAAGCTTCATTCTAGAGATGGTTCTCAAAATCTATTAGGTATTGGGGCAATCTAACCCTAATTCATAAAAGTCAAGCTTCATTCTAGAGATGGCTCTCGAAATCTCTTTTGGACTGTTATCTAGGCAATACAACCCGGGTCTCAGAGGGCTAAGCTTCATATTGGGGCAATCTAACCCTGATTCTGGAGATTAGTCCTAAATCTGCATCTGTCATCATTTGATCAATGGGCATTGGGGCAATCTAACCCTGATTCTAGTCTCTTCTCAAGTTATCATTAGACCGTTGTCTTTGCAATCTAAGTTAGACTTCAGAGAATCATGCTTTGTTCTGAAGGTGGTTCTGCAATTCAATTTATTTCAGTGTCTTGGCATCCTAGCCTCAACTTTTGAGGGTTAAGCTTCATTCTGGGGATAATCCTGAAATCTCATCTATCACATCAAACTATTATTTGAATCAACACGCTGCTCACACGTCAATTCAAAGAGGGGCAAATGTAATACCCCAAAATTGGCACCTAATAATTTCAATCAATTTTGATGCATTTTCTTCAATTTTACATCTTCAAAGTCCTATTTTACTAGGAAATTTTCTCTCTCCTACCTGACTTTATTTTGACTTGATGTCAATTGCAAAAACCCTAATTTGCATTAATCACACACCATAATTAATTCCTAAGTATTCAGCTTTATTAGCTAAATAATCCCTATGATACATTAATTTAATTCTAAAGTCCTAAGTGCTTTAAATTAAATTAAACCCACCCCATTTGGCTAATACACATAAAAGGAATTAATCTTATTTAGTTATTTGAATGGACACCTTTATTTGAATCAATAATTCAAATTATTAAAACGGTCACCCATATGTGGCAATAATTCATTCTTTAATTAAATAAATCTTTCAATATGTGTCTCAATTGGGAATGAAGAGTCATCGGTTTCATTTCAAGAACCTCTTCATTCCTCTCCCGGGCTAGTCTATATAATGAACCTTCTTCCTCATTAATTAGGAGCGCAATTTGTGAGAGTAATTAAACTATAGCAAATTTTAGTCTCAATTTCATATTTTCAAGTTTTCAATTGCAATTAGCTTAATTTCTCATTTAGTATCAATTGCATCCTAATAATATATTAATATGCTTTTTGCTTTTAGATTAATATCATATTTCTTTCAAAGCATTTTAGATTAACTTTCATCTTCATATTTCTTTCAAGCTTTTAGATTACTTGCACTCATTTCTAGATTAATTTCATTATTGTTAATCTTTCAAGCTTTGAAAATCCTTCGTATTAGCTTGGTCTTAAAGTTGTTGGCTCTCATTCTGAGAGTAAATCAAACACCCCAGTTAATTAGAAGGCAATAGGTCAAATCGATAGAATCATGTGAATGGGTAATTCATACTCAATTTTAGGATTCGATGATCGAGCAATGACTATGTTGTGTTTGTAGCTGGATTAGAGGTCCACATTCAGCTTATAACAATCGTAACAGTCATAGATGAAGATTAAGAAACAAGAGAGGACTTTGGATTATGCTAAAACTCTATCTCTAGGATAGCAAAAAGGAGATAAAGGCTAGATCAGCCAAGATGTGGATTGCACCCGACATGAATCGTCAAGAGTGTGGCTAGAACAGCCGAGATGTGACTATTGCATCGTAAGGCACAAAAGCACAATAAGATAGGACAAACAAAAGAGAGATAATATGAGTCAAAGTAGTAATCAGTCAGTTCTCAACTTGAGACACTCAATTTTTGACAGTGAACAATAGGAGAAAAAGTAGATAGACCCCAGGCAAAAATTAGATCAGGTAGAAAGTGGACATACTGACGGGAAATAGCTTTCTATTTTGGAAAATAGGGTATAGTCTCACATGAGAAAGTTCTGGTTCGCATGAAGAAATGCTAAGCATCATGTGAGAGAATGTTGGCTCATGCAAGGAAATGATCTAGAAAGTGAAATCTTGCGTGGGAAAAGGTCAAAGTTTCATAGTTTGACACAAATTTTGAGATAAAAATCAGGTTTCAAGACACAGCATAAATAGTTTTCAGACAAAAAATCTAGTTTTTGAATAGGTTTTAGATAGTTTGAATCAGCAATCTCAGTTTGAAGGTTTCAAGCATTTGTTTACAAGCATGAAGTTTTATATCAAGCAATAGTGATGCAAGAAGTAGTCGCAAACAGTTCTACCAAGGACAAAGCAACTTGGCAGAATCATGGGAGTCTTTTTTTAATCATGATGGACAGTTTAAGACTCAAAACAATCACTTAGTTATCCTTGCAAAACAAAATGGTAGAGAAGACAAAATTTGTGCCTCACAGCTTATGCGCATGTGTTCACCTCACACAACTATGTCACCCCTAGAGGGTGCCCGTATTTTTGGTGTTTCCAAGGACTCAATAATATATGTTCAAAGATTACCCTTGAAGTAGGGGCCAATGTCATATACCACCTTCAAATGTCCAGGTGCATGCCTATGGTGAGAATCTATGGGAGAGATTCTTCCCCCTCCCTGGGCAAAGATTATGTCTCCTTTCGAAGGTGATCCGGGTAGGCAACTAACTAAGAAATTTTTTAGTGAGCTTTTGTTCACACTAACCTTCGGTGCCCCTGATATAGGGTTGAGGCCTCGTAGCCACACCGACACTTGAAAGTCATACACCCCCACAAGTAGGGCTAGGAGCGGCACCGCTCAGTACAACAGACAGAGCCTTCTCAAAATGATAGTCAAAATCAAGAGAAGGAAGTTAACATGGCCTTGGAGTCTTTAGACTCAACAAAGCTTACTTTATTATAGTGAGGTGGAATCACTAGCAATAGGTGTGTACTCACTTGGGATGTTCCCAGAGGTTCAACTTATGACAAGCCCTCTAAAGGTGACTCAAACTTGGCTCAGATCCAAGCGTTAGATTTTTTGATTCTCTCAAATAGAGAAGAGCATAGTTCTCTACCTCTTCACCTTACCCAAACACATCAAACATATTCACCACCAAGCTAACTCTCCCTTAACCAATTCACAAGCTTTTGGGTATCTAATTCTCTCAAAGAGAGAAGAGCATAGTCCCCTAACAAGTGAACATGCTAAAGGTTCGTTACCTTTCCTTGCTTCCCCAGGTATCTATTATGCTAGTAAGATCTGGGTCTTGGATTCATCCATGGGCATCACTTCCATGTAATGAAGAGCCTATTATCCTATCCCACTATCAAGACCCTTAAGAAATTTTAACAAGGCCCTAGTTATACTATGTGAGTGAAAAATAGTAAACAAGCACAACATTTTTAAATGTCTTCGACAACCGTCCTGCAAGAAAATTGTTAGCAAGTTTATAGTCTTTGTCAAGAGTCCTACAAACCATTTTTACATTGTCAAAAAAATAGTGATATAAAAATCAACAGCATGTACTAATGTCAAAAAATAGTGCAAGAAATTCACAGAAACTGAGAAATTTTAAAAACTGATACCAAGTCTCACGCGAGAAAGTGTTGCGCTATGTGCGAGAAAGTGTTGCGCTGCATGCGAGAAAGTGCAGGGACCTGCATGAGATTGTGTTTTTTCATGCGAGAAAGTGCTAGTGAAAGAAAAACTTCACGCGGCATGCTAAAAAATCTCACGTGAGATTCTGTACATAGTGAAGTACGGATGTACGACAAAGTTTGAAATTCTTGTCAGAAATGTTTCGAGAGTGAGGCTAGAAATGATTTTTCTACCCCACGATGGGTGCTAGAATGTTTATGTCTAAATATGGACCTCAAAATTCAGCCATTTACACAACATAGTCATTTCTCACAAAGTGAATTATGAAAATGAGTATGAATTACCCACTTCACGCATTCATAGTGAATCGACCTGTTGCCTCCTAATTAGTTGGGGTGTTTGAATTACTCACAGATTGGAGAGCCAACAACCATAGACCAAGCTAAAATGGAGGATTTAAAATGCTTGAAAATGATAAATTAAGCTATATGAGAATGCAAGCATAATCTAAGAATGAAAGTACAAATTTAATCTAAGAAGCTTGAAAATGAATATGAGAACTACTAACAAAATAAGCAAACTATATTAAGATGAGAAAGCAATTTAATGCTACTAACATGAAATTAATCTAATTATGCAAGATTATCAATGCTCAAAATGCTAAGAAAATGAGACAACAAGTTGGCATGAATTTGATACATAAAAAATTGTCCTCCTCAATAAGGAAAAAGAGGTTCATAATATAGAAGAGCCCGGGAGAAGGATGAAGAGTTTCTTGGAATGAAACGGCTGACTCTTCATCTCCATGGAGGAATGTGAGACAAATTGAAGAGAATTATTTAATTAAATGAATGAATATTGCCACATGGGTGGCTTTTCGATTTATTTTTAATAATTAAATTCAAATAGAGATGTCCATTCAAATAACCAAATAATATTTAATCCCTTTGATGTGTATTAGCTAAAGGGGGTGGAATTAATTTAATTTAAAGCACTAGGACTTTAGAATTAAATTAATTAATCATAGGGATTATTTAGCCCATAAAATTTGAATATTTAGGAATTAATTATAATGTAAGATTAATGCAAATTTAGGGTTTTTTGCATTTGAGACCAAGTCAAATAAAGTCAAGTAGGGGAGAAAATTGCCTAGTACAATAGGACTTTAATGATGTAGAATTTTGAAAGAATGCACCAAAATTGATAAGAATTGTAATGTACCAATTTTGGGTATTACACAACCCACTATAAAACAAAATGCATACATCCTTAATGGGGTGTCTGACAAAAGGATACTAAATTTTTGAACTTCCTCAAGTAGTCCTCATAGATTGCGCAAAACTCTGATATACCGATGGTGGGAAGCCTCTTAATATACTTAGAGGATGATAGTTTAGGAGCCATTTTGAACATAAATTAGCAAGACCATCTTTTAGAGCCATGTTTATGAACCAATCTTGAGATAGGTAGGTGCTTGAAGTTTCTTTTTGTGCAAAACCCATGATTACATACTTTCAAAATCAAACACTTATTGTGTAGTGGGTAAAAAGAAACAAGTGTATGCGTGATTGTTGTGTTTGAAATACATAAACAAGTGAGGGAGATATCCATTGAAATTTCATCTTACACTTTTAATCTATTCAATTAAAATAAACAATTATCAAATCAAGGATCATTTCGAATCAAACCCTTGTTGGACGTCGATTTCCACACGGTCCCACAAACTTAGGGTATCTTTACAAGGAGATAGCACTTGGGTTGCTAACAAAACATGTGAATTTGAATATCAAAGTCTTTTCAAAGGTCAAGATCAAGGGGATATTTTCCCAAATTTATTTGAAGAAAAACTTGAAGAAATGGATAGAAATTTCGCGTTTCATAATCACCACCAAGGAGAAAACAACCATAACACCAATAATGCTAGTCATGCTCCTAAGGAAACACTTGAAGAAAAAGTTGAGAGAGAAGCCCAAGACCTAGAATTCCTAGAAGTTATGGAGAAATTAATAGATAGGGATAGGGAGAAATTTTTCCTAAACCTAGCCCAAGCAGGAGTAAAGCTTCCCCACAACTATGATCTAGAGAAGCTTAAGAAGGATCAAGAATGACATAATCCCATGAATGCTATGAATACACAATTGAAAACCTTTCAAGAGAAAATTGATTCCATGAAAAAGGTAGCTGAATCTAAGCCCTTTTCTATTGAAGCTTTGTGTCCTTTCCCATTCGACAAAAGGTTAGTTATGGCATCCTTTCCCTTCAATACCATTTTTCCTAAATATGATAAGTATATGGGTAAAACAGACCCACGAGATCATCTAAGGGAGTTTTGTGCCTTAAGCATCAAGTTCATGTACAATGATATGTACTTGTCCACCAGCAAGTTAGTCAACACTAACAAACACTATGAGGGGAAACCAAAATTGAACTTGACAAAGCAAAGATTTATGTAATGAATTTTAAGTACTTTAATTGCAAATTTTCAAACAAAAATTTGAACTAAGGACTAAAGATCCAATTAAGAGAGACAAATTTTTTTTTATAAGCTTCAATTATAGCAAGGTATTTTTGATATACCTGATTATCCTCCTCTTGTGTTAACTCAAGAATAGCCTTGATATGTGCTTTGTTCTCTTTCTTAATTTTCCTTGCTAGTGCCTTTCCCTCTTGGTTGAATCTGCTTTCAAGTTTCTACACCTTCGTATGTCTATTCATTTACTGTTAAATCACATAAACAAAATGTTAGATGAGTGATTTAATCAATTAAACAGTAAATATACACAACAGATAGCAAGTGACATTGTCCAGCTAATAGGCAAAAATAAAATGTTCGTAGGCATAATTTACGGATATCAAGTGACACTCTGTAGTGCCACGGGTGATATCGAAAATCACAAAAGCATGTGGAGTTTATTCCTAAGCGTGAACTAAACTCTAAATTGTAGAAAATGATTATTGCAAAGTGACACTTTAACTAATAGTAAGCGGAAACTAAAATATCCAAAGCGTGACAGTAATTTGAAAATTGTGAAGCAAAGCCTGGACTTAAGCGACAACAAATTTCAACTAAGCAATATTTCAAGAATCATAGGTGTAACTAATAATTAAAAGTGCAAAGCTTTAAGATATGCGACAATAAAATCAAGCAAGGTGATACTCCCTGAGTCACAGGCGTGACTTGAAGAAACAAAGGTTGAATACTTTACGGTTGCAAGCGTGAATATCCAACTAATCTATGTTAGTACAGAGATTGTAGGTGGCAGTAAAATGACTGCAAGCGTGAACAGATCTCTTGTAAGCGTGAACCAATTTCCTACAAGATAAATACGGAAAATAGAGAATACAAGTATGCAAATTATGGTGAAAATGATGAAATGAGGCTTAGAGCCCCACGGTGGGTGCCATTTGTGTGATGATGGATATCACGTTCATGAAATTAAGATCTAATAGCATCAATTTAAAGAAAATACAATGCAAATCTTATTTAAAATGAAACTATAATCTAGAACATCTCATGGTTCTCTACAAAGAAGTGGTAAATGAAGCTCTCAGCTTAGATCCTCACTAGTTACACCTCTAAAATGAGAATTTATGCTTCTACTATGCTCATTCAATGCTTAATCTAGCTCAAATTGACAAACTACAATGATAATTGCTCTAAATTTGCTCTTAGAATGTACTCAATTGCCTATAGTAACAATGCTTTGCAAATGAAGTTCTAAGATGGAAATGCTCTCCAAAATGCCTCATATTTATAGTAAATGTCCAAGGATAGGGGGTGGAGTGAAGTAATCGTGGTTATCCCTTGGTTGAGTCAAATACTTTGCATTGTTCATAAATGGGGGGACAAATGAGGGGACAAGTCTTTAAATGGTTTCAAAGCTTTGGACAATTTAAATGTTTGAGTGATTTATGTCTTTTTGTCCTCAATTCTCATTGGTTCATCAACTTTGTTGAAAGAAATTAGGAATTATTAAATTCAATTAATTAATTAAATTTAGCAATGTTTGGGTAATAGGTTCCTTTTGATTTTTGATTAAAACAACTATACAATTAATTGATTAAAATCAATTATATATTGTTTTTGGCCCCTTTAAGCTTTTGATTTAATTATTTAACATCATTATTTAATTTCTCCTTTATTTTAATTGATTTTGTCCAACTTTATTTAATTATGTCCATTGTACTTGATTTGATCCATTTTGATGATTTAGTCTATTTTATTGATTTTTGAGCCATTTTATGATTTTTGCAATTTAAAAGCACTTGTCCAATTTTGTGTGTCTACAAATGCCCCTCTTTGAATTGATGTACGAAGAACATTGATTCAAAGATTCTTATGAGTCCTGATTGCATTTTAGGTCCTAATTGCTGGTTGTGAGGAGCCTAAGTTGGCTCTCTCTGAATATCCAGATCAATATACTAAATTTGATATAATTTGCAAATTGCCATGCTCAAATGGTTGGATCATTAAAACAATAATATCATATTTTTTCTCTACTTCCAATTATTACTTGCAAACAATGAATTATGTAAGTATATCCAATCAACTTAAAATATCCCATACATATCAAATAACTCTTGCATTTTTAATTTCCAACAACTAAAGGTCTTCTATACCTCTAAGAAATCCATTGACAGCAAATTCAGTAAATACATTCAAAGCACCTGAATGTTCAGCAAGATATGTTCCCAATTTATCACGTCACCCTATAGGTATGCACGTGACTGGTTTAGAATAACTTGCTCAGGCCCAGAATTGACCAAATGGCTAAGAAGACTATACAGTCCTATTGTTTTGACTTCCACATTACCCAACTGAACACTAGCTACTCCCCAATAAACTATCAATGGATCTGCTCTGTTCTTACGCAATTCTAGTCCACCACATGAGTCCCAGGGATTGCGACTATTCCAAGATCAGTCCAGCACGTGACTGTATTATCTTTTATCTCTAGCAACAACAATAAACCCTCACGTCTATAACTCCCAGCATTAATTAAAAATCACAGCACAAGGGTTCACCAATACCAAAGAAAATTGAAAACCAAGAGGCTGCACAATACTTTTGATGACTAATAAATAGATAACCAAACTTTGAATAAATATTCCAGAACTTTGGATTGGTTGCATTTACCAACACAATTTCATCAACAAAACTCAAACTTCAGAATTGAATACAACTTCATCTGCAGATCTTCAAACTCCAAAAATGAAAACTTTCTTCAATTCAGTATACCTCAGCATTGAATTGATATTCAGAATTAAACAATTGTGAAATTCACCATTACAGGCAATGGCTCAAATCACCAGAAAGAGGAATCCATCCTTGAAACCCTAGCCAAGGCAATACTTCAAACTTCAAAATAATGATTGCATAATGAAAAAAATGAAAGTGCTTTTTTCGAGCAAAATATATAGCTTTTTTGAAAAAGCACTTTTTTAATATTTCACTTAATTGGCTTTATTAAATACTCCCACTTTATAATATAATATTATAAAGTTATTATTTATTGAATTAAAGCAATATAATTTAATTTAATAACACCTTTAAAATAAAAGCCACTAAACCGTCCGACTACAATCATCGAACTTCTAACAAAGCACCAGGACCAACTGCCCAACCAAAAATAGATACTGCCCTGCCACAAATAGCCACTGCCACAAATAGACTTACTAAAAATAGTAAGTCTCTCAAACTAGAGATTCTCTAAAACTGAATCCTGAGATGTCTGACATTCCGTGCAAACACCCTACCAATCCTAGCCATACCTAAAACCCCACTTACTAAAAATAGTAAGTTGGCCAAAATGACCTGAACGAAGAGCAAAAGTGATAATCTGAATCTCCAGAATGGAATCCCAACACTAGCTCCACCATCTAACCCCCTCTGATCACCTAATTATCCTGTGTGGGTCGAAAAACCAAGCTAATCCCATGAGTCTAAAAATGGGGACATTACAGTCCTCCCTTCCCAAGATTTCTTGTCCTCAAGCAATCAAGAAAAAAAAGCATCATAAACCACCCAGATCCCAAGGATGGTCACAAGTAAAGTCCTGATCCTCACCAAACTCCTGTGAAGAAAGAACCAATATCGACAGTACAAGCACCACTGAAAATAATATCTGTAAACCAACTGTAGATGTCGATGCTAAAAATAACTTGACGGAACTCAACCCATCTACAATAATAACTTTGTCAAAATCTGAGTCCCTGTCTATCTAGTACTCACACCCAACTGCACTAGGAAAACAATAGTGACCAAATGTGCCTGGATCATTATTATCAACACTGTCACATGATAAGTAGTCCCTGAGTGTGTGGACACTACAAGTAATCTAACTTCCAACTGCCAAAACCATCTACAAATGATGGTGCTAATCCATCCCATGATGGATGGTAGGATACCAGAGCTAACTTACCCCTACGTGAGAACAAATATCCTACCTGAGGGTCAAAAGAAAAATGATGAGCATACCCCACCTTGAAATGCCTGTCAGAAACCCTAATCTTCATAACTAGCTCACCATTACCAAACTAGGAATCAGAAGATGGCTCCAATCTCTGACTCCACATAATTATAGGCTGGGTAGGACCCTACGCAATCCTCTCAACAAACCCAACCTTGAAATCTTTGTGGGGAAGCATAGTAGAAAGAGTCTCTATAATCTTCCCAGCCAACCTCTGAATAGCACAAGAACCTCAGATGAGGATACCCTCAGACACTCCATAAGATTCATGTCGTACATCTGCACTCTCTAGAAAAGACTCCATAAAAGATTTAGTGCAGTAGAAATTATATGTGGAAGTGTCAACATACTCCCCCACAATCCACAGCTGATCCTTCTGTAAATGTGGCACAGCCAACTGCACCACGCTGTCAGCTCCATGAGAAAGATCAACCTGAGTACTCCACTCCACTGGTACTCCAACCTCATTTGTACCAAGTGCTCCCATATCCTAAACATGTGTGTCTACCACAACATCATGTTCCTTGATACCAATTTTAGGAGCAGACTCACCACCACCCACCTCAATATGCAAATGAACTAGGTCTGGGGCTGGTGTGGACTGCAAATGCTCCAACTCCATGGTCACCTCCTCTAACTAAATTTGCAACTCCTGAAGATTTTGCTGAGTGTCCTCCAAAGCCTTAGTAGTCACTGTGAGCTCTTGGGTAAGCTCACTCACCTCCTCCTCCCAATCCAATAGTATCTCATAGGCTATACTCCCCCACCCAACTAAGTGATCTCGGTCAACTACCATCTGTAAGTAATCTTGTCTCAACATCCTGACAGCTTCATGCAAAGCATGAATCTCTATCAATGAAAGCTAACCACTGCTAGACTCATCTATCATAGGAGCACCCCAACTATTAATAGCCAACAACTAACAAGAGGCATCAAAATGCTCAAGTGTAGAAGTAATATCTCTCTCACCCACCCACAACTAGCTAGTCACATGATGACTCTACACAATGAGCCTCCTATGAACAACCTCAAATGTGCTATCCATACTATGAGAGGAAGTTGTATCCAAAAAACTTCCATTGAAATCACACTCTCTCTTTGTACTTACATTTGAGTACACCCCTATACTCTGAGTACAAGCATCGAACATGTCCTCATCTAACCTCGAGGAAGCTGCTACTGAATCTAACTCAACACAATCTCCAGCTACCTTGTCCTCTACAATCATCTGACAATCCAGATCCTGAGACACATCCTCATGAGTCACTGATGGAGTAACCCTCTCTCTAGACATGGAAGCCCTAGCTGTAACAAACTCCTGCCACTCAAAAGCTTCCCTGTCCTCATCTGTGGGTCCCGATAACACAGAATCATGGAACCCATCTACACCCAAAGTCAGATATAGAAAGCCAAAAATACTACAACACTCATCATCCTCACTCTCAACATCAAAGATATCTACAATGCTAGTGTACACATCCTCTAACTGCATCTCCTCTACTAACTTTGGCCATGTACACAACTCAATGTTGACTTGTGGATAGACTATACTATAGCATGGAATTACATTTGCCAAATCATCTACAACACTCCCATCCTAAGTGTCATCACTAGAAAGCTCCATGCTCACATTCTCAGCATAGGAAAAAACCATTGTCTCCTGTACTGATCCCATACTGTGACTGCCATCATAAATCTTTGAACTATCAGAGCTCAAACTCTCCTTGTAATCATCACCCAACACCATACAAGGGGGTCATCACCAATGCAACTCATAGCATCCTCAAAAGTGTCCTTAGATGTGTCTATACTATCAACTCTCACATCACCTGTTGGAATCTCATCTGCGGACATGGGTCTCTACACACATGACTCATTGTCAAGTTGTGCACCAACAATGCTAGAGCCCGAACTGAAATCAAGTGACCCCACTATAATACCCTGATCACCCACTACATCACTGGGAGACTCCATACAAGCCTCAGGCCTATCTAAGGAAGCAACTACCTCCTAAACTAGAGCAACACTACTGTAGCTGACATAAACATCTCCAATGAAAAATCCCTCCATGGAAGAATTTGAACACTCAGAGATGACTACAGCATCAGCTGCCTCTGTAAAATCCATAGTGACTGCTCTGGGAGCCTCAACCCGATGATGCTCAACACTATTGTCCTCCAGTGGCACTGAAACATCCACTAAATCCGGTGCAATAAATCTATCATCAGCACTGCGAATGGAAATAGTAGGTGCTAAACTAGATGAAGGTACATCAACATCATGATCAACTATTAGAGAAAACTCAAGCCTTCTCCCCTGTGAACTCGATGTTAGCCTTCTAAAGGCAAAGGTCAGATATCTTGCTGCCCTATCTACTGTAGCTAGATCTGACAAACTCTCTGCTAGTCTCTGCTAATGTAGTCTCAATCTCTCAACACTTTCAACCAAAGCATCTAAATTAGTTCTCTTTCCCCTACTACTATGTTGACTCCCTAAACTAGATCTTATGTATCTATCCATAGCTAGGATATAGAAGTGTTGATCACTCTTATAATAACTTCATAAAAAATAAGTAACCAGTCCCCACAGGATGGCAAGATCAAAGCTCTGATACCACTGTGAAGAGCCTAAGTTGGCTCTCTCTGAATATCCAGATCAATATACTAAATTTGATATAATTTGCAAATTGCCATGCTCAAATGGTTGGATCATTAAAACAATAATATCATATTTTTTCTCTACTTCCAATTATTACTTGCAAACAACAAATTCTGTAAGTATATCCTATCAACTTAAAATATCCCATACATATCAAATAACTCTTGAATTTTTAATTTCCAACAACTAAAGTTCTTCTATACCTCTAAGAAATCCATTGACAGCAAATTTAGTAAATACATTCAAAGCACCTGAATGTTTAGCAAGATACCTTCCCAATTTATCACGTCACCCTGTAGGTATGCACATGACTAGTTTAGAATAACTCACTCAGGCCCAGAATTGACCACGTGGCCAAGAAGACTATACAATCCTATTGTTTTGACTTCCATGTTACCCAACTAAACACTAGCTGCCCCCCAATAAACTATCAATGGCCCTGCTCTGTTCTCACGCAATTCTAGTCCACCACGTGAATCCCAGGGATTGCGTACTATTCTAAGATCAATCCAGCACATGACTATATTATCTTTTATCTCTAGTAGCAATAATAAACCTTCACATCTATAACTCCCAGCATTAATTAAAAATCGCAGCACAAGGGTTCACCAATACCAAAGAAAATTGAAAATCCAGAGGTTGCACAATACTTTCGATGACTAATAAATAGATAACCAGACTTTGAATAAATATTCCAAAACTTTGGATTAGTTGCATTTACCAACACAATTTCATCAACAAAACTTGAACTTCAGAATTGAATACAACTTCATTTGCAGATCTTCAAACTCTAGAAATGAAAACTTTCTTCAATTCAATATACCTCAGCATTGAATTGATATTCAGAATTAAACAATTGTGAAATTCACCATTACAGGCAATGGCTCAAATCACTAGAAAGAGGAATCCATCCTCGAAACCCTAGCCAGGGCAATACTTCAAACTTCAAAATAATGATTGCATAATGAAAAAAATGAAAGTGCTTTTTTCGAGCAAAATATATAGCTTTTTTGTAAAAGCACTTTTTTAATATTTCACTTAATCGGCTTTATTAAATACTCCCACTTTATAATATAATATTATAAATTCATTAGTTATTAAATTAAATCACTATAATTTAATTTAATAACACCTTTAAAATAAAAGCCATTGAACCGTCCAACTGCAATCATCAAACTTTTGACAAAGCACCAAGACCAACTGCCCAACCAAAAATAGATACTGCCCTGCTAGAAATAGCCACTACCACAAATAGACTTACTAAAAATAGTAAGTCTCTCAAACTGGAGATTCTCTAAAACTGAATCCTAAGATGTCTGATGTTCTGTGTAGACACCCTACCAATCCTAGCCATACATGAAATGCCACTTACTAAAAATAGTAAGCTGGCCAAAATGACCCAAACGAAGAGCAGAATTGATAATCTAAATCTCCAAAATGGAATCCCAATGCTGGCTCCACCATCTGACCCCCTCTGATTGCCTGATTAGCCTGTGTGGGTCGAAAAACCAAGCTAATCCCATGAGTCTAAAAATGGGGACATTACACTGGTTCACTGATATGCCTCTAATATTGATTGATTGCTGCCTCTGATACGATATGATATGATTGCTACCTCTGATAATGAAACAAAAAAAATTTATGATGCCCCACTGATTCCATGATGTTTGATTGCAACTTCCATTTGATAACTTGATTCCCCCTCAGAAATTAAAACATATTAATTTCTTGATTTCAAAAATTTTGATGATGTTTGATTTCTCAGATATGTTTTCATTTCTGAAAATTTGATTATATGTCATGATTTAAGAATATACCCCGTTTGTTTTGATTATTCAATATAGGTCCATGTCTATTTTCACCTCCAAAATTAGGTCAAAATACCTTAAATAGGTTGATAAACCTTGTTTTACTATTCATTTTTACTTTTCATATTTGGTAATTTTTCTCTGATCCTCTGGTGAATTTTGAGATGGTTGTGCCGATTCGAGAGCATAGATTTGAGAGGTACCAAAGATATGTGAGGCCACCTGAGTATGGACCTCTGGTAAGTCATTCCCAACTCTATCTTTACATTTATGGTGCATTTATTAGCATTTATTGCAATTTCCTTGTTTCATCATTGCATGTAATGTGCAAAATCTTGCCTAGGAGTAATTTAATGTCGCCTAGACCTTTTAACTATCACCTCCATGCTTTTCTCTCCCACTTCTGTGTGTTTGACTACCACTTAAGAAACTTTCATCCGCACCTAGGAATAAGATATTCACACCTACAACTAGGTCAAAATGCCCCTTTTCATGTATGTTGTCACGTATGAAAACCCTAGTGATTTTACTATCACCTAGGCTAACATTTGTTGTCACATAACATGATTCACCATTGCGTAGCATGAAAACTATCGCCTAACACCCGAATAATGTCGCATTGCATGTTTTTATTATCACCCTAGGTAAAATGTCACCTGACATAGGCAAAATCACGCTTGCTGATTTTTTTGAAAAATTTTCACTTATACGTGATTGCATCTAATGAAGAATTTGATAAATTTTGATGATAGGTTTGAATAATTAGGTTAGGTCTATTGCTTTCAAGAAAAAAATTGGTTAGGATATCAGGATAGTGGTATCATAGAATATGATTTGTGAATCTGCTTAGGATAGTTACTGATAGGATAAATCAATCAGTGTGAAAACTGATATGATTTTGATACTACTTAGTTCATTCTCAGGATACAGAGACATGAACAAATGGTACTAGGTGTGATTACTTGATACTTTTGATAAGATTGACTTGACATAATTCATTGATATGATATACTGATATGATTCCTTTGCTTTACCAACAGGCTCACTTTCCTACACTATATATCCATTCAGTGGCATCATGGGTTATTGATTTAGGTCAAGCACTAACAACATCTAAGTATCGTGTGAGTGAGCGATGTGGTTTGAGTTTCTTGCTTGATCTCCCATAGTTTCAGTTGAACCATGGGTTACTTACTGCAGTGGCAGAGTGATGGCACTCTGACCACAACACATTTCATTTTCCTTATGGAGAGATGATGATCATGCCTGAGGACATGTATCGATTACTACGGATCCCTTGCAGAGGAGAGTTGGTATACTATGAATCCATCTATGATTCTACTATATGTCGATGAGTGTTTAGGGACAACACTATAGGTGATGGGGATACTATCACATGGCCTTAGTTTGCTTCCTTTTCGAGATTTCCAATCATACTTGGTGCCTTGATTAGTGGTTTGCTCCTTCCTGACCGATGAGGTCATGGTTTTTCTATCAGATGGGGTAGGATATTAGAGGATTTTCTTGCTCATCCTCGATGCTTTGATTGGGTTTCTTGCATCCTTGCTCAACTTTATCATGATTTACATGAGGTAGTGTACAAATAGAGTTTTGCTTTGTTAGTTGGTGCTATTGTTCTTCAGTAATGGATATGGGAGCATCTTCCCATTACTACGCCCATTTCTGATAGGAGACGGCCATGGGGATATCCTTATGCTTTTTTATATACTAGGATGGTTACTCAACATCATTTGGGTCATCTAGACTACTGGTGCTGATAGATAGATGATATTGATCAGGTGATATGGTGTCCCTACCTTGGTTGTGATCAATGTAGAGAGGATGAGGATGAGTTATCTTATATGTTCGCTCCTCGCTGGATGATTGGGCACACTATGACTACTATTGAGTGCTTCTGCTTCAGTAGAGTTTTGAGACAGTATGATCGGATGTAGGGTATGCCTCAGGAAAATGCTTTATATGCATGAGTACAGGAAGAGACATCTATGTGGGGGCCTTGCATTGATTATGAGTTTTTCTTAGATCAGATTATGGGTATGACTATGTGCAAATGGGAGATGCTTGCTAGTATGGCAAATGTCGATATGTCTCATGAGTATGAGGACTAGTGGGCTCGTAACAGGTTCATTCATTTCACTAATCCAGTAGAGCCTATTCCTGGCCAATGTGATGGTGGTGCTACTGATGGTGGTGGTGGCAGACATAGAAGAGGATGAGGATGTAGAGATCCTCATGGTGATAGACATGGTCGGGGTGATGGTAGAGATATATAGGTTGATGTAGTCCTGGCAGTTCATCCTAGAGCAGCAGTTAGATAGGATAGAGCTCATAGACAGTAGAGAGCTCAGAGATAGGTGCATGTTGATGTTGCTAGATAGATTCCTTGAGGTTTAGATCCTTTGGTGTAGTTACAGCGAGTAGCTTTGGCACAGTAGGATGATGATGTTTAGCAGGATTAGGCACAACAGCCACAGGATCAGGCATAGGATGCATAGGATGTTCCCATGACTGGTTCCTTAGCCCAAGATATGCAGTCACTAAGGACTGATATGTCCACTGTTGTTGGGCAATTATCTCAGGTTGCTTCCTTGATGCGGTAGTTTTTTTCAGCCATGGTTGTTTCGAGATAGGACAAAGCGAGCACTTCTCAGGTTCCTCCTCCACTAGATGGTAGAGATCCAGGTGCCACAGGATCGTGATTGACTACTGACAGACTCATTCATCATTGATGTCCTCTATTCCCCATTTCATGTTATTTGATTGATCGGGACATTTGATGTACCCCTTTTGATGATATTGTATCTTGATGTACTTATTTACTAGTTCCTTTGATGAATACTTTTTTGATAATATATGATGATCTATTCCCTCATTCTCTTGATGAGTTGTTTATGAGATTATCTTTTATGCAGCTATATGATGTGTTATGCATTTACGATTTATGCTATGGATGCATTTATCTTATTTTATGATATAGATAAATGAGTGCAATGATGTATGGATTTTGATGAGATGCTTTTCTGTTTGTCAATGTATGGATGCAAAATGTTTTATGGAAATGCACCTGTATGTTCCTATATTTTTTATTTTTTCAAGTATTTAGATGTATGCAATGTTAACTCTTATTTACATGAATGTATGATGTATGGAAAATGATTTATTTTCTTTTCTTTTTCTGATATATGAGTAATGAATAATGATTAATGCTATGCATGAATGTAAAAGATAATCTCACTTGCATTGTTTGAAGTCATGGATTATGATGAAAGCTTGAATTTAATATTTCCCCATTTCTTTGATGTTTGAAACAACTCAAGTTTTATTGATGTGCCCCCCTTTGTCCTTGGAAATTAACCATAAATAAATTAAATTAACTTAACATGATAATGCAATGCAATTAATCTAATATGATAATGCAGTTAATCTAACATGATAATGCAACCTAAGTGTCACCAGCTTTTAGCAAAGAAATGCCATGAGGATAAATTTTCATCATTGAGCATTTTTGAGACCGAAAAGCTAGTACAATCATCACTGACCACATCATGATGATATGAATACCACTTTTTATCACTTTTTAGTAACCTTATTTTGAAACTGGTACAACCCTCACTAGTTGGATGACAAAACTATGGGAGTTTGAATACCGGTGTCAATGGATTCAATGTTGCAAGTGGATTTTTGGTATTAAGATATGGAAGATTTAAATAGCCAAGGGATCCATTTGCGTAAACAAGCAAAGGTTAATCCTTCCTCTTATGTGATAGTCCTCGATGGTTCTTTGATGACCATGTCGTTAGATGAATTCTCATAAGTTGATGAATCTTCCTCAAAACAATCACTCAAAGGCAAGAAAATATCATGCCTCTATTATGGCCAATCTAGTCGAAACATCATCGATTAGCTAAAGAGATGTGATAAAAAGTCAATTTCCTAAAAAAAAAATTTATCAAAAGCTTTAAGTGTTTTGCCATGTTTTCATGATTTTTAAAAAGTATTTCAAAGCATTCTGATCTTTAAGATGTTTTGTCAATTTTTTAATCCTGAATAATAAAGTCAATGAAGGCTCATGGATCAAGTTGTAGGATCAAATACTTGGGTTGTGAACAATGATAGCCATCAAAGGTTCATGAAAATCACTCTCTCTAAAGTTCTAATAAATCTCTCTTTGAAGTGATTGATTGTAGCACTTATTGAATCCATATGGTACCAAAATTCCAATCCTTTCCTACCCCCAAGTGATAAATGTGATCATGTGCCAAACTTAGGGCTGTAGGCAATGCAACAATATGACTGAAAGCTTTATTATGATTATATACAAATGATGGATGCAATGAAGGTTTACAAATGGGATGTTGGAAATGCAATATGTACACATGTGACTAGGAAAGACAAACTTAAGGGAACAAAAGGTGCTTGTTTACCAAGTTTTCACCCTTTGGATGGATCAAACTCTTTTTTCTATTTTTTAAAACTTTTCTCTTTTTTTGTTACCAAGGTGCCTATTTGCTAGGTTTTTTCCAAGGCACTTCTTCTTTTTCCAATTTTTTTGTATTTTTCTTTTTTTTCAATTTTTTTCTTTTTTTCCATATCATCAAGGCACCTATTTGCTAGGTTTTCACCAAGACAACATCTTATTTGAATGTTTTTGATCTTTTGTGCTTTTCCAATGTTTTTGGTATTTTCAAGATCTCTTTTGAACTATGTACAATAAGTATGATGCTCTCTCATCTGATACTCTTTATACTCTTTCATCTGACTCATGTGTAGAACCTTTTGAGATGAATATTGTTGATGGGTTCTTAGAGTTCCTCTCTATCACAATCTAATAACTTATAGGTTCCTGTGCCAAATGAAGATACTATGATGAATGGGCAAACCAATTAGCTTCCCATTTGCCTTTCTTCTCTCTTTCAACCTGATTCTTTGGGTTCTCTCGCAACACTAAGTCTCCTACCTGAAAGATTCTTGGTTTAATATGTTTATTATAGTTCCTCGAGATTCTATTTTGATACACTTTCAGGTGCTCATAAGCTTGTGTTTGATGCTCTTCAAGTAACTCCAATTGTTGAAGTCTAGCAACTCAATAGTCTTCATCTATGATCAATCCTTGTAATGACACTCATAGAGATGGTATTCTAACCTCTAATGGTAGAACTACTTCGGCCCCATAGACTAATGAGAATGGTGTGGCTCCCATAGGGGTTCTTATGCTAGTTCTATAGGCCCACAATGCTGGATTAATTTGCACATGCCAATCCCTTCCTGATTTATTGACCAACCTCTTTAAGATTTACAAGATATTCTTATTCATGGCTTCAGCTTGCCCATTTCCTTGTGGATAATAGATTGATGAGGAGTGGTGAGTGATATGAAATGTTGCACAAAGTTCATCAACATCCTTGTTTTTGAATTGTTTTTCCATTATCTGTTATTATGGCATGAGGAATACCATATCAGCAAATGATGTGATTCAAGATAAACATGGAAATTTGTTTAGTCATTGTCATTATCAAAGGAACTGCTTCTACCCACTTAGTGAAATATTCTATTGTGGTTATGATGTATTTGTGCCCATTTGAAGAAGGTGGGTAGATCACCCCAATCAAGTCAAATCCCCATTGGTAAAAAGGCCATGGTGTAACAAATGGGTGTAATTCCTATGTCAATGCATGTATCATGTCACCATGATATTGACATTTGCTACATATCTTCACAAAATGGCAAGCATCCTTTTCTAATGTCTTCCAGAAATACCCTAAGTGAAGTATTTTCTTGGCTAGGTTTAAACTGCTTGCGTGTGACCCAAAAATGCCTTTGTGAACCTCTTGTAAAGCTAACTTAGACTCTTCTTCCTCTAGACATCTAAGTAATGTCCCATCGAGACCCTTATGATACAATGTTTCTAAAAGGATTATGTAATGGGCTAATTGGCGTATGAAATTGCATTTTTGGACTTGGGATTGGTCTAAAGGTAGCACTTGGTCTTTGAGATATGTGTATATAGGGTCGTACCAAGGGGAGTCATGTCCATGTAATAGGGCAACAATTTGGGTTTTCAGAAGGTTGAATGCCAGTTTCACCAACTCTTCCACCAAGAACTCATACTTCTCATTTTGATCTCATTTTTGTAACAAGGAAGCCAAGGTGGCCATGGTGTCAGCTACTCTATTTTTCTCTCTAGGAATCTACTCAAAAGTGATCAAGGCAAAATACTTCTTCCATCCATCAATCATAGTCTTATATGGCATCAAATTTTCATCTTTGGTGTTATATTCATTGTTGACTTGATTGATGATGAGTTGAGAATCTCCATAAATTTGTAGCTCCGTGATGTTCCACTCTAAGGCCATTTTGATGCCTATGACTAGTGCCTCATATTTCTCTATATTATTTGTACATGGAAACAATAGCTTGTAGGACTTAGGAATAGTGTAACCTTGAGGAGTGACCAATAGTGTGCTGGCCCCGGAACCTCCTCGAGTATAGGAACCATCAAAGTATAACTTCCATGTTTTTGCTTCTATGTTTAGAATGGCGGAATCCAAAAATTTCACTTGAATAGTTTGTGTAGAAGTCATTGGATTCTCAGCTAAATGATCTACTATCACTTGACCTTTTATTGCCTTTCTATCAACATACTCAATGTCAAATTCACTCAATATCATAACCCACTTAGCTATCCTACCCGTTAAGGCAATTTTTCTTAACAAATACTTGAGAGGGTTAATTTTGGCAATTAGCTTGACCTTATGCATCAACATATAATGTCTCAACTTTTGAGATTCAAACACCACCGTTAGGCAAGCTCTTTCCATGAATGTGTAATTAAGTTCATATTTGATCAATGTCCTACTCAAATAGTAGATAGCTCTTTCCTTTCCTTGTTCATCCTCTTGTGCCAAAAACACTCCTAGGGATCTTTTGGTAGTAGATATGTATAGAAGCAATGCTTTGCCCTTGATTGGTGGCATGAGAATAGGTGGATTTATCAAATAGGTCTTTAATAATGTGAAAGCTTGATCACATTTCTCATCCCACATGAATATAGTATCCTTATGTAGCAATCTGGTGAAGGAATGACATTTTTTAGCCAATTGAGAAATAAACCTTCTTATGGAATGTATTTTGCCTTGTAAGGATTTCATTTGGTTGATGTTCCTAGGTATCTCCATGTCCATTATGGCTTGTACTTTCTCTAGGTCTACTTCAATTCCTTTAGCATAAACTATATAACCTAATAACTTGTCGGATTGGACACCAAAGGCACATTTCTTTGGGTTTAATTTAACTTTGAATTGTTCCAATCGAATGAATATCTTTCTTATAATTTGGAGGTGTTCTTCTCTTTTGTGGGACTTTGCTAGTATGTCGTCCACATAATCCTCTAAAAAGGTGTGCATCATGTCATGGAAGATAGTTTTCATGGCCCTTTGATATGTGGCTCCAGCATTTTTAAGGCCGAAGGGCATGATGTTCCAAAAAAAGGTGCCCCAAGGGAAAGTAAAGGTTGTCTTTTCTTGGTCTTCAGGTGCAATTTTTATTTGATTGTAACCGCTAAAACCATCCATTAATGAGTACATGGAGTGACCTGTTGTCAAATCCACTATGACATCTATGCTCAAAAGTGGGAAATTATCCTTAGGGCATGCAAGATTCAAGTCTCTAGAATCCATACACACACGAATAGATTTATCATGCTTTGTGACTAGTACAATGTTAGAGATCCATTCAGCATATGCTATTGCTCTTATAAATCCAACCTTTATAAATTTTTCCAATTCTGCCTTCACTAGGAGAGCCACATGTGGATGCATTTTTTGTAACTTTTTCTTCATGGGTTTAACCCCGGGTCTAACATTCAAATGATGCATTATGAAATCAGGATCCAATCCGGGCATGTCAGCATATGACCATGCAAAGTTCACTTGTTGTTCTTGCAAAAACTTGATGAAATCCTCTCTTTCTAGAGGTGTAAGTGATGCTGCCAAGTGTATAAATTTTGGATTCAATTCTTTCCCAATGTTGACCTTTTTTGTTGGTTCTATAAGAATAGGTAACCTTTCTTCCTCATGTTTGGGCAAGTTATCCAATCTCTCTTCCTTCGGTGCCACAGTTGGGTTTTCACCATAGGAAACATTTTTTATCTTTATTTTTTTTGGTTCTAGTGGTGCCACATGTAATACCCCAAAAATGGGCTATAAGTTTACTAACCTCCTATATCAACAATTCGAATGAAATCGACATCAAAGTCCTAATCTAAGGCACATCTAAACATCATCGAATCATAATTGATTATCTTAAATTCTGCATCGGGGAATATTCTTAGTAATATTCCTAATCATCATAATTATCTTTAATTTTATAATTATTTGGCAATAAATCACATTTATCCTAAAATTTGATTAATTAAATATTTTGCATATTTAATTAATTAGATTTAATATTTGCCACTTAATTGTTTAATTAAATTTAATTCTATCTATTATTAATTGTATTATTTAATTTTGACAATAAATCAAAATTCCTATCTTTAATTGATTAAATCTTTATTTAATTAATTAAAGCATGTTGTCATTATTTAATAATATAATTTTTAATAAAAGTTTGATAAAATAGTTAATTAACCCATAAATTAATTATTTTATTTCAAAAATTAGTTAAGTTGAGCATAAATCACTTTATTATTAAATTAATTCATAATTAAAACATGCACAATCATAAAAGCAGACAACTGTCAATTATCAATTAAAGCTAAACTCTATTTTGAGTTAAAGCTTAGCTTTTGCATGTTTTTGTGACTTAATTATCTGTTATTATCAGATAACTCAAAAATCAAGCTAAGTTATTTGAGTGATTTATGGCTTTTATCCATGCACCTCCAAAACCCTGGATTTCTATAAATTAAGGCTTCAACTCTTCATAATTCATCTCATATTTTGCACAATCACGCTGGAGAATTGGAGGCTGAGGAATCAACTTACGAATTCAAAGCTTTGTGAGATCAATTTCAATTGCATAGCTTTTATATCTTAGCATAGAATTTCATAGTTTTCATATCATTGTTAGAATCTTCATTGTTAGATCATTTAGCATCCATAGCATATCAGTTTATCATTCTTATTGCATAGAAAATATCAAAAATATAGATTAATTGCATTCAATCTCATATCTAGATCAATTGCATTCAAATCCTTCATTTAGGTGTCATCTAGGTCACTGATCTCGATTACAATCTGAGAACATCAATCTCGCACCTATTAGAAGGCAGTAAATCACTTGGTTAGATTAGATTTTAATTTTGCATGATTTTGATTATAGCTAACCTCTAATGTTTTACTGAGTGTTGTGTCTACAGATCAGGTACAAAATTCACACACACATTTCTGGCGCCCACCGTGGGGCAACCCACCTTTGCATGCTAGTTTTGATTTTTTTTGGGAGCTAAAACCCCAAAGTTTCAAAGATTTAATTTTATCTCTCAAATGGCTTGGATTTTTGGTCTAAAATTTTTTTTTCAAGTTGATGACATATCAAAGAAGCTATAGTAAAAAATTTAGAATTTTTTGAGATTTTTTGAATTTTTAATAATTTATACTTCAAATTCTGAAAAAAATTAATATCTAACGTAAATCAGCATATTTTTCAGAAATTTTTATATTTTTAGAAATATCTTTAAATTATACATGGGTTCCATTCTTTTTGTTTTAAATTTGGACATGATGTAATAGCTCAAATAGTCAATTTACAAAAACTGGTCTGTTTTGATAAAATGGGTCTCTAGGGCACAAATGAAGAGATTTTTCTAAAATTTTTGCATTTTTAGAAAGCTGTCTATTTTTTAGCAGGGGTCTCTATTTTAAATTTCTATTTTTGTGGCCAAAATCATATCAAAAAAATTAGATCTTGTTGACTAGGTCAAATGCAGCAAAAAAAATAAAGTTTTGTGATGGGTATGCACTTATTTTTTTTACATGGTTCAATGAATGATATGAGTTGTCATTTGGGTTAATTGCTGGTTATTATTACTGATAATAATTGATTTTTAGAGCTAACCCTATGGTTTTCATAAGTTGAATATATTTTGCATATCTTGTTTGCTTGTTTGCTTGTTGGAGAGTTCGTCACTTGCTTGCATGGAAAAGCTCAACAAAAATTGCTAAAAATCAAGTAAAATCTACTAAGCACGTTGCGAAGATCCTAGGTATTCTCCTTCATCTAATAATATTTTGATTTGGGACTTAAAATAAATCTCTTATGTGTCAAGCTTGTGTGCATCTTTTCATGCTTTTGATCTATTTCTACACACTTGCATAATTGATACTAGGTTGTGAACCCTTAAGGATTCATTAAGTAGTCTTAGAATACTTGTGATTGATATTGATTGCTATCTTGGGTTATTGGACTCGCTAATCTACTAGCCCCTCATTTCTGCCCTGTGGTTGCAATCTCAACGCCATAAAGGGGAGGGGTCAACAGGACATAAGCGTTAAGTGTTCCACTTGGCAACCCTTTTGTGCTTTTAGGAACTCACTTGTTTTCTAAGTTGGGGACTCATTTTCAGCTTGTGTGAGGTGTTAAGTGTTCCACCTTGTGGACTCATCTCATATTCTCTTTAAGCGTTAAGTGTTCCTCTTTCTTCTTTTTGGGTACTTTTGGTAGATTTGCTTTTGGAAACATACATATGTGCTCACATAGTAATTAGGCCCTATGAACACTATTCGTGATTCTTGAGAGATTGGATTCCTAGCAAAATCCTTCTTGATGACAGAATCTTTGTAGGTAGGGAGGATACTTAGTGTGTTTCACATTCAACTTGGTTAGTGTATCTTCTCTTATTGATCGATACATTCTCTCCTAGGAGAGGTTGATAGATCACGTGGGGTTGACATCATGAGCTTTGGTGAATCAAAATTGGTTAGTGTATCTTCTCTTATTGATTGATACATTCTCTCCTCAGAGAGGTTGATAGATCACATGGAGTTGGCATCATAGACCTTGGTGAAGCAAAACTTTGTCTTAGCGTGTCGGATTAATCTGCTTGCTTTGTTTGGGTTAAAAGTGAAAAGGTGTCAAAAACCTTGGATCTGGAGCCAAGTCCCCTTGTGGTATACTATTGTGAGTCATCTTTAGAGAGGGTTAACTGTAGCAGATAATCCCTTCACAGGGAAAACTATGTTGGTGGAACCTCAAGTGGTAATAGCCATTTTCACCATGGTAGTGACAACCGCTATATAAATGTCCTTATGGAAGAAATCTCCATGGGTATGGTTCATTGTTGGGTTGTCAGATCTCCCTAGCAGCTCTTGAAGATTAAGTTCTCAGACTGTGTCAAAACCCTGGTGTGCCAGGATTGGAGTTCACCCCTTTGAATCATAAAAGTTGTAGAGTCAAACCATTACTAAAAACCCTAGAGAGGCCAATTTTTCATTCTCAGGTATATGTGTGTTATTGCAAAACTTTTCAGAACATACACAATTAGTACTCTCAGGGATTAGCACAATTTGGTCACTTGATTGTTCATGCGCAAGGTTGCTTTTGCCTTTGTTCATTGTTTTCAGACATGCTTGGAATCACTTGTTAGCTATCTTGTGTGCTTGTTTATCTACTTGGCTATTAAAAATGATCAAATCTGGTATAACCTTCAAAATCTGGACAGTACAAATTTGCAAACAATTCAATTCTAAAAACTCAAAATTTGCAAAATCTGAAGTAAAATTCTTTTCTGGAGTCAAAAGTCATCTCAAGAGGTCAGAAAGTCATACGAGTTTTGTCAACTGTCATTTCATTGCTACCCAACTATCGTATGAGTTTAGCAACTGTTGTTTCATAGACTACCCAGTGTCGTACGAGTCTGCAGAGTGTCATTTGGAAAAATTTGAGAGAGTTGTCAGAAATTGTCAAATTGCAAGATATCCAATGTTTCCAGCCTAGTTCCAGAATCTGTCAAAAATATCATTGTGTCAGGAACAGAGTAGTAGCTATTGAGCATTCTACCATTTTCTAAGATTAATCTTTTGAATCTGATCTAGTCTTCTGTTTGATCAATTTGAGTCCTTTTTATCTCGTGTCAAAACCTTGTCATAACTATCAATCTTCAATCAATCTTCAAAAATAGACTAAGTGTTGAGAACTCATGTCCGCTATCTTTTGGGCGATCTATCCCATACATCCAGGGAACAGTTTCCTTCACCCACATCTCATCAGATCTTCAAAACTATCATAATCTTGACAAGGTTGCGTCATCCAATTTTCTCGAATCAAATTGTTCTTCAGTTATCTTCATCCTTTTCTTATGTTTCATTCAAAGTTAATGGTGGAGACCAGAGCTTCTTCACACAAGAAATCAGAAGAAACATCTCAACACTTACTTTTCACCAATACCCCAGGTCCAACTCTTGAACAACTCATCAAGTCAAGTATCTACGAAGATGACGGTCTCGGTAACTTTCGATTGAAAATTGGTTACATACCTCCTTTATCAACTCACAGAGGTAACCAGAAAACTCCTCCTCAATCTATTCCAGGGAGCCCAAAAACTCCTACCATGTCTCAAGCAGGGACAAACCATGGTTCTCTAGGAGGAGGGTCCCAAGGACACCATTCTCAACATAATGTCGACCAAGAACCTACCCCCTCTAAAATCCATCGATGTCAGAATGATGATGAATTCAAGAGAATGATGAGGCATTTCTTGAAAGTGGATAGAGAGGCATACTTTTTACAATTAGCCCAGGAAGGGGCTAAGCTTCCTCCCAACTTTAACATTGATGATATAATCACATATGAGGAAGAAACTCCACTCACAGCTATGACAAAATAGATGCATGCTATACAAGTCGAATTTAACAATCTTAAGAAGGAGAAGGAACCCAAGGAGTTCTCCATGGAGGCCCTATGTCCTTTCCTATTCGACAAAAACTTGTATATGCCACCATTCCCAAAAAGAGTGGAGATGCCAAAGTACAACAAATATGATGGACACTCTAATCCTCAAGATCATGTCAGAGAGTTCTATACACAATCTATGGAATTCATGCATGAACTGACTTATCTAATGCATCTTTTTCCTAGATCCTTGGGAGGAGCATCCATTCAGTGGTTTTCAAGATTACCTTCTACGATCAAAACTTTTGAGGAATTGATTAAATTGTTTTATCAACAATATTCCTACAATATTCAACATCCGATTACCATGATCGATATCTGTAACCTCAAGCAATATCCAGGGGAATCATTCCTAACTTTTCTCAAGAGGTGGCGAAAGAAGTTTTCTCTATATGCTAGACCAATTCCCGAAATGGGGAAACTTGAAATCTTTATCAATAACCTTGTTCCAGAGCTCAACTATCCATTAAAAATGCAAGATCATGTATCTTTTGATAAAATGGTGGATAATGCAATCAATATTGAGAAAGTACTTGTCAAGAAAGGAGAAATCACACTTCAAAAGGACAAGTCTGAATCTGGATCTAGCTCAAAAGATAAAAATAAGAGCTGGAATAGAAACAAAGGTATCATCTCTGATGGTGTTGTTGACACTATCTGCACCCCATCAAAGGCACCAGCCTACAATCTCACCCTTGCCACCAAAGCCATTGAAGCTTCAAAGCAAAAATCTGCTGAACCATCTCCAAAGAAGCCATTCAAATGATGGGATAATAAATGAAAGTTTACTCCCCTGGGAGAATCTTTGGAATCTGCCTTGAGAACCCTGATAGCTGATAACATGATCTCTTTACCACCAATCCAAAACCTTGATCCAGATCCAAAACCATATTGGTGGAAAGATAATGAATTCTGTGCTTTCCATCGGACTAAAGGCCACAGAACTAATGGATGCTTCCACTTGAAGCATACCATTCAAGACTTGATAGATCAAGGGGACATCACGATCGATAATCCTACCAAAAATAATGATCACACAGCATTTACAGAACTATTTCCACAACATGGCAAGGGAGTTTCCACTTCTCAACCTAACATGGGGGCAAAAGTCAACTATGTCTACCCTGGAAACAATGCTGTCATCAATATGGTTGAACCATGTCTCTCTAAGAGCTGCAATGTCATCACAATTGTATGAAGAGATAGAAATCATTCCTTAGCTAATGTGGTTACCAAATCACAAGCTCAGGCTCATCTGAAAGGACAAACACCAAGTTCATCTAATGTCCCTAAGATACCTTTCAATCTCACATCTACTTCTAAATAGAAGGTTGCCTCAAAATCTTCCAATCCAAAGGATACAAGACCTGCATCTTACAGCATTGTCCAACAACTCCAACATACCAATGCCAAAATCTCTATGTTTGAGTTACTTTGAATATCTCCAGCTCATAGAGATATCCTAGACAAAGATTTGATCGGCTCTAATGTTCCTGATGATCTAGATCTAGACAGGTTCTAGACTATGGTTGGTCATCTAACGTCTCTACAATATATCTCCTTTTTAGAAGAAGATGACAACTCCCTAAGTCACCCACATAATCAGCCCTTGCACATAGAAGTCTTGATCCAGAACCGTTGAGTCAAACGTGTGTTGATAGATGGGGGCGCAGGCCTCAACATTTGTTCTTACAACTTAATCACATAGTTGGGATTCTCAGAGATGGCTATTGATCCTCAAAAGAAGATCACCATAAAAGCCTATGATGAACAAGAAAGAGCTTCTAAAGGCACCATTGTCTTACCTATCCGAGTGGGTCCGGTCATCAAAGATACCACATGTTAGGTGCTTGATCTACCATTGGCTTACAATATCCTTCTAGGGAGACCCTGGATACATGAAATGAAAGCTATTCCTTCTACGTACCATCAATGCTTGAAATTTCCCTATGAAGGAGTGGAGGTTACTATCCCAGTAGATCTGAGTACAACTTGTAATACGTTGAAGGAAAGTGTTGATAAGCTTGTCCCCAATAACAGAGAATCTTCCATCAAGAAGCTAAATGTTGCTTCCACATCTAAGATGGACGACATTGCTAAAGGGATCAATATCAAAGAAAATGGGATGGGAGAATACACTATAGAGCTAGTCTTGTCTCTGACATCTCTCCCTATCTCGCCCAAGTCATATGGACAATCTTTAAAGCAGTCTAAATCAGAACCTAAGGAACCTATGGAAGCATACAAAAGAAATTTTGTGGCGGAGCAAGTATCCAAACAAGAATTTGAAGAAGATGAAGCTGTGCTAGCATGGCTATATAAAGAGGATTCTGAATCTAAAATTGTTCAACCTAGTGAATCTATAGCACCTACAATCCCTTCTAATTCATATGGTCCAAGAAACAAATTGATAGCCAAGATGGGATATTCCGGTCAAGGACCTCTAGGAATCAGCGGAAAGGGTCTTGTGACACCCTTTCACATATTGGTAGAGCCAACAAAGATACTGGTGGCTTAGGGTTTAAGAAGAAACCCTATCATCTCAAAGGTGGTTGTTCTCATGTCATAGAACAAATTGCACCAAGAGAACCCCTTCTTAAGAAAGAAGAAACAGAACCCTTTGATGATGATTCAGATAGTTTAGAACTCATCCCCTATGAAAAATTGCCTAAAGAGATCAAAGATCTTCTTGATGATAAAGATGATCTTATCAAAAGAATTAATGTAGTAGAAACACAAGAACCTACTGTAGCGCAAGAGATGGTTGCACCACAAGAACCAGCTAATCTCAAAGGCAATCAAACTGATCAAGAAGAAGGGGGTAGTTATTCTGACACTGATTCCCATGAATATGAATTCAAGTCAGAGACTGAGGGTAATCCTTCTTGGGGTATTCATCCTGATTTCACACATTTTCTAAGATTTCCTAGAGATCCTGAATCAGAAGCTGAGTCAAATGACTATGAATGGGGTGCCATTCCAGAAGAAGATGAGCTTATAATAGAGAAATATATTGATGTTATTCACCAATATGTATCTCAACCCAATGTAGGTCTAGAGTGAAACAATGAACTTAACGTGTCTGATCCACCTATGGCTGAAGAGGATTCCCACGATAATGTTGAGCCTATTCATGAATTGAACATTTTGAGCTGTAATATCACCTTTGAACTTAAGCATCAGGTCAGGACCAATGATGACATATCCATGACTGTGAACACCATATCCCAAGCCTTTCCTGCTTTGACTATCCAACGCCCTGATCTTATCGACCAAACTTCCACAAACCCAAACCATGGTATTTATACCTTCCTGAATGAATATGCCCTTGCCTGCTACCTCAATGCAGTTGAGCCTATGAGTACTTCCATCAGTGAATCAAGTGTTAGCATGACCGAGTTGGACATCAAATATCTTAGTCAGAAAAACAAGAGTAAAAAGAAAAAGAAAAAGAGTTCTGAGGGTGAAAACCACTTTGTGGCAGTCTCAGAGCTGACAAAAGTAAAAAGAAAAGACGTATCTGAAGGTGAAAATCTCTTTGAGGTGCCTAAGGATGAGATATTTGATGTCCTTCTGAGTCATTTATAGGATAGATCTCCAGTTCTGATTGAGCCAACTCAATCCATCAATTTGGGTACAACAGAGGAACCACAATTGGTACATATAGCACAATCTTTATCAGAAGAAGAGAAATAGAAATTCACTACATTCTTATCATAAAAAAAGATCAATTTTACATGGAAATATTTAGATATGCTAGGATTGGATCCCAATCTCATTATGCACCATCTATCCATTGCTCCTAGAGTAAAACCAATCAAGCAAAAATTGAGAAAGATGCATCCTCATGTTTTGCTCTTAGTCAAAGAAGAACTAGAAAAACTCCTAAAGGCTAGATTCATCCGTGTCATAGACTATGCTGAGTGGATCTCTAACATTGTACCTATTTCAAAACCAGATGGTTCAATCAGAGTGTGCACAGACTTTAGAGATGTAAACAGAGCATGCTCAAAGGATGATTTTCCACTACCTAACATTGATATGATAGTGGACATGACTGCGGGCTATGAAATGTATTCCTTAATGGATGGCTTTTCTGGGTACAACCAAATCAAAATTTCTCCAGAAGATCAAGAGAAAATAGCTTTCACATGTGCGTGGGGAACCTTCTGTTGGAATGTTATGCCATTCAGACTCAAAAATGCTGGAGCTACATATCAAAGAGCAATGACATCTATTTTTCATGATATGATGCATAAAACAATGGAGGATTACGTGGATGATACCTTGGAAAAATCCATGATTAGAACTGAACATCTAACAGACCTGAGCATGATCCTAGATAGAATGGAACAGTTTAGTCTCTGACTAAATCCTAAGAAGTGTGCTTTTGGTGTCACTTCTGGAAAGCTCTTAGGATACATAGTTTCAAAGAAAGGCATTGAAGTTGATCCGGCTAAAGTCAAGGCTATAATAGAGATGCAACCTCCCACAAATATCAGTCAAATGAGGACGTTGCAGGGCAGAGTACAGTCCATCAAAAGATTCATATCACAATTAGCTGACATATCACAACCTTTTACAAAAACATTACATAAAGGCGTGACCTTTGCATGGAATGAAGAATGCGAGAACAACTTTAACCATATCAAGAAGTATCTATCAAATCTGCCTATCTTGATGCCTCCTATTCATGGGAAGCCATTGATCTTGTATGTCTCTGCAACAGCCACATCACTGGGGGCATTGCTAGCACAACATGATGAAGACAAAAAGGAAAGAGCCATCTACTATATAAGCAGAACATTGGTGGCGTATGAAAAGAACTATTCTATGATTGAGAAAGCTTGTCTCATTGTGATCTTTGCATCACAAAAACTGAGACACTACATGTTAGCTCATACTACTCATTTGGTAGCTAAGATTGATCCACTAAAATATCTCCTAAGCAAAGCTTCCCTCACAGGTAGACTAGCTAAATGGGTCATGCTCTTGAGTGAATTTGACATTGAATATGTTGAAAGAAAAGCTATCAAAGGACAAGTCATTTCTGAACAATTAGCTAAAGCACCACTATTTGATGATACACCCATGCAAATGGAATTTCTTGATTCCTCTATCATGCACCTCTCTTCTAGAGCATGGTGGTTATTCTTTGATGGCTCCTACACACAGAATGGATCTGGAGCAGGCATATTGTTCATCACTCCTCAAGGATACTCGATACCCAAAGCATTCAAATTAAAGTTTCCTTGCACAAACAATATTGCTAAATATGAGGCACTTCTCAATGGTATGAAAATGGCAATACAGTGGAGAGTTACAGAGATGCACATCCATGGAGACTCACAATTGGTTATCCACCAAGTCAATGATGTGTAACAAACCAAAGATGAAAAGCTCATTCCTTACAAGAGAATGGTAGATGATTTAAAGAAATACTTCATCTCTATCACATTTGAGCAAATACCCAGAATGGAGAATAAGGCTGCTGATGCAATGGTGACACTATCTACTCTCTTACAGTAGCCCGAACATGAGATACACTATGAGTTCCTGGTGGAAGCCCTATCCTATCCTGCATATGACTCCCCTGAAACCCACATGATCTGCACTGTTGTAGGTTATGACTCATCTTGCTACAAAAATTTATTCTCCTATCTCCACAACCAAATCATCCCTGAGTCCTTTAACCATTTTGAGAAATGAAACCTTATCTGATCTGCATCTCGATATGTCATCATTGGTAATGATATGTACAAACAAGGTCTAGATGGTACACTACTTAGATGTTTAGAACGGGAAGAGTCTCAACGTGCATTAGAGGAAGTCCATGAGGGTATATGTGGGTCACACTCGAATGGTTTAATGTTAGCTCAAAAACTTATTAGGGCCGGGTACTATCGGCCTGAAATGGAGAAAAAGGCTATTAAATTTGCTAAAAACTATCAACAGTGTCAAGTACATGGTAACTTGATTCATGCTCCAGGGAGAGATCTAATTCCCTTTACTACACAATGGCCTTTTCAACAATGGGCATTTGACCTCATAGGCACTATCCATCCGCACTCTTCTAATGGACATACCCATATCATCACAGCTACAAATTATTTTACAAAATGGGTAGAAGTAGTTCCTCTAACATAAGCAACGGGGAAATAGATTTCTATGTTCATCCTGAACTACATCATTTGCAGATGTGGGATCCCTCATTCCATAGTCACAGACAATGGGGGACAATTCAAAAACAAGGACCTAGATGACTTATGTGCCAAATTCAAGATTACTCAACATTGGTCATCTATCTACTATCCTCAAGGGAATGGACAAGCTGAAGCTTCAAACAAAAATCTCTTGAAAATCTTGCACAGAACAGTGAATAAAACAGGAAGAGACTAGAATCTCATGATCAATCCAGCTCTCTGGGCATATAGAACTAGTATCAGAACACCTACAGGGGCTACACCTTTCGCTTTAGTTTATGGGTCTGAAGCAGTACTGCCTATTGAGGTTGAAATCCCATCACTCAGAATCAGAATGCATGGACTTGTCACTGATGAAGACTACAGAGTGTCTAGGTTACAAGAACTTGAATTACTAGATGAACGCAGGCAAGCAGCATATGATCATCTCAAAGTGTATCAGAAAAGAATGTCTAGAGGCTACAACAAGAAAGTCAGACATAGAGAATTTCAGGTTGGCAATCTAGTGTTGAGAGAAAATCCTAAAAATCAATCACATCGAGAACGCAAGGGGAAGTTCAAACCCAATTGGCTAGGTCCCTTTGTTATCACTGCTACTTTTGGCTCTGGTGCCTATCAACTCTCAATGACTGAAGGAGAAAAGCTTCGAGAACCAATCAACGTTCTCCATCTGAAGAAATTCTACGCCTAAGGCATTCAGTCTATGGTTAAATATCCTGAAAAAATCCTAAAAATCAGAAAAAGTCCTGAAAAAATGAACATCTTGGTGAAAACCTAGCAATAGGCGCCTTGATGATTCACAAAAAAATAAAAAAATATCAAAAATTCAAAAAAATAAAAAAATATCAAAAATTGAAAAAAATGAAAAATACAAAAAAAAATTAAAAAAAAGAAAAAGTGCCTTGGTGAAAACTTGGAAACAAGCGCCTTGGTAGCAAAAATAGAATCTCTGCCAAGATGGTGAAAACCTGACAAATGGGTGCCACTTGTTCCAAAATGCTCCATCTATCAGCACAATCTTGGTCTTTCCCAGCTTTCAGTCTTGCTTTAGTTGTACATATCTCCCGGTTTGTTTTAACATTTCCAGTTTTCAATAAGTCGGTATGTACACCAACCAGCTCAAGCGTCTATATCCTATCAATGTTCAAACTTGGGGGCAATCAATGTCATATCCTATGGCCTCCAATGTATCTTAGACGTATCCTATCTAGTCAGAGTCCTTTGAAGCTTCATTTGAGTCAGTCAAGTCTGTCTTGTCTCCAGAAAGGATTTTGCATCTACAACAACACAATCAAACATCAAAACTCAACTGAAAACAATTTGTGCTTTTCATGCTTTTATCTCCTTGTACGCTTGCTGATCCACATTGAGATTTTTGCATATTGTGTCCCTTCGAGCTCTTCGATGATGTCCTTTACAGGATTTAGAGGGTGATGACTGGGGGCATAATCTTTTCTTTATCTTCTGCTTGTATGTGAAAATCTAACAACTTTGGAAATTCTGGATTGAAATGGTGTCCGACTGTAAGAGCCTCTATCTCAAATTGGATGGTCATGCATACCTCGACCATTGATACCCAGACAATTCAAGAAAGTTTGATCTAACTATTATCTTTTTGAAGTAAATTCTTTTTCCTACTGTGGAACGCGATCTTGCCTAAGGAGGTGAATGATAAAGGGTCACTATGGGTAATTCACACTGGATTTAGAATGATCTTTTGATTGTTTGATGTGTATGTTAAACGCAAGGCGTACTCAGGTCATCACGACATTTATGTTTTGATGCTTGTACAAATTGCTATATCAAAATGGACATGATATTCAGGTCATCCTAGCGTTTGTGCCTTGGTGCTTATATCTGTTCCAACATTCTGAAAACAAATCAATATTCATATGTCCATGGTTGTATAGCCAGTGGGTGTTGTATTGATTCTTGCGCATACAAATCGGTATTCATATGTCTATGGTTTCATAGCTAGTGGGCATTGTATTGATTTATCTGGTTACCTAAAAGTTCAATGATGATAACAAATTGACATATGATTAGTGAGTAGGTCCTAGGTCTTAGGTTGCATTTCATTTTGCATGTCTCTTTGCATTTTGCATGTTGCATGATCTCACCATGATTAAACGAACTTCAATGCTTAAATGATTCTTCAAATCGCATCTTCAAGTCTAACAAGAACTGAATCTCACACGAAGGTTCCTCCAATGAAGCAGCAAGTAGAATCCTTTTTCGGGATCAAAATCAAATCTGAGATCATTCATATTGTCAACTACTTGCATAATCAACCTTCAATCATAGTAGAAATCTATTTTTCAACTTAACTGATTATCTTACATCAAACTATCAAAATTTCAACTTGGTCAACTATGGTCAACTCATGATCAAACCTAGTCAACCTTGGTCTCCAGGACCTCTAAATGATGTAGAATGCATTCACCGGACATGTTTAACCACTTCTCAAATCAATTAACATGCTTCTAAACTCTCAACACTGACTTTTCTTGTCAGATTTCAATTTTAATCCCGAAGGGGGCATGGTATTGCATATCATTCAAAGTCTGTAATCAAATTGGAAATCAATATCTTTAATTAGTAATCAAGACAATAATCACGTCTAGTTACTAATTCATCAAAAAGACCTCATCGCTTGGGGCAAATCTACCATCACTTGGGGCATATCAGATTCATCAAGATCCATATCAATCTGGTATTCTCCTAATCTTGTAAACTATATCAATTTTTGCACCCATCAGTTCATCAGTGTTCTTCCCTTGGTTCTTTGGCAACTGAAGGATTCGGATGTGATACCTACTAGTTATGCTAAGACAATCGAGTCTAGAACGGGTCACTCACTTCTTTGCAATCCTAAGGTTTGGAATCAAGTGTTTTGACACTTTTTCACAATCTGCGGTTCATCGCTGCTATAGTGAACATTATCTTTGGTCATTCAGGACCTATTATCTTCATATCAAATCAATATCAATCAGCTTTTGTCTCATATCAATTATCAATTTCGCATCAGTTTCATATCTGTATCAAACACAGACTTTCTTTGAACCACTGCGCTTCGCACAGTAATTCAAAGAGGGGCAAAATGTAATACTCCAAAAATGGGCTATAAGTTCATTAATCTCCTACATCTTCAATTCAAACAAAATCGACATCAAAGTCCTAATCTAAGGCACATCTAAACATCATCGAATCATAATTGATTATCTTAAATTCTACATCGGGTAATATTCTTAGTAATATTCCTAATCATCATAATTATCTTTAATTTTATAATTATTTGGCAACAAATCACATTTATCCTAAAATTTGATTAATTAAATATTTTGCATATTTAATTAATTAGATTTAATATTTGCCACTTAATTGTTTAATTAAATTTAATTATATCTATTATTAATTGTATTATTTAATTTTGACAATAAATCAAAATTTCTATGAATAATTGATTAAATTCTTATTTAATTAATTAAAGCATGTTGTCATTATTTAATAATATAATTTTTAATAAAAGTTTGGTAAAATAGTTAATTAACCCATAAATTAATTATTTTATTTCAAAAAGCAGTTAAGTTGAGAATAAATCACTTTATTTATTTATTAAATCATAATTATCCATGTGCACATTCAAGGACCAGTTAAACTCAAAATTGGAAAATCAATGCAAGTTGTTAGCTTTTTGAAACTCAACATCTTTTCGAGTTTTAAAGTTGATCTAAACTTCTAATTCAAGTTGAACTGTGCTTTTGCATGATTTTTGTGACTTAATTATCTTTATTTAAAAATAACTCAAAAATCAAGTTGAGTTATTTGAGTGATTTATGGCTTTTTTTCATGCACCTCCAAAGCCTTGGATTTCTATAAAAACAAGGCTCAGCTCTTCATAATTCATCTCATATTTTGCACAATCACGCTGGAGAATTGGAATTGAAGAATCAAAGCTCTTGCGAATCGACATCTTTGTGAGATCAATCTTATTTTTGCATTCATGGCATATCAATTTTCAATAGCATTCATAGCATATCAATTTTCAATAGCATTCATATCATATCAATTTCATCTAGCATAGATTTCATATCAGATTAATCATTCATATTGCATAGAAAATATCAAAAAAAAAAGCTTAATTGCATTCAATCTCATATCTAGATCAATTGCATTCAAATCCTTCAATTAGGTGTCGTCTAGGTCACTGATCTCGATTACAATCTGAGAACATCAATCTCACACCTATTAGAAGGCAGCAAATCGCTTGGTTAGAGTAGATTTCAATTTTGCACGATTTTGATTATAGCTAACCTCTAATGTTTTACTGAAGTGTTGTGTTTATAGATCAGGTACAATTTTCACATCTAAGGCACATCTAAACATCATCGAATCATAATTGATTATCTTAAATTCTACATCGGGGAATATTCCTAGTAATATTCCTAATCATAATAATTATCTTTAATTTTATAATTATCTTGGTCTTTCCCAGCTTTCAGTCTTGCTTTAGTTTGTACATATCTCCCAGTTTGTTTCTGCATATCCTAGTTTCAATAAGTCGGTCTGTACACCAATCATCTCAAGCGTTTGTATCCTATCAATGTTCAAATTTGGGGGCAATCAATGTCATATCCTATGGTCTCCCATGTATCTTAGACATTTCCTATCCAGTCAGAGTCCTTTGAAGCTTCCAGTTGAGTCTGTCTGTCTGTCTCATCTCCAGAAAGGATTTTGCATCTACAACAATCAAACATCAGAACTCAACTGAAAACAATTTGTGTTTTTCATGCTTTTATCTCCTTGTATGCTTACTGATTCGCATTGAGATTTTTGCATATTGTGTCCCTTTGAGCTCTTCGATGATGTCCTTTATAGGATTTAGAGAGTGATGACTGGGGGCATAATCTTTTCTTTGTTTTCTGCTTGTATGTGAAAATCTAACAACTTTGAAAATTTTGGATTGAAATGGTGTCTGACTGTAAGAGCCTCTATCTCGAATTGGATGGCCATGCGTACCTCGACCATTGATACCCAAAAAATTCAAGGAAGTTTGATCTAACTATTATCTTTTTGAAGTAAATTCTTTCTCCTACTGTGACACGCGATCTTGCCTAAGGAAGTGAATGATAAAGGGTCACTACGGGTAATTCACATTGGATTTAGAATGATCTCTTGACTGTTTGATGTGTTTGCAATGCAAGGTGTACTTGGGTCATCACGACGTGTATGTTTTGATGCTTGTACAAATTGCTATATCAAAATGGACATGATATTCAGGTCATCCTGGCGTTTGTGCCTTGGTGTTTATATCTAATCCAACATTCTAAAAATAAAATCAATATTCATATGTCCATGGTTGTTTGACTAGTGGGGGTTGTATTGATTCTTGCGCATACAAATCGATATTCATATATCTATGGTTTCATAGCTAGTGGGCATTGTATTGATTTATCCGGTTACCTAAAAGTTCAATGATGATAACAAATCGACATATGATTAGTGAGTAGGTCCTAGGTCTTAAGTTGCATTTCATTTTGCATGTCTCATTGCATTTTGCATGTTTGCATGATCTCACAATGATTAAATGAACTTTAATGTTAAATGATTCTTCAAATCACATCTTCAAGTCTAACAAGAACTGAATCTCACACGAAGGTTCCTCCAATGAAACAGCAAGTAGAATCCTTTTTCGGGATCAAAATTCAAATCTGAGATCATTCATATTATTAACTACTTGCATAATCAACCTTCAATCATCACAGAAATCCAATATTCAACTTAACTGATTATCTTACATCAAACTATCAAAATTTCAACTTGGTCAACCATGGTCAACTCATGGTCAAACCTAGTCAAACTTGGTCTTTTGGGACCTTCCAATGATGCAGAATGCATTCTTGAACGTGTATAACCACTTCTCAAATCAATTTACATGCTTCTAAACCATTTAACGTTGACTTTTCTTGTCAGATTTCAATTTTAATCCCGAAGGGGGCATGGTATTGCACATCAATTCAAAGTTTGTAAATCAAAATTCTATCGATCAAGTCTATCAATATCTTTCATCAGTGATCAAGACAAACAATCATGTCTAGTTACTGATTCATCAAAAAAGTCCTCATTGCTCGGGGCAAATCTATCATCACTTGGGGCATATCAGATTCATCAAGATCTATATCAATCTGGTATTCTCCTAATCTTGTAAACTGTATCAGTTTTTGCAACCATCGAATCATAGTGTTCTTTCCTTGGTTCTTCGGCAACTAAAGGATTCAGATGTGATACCTGCTAGTTCTGCTAAGATAATCGAGTCTAGAACGGGTCACTCACTTCTTATCAATCCTAACGTTCAGAATCAGGCTTTTTGACACTTTTTCGTAATCATAGGTTCATTTTCTGTTATAGTGAACATTATCTTTGGTCATTCAGGACCTATTATCTCCATATCAATTCAATATCAATTAGCTTCTATCTCATATCAATTGTCAAATTTCAAACATCAATTTCATATCTTTATCAAATATAGACTATCTTTGAACCACTGCGCTTCACACAGTAATTCAAAGAGGGGCAAAATATAATACCCCAAAAATGGGCTATAAGTTCATTAACCTCCTATATCAACAATTTGAATGAAATCGACATCAAAGTCCTAATCTAAGGCACATCTAAACATCATCGAATCATAATTGATTATCTTAAATTCTGCATCGGGGAATATTCCTAGTAATATTCCTAATCATCATAATTATCTTTAATTTTATAATTATTTGGCAATAAATCACATTTATCCTAAAATTTGATTAATTAAATATTTTGCATATTTAATTAATTAGATTTAATATTTGCCACTTAATTGTTTAATTAAATTTAATTCTATCTATTATTAATTGTATTATTTAATTTTGACAATAAATCAAAATTCCTATCTTTAATTGATTAAATCTTTATTTAATTAATTAAAGCATGTCGTCATTATTTAATAATATAATTTTTAATAAAAGTTTGATAAAATAGTTAATTAACCCATAAATTAATTATTTTATTTCAAAAATCAGTTAAGTTGAGCATAAATCACTTTATTATTAAATTAATTCATAATTAAAACATGCACAATCATAAAAGCAGACAACTGTCAATTATCAATTAAAGCTAAACTCTATTTTGAGTTAAAGCTTAGCTTTTGCATGTTTTTGTGACTTAATTATCTGTTATTATCAGATAACTCAAAAATCAAGCTGAGTTATTTGAGTGATTTATGGCTTTTATCCATGCACCTCCAAAACCCTGGATTTCTATAAATTAAGGCTTCAGCTCTTCATAATTCATCTCATATTTTGCACAATCACGCTGGAGAATTGGAGGCTGAGGAATCAACTTGTGAATTCAAAGCTTTGTGAGATCAATTTCAATTACATAGCTTTTATATCTTAGCATAGAATTTCATAGTTTTCATATCATTGTTAGAATCTTCATTGTTAGATCATTTAGCATCCATAGCATATTAGTTTATCATTCTTATTGCATAGAAAATATCAAAAATATAGATTAATTGCATTCAATCTCATATCTAGATCAATTGCATTCAAATCCTTCATTTAGGTGTCGTCTAGGTCACTGATCTCGATTACAATCTGAGAACATCAATCTCGCACCTATTAGAAGGTAGTAAATTGCTTGGTTAGATTAGATTTTAATTTTGCATGATTTTGATTATAGCTAACCTCTAATGTTTTACTGAGTGTTGTGTCTACAGATCAGGTACAAAATTCACACACACACCACATAGTGGTTTTCATCACTAGAACTTTTCATTTTTATTTTTTTTTTCATTTTTTTCTTTTGACTAAGAGAATGGACCCCCGTTGTTCTCATCATGTCTATATCAAATTCTTTGGTGAAAGAGGGTTCAACCGCATTAAGGTATTGGCTCATTGCTTGGTCATTTGGAAAATAAAGTAAGTCATTTGCCTTGGTTTGGTCCCAATCAATGAGGTCTAGATGTATCAAAAGTAAGGATTCATTGGGTAAAATGTCATCAATAGGGTTGATGGACATGACTTCATTTGAGGGTTCATACATTGTATCATTTAGATCTATGATGTGAGCTTCCTCGAGATGGTCCATGGAAGAAGGGTCAAAATCCCCTTCACTTGAGTCCTCTTCGACTTCTACGGGAAACAACATGGGAAAAACCACAAGCAGATTAAAACTAACGTTTGAATCTCCCACCTCCAAAGGCATCCAAAATATTTCTATCCATGCTTGATTGGTAGGTGCATGTCCTATGTTAAGATCTTGGATATTAGGTTCTTCATTGATTTGAGTTTCTTGCCTTGGGATCTTTGCATAAGTATGTATTGCAATCACCTCCTTATCTTGACATGATTCATCTAATAGGGTATCCCACTCATAATATCAGGAGTCATCACTATCTCCATCAGATTCTAAGGCATTTACTTGAGGATAAAAGTCTTGCATTGGGCTGGAGCTTTCACCTTTGTATTGGTAGCCTACTCCAAATTTTTCTTCTTTTTCCCTCCAAGTAGGTTCAATGGGTTCTAGTAATCCTCTATTTCTTTGGCCTAAGGGTCCTCTTCCCTTGTATCCCATCTTCTGCATTATCTCAAACCCTTTCCCATATTGCTCAGTTTGTATATTAACATGCTGGATTCTTTCGATGGGAGTGTTTGAAATATCTTCCTCATCATGATAAAGCCATTGAAGGACTTCATTCTCCTCTTTGTCGAATGTTGCTTTGTCACTTTCTCTTATAAAGTAAGAGTTGTACTTATGAGGTAAGTGTTCTTTAGATGGTTTTCCATGTGTCCTTGGAGATGTGGGCATGTCGAATAGGGAAATGGAGTATTCCCCTACTCCTTTTGAACTAATTTTGCATTGTTTGTCAAATGCCTCCATCATCTTATCCATTTTCTTGTAGTTTTCCTTTTTAGCTTCATCTTTTTCTTCTCTAGTAGGTTTGTAGGGTACTATCTCTAATTTGGGAGTTTGATATGAACCCTCATTAGTAATTGGACCCTCATAGCTCATCTTTTCCTTTCCCTTAGTTGATGTCATTGAGCTAGCTTGAGGAGGGTTTTGAGTAGAATTTAATGTTATGACCAAATCATCCATTTTGGTATCTTCAATGGTGACTCTTTGAATGATTCCTTCCCCGTTATGTGGAATATATAACTCATGAAGGGGTTTGAGTGCATTGCAATATTGGAACAGGTTTGAGTCCCCTCCAACCGTGATTTCTTCACCCATGTACAGAAATTTGATGCATTGGTGGTACGTGGATGGGACTATTGCATCTCATGAATCCATGGTCTCCCCCCCAAAAAATATTATAAGTTAACTTCATGTCCAATACTTGGCAATTGGTGTCCTTCTTGACGGGTCTCACTTGTATGGGCAATACGATCATGCCTTTAGAGGCCCTTTTGGCTTCATCATAAGCCTTGATAGTAATTTTTTTTGTAGGGTCAATGCAAGACTCGGACAACCCTAAGGATTTAACAAGACTTAATGTACAAATATTAAGGCAAAGTCCTCCATCAATGAGGGCTCTTTTGACTCTATGCTTTTCTATTAAGACCTCTATATGCAATGGTAGATTTTGAGGATGGGTTATAGACATGTCATCTTGGTCAGAAAATGAGAGACAATGAGGTGCCACAAGATGACCTACCATATTTTGGAACTTTTCCTCTTCTAAGTTAGCAAGAATGTTTGTCTCTATTAGTGCTTTTTCCAAAATATCCTTATGGTTAGGGGATAACTTCAATAACTCCAAGATAGAGATTTGCGCTGGAGTTCTTTGCAACTGATCAACAAAGCTATAAGGTTTTGCTGCTGTAGAAGGTTGTTTGACCACGATGTTGGACTGTGGAGTGCTAATAAATTTAGGAGCAGCCCCTTGTAGGGTCATTCTAGAAGTCTTCCCTCTTTTAATTACATTTGATGCCTCTTTTTGGGGTTGTTCATTGATTATTATAGCATTCACAATGTTATCATAAGGTGGTGCAAAGTTAATGTTATTGGCGCTTTGTCTCTTGCCATTAGATGACTCCCCTTTGTCATGTTTGTAAAAAGGCTATTTGAATGTTGTATGATCTTCATTGCTTTGAGGTCCATCAATGGTGATTGTGCCATTATCGATTAAGTCTTGCACTATATTCTTTAGCTACAAGCATTCATTTGTTGTATGCCCTCGAATCCTATGGTACTCACAATGGCTATTGGCACTCCACCAACTAGGCTTGTTATTTGGCTCATAAGGCTGAATGCTGGGTAAAGTAATGACATTATTAGCCATGAGAGTCTTTAATGCCTTTTCGAGGGGTTCACCCAAGGGTGTGAAGTTCCTTTGAGGAGTGGGCACCAAATATTTATCAAATTTATTATTTCTTGCATTATTTCCTTGATTTCCCTTATTGGCATTGTTGTTATTGGAAGGTTTTTTAGATGTCTAATTGGCGTTATTCACCTGATTAGGTGTCCTTGTAAGATAAAATGGGACCACCTTCAAGTTTCTAGACTCCACCACACCATCATTAGCAATTCCCTTAATGTTGTTCTTATACCGACTATTACTATTGAACCAATTATTCTTCTGATTGTTGCCATTGTTGGAGTTATTATTGTTGGAGTTATTCTTATTATCTTTATACAATTTTAGTTCTCCACTTTTGACCAACACTTCCTCCATTGTTACTCCATTTTCAATTAAATCTAGGAAGGTCTTGGGACATTGCATTCATAATCAGTAGTTCAACTCATTGCTTAAACTGTTTATGAAGATATCCATCTTCTCTTTTTGAGGCACGCTCCTAGGATATCTTGCAAAAACTATCCTCCATCTTTGTAGAAAAATGAGGAATTCCTCTCCATCCTTTTGTTTAGTGTTACATAATGTTATCATTGTGACCTCATGCTTGATGTTATATGAGTAATGGGCCACAAATTTTGAAGCTAACTCTTTGAAGGTCTTAATGCCAGAGGGTAACTTAGAAAACCACTCCATAGCCATACCTCCTAAGCTTCATGGGAATAGTCTCATTAAATATGTTTTATCATGCATGAACTCTAAGCTCAATGCATAAAATTCACGTAAGTGATCCTGGGGATCTGACGTTCCTTCATACTTGTCATACTTGGGGAACACTACATTGATTGGGAATGGCACCATGACCAACCTTTTATCAAATGGGAATGGACACAATGCTTCTATGGAGAAAGGCTTGGGAGCTCCACTTTGCTTAATGGTATCTAATTGCATTTGGAACATCTTGAACTACTTATTCATGATGTCTAAGGTACTCTCCTCAACTTTTGGTAGTTTGCATTGGTTAACATCGTAGTCATGGGGAAGCTTGAGGCCTTTTTGTGCTAAGTCCAGAAAGTACTTTTCTCTATCTCTATCCATTGCCTTTTCCATGAGCTTTCAAAAATAGGGACATTGGATAGCCTCACTAACCTTTTCATCCATGGCATCTTCTATCATTGCTTTAGTGTTAGTTTTATTGTGAGTGTTGTCAATCCCTTGAGCATTTTGATCTGCCCCTCCATTATTGGTATTTCCTTGGTTATTTATGTCAATGCCCCCATTATTAGCATCACCTTGCTTAGTGGGATTGATACCACTATTGTCTTTACCACCCAAACTACCATAGTACATCATGTTGTCTTCCACTTCTTGTTCGGGTGATTTTTGGGGTATTCTAGGAGTGGTAGACTCATCTCTTGGGTAAGGGAGCTCTTGTCTCAAATAGGTCCCATCTGCTTGCAAGGTTTGTTTAATGTAGTAAGATCTAGTGAAAGTAGGCATGAACCTTGGAGAAGAAGAGTCAATATTACTCAGGGTCTAATCCTTTGTATGATTTGCAACAATGATGTAGAAATGAGATTTTTGACCGAACTGAAAGTTGGAGCAGTAAGAACGTGGAAAAGGGTACTCAAATATGTGATCAAAATTTTTTGACCTCCCCTGTAAATACTCTTTGTTTGCCCTTTTAGATTTTTGGGTGTCACTGGCCTGAGTGTAGGCGTGACCAAAACTTATGTATGCGTGAACTAGTTTATCATTAGGTGGCACACTATAGATGTATAGGCGGCACTTTGCTATTATTAAGCGAGTTTCCAATTTTGACAGGCGTGTTTGAAAATTTTCTAGGCATGACTTTAATGTGTCTATGCATTTTTAAACAAGTCACAGGTGTGACTGAACCTCTAATAGGTGAGTTTGTTTTGTGCACAGGCGGCACTTCTCTGACCAGTTTGTAAAATTTTTTATTTTTTAAACTTTTAAGATTAGTCTTTTGAAATTTCTTTGTTTGAAAATAGAAAAACAATTGCAACACACACATCACTTTTTCATCATGTCCCTAAAAACACTCTAATGTGTATATTCTCCAATGTTTTTCACAAGTATATCACAAGAAAGAATTCCAAATAGCCTACCTAAAGTCAATTTTGGCTTGTAAACATGGCTCTACAAGGTGGCCTTGCTATTTTATACAGGTTTTAATAATATATTCTGTTCAAATAGACTTCAATCTCTCATCCTCCAAGGAGGCTTCCCACATGCACTGAAGTACGATTTTGTGCAATCCATGAGGACTACTAGAGGAAGGTTGAAAAATCAAAATCCATTTGTCATGCACCCCATTAAGGATACATGCATTTCATTTTAGAGTGGGTCAGATTCCCATGGAAAAAGTGAGTCTATCCCACTTTGGGCTATCCCTCTCACTGGCCTCGTTAAGGCAAACTTGGGAGGCGAGCCCACTATTTCTCTAGCATATATATGAAAAACAAGAACTAAACTTAGGCCAACAAGTTTGGGAGTTTGGTTCACTCAAAGAGTGAAGAGCATATCCCTATTGTCTTTCTTTGTTCCACACACTTAGACACACGTTTGTTCTTTCCCAATCTCTTGACAAGGAGATTCTTAGAATTGAAGTGTGAAATTCATTTCCTATTTTATCCCAAGCTTATATCCAAAGGAATGCCGCAATTTAATCAAATGCAAGCTTGCATAGTAGAATACCTTTCCTTGTAGCTAGCCTAAGCTAGGGGAATTTTTGAAAGGTTTCATCATTATTATTATTTTCTCACCTTGGCAAGATCCTCCACCAAATGTACTTGTCCACCAGCAAGTTAGTCAACACTAACAAACACTATGAGGGGAAACCAAAATTGAACTTGACAAAGCAAAGATTTATGTAATGAATTTTAAGTACTTTAATTGCAAATTTTCAAACAAAAATTTGAACTAAGGACTAAAGATCCAATTAAGAGAGACAAATTTATGTTTATAAGCTTCAATTACAACAAGGTATTTTTGATATACTTGATTATCCTCCTCTTGTGTTAACTCAAGAACAGCCTTGATATGTGCTTTGTTCTCTTTCTTAATTTTCCTTGCTAGTGCCTTTCCCTCTTGGTTGAATCTGCTTTTAGGTTTCTGCACCTTCGTATGTCTGTTCATTTACTATTAAATCACATAAATAGAATGTTAGATGAGTGATTTAATCAATTAAATAGTAAATATAGACAACAGATAGCAAGCGACATCATCCAGCTAATAGGAAAAAATAAAATGTTCGTAGGCGTAATTTTACGGATATCGAGTGACACTCTGCAGTGCCACGGGTGATACCAAAAATCACAAAAGCATGTGGAGTTTATTCCTAAGCGTGAACTAAACTCTAAATTGTAGAAAATGATTATTGCAAAGTGAAACTTTAACTAATAGTAAGCGGAAACTGAAATATCCAAAGCGTGATAGTAATTTGAAAATTGTGAAGCAAAGCCTAGACTTAAGCGACAACAAATTTCAACTAAGTGATATTTCAAGAATTATAGGCATAACTATTAATTAAAAGTGTGAAGCAAAGATTTAAGATATGCGACAATAAAATCAAGCAAGGCAATACTCCCTGAGTCACAGGCATGACTTGAAGAAACAAAGGCTGAATACTTTATGGTCTCAGGCGTGAATCTCCAGCTAATCAGTGTTAGTACAAAGATTGTAGGTGGCAGTAAAATGACTACAGGTGTGAATAGATCTCTTGTAAGCGTGACTTTACAAATTTCCTACAAGATAAACATGGAAAATAGAGAATACAAGTATGCAAATTATGGTGAAAATGATGAAATGAGGCTTAGAGCCCCACGATGGGTGCCATTTGTGTGATGATGGATATCACCTTCATGAAATTAAGATCTAATAGCATCAATTTAAAGAAAATACAATGCAAATCTAATTTAAAATGAAACCATAATCTAGAACATCTCATGGTTCTCTACAAAGAAGTGGTAAATGAAGCTCTCAGCTTAGATCCTCACTAGTGACACCTCTAAAATGAGAATTTATGCTTCTACTATGCTCATTCAATGTTTAATCTAGCTCAAATTGACAAACTACAATGATAATTGCTCTAAATTTGCTCTTAGAATGTACTCAATTGCCTATAGTAACAATGCTTTGCAAATGAAGTTCTAAGATGGAAATGCTCTCCAAAATGCCTCATATTTATAGTAAATGTCCAAGGATAGGGGGTGGAGTGAAGTAATCATGGTTATCCCTTGGTTGAGTCAAATACTTTGCATTGTTCATAAATGGGGGGACAAATGAGGAGACAAGCCTTTAAATGGTTTCAAAGCTTTGGACAATTTAAATGTTTGAGTGATTTATGTCTTTTCGTCCTCAATTCTCATTGGTTCATCAACTTTGTTGAAAGAAATTAGGAATTATTAAATTCAATTAATTAATTAAATTTAGCCATGTATGGGTAATAGGTTCCTTTTGATTTTTTATTAAAACAACTATACAATTAATTGATTAAAATCAATTATATATTGTTTTTGGCCCCTTTAAGCTTTTGATTTAATTATTTAACATCATTATTTAATTTCTCCTTTATTTTAATTGATTTTGTCCAATTTTATTTAATTATGTCCATTTTTACTTGATTTGATCCATTTTGATGATTTAGTGCATTTTATTGATTTTTGAGCCATTTTATGATTTTTGCAATTTAAAAGCACTTATCCAATTTTGTGTCTACAACAACTTCAATGTCCCTCAACATTTGAAAAACTTATTGAAAATGGGATCAAGATTGAAGATGTATTGGTAAAAAGAGGAGAGATAAAATTATTTAATCCCAAAAAATCCAATACCAACAATAACAATAATAATTATGTATCTAAATACATCAATAATCAAGGGACCAACAATCACAATGATTAGCCTAAGTTATGGCTAAGGAATAATAACAAAAATCTTGTGAATGATGGAGTGGTGGAGGCCCACAACTTGAAGCCAACCCCTTTTAACTTATCAAGTGGAGATAATTCTTCAAATAATGTAAATCAAATGAATAAAGCTCCCTTTAATTCTAATAATTCCAATAACAATTTCAACAATGCCAACAACAATTCTCATAACAATTCTTTTAATAATGCTAATGGGAATAAGCCCAAACCTTTTTTCTCTGATTATAACAAAATAAAAATCACCTTTCTAGAGGAACCCTTGGAGAATGCATTAAGGACCTTGGTTACTAACAAGATTATCACATTACCTGATTTAAGAGATTATGAACCTCAAATTAAACCTAATTGGTGGAATGATTCTCACCATTGTGAGTATCATCGAAATAGAGGTCATAAAACCAATGAATGCATGAGGTTGAAGCACTTAGTGCAAGACTTAATAGATGATGGAACTATCAAAATTGAAGGACCTCAAAACAATGAGGATCATACGGCCTTCAAGAACCCCTTTTTGAACCACGAAAAGGGTGAGTCATCTAATAAAAAACAAAATAAATAAAAAGGCAATGAGAAGGTGAACTTTGCTCACACTTATGACAACATGATTAATACTCTAAGTGAAGAGGATAATACCATAAATGTTGTTGTATTAAAGGAGAAATTAAGAGAAGCATCATCAAATGTTGTCACTAGAGGGAAAGCTTCGAAAATCATTTTACCTATGAATGCTCCTAAAATTGTTCTATCAAACCAAGCTTCAACCTCATCATAAAAACAATACAACTTGGTTGATCAATTACAAAGAACTCCCACTCAAATCTCAATCCTAGAGTTTCTCAAATTATCACCAACTCATAAGGATATCTTGGAGAAGGCTCTATTGGAAACTAATGTGACTCTCAATTTGGAGGTAGAAAACTTTCAAAATATGGTGGGACACCTCATTGCTCCTCATTGCTTATCATTTTTTGAGCAAGATGATATGTCTTTAAATCACCCACAGAATTTACCTTTGCACATAGAAGTCCTTATTCACAAACATATGGTGAAAAGAGTGCTTATTGATGGAGGAGTTGGTCTAAACATATGTACCCTAAACTTGGTCAAAGCCCTAGGATTTTCTGAGGAAGCTATTGATTCAAAGAAAAAAATAACGATCAAAGCTTACGATCATGAAAAAAGAGCATCAAAAGGAGTCATAGTACTTCCCATAAGAGTTGATCTTGTGCAAAAGGAAACAGTTTGTCAAGTGCTAGATTTAAAGTTGACCTATAATATCTTGTTAGGAAGGTCATGGATCCATGAAATACAGGTTGTTCCCTCTAGTTACCACCAATGTTTAAATTTTCCTTATCTAGGGCAGGAAATAATGGTAAGTGGGGACTCAAACCCCTTCCAATATTGTAACAACATCAAACCTATCAATGACTGTCTAGTCCCACACAATACAAAAGGGTCTATACCAAATCAAATAGAGCAAGGGAAAATTTCTAAGGCCACTCCATTATTGAAGGGAATAGAAAAGATGGAAAGAAAAAAAAAATTTGAAGACATACCAAAACTCACTAACTTAGCTACATCGACTAAGGGAAAATAGAAGGTTAGTGAGGATAATGTTATTGAAAAACCAAAAGAAGATCTAACTAAATCTGTCCAAGTATACACAAAGGAGGCCCACTATCAGAAAATGGACCAAATGATGAAATTTGATGAGCAATGCAAGATCAAACAAAAAGGAGTAGGTGAATATTCCTTATCAATGATGGACTTACCCTTATCACCCAAGTCCTATGGAAGACCCTCAAATCTACCACATAAATATCATGATCATTTTGTGAGGGCTAGTACACCATCCACCATGGATGAAGAAGACAACGAGATCCTAAACTGGTTGTACAAAGATGAAGAATCAAATGCTCAAGAAAAGTGTATCCAAAACATAAGCATTCCCACACATCAATATGGGAAGGGATTTCAAATAATGCAAAAGATGGGATACAAAGGCCAAGGACCTTTAGGAGCAAGAAATGAAGGGCTCATAGAACATATCAAAATGACATGGTGAGATAGCAAGATGAAGATCGGTGTAGGGTACTTAGAAGAAGGGTATACTAAAAAGCACTATCCCAAAATCTATGATCAAATATTGCAATTAGAGTCTCATAGTGATGAAGATTCTAATGATTGGGAATGTGACACATTATCTAATGACCCATGTCATGATAAGGGTATTAATGTTGTTCATACCAATACCACTTCTAGCAAAGGAAAGGCATCTATTCCACCACCAAATCAAAATCAAGCATCTAGTTCAAACCAAGTGATCATGGATAATACTCCAAGCATAGAAATAGAGATAAATAAATGGGTAGGTGAACCCTACATACCTTCATGGAGACCTACTATGGAGGAATCAAATGTTAGGTTTAATCCATGAGACTTTTATCCAACGGAAACCTTAGAGGAGTCTAGTGAGGAAGACTTTGATCCTACTTATTTAGAACATTTAGAAGAGGCACATGTCATAGACTTGAATGATACAATGTACAAACCATCAAATGAGTTCTTATTTCTAAATCCCATCAAACCAAACTGAAGTATTGACCCCTTAACTCTCATACACCCAAAATTAATCGAATGGGATTCCATTGAACCAACTATCCTTCCAACCTTTTTGAATGACAATGTGATGTCCCAATATCTTAATACGGTTGAACCTTCTTCTACTGTGGAATATCAGGAGGAAATGATAAAGGGGAGTATCCAAACTTTCAATCCACCTAAAAATGAAAAAAAAAAAAAAGTAAAAAAGGAAAAGAATCTATTGTTGAAAACCACATTGTGGCAACATTAGATCAAAAAGAAAAAGAAATAAAGGATGTTTCCAGAGGTGAAAACCCAATTGAGGCACCTAACGAAGGAAGTTTGGATGCTTTACCTAAACATTATGAAGAGAGATCTCAAATTTTGATCGAACCTACAGAAAAGATAAACATTGGATCAAAAATCAAGCCTGCAATCATACACCTAGCAGCATCCTTATCTGATGAAGAGAGAAAAGAATTCATAAAAATTTTCAAGGAAAAGCAAGTCAATTTTTCTTGGTCATATGATGGTATGCCGAGATTGGATCCAAACTTGATTATGCATCATTTGAATATCAAAGGAGTCAAACTAGTCAAACAAAAGTTAAGAAAGATGCATCCACATATAGCCTTCCTAGTAAAAGTGGAATTGGAGAAATTGCTAAAAGTGGGATTTATCAGAGCCATTGATTATGCATAATGGATTTCAAATATAGTGCTAGTTTCCAAAGTAGATAAATCCATCAGGATTTGCACAGATTTTAGAGACTTAAACTTGGCATGTCTTAAAGATGATTTTCCTCTTCCAAGCATAGATGCCATTGTAGATTTAACATCAGGACATTCCATGTTTTCACTTATGGATGGATTTAGTGGCTATAACTAGATCAAGATAGCACCCGAAGACCAAGATAAAATAGCATTTGAATGTGCATGGGGGACATTCTACTAGAATGTTATGCCCTTTGGTCTAAAGAATGTTGGGGCAACATATCAAAGGGCCATGACCACAATATTTCATGATATGATGCATAAGTTCATGGAAGATTATGTAGATGACATATTAGAAAAATTTGATTCAAGAGAAGAGCATCTACCAATTCTAGAGAAAATTTTTGACAAATTAGAGCAATTCAAAGTAAGGCTCAATCCAAAAAAGTGTGCATTTGGAGTCCAATCAAGAAAACTGCTAGGTTACATTGTATCAGTGAAAGGAATAGAGGTGGATCCCGCTAAAGCCAAGGATATTATGGAAATAGGGGCACCTAGAAACATAAGGCAAATGAGGTCACTACAGGGAAGAATTCAATCCATCAGGAGATTTATATCCCAATTGGTAGAAAAGTGCCATAATTTCACTCAATTCTTACATAAAGACATAGTGTTTAAATGGGATGAAAAGTGTGAAGAAGACTTCAAAAGGTTGAAGAAATACCTCATGAATGCTCCAATATTGATGCCACCTATCAGAGGAAAGCCTTTAATTATATATATTTTAGCAAAAGAGAATTCATTGGAGCACTTTTGGCATGAGAAGATGAAATAGGCAAAGAAAAGGCAATATACTTATACATAAGTAGAACTTTGGTCAAATATGAGTTGAATTATACCTTCATCAAAAGGGCATGTTTTGCTATGGTTTTTTCTTCCCAAAAATTATGCCATTATATGCTAGCTCATAAGATAAAACTCATTGCAAAGATTGATCCTTTGAAGTATCTACTTAGTAAAACAACATTAAATGGGAGGCTAGCCAAATGGGTTATGGTGTTGAGTGAATTTGACATTGAATATGTAGACCACAAATACATCAAAGGGAAAGTCATTGCTGACCAATTAGCAGAAGCACCACTACAAGATGATCATCCCATTCAAGTCGAATTCTTGGATTCCAAGATTGTGAATGTTGAGGCAAAGACATGGCAACTGTATTTTGATTGTTCATACACTCAACATGGATCAGGAGCAGGCATATTTATAATCACTCCTCAAGGATCTACTATTCCAAAGTCATATAAATTGTTATTTCCATGCACCAATAACATAGCAGAATATGAAGCCTTGGTTATTGGAATCAAGTTGGCACTAGAGTGGAAGGTGACAGAACTAAAGGTTTATGGAAACTCACAATTAGTCATTAATCAGGTTAATGAGGAATATTAGACAAAAGATGACAAATTGGTACCTTACAAAAACATGGTGGAAAATCTTTAAAATTACTTCATTCTTATTACATTTGAGAAAGTACCAAGAGAAAAGAACAAAGCAGCAGATGCAATGGAAACTTTGGCATCGCTTCTACAAATGCTAGATCAACACCAGATATGAATTCCTGGTAGAAGTGGAACAACCCGCATTTGACCCTACCCATCCTTATTTCATTTGTTTGCTAACTACACATGAATCACCTTGGTATGGACCTATTTACACTTAATTAAAAGATCAAATCCTACCCATAGACCAAACTAGGAATCAAAAGAAAAGCTTCATCCGTCAAGCCTCTTGTTATAACCTAATTTTTGAAACATTGTATCGTAAGAGTTTAGATGGAATGCTCCTTAGATGTCTAGAAGAAGAGGAATTTAACATAGCCTTGTGAGAAATCCATGAGGGAATCTATGGGTCACATTCAAATGGATTAACCCTAGCTAAGAAACTTCCTAGGATAGGATATTTTTGGCCTACAATGGAGACAAATGCTTGTAACTTTGCTAAAACTTGTAGAAAGTGTCAATTCCATGGAAACTTGATACATATACCCACACAAGAGCTTCATATGATGACAACACCTTGATCATTCTATCAATGGGATCTAGATTTAATAGGAATGATTTATCCACCATCCTTGAATGGTCATAAATTCATCATCACGGTAATGGAGTACTTTACCAAGTGGGTGGAAGCTGACCCTTATCAACTGCAACAGGAAAGCAGATATCTTTGTTTATCCTAAACCACATCATTTGTAGATATGGCATACCTCATTCCGTCATAATAGATAATGCAAAGCACTTCAAAAATAAGGACTTAAAGGAGTTATCCACAAAATTCCACATGATTCACCATTCTTCATCAATCTATTATCCTCAAGGTAATGGACAACTAGAAGCAATGAATAAAGACATCTTGAAGATATTGAAGAGAACGGTGGACAATTCAGGTAGAGATCAGCACATAGAAATAAACCTGACCTTGTGGGCTTATAGAACAAGCATAAGAATGCCAACAGGAGCTACACCCTTCTCCTTAGTCTTTGGAATAGAAGTAGTTTTGCCTTTGGAGGTAGAACTTCCATCCTTAAGGGTATCTCTTCATGGTTTGATAAGTGAGGAAGATTATAGAGTTGCTAGGTTACATGAACTAGAATTTCTAGATGAGAAACAACAACAAGCATTTGATCATTTAAAAGTTTATCAAAACTGAATGTCAAGGACTTATAATTGTAATACCCCAAAATTGGCACCTTGCAATCTTAATCAATTTTGGTGCATTCCTTTGAATTTCTACATCATTAAAGTCATATCGTACTAGGCAATTATGTCTCCTAATTGACTTTAATTGACTTGGTGTCAAATGCAAAAAACCCTAAAATTGTATAAATCATACACTATATTTAATTCCTAAAATTGAACATTTATTGGCTAAATAATCCCTATGATTAATTGATTTAATTACAAAGTCCTAGTGCTTTTAATTAAATTAATTCTACCCCCTTTAGCTAATACACATCAAAAGGAATTAATAATTATTTGGTTATTTAAATGGATTATCCACACTTGAATTTAATTATTCAAAATAACTCGAAAAGCCACCCATGTGGCTATAATTCATATACTTAAATTAAATAATTCCTCCAATTTGTTTCACCTCCCACCAAGGAGATGAAGAGTCAATCATTTCTTTCCAAGAAACTCTTCACTCTCCACCTGGGCTCTTCTATATTATGAACCTCTCATTCCTCATTTGAGGAGGCAAAATTTTTTAGCATCAAAATTCTGTCGAATTATTGTCTCACTCTTGCATTCAAAGCTACTTTGCATTGCATAATAAGAGTAATTTTATTTATTAGTATAATGATGCATTCTCATACTTTAATTTAGTTTTCTTACTATGCTCTTAGATTAAACTCATTTTTCTTACAAGTTCTTAGATTAATTTGCACTATCATTCTTAGCTTAATTTCATTTTGCAATCATTTCCTAGCATTTAAATCCTCCATTTTAGAGCTTGGTCTATGGTTGTTGGGCTCTCAATTTTGAGAGTGATTCAAAACCCCACCTAAATAAAAGGCAACAAGTCGAATCATGTATGTGTGTGAAGTGAATAATTCATATTCATTTTCATAATTAGCTAATGAAAAATGACCATGTTGAAGCCTATGGCTGAATAAGAGGTTGACATTCAATTGTAAACATTTTGGCGCCCACCATGGGGCAGAAAAAACATTACTGGCCTCACTCTTGAACATTTTCTGATGAACATTTAAAGCTCTATCCGTACGGTCTGTACAAGTGAGTACGGAATCTTTTGTAAGCTTTCTGACTATGTCACATGAAGGTTTGTTGTCAGTAGCACTTCCTCACGTGCAACATAGCACTTTCTCACGCAAAGATTTGTACTTCCTCGTGCGAGACTTGCCATCAGTTTGTTAAAAAAATTTCAGTTCTTGCAAATTTCCTGCATTGTTTCCTGACATTATTACATGTTTTTTATATCTATGTTTTTTTGACATCATAACAGTGGGCTGCAGGACGTTGATGAAGACATGACATACTGACAGTTTTCTTGCAGGACAGTTGTTGAAGATATTCTAAAACATTCTTGTTTATTGCTTTATTCACATAGTATAACTAGGGTCTTGTGAAGATTTCTTAAGGGTCTTGATAGCATAATAGGGTAATAGGCTCTTCATTACATGGAAGTGATGCCCATGGATGAATCCAAGACCTAGATTCTGCTAGCATGATAGATACCTGGGGAAGCAAGGAAAGGTAACAAATCTTTAGCACATCCATTTGTTAGGGGATTATGCTCTTCTCTTTTTGAGAGAACCAGAAACCCAAAAGCTTGTGGATTGGTTGAAGAGGAGTTATCTCGGTGATAGACATGTCTGATGTGTTTGGGTAAGGTGAAGAGGTAGAGAAGTATGCTCTTCTCTCTTTGAGAGAATCAGAAAATACAACCCTCGGATCTAAGCCAAAGTCTATGTCACCTTTAGAGGACTTGGTAGAAGTTGAACCTTCAGGAATGACCGAAGTGAGTACACACCTATTGCCAGTGATTCCACCTCACTATAATAAAGAAATATTTGTTGAGTCTAAAGAATCCAAAGCCATGTTAACTTCTTTCTCTTGATTCATGACTATCATCTTGAGAAAGCTCTACCTATTGTACTGAGCAGTGCCGCTCCCAGCCCTGCTTGCGAGGGTGTACAACTTTTAGGTGTTGGTGGGGCTATGAGGCCCTAGCCCTGTATCAGGGGCACTAAAGGTTAGTGTGAACAGAAGCCCACTAAACACTCTCTTAGTTAGTTGCCTACCTGGATCATCTCTGAAAGGAGACATAATCTTTGCGTAGGGAGGGGGAAGAATCTCTCCTATAGATTCTCACCATAGGCATGCACCTGGACATTTGAAGGTGGTATATGACACTAGCCCCTACTTCAAGGGTAACCTTTGAACATATATTATTGAGTCCTTGGAAACACCAAAAACATGGGTGCCCTCTAGGGGGTGACATGGCTGTGTGAGGTGAACACATGCACATAAGTTGTGAGGCACGGATTTTGTCTTCTCTACCATTTTCTTTGTAGGGATAATTGAGTGATTATTTTGAGTCTTAAACTGTCCAACATGATCAAACTTGTCAAGACTCCCATGATTCTTCTGAGTTGCTTTGTTCTTGGTAGAACTATTTGCGACTACTGATTGCATCACTATTGCTTGGTTCAAACTTTATGCTTGTAAATGATTGGTTGAAACATTCAAAATGAGATTGTTGATTTAAGACTGTTTGAAATCTATCCTAAAACTGGAAATTCTTCCAAAGAATAGTTCACGCTGTGTCTTGAAATCTAATTTTGTCTCAAAAATTATGTTAACCCTGTCAAACCCTAGTCTTTTCCTGCATGAGATTTCAGCTTACTGTGCATTTCCTTGCATGAGATAGCACTTTCTCATGCACAATTCAGCATTTCTTCATGCAAGAGTTCATTTCTTCATGCAAGACTATCCTCTAGTTTTCAAAACAATGAGCTTATTCCCGTTGACTAGTCAATTTTCTACTTAATCTAATTTTTTTCCTGAGGTCTATCTGCATGTTCTCTTGTTGTCCACTATCTGAAACTGAGTGCTTTAGGCTGAGAACTGAATAATTACTACTTAAACTCACATTGTCTCTCTATTGTCTTTCCTATCCTACTATGCTTTTGTACCTTGCAATGTGATAGTCACATCTCAGCTGTTCTAGCCATACTTTTGATGATTCATGTCAAGTGCATCTCACTTTTATCTCCTTTTTTTCTATCCTAGAGATAGAGTTCTAGCATAATCCCAAGTCCTCTCTCATTACTTAAATCTTTGTATATTCCTATTACGACTAGAAGCAGAAACATATTCCCCATACATGGTATCAAACAAGGTAGAGGTAGATCTCGCAATCAAGGAAGAGGTCATTCCAAACCTATCATCCAACCTGAGTGTCAAGAGAGATCCTCACATTCCTCCTTGCTGAGAGTCTTAAGAGAAAGTCCATCTCAATCTCCATCTCCTACCAGTTGGCCTAGGGTCAGATGTACATTTAGTATAGATATCAGTCTGAATCAAAAACCAGTGTTTGAGGAGTGTTATAATCCCTTTTTTCAAAGACAACCTGAATTATTGTTTCAAGAACAACATAACCCACTATTCCAAGATTAGAAAAACTTTGAAAGGATGCTTTCTTAGGTCAACCCTATCAACACTATTGACCCTATCAACCCTTTCGAACCTATCAACCCTTTCAACCCTATTGATCATATCGAATCTATTGCCACTCATGCTAAATTTGTGCACGTTGCACAATCCCACATTGACAAGATGGGAGGCCCATTCGAATTCCAATAGGGTGAATACAGAAAAAGTCATGATCAATCTTGAAATGACCAATGTTATGATCAATCTTGAAATGACCAACATCATGATCAATCTCGAAATGACCAACGTTATGATCAATCTCAATTTGACCAAAATTAAAACCAATATGACCAAAATCAAGCCCCAAGCATTTTTGAAATTATTGGTAATGATGATGAAGAGATAACCCAAAATGACATAGATGTTGCAAAATCCATCAAAAGTGTTCAAAAGATGATGGAAATCCTCCTTCTAGAGGAAAAGGAGAAATATTTTTTAGAACTGGCTAAACAAGGGGCCAAGTTACCCCCAGACTTCAAAGTAGAGACACTCGTGGTCAAAGAAGAGGAAACTGAGACCACTAAATTGCAAAAGATGATTCAAAACATGCAAGACCAAATTTTCCAACTTGCGAAGGATAAGGATAAACTAGTACAATAGTTCACACTGGAAAGCATCTGCCCTTTCCCATTTGATAAGAATCTTCGCATGCCTCCTTTTCCCAAAGGCATAGAGCTTCCTAAATATGATAAATACTTGGGTACTACCAATCCCCAGGATCATTTGAGGGATTTTGGTGCTCTATCCATGGAGTTTATACATCATCAGACTTACCTCATGCACCTCTTTCCTCGTAGCTTGGGTGGATCATCTATGGAGTGGTTCTCTTGACTACCCACTGGTATCAAGACTTTTTACAAGATTTCCAATTTGTTCATCCAGCATTATTCACACAATATCCAGCATCATGTCAATATCCAAGATCTTTGTTATCTGAAATAGCAACAGGGGGAACCTTTCTTGGCATTTCTTGAGAGATGGAGACAACTTTGTATGAAGTATCCCCGCAAATTACCCGAGTTTGAAAAACTCGATATCTTCTTAGACAATCTTGTTCCTAATTTTGGATATCAAGTATAGCTACAAGGCCCTCTATCTTTTGATAATATGATTAAACAAGCTATGAGGATAGAAGCATTTATGGTCAAGAAAGGAGAGTTGACTTTGAACAAGGATAACAAACAAGGGTCTTCCTCCTCAAACAAAGACAAAGGTAAGTTTGTCAACAAAAATAGAGATGTTGTAATTGATGGAGTTGTTGACAATATGACCCCAAAACCTTCAAAGTATGTTTTCAACCTTACCTCCAATTTATAGGTGGCCAAAGCTATTGAAAAGGCTATGATGGATAATCGGCAACCTTCAAGATTTTCTAGAAACAAACCTTTGGCCTCTCATTCCAAGCATGAGTTTACTTCCTTAGGTGAACCCCTTGACATGGTTCACAAAAGTCTTGTGCAAAACTAGATAATCACTCCTCTATTAAATTAATGTCCTTATGATCCGCAACCATGACCTGCTTGGTGGAATGAAAATGCATACTGTGACTACCATCAAAACAAGGGTCATAAAACTTTTGGCTGCATTCAACTTAGACATAAGATGCAAGATTTCATCGACAATGGGGATATTGTTGTGAGCGGTCATAATAAGAACTCAGATCATTAGGGGTTTAAGGACCCCTTTCCTCCTCATGAGAAGGGTGAACCCTCCAAGACCAAGAATGCCAACACTAAGGTCAGCTACACGTATACTACCAATGACAATGTCATTAATATGGTTGAACCTATTAAGGTTGAATACTGTGATGTGATCACTATTAAGGGGAGTGAGGATGCTCCTAGACCTAGGACTCTATTTGTTCTGAGAGGCCACATGTCTCATTCCTCTGAACCAAAACAATCTTCAGATTGTATGAATATTGTTACCTGATCTCATGCAAAGATCACCATTAAGGGTCCCAACCCTTCTACATCTGCAAAGCAACCTGTGGATAAAACTATTATTGGTCCTACCAAAAAAACTTTGAAATTGGTCCCTACACCTAACACTGCCAATTACAATATCCTAGATCAGCTACAATATACCAATGCTCAGATCACCATCTTTGAGCTGTTGAACATCTTGCCTGCTCATAGGTAGATTCTGGATAAAGCCCTCACTGAGGCAGATGTCCCAAAAGATTTGGATCTTGACTGGTTTCAATCCATGGTGGATCACCTGACCTCACCTCATTATTTTTCCTTCTTTAAAGAAGATGACCATTTGATGAGCCATCCGCATAATACCCCTTTGCACATTGAAATCATGATAGACCCAAAGCACATCTACCAGATCCTCATTGACAATGGTGTTGGCCTTAATATTTTCTCTGCTAAGCTACTTACCCAATTAGGCTATGATGAAGATTGCATAGATGCCCACAAGAAAATTACCATCAAGGCATATGATGAAGAAGAATGCAAATCCAAAGGTCTAGTTGTGCTACCAATCCGAGTTGGACCTATTAAAAGGGATGTCATTTTCCAAGTTCTAGACATTCCTCTTGCATACAACATACTACTAGGTAGACCATGGATCCATGAAATGTAGGCAGTCCCATCTACATATCATCAATGTATCAAGTTCTTGTTCCATGGAGTGGAAGTAACGGTGCCCGCCAATACCAACTATTCTTGCAATACACCCACACAATCTGCAGATAGTTTTGTCCCAACTAATAGAGAGTCTACTGAATTCTATGATGCCAAGCTCAAAGAAATGGAACAGACTCTAAAACTTAAAGATACAAGCATGGGAGGGTATCAAATTGAACCAGTATTGTCATTAGCAGCTCTCCCTCCATCTTTGCATTCCTACGGGAGACCATCTAAGAGAAATAAACCTTCTGATGACTCTCCTCAAATAGTCTATGATGGTGCCTTTGTACGAGCCACAACACCACTAGAAGAGGATGAGGAAAGAGCTATTAAAGCTTGGGTCTATAAAGGGAAGGATACATCTCAAACAATCACTTCAACTCAAGACTTAGAACAAGAACCATACAATGAAGCCTTAAAAATCATGAAGCGCTTTGGCTACAAAGGGAGTGGTCCTATAGGGGTGAATGACAATGGTTTGCTAGAACCAATTGAGGCTACAGGTCACCGAACCAAGGACACCACAGGTCTAAGCTTCAAGAAAATCGCATTTCATTTAGGGATCAACAAATTTGTACCAGAACCATAATGTCAACCATAACTTGAAGATACTACCATAGTTGCAAATCCAAAGGACAACTCTGACGAGGATATCTTCCCCTATCCTATTCCTCCAGACCTTCATGCATTCTTTCAAGAACTAGATGACTTTGTACCATGTGTCAGTATGACAAAGACTGACAGTGATTCTGATGATACCGCTTTGGCTACTCCATTGACATATGAGCGATTGATAGAAATGAAAACTACTAATCCTAATTATGTGGGTGAATTATACATGCCACCATTCTTCCAAGAACAATTCAAGAAAGAACAAAATTAGCAAACCAATAATACTACAAGAGATGGAAATGAGTCAAATGGTACACCAAGTGTTGATGGAATTCCTATATCAAGCATCACTGACTCACATGAGTATGAGTTTGACTCTCTATTTGATGCAACATTTGACAAAGATGTAGACATGGTGCATACATTTGAAAACCCTCTTGAAGTAGGTGAAGGGTCTAGTGTTAAGACACACGGGTTAGATTCCATCGGTGTTGACTTGTCCTCTACTTCTGATGAGAGATCTCAAAGGGACTTAAACACACCTCTAGATGATATTTCTTTAGGTCTCAACTTTCTTGTCCATGCCTTTGATGACTATACCATGAATGCACTGGAACTCACCACTTCTCTCTCACTCCAAAATCCTGAGCTGATAAACTAGAAATCCTCATCTAATGAAGTCCTTACATTCCAGAATGATTACACTCTTTCCTGTTACCTCAATGTTGTCAAACCTATAATGTCCTCCACTAGTGAAGACATTTTTAGCATGACTGAGGCTGACATCAAGTATCTTAGTCATAAAAAAAATTTAAAAAAAAAGGTGCTCTGATGGTGAAAACCACATTGTGGCAGTGTTAGAGCCAAAAAAAGTAAAAATAAAAGACGTATCTGAGGGTGAAAACCTCTCTAAGGCACCCAAGGATGGGATACTTGATACACTACCAAGTCATTTTCAAGAAAGATCATCAGTGCTGATTGAACCAACACAACCATTGAATTTGGGTATGAAGGCTACACCTCAAATCATTCATTTGGCACATTCACTATCTGCTAAAGAAAAAGAAGAATTCACCAGTTTATTTTGAAGCAAGAAAGTTAATTTTGCATGGACTTACTCTGATATGCCTAGATCGGATCCCAATCTAATCATGCATCACCTATCTATTGCACCAAGCATTAAGCTTGTCAAACAACATCTTCGAAAGATGCATCCACATGTGGCACTCTTAGTCAAGGCTGAACTAGAAATACTTCTCAAAGTTGGTTTCATCCAAGCCATTGACTACGCGGAATGGATTTCTAATATTGTTCCAATGTCTAAACATGATAAATCCATTCAGGTCTACATAGATTTCCAGGACCTGAATAAAGCATGTCCTAAGGATGACTTTCTATTACCAAATATTGACATGATTGTGGATATGACAGCGGGCTATGAAATGTACTCTCTAATGGATGGTTTCTTTGGTTACAATCAAATAAAGATTGTGCTAGAAGATGAAGAGAAGACTACCTTCACATGTGCTTGGGGAACTTTCTATTGGAATGTCATGCCCTTCAGACTTAAAAATGCTAGAGCTACATATCAAAGAGTTGTCACTACTATTTTTCATGACATGATGCACAAAACAATGGAAGACTATGTGGATGACACTTTAGCTAAAAGCATGCAACAGAAACACATCTCACAGATCTAGGTCCTATACTGGATTGATGGAACAATTTAATTTGAGACTCAACCCAAAAAAGTGTGCATTTGGTGTTACTTCTGGCAAGCTATTGGGTTACATCATATCTTCTAAAGACATAGAGGTAGATCTAGAAAATGTTCAAGCTATCATGGAAATGCCTCCACCAAAGAACATCAGTCAAATGAGAGGACTTCAAGGTAGACTACAATCCATTTAGCACTTCATTGCACAACTAGCTGACACGTTACAGCCTTTCACCAAAACTTTACATAAAGGTGTGACTTATGAATGGAATGAAAAATGTGACAAAGGGCTCACATAAATCAAACAATATCTTGTAAATCCACCAATCGTGATGCCTCCTATTCATGGGAAACCACTCATCCTTTATATCTCAGCTACAGACACATCTTTGGGTGTCCTATTAGCTCAAGAAGATCAAAATAACAAAGAATGAGCCATTTATTACATTAGCAAACCACTGGTTTCATATGAAGCAAACTATTCTGTCATTGAAAAAGCTTGCCTAGTAGTGGTATTTACTTCACAAAAACTACAGCACTATATGTTTTATCACACTACAAGACTCATTGGTAAGATTGATCCATTAAAGTACTTACTTAGCAAAGCTTCCCTCATGGGTAGATTGGTAAAATGGGCCATGATACTCAGTGAGTTTGACATTGAGTATGTAGAAAGAAAGGCTATCAAAGGACAAGCAATTGCAGATCAGTTGGTAGAAGCTCCTCTCGATGATCATCAACCACTGAATATTAAATTCCCAAATGAGTCCATAATGCTTCTTACACATTAGACATGGATTATGTTCTTTGATGGATCATTCACCCAGCAGGGGTCAGGTACGGGAATACTGTTCACCACAGCACAAAGATATTCTTTGCCCAAAGCATACAAGATGTTTCCTTGCACAAACAACATTTCCAAATATGAAGCTCTGATTAATGGCATGAAGATAGTTGTTGAATGGTGTGTGGATGATTTTAAAGTCTTTGGAGACTCACAATTGGTCATCAATCAAGTCAATGACATCTAGAAAACAAAGGATGATAAGTTGGTGCCTTATAAATGGATGGTTGATGATCTAAAAAAGTACTTTGCACACATCACTTTCCAGTAGATTCCAAGAGTAGATAATAAAGAAATTGATGCCATGGCTACTCTTGCCTCTATGCTATAGATTCCATAAAATGACTTCTGACACAAATTCCTAATGGAGACATTACGCTACCCAACCTATGACACTCCTAAATCTAGGATGATCTGTTTAGTCATTGGACACAATTCATCCCCCTACCATCATAGCTACTCCTACCTCTATGACTAGATTGTTCTAGACACTTACACCTAGAATGAGAAACATCACCTAATCTGTAGTGCTTCATGGTATGTCATCATAGCTAATGACTTGTATAGGCGAGGTCTAGATGGTACCCTCCTTAGGTGTTTAGAACCCAATGAGTCTAAACATGCATTAGCTAAGGTACATGAAGGTATCTATGGATCTCATTCAAGTGGCATGACATTGGCCTGTAAACTTATTAGATCTAGTTACTATTGGTCAAATATGGAGAAAGAAGCTACGCAATATGCCAAGGCTTGTAAACAATGTCAATTTCATGGAAATCTGATTCACGCTCCTGCCAAGGAGCTCATTCCTTTCATCAATTTCTGGCCATTTCATCAATGGGCCTTTGATTTGGTGGGTTAGATCCATTCATCTTCCTCCAAAGGACACAATTTCATCATCATCGCTATAGATTATTTTACTAAATGGGTTGAGGCAATCCTTCTAACTATAGCCAATGGCAAGTCTATAGCTATGTTTATACTAAATTACATCATCTATAGGTATGGTGTACCCTCCTCAATATTCACTGACAATGGGGGGTAGTTCAAGAATAAAGATCTAAAGGAGTTATCCAATAAGCTCAAAATCATTTAGCACTAGTGTTCCATCTATTATCCCTAGGGTAATGGATAGGCAAAAGATCCAACAAGATGATTCTCAAGATCCTACACTGCACAATTCATAAATCTGGATGAGACTAGCATCTCTAGATTAATCTGGCTCTATGGGCTTACCACACAAGTATAAGAACACCGATAGGGGCCACACCCTTTTCTTTAGTTTATGGAGTGGATGTTGTGCTACCTATTGAGGTCGAGATTCCTACTTTGTGAGTCTCTCTGAGGGGCCTCATTACTGATGAAGAAACTAGAATATCTCAGCTACAAGAGCTAGAACTATTGGATGAATGTCAGCAAGTGGCATTCAATCATCTCTAAGCATATCAAAAGAGGATTTCTAAGAGCTACAATAAGAAGGTCAGACCAAGGAAATTCCAAGTGGGTGATCTCATCCTGAGAGAGAACCCCAAGAACCAACAGCAGCAGATACAAAAAGGAAAATTTGAACCAAATTGGCTTGGTCCATATATTATCACTACAGCGTTTGAGTCTAGTGCCTATCAACTCTCTAATACTGAAGGAGAATAGCTCAAAGAGTCAATCAACACTTTGAATCTGAAGTGATTCTACAGCTGAGACATCTTTAGAATGCTCCATGTACATACATATTTTCAAAAAAAAATCCTAAAAATTGCAAAATGTCTTGAAAAAATGATCATCTTAATGAAAACTTGGTAAACAGGCACTTTGATGCATCTATTATCCTAGTGAAAACCTAGCAAACAGGTGCCTTGATCATACCAAAAAAATCAAAAATCAAAATATTCAAAAAAATAAAAAAAGTGAAAATAGAAAAAAAATTGAAAAAGAAAAAATGTGTCATTAATGAAAACTTGGCAAACATGCGTCATGGTAGCAAAAATAGAATCTCTGCCAAGATGGTGAAAAAATGGTAAATAGGCACCTCTTTTTCCACAAAGCTATACCTATTTCAGCACCACTTGGCTCTGTATAGATGCTCCTTTCTTTTCTGATTTAGTTTGCTTTCCTGTCTTTCCTGCTTTAGTTTGTTTTCCTAGCTCATGCATTCTCTCTCAGTTATCTTTGAGATTATGCTTGACTCTACATGGATTGGAACTGGTCACACTTGGGGGCATCTTCCTAGTCTAGGAGGCATTGTCCTATCACTTTTAGAGAAGCTTCCTCGCATCAGTCACCAGTGTTTCTTGTTGCATCTGCCTGCTGATGCTTAGCTCTCAGGTCTCTCTTTTTGAGGATCCCTCGTACATTAGTCACCAGTGGTTCTCACTATGTCTACATGCTGATACTTTGTTAGCACTCTGATCTCTCCTTGTGACTATCTCTCATGTCAATCACCAGTGATCCTCATTACATCTACCTACTATCGTCATTCTGTTGAGACTTCTTATGCTATATACTTCTAATCTGACTTCAATCCGCTCAAACCAAAACTCAAACTGAATCTGAAATTAGATTTGTAATTTTCTGAAGTGTGCTGAGCTTTTCTTTTGTGTGCTTGTTCTTTCACTTTATCATTCCTCCCTGAACAACTCCAAGATGTCTCTCTTGACTGAGAGAAGCAGAGACTGGGGGCATGATCTTTTCTTTTTTTATGTCTACTGGTTTAGTTCCAATGATCCAAGGGATCCATATAAGAGGGGATTCCACTATGAGAACCTTCATCTCATGTTGGATTTCTATGTGTACCTTGACTCCTTTTATATGGAAACTTTGGTGAGGTTGGTTCTTCTCCTTATTTGTTTGAGTGACTTCTTTCTGCTACAAGTGAAATTGCAAATGCTCATCCTGTGAAGTGAACGTAAGAGTCACTGCGAGCATTCTTTAGCAAAAGAAGGAACTCTCACATGTCTAGTATGTTTGTACATAAGCAACATTCAGGTCATCCTAGCAACTGTGCTTTGATGCTTATGTTAACTTTCTAAATCAAAAGGAATAGGTGTTCAGGTCATTCTAGCTTCTTGTGCCTTAATGCTTACACCTCATTCCAACAAATCTAAAGACTAATGTCATATTCATATTCTCATGATTGCAATGTCAGTGAGGGTTGTATGACATCCTATGAACATCTGATACTAAAACCTCTATGATGATAAATATCTAATGGGTCCAACAATGAAATCCTAGGGATTGCATCTAGCTTAGGCTTGCATTTTCATTCCAGGCTTACATTGAGACAGTATTTTGATGCCCACTTTAATGTTCTCTTCTAGATCTATTCATCGAGGGTTCTCATCTTTCATCTCAAGTTCATCTTGGTTCCACAAGTGTCTGATCCTCACTCTCAATCTTTAAACATTCTTTTGGTTAGTACCTTTCATGTATTGCAACATCTTGCATGAGATGATTAGTACCATATACATTGCATTTCCATTGCATCCACAAAGTGAATTATAATAAACTCATATGCATACATTTTATGCCTACATATAAAACATGTGCATTTCATCCATACATTTTCATATTCATAAAGGAACCATGTGCATCTCATTTACATTTTCATACATAATCTCATATATACCCATACATCTAATCATTTAGGAAACATCTCATAAAACACCAATATGAAAGAAATACATAACACATACAATGATGCCAAAAAGATGAGCTCATATATATCGATCAATGTCAGTGTACAAAACAATGGTGCTACTCAAGAACAATCTATCAAAAATGGGGCAATACATCAATGTATCATCATATGTCCTAGATCTAACACTACCCATCACCACCTGGTGGAGGTGGAGGTGGTGGTCCCTATGGTGGTGCCTATGGTGGTGCCTAAGGTGGTGGTCCCTGTGGTGGAGGTCCTTGTGGAAATGCCCATGCCCCAACATACTCTAAAAATGGTGGAACCTACTCCACTAAATCTAGCACTACACTGATATATGTCACGTAATAATATGCTACCTGTGCAGCCTCATATCAGGTCTCTATCTAAGCCCTAGCTAGTCCTCCTACAGTCCTCTAATCTCCCGATCTCTTTCTGCCACTTAGGTCTCCTATACAATGACCTGTGTATGGAACTCATCTCTCTCTACACCTGCTAGATCCTCTCTCAGCTCTTCCATAGAGCCTCCTGTAACTATCCAACCTGACCTCCTATGGGTGGACCCTGTGTAGCCTGATCCTGCATGTCTATATCATCAACTTGTGCCTCCTTGTCAGGAGGTGGCTGCTATGATGTGTCCTCGGTCCTCTGCCTTGTAGACCTCTATTGGGCCTCACTACTACTCACACCAGCATTTGCATCCATCATCCTGGGAGGAATGGGATTCTATCTGACCCTCAACCTAAGCACCTGCTACTACTGGGCCACCTACTACTGTGTAGGCTACTACTAGCTAGGCCGTTGTTGTACCACCTATTGTGCCCTCTAACCCATGCCAACAGGATCTATGAATCTAGGGTAGGGATCTACCAATATGTGATCCATGTACACTAGAATCACCATTGCATCTATAACCCCTGCCAAATAATACCATCGAGCTGGTGGTACTCAGGCATCGATCATGCATCTGCCCTGGTCTAAAATCTGCTGCCAACCCTTCTTCACCTCATTCGCAAAATGAACATAAGTACAATACTCTTGGGAGAAATCGTATGGTCTCCTAAAATGTTGTAAGACCCATGTCAAAAGGAATCTCTTGATAATGTTGATAGTACACATGATCAGAGGACATGAGAAGAACATATGTGGGAGCTCATGTCGAGCATCATCCTAAACCTCTATCGCTACCCATGGTCTCCATATCACTACAACCATATCATCAATTTGAGCTCACCACTACTCTATCTTACCCAGCACTGGCTGGGTCATTGGTCCTACATACCTATAGATATAAGGCTCTAGTGGCTGCTTGGTATCGTGAAATATTAGCCTATATATGAGAAGATGCTCCCAGGCCCATATCTGAAGAACAAAGACTCCTATAGCCATAGTCCTAGAACCTTGATACATGATCTCATGCATCTCATGGTACATCTAGACTAGCATGCACTCACCCCATCTGAACCTCATAGTTGGCTGATCCAGCATCCACTACAGCATGTGCCCCCAACCGCACTCTAGACCGTGTTGTCCCTAATCTGGCATAAGATAATAGCCTAGAAATGCTGCTAGAACCACCACCAACCTATGTCCTACTCCATATCAACCAACCAACTCATCCCACAAGATAGCCCAACCCATCACCAACTCATCCTGGTGAATAAGGTGAAATGGGATTCACCAAAATGGATAAGGGAAATATGAGATCTAATTCTTAATCCAAATTCCCAAAGGAAAGATCCAGATTGCTCAACCAAAAGGTTAATGCACAATCAAATCAATCTATGGAGAATGTGAATGAAGGAGAAAACCTTATATTTCCCTATGGATGATATATGTTTGAAAATTGAAATAATTGAAAGGAAAATACTAACCTCAAAATAGGGCAAATCTAAAAAATGCCAATTTATGATGTCTGTGTGCAGTTTCGGGCAATGTTGCAACTTGTTTCGGACTGAAAATGCTGAGATGAAGAAAACCCAAAAAAATTTTATCTTTCTGATAGCAGGTAGTCTTTGACCCTAATAAAAGGTCAAAGGCTACATTAATATTTTGAAGGTCAACCTTGACTTTGTTCATAGATCTCAGAAGTTCACTGAAAAGGGTATCCAAATCCAAGCTCAGATCTGTAGTTCCGCACCCGTACCTACAATAAAAAGTGGGTTTTGTTGTTTGTATGGGGGGTTTTCCTTGGTCAAACCCCAATTTGGAATCAACCTTGAAATTGAATTGAAATTTTAATGTGCATAAACAAAGAAAATGGAACTTTTCACCTTACTTATGTTGAAGTCCTTGTAGAGGATTCGAATCCTTGAATCCACAAGTAGGGATGCTCCAATGGATGTAGAATGAATGTAGGATGTCTCAAATCAATGGCATTTGATCTTCAACACCAATCTTGAATGGATCTTTGCATATGAGGAGGCTTGGATGAATGTGGAAGGAGAAATATTCAAGGGGGCTCCAAAGAGATTGAATCCTTCAATGGCTAACAATGGATCTCCTTGATGAATGAATGCTTGAACACTTGAATGAATGCTAGGCTTGAGGATGAATGAATGCTTGCTTTCTTTCCTTCTCCTTCTTTCTTTCTTGATCACTTGATTTCACTTGAGAGCTTGAGAGATTACTTGATTGTGTGATTCATAAAATGAGAGAGGAAGGCTTCCTTTTATAGTGATCTAGGGCACAAACCTCTAGAGAAGGCCGACATTAGGGAATTAAATTTCAATTAAACTTAACCCCTAGAAATATACCTATATTAAATGCAATTTAAGGATTTACCATTCCAAAATCCAAAATGGCCGACCTGGAAGTGAGAAAACAAATATTTCTGAAACCTGACACCCAAAAATCATGGGAACCTAAAATTTGAAATCTGGGTCAAGGATGAGGTAGACCCTACCCTAGGTCAGGATTGAGGTTGTCACTGACCTAGGTCAGGGTTGAGGTCAACTTTGACCGTCAATGTTGACTTTGACCTTGAGGTCAGAAACCTCAAGACCTCAGTCCAAAATGCTAGGAAATGCAAAAATAAAGTGAAAAATAGAGGTAGAGAGAAGCAGAACGGGGGGAGAAAGTTAGATACATGCAAAGACCTGATCAAGGTGCTTAACATGACCCTAGACCACTTACTCAGAGGGCTAAATTCTCTTATCATGGAAGTGCTTCCATTTTAAGATGATACATTAAGCCCCCACTTTAGCAAGAGTATGGACTCGATGCAAACTCTTGGTAAAGGAGATCAAAAAATGAAAAGATAATCTTATCATAATCAAAGGGACAAAGAGAAACCTCAAGCCCCCAAGGACTCAAGTCTTCATCGACTCCAAGATCACAATAAGAGAGACATCTCTAGAGAGAGAGAGGGTGTGATTATCTCACCCAATGAGAACTTATGTCCCATTGTGAACCACACAAGAAAATGGTGCAGCTGGAAAGATGGAATTGAACCACCTAGTGAATGTGGCTACTCACTAGTCAACCCATCAAGGATTTACCCTTAGGAATATTCTATTCCATAAGAATAAAATAAAATGAAAAAGAGATCCAATCTTAAGGACACCTCCAACCTTAAGGGATCAAAAATATATATATTTGAAACTGGCGGGATCAAGAGATCCTAAAATATGAATCCATGCTTTAAGGATTAGTTACTAATTCAAAAAGGGAGAAAAGGTATCTTGAAAAATAATATATGTGTATCGAAAAGTGTGTGTCTGTGTGTGCAAAAAGTTTTCCAAGTGTATGCCCCCACGTTAAAGTCATTGCTAACACTTTCATAGGAGAAATGGCTTTAACGGAAACATAAACAACTCCACTGATTATGTTTCCATGTCGAGATGCCCCCAAATGAAGACAAATCAAAGGAAATATGATAGAAGCATATAGAGAACATAGAAGGGATCTACCTATCATGGGGTCAGTATGATCATAAGATAATATATATATATATATATATATATTGCAAATGAATTGCCATCATTCCCCAAAGAAAGTAGAACTACAATCACAAAGGAGGAAAGATCACATAAGATATACAAAGAGGAATCTTTTCAGACCATGACATGGAGACCAAAAAGAATCAGTGCTACCACGTCTTGAATCCAAGTAGATTACACAAGGAAATATCTACAAACAATAGCACATTTATGACATAACATGAAACAATGCATAGAAGAATAGAGATACACATAGAGGAATTGTACAATAGTTTTGATTCCTATATCACCTTGCACCAAAAGAGTAAAAAGGGTCATATAAAAGAATCTAACAACATTTATCAAACACATTAAGAGAGAAGCACAGTATAGCAGGAAAACACACAACAAATCTACCACAAAGGACAAGCCAATCAAGCGTGCCACCTAATCTCCCCATCTCGTTGTATATCATTTAGGGAAGGTGGATAACTAGAAAGAGGGACTATATCCAACAAAGTAGGAATGATAGCCAGTTCCAAACAAGGATCCTCTTGAGAATCATAGTGTTTGATACTAGGTGTAAGTGTTAATTGTGATGAAAGCATATTAGGTAAATCAATGTCAATGTCAATGTTAATAGTCTCATATTCATCATTAACATCATCAGTATCATCAAGAGTATCTTCTTCATCAAAATTAATCAAAATAGGATCTAAAATACGAATAGAATCATCATAATCATGCATCTTAACATCATTATTAGTAACAACTTCTTCTAACACATCATGCATAGATTTATCCGAAGAAGGTAGAGATCTTTGAAGAACATAATTATGAGCTTTAGCATGAGCATGACACTTCTTATGATGTTCATTAGCAGATTGATTACATTTTGATTTACTTGAAATGGGTTGAGAACTAGGAGGAACAATCACAAGATCCTTCACAGGTTCTTTAGGAAGATTAATAGGATTATCAGCAATAAGAGGAACCTGATTAACAAAACTAGATGCCATAGTTAAAGGAGGTATGAAAGGTGTAGGCAAAAGACCATGATTTATAGGAGGTATGCTTAATTCAAGAATCTTACGATGTTTATAAGCTTGATATGAATGGAAAATATCATCAGGTCAACAAGGACATGAATTAGGTAATGAAGGCCAAAAGAAATCAAGAGCAGCACAATCTCTAGGCCTATAAGGTTGATATAAACTATGATTAACCATATTCACTTCTTCATCATGAACAAATTTAAGATATTTATGGATAGGTGAAGTAGCAGCATGCATGGCATTCAACCACGGTAAACCTAGCTTAACTTGAAATTGATTAGAAGTAGGAACAACAACAAAGGTAGTGTTCACAATCTTTCCACAAAGTTCAACCGACAAGTTAATAGAACCAAATGATGGATAAAGAAAACCATTGCAAGTTTGAATCCATACATCTAGTGTATCATAAGAATCGTGGTGTAAGATTTTCATAAAAAGATTTTCTTCAGTAATAACATTGACTAAGGATGTAGGATCAACAAGACAACCACTAGTAGGTTTCTGAGAAATCATAGCATAAATATAAAGGGGACCATCAAGAGCTTTAATAGTCTCAGAGTCATCAAAGGTAATCAAAAGTTCCCAAGGTCTTTTATTCTTAGGTTGTTCTTGAGGTTTAGGTTGAGTTTTCAATTTAGGCTTTAGTTTTGGTTGAGGTTGAGATTGAACTTGAGTTTGAATCTGAGGTTGAGGTTGAGGTTGAGGTGGACATAAAGATTGACCAACATGCTCCACTTGATTAACAACATGATTGAGATCATCCATCTTTGAATCATACCCAATTTCCATAGCAGATGGCTAAGAAATGGTATTAGTATCATGCGTAGGTAAAGGATTTGTATAGATTTGAAGGTTTTGACTAGGAGGAGAGACGGATTTGTTCCCACTACCATCAAGATTATCTACAGATAAAGCATTAGAATCAATTAAGTCTTGCACCTTATGTTTTAAAGAATAACACTTCTCAGTATCATGACCATTCTGAATTTGATATTGACAAAAAGCTTTTGGATCAAAATATTTAGATGCAATCCTAGTAGGTAAAAGAGGTCAAATAGGAGGTAATATTAGTAGTTAACAACCTATTCATAATAGCATGTAAAGATTCAGAAAGAAGAGTAAACATACAATTTAATTGAAAAGAAGTGGATGCAGAAGTGGCATTGTGAGATGCAACAACAACTTGATCAGCAAATGCATTCACTTGTTTGTTTATCTTGACATAGTTATTGAATTTTTTAAATTTGTTTGGATTAGGAGCAGTATCACTCTTATCAACTGGAATAGGAGCCATTGGAGTGTTGCTCTCAAATTGACTCACTTGTAATTGATAATGATGAAGCACTGCACAAAGTTGTTCAAAAGAAGTAAATTCAGTAAGCAGAATCTTATCTCTAATATCCTTTTGCAAATTTGAAATAAACATACGTTGAATATCAATATCAGGAACAGGATAGGAAATCTGAGCATACAAATGCTTAAATCTACCAATAAATTTAGTCAAATTTTTTTTAGCACTTTGTTTACAATGCATCAAATCAGTCAAACACACTTGTGGGCCAATGTTGTTTTGAAATTGTTGAGTAAAGATATCGGCCAGTTGTGGAAAGGAATCAATAGAATAAGGAAGAAAAGAACAATACCATTGTAAGGCCTTATCATGGAAAGTCCTAGCAAAGAGTTTGGCTAAAATCCTATGGTCATTAGCATAATCACTACAAAGGATTTGGAATGTTTTAACATGATGAATGGGGTCTCCTTTTCCATTGTAATTCTCAAGATGAGGTATATCAACTTGCTGAGGAACCAGAGTACGAATAATGTCTTGAGACAAAGGACTTCCCATGTCACATGTAGGAACACTAAACTTGTTTTGAGTTAGGGAAGCAAGTTATTGTTGTAAGGATGACACAATTTGAGCCAAACTGATGATTGTTGAATCATTAGATGAAATAGGATGAATAGAAACATTAGAAACACTAGGTAAAGTGTAAGGAGTTGCATGAATGGAAGACACAAGTGGAGGAACACTCGGAACTATAGTTGGAAGTAGATTGGAATAAGTAAAAGGAACATTATGATATGAAGGTTGTGATGTAGGAAAGGACATAGGAGAAACACTCATAGGAATAGAGAGAACCGTCACAGTCACCAAAGGAGTATAGGTAGGAATACTAGGTAAAGTATTAGAAGAGGGTTCTACACTAGTGATAGGAGAAATCAACCCTAAATCTTGAGCTTCTTGAGCTAAAGGTTTAACATGTGAATGCACGAGGTGAGTAATACCACAAAAGAGGTTAACATCTTGATCACTATCACAAAGAACTTTCTTAAGAGCCTCTATAGCTTGAATAGAATCTTGATTATGGTTCTTTTGAATAAGCCAATTACCCTTTTTATCAAGTTTAGTTGAAAGTTTTTGTACTTGTTCAGGAGGAACTTTTAAAGTGTCATCCTCATCATGAGATGAGTGAGAAGATTTTTGCTCCATAATAGGACTGGAATCATGAAGAATCAAATTATCTTCTAGGATCCTAAGGAAAGGAGAGGAAGATTCAAGATCAAAGGCACCCATGAGTCTATGACTTCTTCTAACTGGAATGTTATAAGTACGACTAGTAGTAGTAAAGCTCATAAACCAAATGAACTAAACTAAGAACAAATAAAGTATGAATATTTTTGTATTTTTGAAATCTAATTAGCATGCAAGATTTAACATAAAAGAGAAATCTAATATGATAAAAGAAAATCTAACACCACAAAACACTATAGGGCATCCAATTCCATAAAAGAAAGGAGAGTAAGTATGTCAGGTACACCAAAATGAATAAGGTAAAATGGGATTCACCAAAATGGATAAGGTAAATATGAGATCTAATTCTAAATCCAAATTCCCAAAGGAGAGATCCAAATTGATCAACCAAAAGGTTAATGCACAATCGAATCAATCTATGGATAATGTGAATGAAGGAGAAAACCTTATATTTCCCTATGGATGATATATGTTTGAAAATTGAAATAATTGAAAGGAAAATACTAACCTCGAAATAGGGAAAATCTAGAAAATGCCGATTTCTGATGTCTATGTGCAATTTTGGGCAATTCTGCAACCTGTTTTGGACTGGAAATGTCGAGATGAAGAAAACCCAGAAAAATTTCAACTTTCTGACATCAGGTAGTCTTTGACCCCGATAAAAGGTCAAAAGCTACATTAATATTTTAAAGGTCAACCTTGACTTTTTTCATAGATCTCATAATTTTTCTAAAAAGGGTATCCAAATCCAAGCTCAGATCTAGAGTTCCACACCTATACCTGCAATAAAAAGAGGGTTTTTATTGTTTGTATGGGGGGTTTGCCTTGGTCAAATCCCAATTTGGAATCAACCTTGAAATTGAATTGAAATTTTAATGTGCAAAAACAAAGAAAATGGAACTTTTCACCTTGCTTATGTTGAAGTCCTTGTAGAGGATTCGAATCCTTGAATCCACAAGTAGGGATGCTCCAAAGAATGTAGAATGAATATAGGATGTCTCAAATCAATGGCATTTGATCTTCAACACCAATCTTGAATGGATCTTTGCATATGAGGAGGTTTGGATGAATGTGGAAGGATAAATCTTCAAGGGGGCTCCAAAGAGATTGAATCCTTCAATGGCTAACAATGGATCTCCTTGATGAATGAATGCTTGAACACTTGACTGGATGCTAGGCTTGAGGATGAATGAATTTTTTCTTTCTTTCCTTCTCCTTCTTTCTTTCTTGATCACTTGTTTTCACTTGAGAGCTTGAGAGATTACTTGATTGTGTGATTCATAAAATGAGAGAGGAAGGCTTCCTTTTATAGTGATCTAGGGCACAAACCTCTAGAGAAGGCCGACATTGGGGAATTAAATCCCAATTAAACTTAACCCCTAGAAATATACCTAGATTAAATTCAATTTAAGGATTTACCATTCTAAAACCCAAAATGGTTGACCCGAAAGTGAGAAAACAAATATTTCTGAGACTCGACACCCGAAAATCATGGGAACCTAAAATTTGAAATCTAGGTCAAGGACAAGGTAGACACCACCCTAGGTCAGGTTCAAGGTCATCCCTGACCTAGGTTAGGGTCAAGGTTGACTTTGACCCTCAAGGTTGACTTTGACCTTGAGGTCAGAAACCTCAGGACCTCACTCCAAAATGCTAGGAAATGTAGAAATAAAGTAAAAAATAGAGGCAGAGAGAAGCAAAATAGGGGGAGAAAGCTAAATACATGAAAAGACCTGATCAAGTCACTTAACATGACCCTAGACCACTTACTCAGAGGGCTAAACACTCTTATCATGGAAGTGCTTCCATTTTAAGATGATACACCTGGAATATGGCTCTCAGTGCCAAAGTGTCTTCTCTGGGTTGAATATCATACTCTATACATGTGCCATGGAATGGTACTCTCAATATCCTGTAGATGTACTCTGGGGTCACTATCATCTCCCCCTATGGCAAGTGAAAAGTGTTCATCTCTGAAAGGAAATGCTCGACAAGGGCCCCCAACAATCTATGATTTACCCTAATGTTAGGTATATCATGTAGGTACGATAATCCTAATCCATCAAGGTGTGCTCCCTCTGCATCATCTAATCTCCAAATAGCTCCCCTATAACTAGATGGTGGGATCAAAACATGATATCTGGGAAGTCAACCTATAATGCAAGTGACAACACTTGATCAGTATCTCATTCATGATGGTTTTTCAAAGTAAACATAGCAATTGACAGTATACACCTATCCTAAACTGCCTATCATACATTCTACTTGGCTGAACTTATGCTATTTTATGCAATTTGGACAAACGCTCTGGAAATTTTGCAACAGTTCCCCGTGTGAGGAAACTATTTCCTCATGCGAGCTTTCCCAGCCGCACGAGACTTTACCTCTGTTCATGCAAGAATTCCTCACTGAGGGAGGTTTCTCGCATGGGATCGGTGCACACCTCACACGAGTCTACAAAGGTGCACTTTGTGAGGAAGCCCTCTTTGGGTCTTTCCTTGCACGTGACACAACCTAGGTCCCCACAAGGAAACTATTTCCTCACATGAGGTTTGACGAACTAAGACCTACAAAGCTTAAAATCTAATTTAAATGACCTAAAAAGTGGTAAAATTTTGAAATGCAAAATTATTTATCAACTACTTACAGGTGGGTCATAATCCATTGGTCGTTTGTGTCATCAGGAGAGCTCAAATCCATGAGATCACACTAGAACACTCTCCATTTTTCTCTAAGCTCTCAAATTCGCTAAACATAAAAGTGAATAATGAATTGAAAATGACCCCTCCAAGTCTTATATAGCTTTTGATCTCATTTTCAACAGTGCTCCATTTTGTGCAAAAACTTTACCCTTGGCTAAATTGACCACTTTGAATCCATTTTCGAGATCAAAATCAAAATTGAAATCTGACATCTCTAGATGGCTCAAAATTGTGTTTTAAATTTTTGGGACCAACGTGATCGGATGCTTGTGCAGTTGACCTTCTGATGTCGCATTCTTGACAGAATCACATCTCATCATCATTTTCTCAACTTCTTCATCTTTTTTCATCAAAAGTCAACTCTAGTCAATTTTGGTCAACCATGGTCAAACTTGGTCAACCAAACCTCCAAATCACTTTTGTAACTTCTTGATTCTTTCATAATCTTTTTTGATTTCTCTATCTGCAGCCTATTGTTGTCAATCATCTTTCTAACATGTCATCTTTTGATTTCACTCCCTAGGGGGCAAGATGATTGCATCATTGAATCTTGTCAAATCAGTCTCAAATCTATCTGATCTAAATCAAAGTTCTCATCGCTCAGAGCATCTCATCACTAGGGGCATCTTTGCACCTCACATGTTGTCATGTTGTCATCAATATTTTAGGTATCTGAGCAATCTAACTCAGATCCTTGAGGATCAAGCTTCATTCTGGAGATTGTTCTCAAAATTGGCACATAAAAATAAATCAAAAACAAGATGGTTCTTATGCTTGTTCTATAATATACCTGGGCATTCTTATGCTTGTTCTATAAGCCCACAAGGTTGGGTTTATTTTTATTTTTATGTGATCGAGTGTGTTGGAAATCAAAAAACAAAGTGCATTCCATTAGTTCACTTGCATTGATTAAGCTCATTTATAAGCATTGCTTAAAGTTGCAATAAGTCATCTTCATTAAACCTTGCATTCATTTAAATGTGTCCAACATTTGAATCATTATGTTCATTGCATTAGATTGCATACATCATTAAAATCCATTTGATTTACATTCATTGTATTAATTGGCATTCATTTTAAAAATTCATCTCATTTAGGGTGCATTCTTTTACATCAATATATTAAGTACATTGCCTTAGTTAATTATTAATTACATTCATTAAGATCATTCATCATTAAAGCATATCATTTAGTGAAACATGGCATTATCCATTAAAATTCATTAGAGGACATTCATTATAGTATCATTCATCCATATTTCATATAACATCGACAATCATTAATCATTAAGTATTCATGATCATTACATGATTACATAAATCCATCACATTTGCATATCAAAAGAAATACATTCATTATCCATTACATTACATCATACATTAGTCATTATCCATTTAACACATTCTATATCATTTACATCTTATATATCATTAATCATTAATCATTAATCATTAAATCATTGGATCCATCCATCTATTTTATGTCATACATAAGACAATCATTTAAGCATCAATAGAGCATATGCATTCATTTCAAAAATTGCATTCTAAAAAGCATAAAACAAAGCATATAGGACATAGAATCATCTATATCTGCATATCATGCTAAAAACTAGAAAAGGAAATCCAACACATCATGACATTATATATAGTAAAATCTATCAGACTGAGAATCAGAGTCTATGGTACCATCATCATAAAATGAGCAGAATATTAGAGTCCATCAAATGATCATAAAAGCAATATATGAACATCAATGTCCATCAAAGTGTCAAACTATCAGCATAAGCAACATCAAGAGATCAAAAATGATACAATAAAGAGTCCAATGTCTCGATAATAACAACAAAGAAATGAGATCATGTATATCAAATGGAATAATTAGAAATATCTCAACTAGCCAAACCACCAGCATCATCGGTACTATCAAGACTAGGAGCACTATCTGGAGGATGACTCAAACTCATCTACAATCCATGTTGACTCATAGCTACCATAAAGGCCTACATCATAGAACTAAGCTACCTAACCTCCTATCTAACCTCAGACATCTCTGACTATAGAGCTATAACCTCTAGTGCAACTGTACTAGGAGCTTGCACTGCAGAAGACTGTCGGGGAGGAACGGATGAAGAAGGCATTGAAGAAGATGGAACTAATAATGAGGGAACAAAATTGGAAGAAGAAGGATGCGATGATGAAGATGGCATTGAGGCAGAAAAAGAAGTAGAAGTAGTAACAGGTCCCTGAGAAGGTGGAGCCTATGAAACAACTGGAAGAATAACCAGTTGACTAGGAGGACCCTATGCTTGATCGAGAAAAACCTATGCAATAACTGCATCAACCTCCCATTGACACCTAACTCTAGGTCTATCTACTAGATCCATGGTGACCTAATGGAGTACTCTATCCACATGATGACCCCTCACCTGATCATCAACCCTAGGAGGAATAGGAGCACCAGTAATCAATGGAATATGGACCCTACCTATTCTAGCTCCTTGATGACCACATCGTCCATGCCATCCCCTAATCCTACCACCACCATCTCCACCATCATCATCTCATGCCACATCGTCATCACCATTTGATGCCTCATCAATGGTTGGAACTCTCTTGTAGGATCAGTGAATCAAAGAAAAGGATATTGATGCAACCAAGTAGAATACTCATCAGTGATACCAACATCCATGATGTGTGTTCTCAGAGACCAAGGATGATACTCAATATCTTGAATCTCTTGCACAGTTGTCCCATAATCCACACAGGGACCCCATAATGACCTATCTGCCTGCACACGAGCATACATAGCTACTCCCTATGGCATATCCTATGTGTGCCCATACTGACATAGAACTCTCAAAAAGAAGAACCCCTCAATAACATATTTGGAATGCCCAATCATCCATCAGGGGAAAAACATGTAGGGTAGCTCAGAATCATCCTCAGGCCAAGCCTCACAATCAATAAATGGCCTCCACACAACAGTATCCATGTCATCAATGACACAATGCTAGTTATCAGTCTTACCCATATGGGTATGGATGATAATCCCCTCATACATCCAAGAAAATGGATAACTTTCATGGAAATCTCATGCTATAATAGGACATGCCACTGGGATATGTTCCCAAGTCCAAAGCTGAAGAAGGATAGCTCCTGCAGTAACTGTGCAAGAACATTTGTAAACCACTACATGTAGCTCATGACATAATTGAGCCAAGACACAAGAACCCCAATCAAAGTGACGAGGATGTGCCATCAAATCCTTAAGGATAGGACCCCAACCAATAGCAAATCCATGCCCACGTCTATCAGGAAGAAAGAATCTGCTAATCAAGGTACCCAAAATAGCTGGTAATAAAGGAAAAGAAAGGAACTACACCCAATAAATGTGTGCATCACCGATAGTAGCATCACCAAAAACCTACCAACATGCAGATCCATCATAGAGGGAATCATAATACACCTACTCACCATGGGTAGGTAAACGGAGGATACGATATACATCCTCGGGGGTAATGGTCATCTCCCCCAATGGCAAGTGGAAAGTATTATGGTCTGAGTGCCAACGCTCAGCCATAGTAGTAAGGAGACCCTGATTCACTCAGAATCGAGGAAGATGCAAAAGGAAAGATAAGCCACACAAACTAATGTGATGACAATCCACCACACTTAGATCAGGAATCATGCTCCATGATAATGGATAAGCACCACGAATATGCAACGATTGAAGGAAAACCTACAAAAAGAAAATATCAATCACATCAGAATTGAAATCAATTATTATTTGGATCATTCTAAGTCAATCAAAAATTTAAAAATATCAAATCACAATCAATTTTAATGAGTCTAATCAGAGAGGATGGAAAATTTATCATCACCCATCATCTGAATCTAGATTGACGAACAAATATTTAAACTATAACTAACTCATACTGGCATCTTAAAACTCACTATAAAATCAAGTTGGATACCTTAATCTATCATTTGATTGACAACGTCGAGCAAATTGCAAAGTGGACTTTGGTATTTAAAAATCATTTTTGATAGGGTGAAAGTGCTATTTCAAGCTTTAAAAGTGCTAAAAAGCAAAAGTGTTGTTTAAATGTTTAAAAGTACTATTTTATAGAGCAAAAAAGAAAAAATAGGCAAAAGCCCTATTTTAAAGATCATAAGCGCTATTTTAAAGAGAAAAAGTGAAATAAAAGGTAAAAGCATTATTCTAATGGGCAAATGTGGTTTAGGGCCTAAAATTGGTGGGTATAGGTGCACTTTCAGAACACGAAAGTGCTTGTTTAAAGTTGCAGAAGCGCAACTTGGAGGGTAAAAGTGCTATTTAAAATTGTAAAAGTACTATTTGGATTTAAAAAAGAAAAAAAGGGGTTTTTAACTGGAAAACATCAGATCTTCTGGAATTAAATGCATAAAATGACAAAATGAAGAAGTTCAGGCACTCACCGGTGGTCCATAGCTAGGTGGATGCTGAAAATGGTGACCTCGCTCAAATCTGTGCTCGCAAATTAGGATCGACATCATCAAAAGTCAAAAGAAGGTGAAAAGTAAAAAGTAAAAAGTGAAATTGAAAATGAATAGTGAAAAGGAGATTTTACCCCTTTATATAGGCCATTTTGACCTAAAAAGGGTATCTATGACCTAAAAAGGGGTATCTTTCACCAAAATTGACCCAAGGATCTAAATTTTTCATCTAATCAGCCAAAACAGGGGCATTTGTCATCAAATAGACATAAAATCAATATAAAAAATGAAATCAAAATTCATTATAAATTGACCTAAATCAATGCAAATTGACCTAGATCATCAAAATTTTCAACCATCTATCAAATTTCATTTCATTTCCGAGGGGGCATACCATCGAATAATCAGCATCATCGTCAAAATAGGGAAACAGCCATCAAATCACAGCGCAAGATTTTATCAAAAAAAAATTTGTAAATCAATCAAATGGGGTATCACATCAAAATTAATCATTAAACCAGGTATCACATCAGAATCTTTCATCAAATCAAGCATCATATCAAGGATCACTCATTAGAACAATCATCAAAATAACATCAAATGAACTAACATCATCAAATCTGCATCAATCTCATATCAAATATCAAGAATAGACCATCGAATAACATCAAATGAACATCAAAGATTGACCATCAACAGAATCAGGACCTATCATCAGCAAAATCAGAGTATTCTTTGAATTGACATGCTTCGCACGTCAACTCAAAGAGGGGCATTTGTAATCACCTAAAAATGGACAAAGACAATTAAGTAACAAATCAAAGAAAATCAAGGACAAAATCAAAGCAATTGAATCCAAATGAATATTTAGCCAATCAAAATTAAAATTAAGTCTTCATTCAAGATAAATCAAAATCAAGAGCATTTTAATCAAGTGAAATCAAAGCAATGTGCAATTAATTCTATTAATTGTATAGTTTGAAATTAAATCAAATTCATCCTATTCAAGGGGTACATGGCTAAATAAATGAATTTAAATCAATTAATAAATCCTAATTTCTTTCAACAACCCAAAAGGGGAGGAAATTCAATCAACCAATAGGATTTGAAGAAATGCATTCACATGGATCAAGCCAAATTCAATCTCAATCACTCAAAGTGAAAGAGCATCTTGTCCCTTCATCTTGTCTAGTTGTCCCAAGCTTTGAGGACACAAGCTTTGCATTTTCTTCAAAGGGTGGAACCAAAACTCAACTCAAGCTTAATCATGATCAACTCTACTACACCCCCTACCCTTGCCAAATCCTATATAAACAAGGAAAAATCACTCATAATTCATATCCACAAATCTGAGAATTGCATCTAACCTCTTGCAAATTAAAGCTAGAAAGGCATTTTAGAAGTTAATTTGAGTATTTCAATTTGGAATTGATTAATTAGCTTAGCTTTATCACTCACTTCTCATTCTAGGATTGTCATTAATGGAAGCTTTCTAAGAGCTTCACCATTAACACTCTTAGATAGAGAGCCATAGGATGATTAATTGTGCTTTATTTGCTAAATAGAGTTACTAATTGTGGTTATTTAGTTTCTATTTCATTTATTGTATGATACTAATTCTATGAAGGTACATTTCTTTGTACACATATTAAATTTGAGCTTACCAAGCTACAACATTTACTTACATAGTTGTAGAATACATGTTTGGTATGTGTATGACATATTTTCATATTGTTTGTGTTTCCATCAATGCTAAAGGGAAAGATTGATGAACTACAACTGATTGGATATCTGAATGAACTGAAGAAATAGTGATTAGAGATCACTGAGCTACTGAAATGATATGTAAGATGATTAACTCAGTCAATATGTTGTCATTGATGTCAACTAATTTTGACAGTACTTATCATGTTAGTTACAAACATCTAAACATCTGTTAAAGCAAGAAAAGATGAAGAACTAAGATATCTACATGAAGAAAATATGGATATGATAGATAAGGATAAGGTAAACATTGGATAACTCATTGATGAGTCTATGGCTTTATATTGTTGACTTGAGCATGTTACATTAATCTATTATGAAGAAGAGATTTGAAATTGAACAAGTCAATGTGGTTGGTAATTGAAGATTTTTGTATACACCGAAACAGTGCAGTGTATACCGAGTGATAGTATTAACCAAGCTAGTTTAGCTAGTTATCACCAATGCATTTCTATATCAACCGAGTGTGGATGAAAACATTAAATGCTAAGAATAGCTGACTGAATTTGATGAGCTAGAAATTGTTATGATTTTGAGATTAAGGATGAAGTTTGTTATGAGATCCACGGCTGACAAAATTCAGAGAAGATCTAAAGGATGAGATTGAAATGTGTTATTGACACATCTACCGAGGAAGGTTTAAGAGGAAAAATAGATGAAGGAGATTAAGAGGCAAAATCTAATGGCTGATATGAAAATGGTTTATTTGTCTATATAAGAGATATGAGTTTCATTTTTTAAACATACCAGAAAGAAGAAGACTGCAGAGATTTCACGTGAAGACTTTATCCATGCATGTCTGATCAAACTAGTTAGTGAAAGAACCCAGACTGCAGACATTACCGAGCGTTAGAGAACAAATTATCGAGTGAAAGTAAGTTGATGAATATTGAGGAAGTGAATTGATTAATGATCAGAGGATATTTGTATGGGCTTAGCATAGATCTGAATATTTGTAATTGAGTTGTATTTGAATCAAATCAGTATTGTATTAGTTTAACCATTAATTCAGAAAATCTCTTAACTAAGTGGACTTAACAGTCTTATGTTCTACCCTATGACATTCGTTGAATGTAAAGTGATATCTTGTTGACCCCATAGTGAATGATGGTCAAAAGTTAACTATTAGTGATAAATCCTCTAACTAGGTCACACATAACATTGTGTATTGCAACCTTGGGTTGGCTCTTCACCGAGCTCACTTTAGAAGAGTGAATTATTTTGGGTTACCAGTCCCAAGAGGTTTTCCCCTTAGTAGGGTTTCCATGTTAAATCATTGTGTTATGTGTTATTTGTGATGATTGTTTTTTTATCATACTTTACATATTGCATAGTTGATTTGGTTAATAATCACAATTGGATAATTATTGGTAATTGATAAACTGAACAGACAGATTGATATTGTATGTTATTGAGCTACATAATTTTTTGGAATTATTTTATAAGGTACATCTTGGTATTTAGGACTGTAAGATAACTGATCTAACTGATTCACCCCCCTTCTCAGTTATTCTAATAGTAATTTCTCCATGTAAGGAGTGACCCCACCCATCTTGAGCTTGTCCCAGACTTTATCCTCCTTCAATTTACACACAGACGGTTCTTATCATTTCAGTTTACCACCCATTTTATTAGATACCCAGTGACCAGTCTTAGGCATAGGGAAATTAAATTTACCAAAATTGCTAAAATAAATGTAGAGCAAGAGAGTACTAACTAAGGCCACCACTTTAATAGGATTAAAGAAGACAATGAAGATGTAATTCCCACACTTTATTTTATTTATGCCCTATCCTTGAAGCGTGTGAGGCTAAGGACTTCATTACTTAAGCCTTGATTTCCTTGCCACAAACTAACATCATCACTACGAGTTCCCACATTCGCTAGGCTGTTAGCCACAACATTTGATTCTTTGAACACGTGGGTGACATAGGTGTCCTCAAAATAATTTAAATACCTTTTAATCTAGGTAATGATGTGACTCGTATTCCATGGTGGTTTATGATTACCATTGATGCAGTTGATGGTATTCATAGATTCTCCTTCCAACCATAGTTTAGTGCAATTTTGATCCTTCGCAAGCTTGTAAGCATCAAGGGCATCCATTGCATCAGCCACGTCGCTAGATTGGGATCCAATAGTTATAGCAATAGCAACAACACAATAACCTTGGGGATTTCTAATAATTCTCCCACATCCAGCAATGTCTGGGTTACCCTTCGCAAAACTATCAAAATTGGATTTGTACCATCCAAGAGGGGAAGAATGCCAGATAGCACCATCATAATTACTGACAATAGTCTTAGTTATAGAAGAGAAACTCCACTGATTCAGGACGTCCTTATCAGTAATGCCTTCCATTATTTTAGGTCTTTTCTCACAAGCCAAGTGAATGTTTTTAGCAATACTTCTAATAGCTTTAGAGCTAACTAGCAAAGGCGTAGAGAGATTATTTTTGAAGATCTGGTTGTTTCTTTCTTTCCATACCCTCCAAATAACATAGGGCACAATGTAATTCTAGATCAATTTACCCAAATTGTGAGAAAAAGGAGAGTGCCATTGGGATATGAAATACTTAATGGAGTTAGGGAGCACCCATCTAATATTTTAGTGTTGTATCACAACTGACCAAACCTCCCTCAAAAATATGCAGTGTAAAATAAGGTGGGAGGAAGATTCTACATCTTTCATGCAGAGGTAGCATCTGTTAGGAAGCATCTAGCCTTTCTTAGCCAAGTTCTCGATAGTAAGCACTTTATCCTAAGCAAACAACTAGTAAAAATGTTGTTTTGGGGGATAAGGGAAGGAGTCCAAACCTTAGCCCAAAAGGGCTCTGAGTCAAACGTGGAAGCTAAAGAGTACATTGATGCCGCCATGAATTTGTCACTAGGATTGGGGGACCAGATGAGCCGATTGTTGCAATTCTCATTAATAATCTAGGGGGTCAAGTCAAGATCAACAGTTTTCAACTGGGGGTCAATATCATAGAGGCTAATCCACTTATTGTTTCTCTAGTAATCTGAGACTTTTCTCCCAATTCTTCTAGTAAAGATGTCAGCAAGATGGGCCAATTCATTAGATTGGATGAGAGGTTTGTCTTTAATCCAAGGATCTTCCTAGAAGTTGATCTTCATGTCATTACCAATTGTCCAACTAACACCTTTGGCAGCAAGAGTTTTAGCTTTCAGAATATTGTTCTAGATGTAAGAACCATGGACATTGAGAGGGAGCAAAAGAAAGCTTCAATGCTAGGGGTGGCAAAAAGATATTTAGATTTGAGAATTCTATTCCACACTTTTTCCTCTTTGAAAATTCTCCAAATTTTCTTAGCCTGCAAAGCCTAATTCATATCTTTAATTTTCCTGATGCCAAGACCACCATACTTAATAGGTTTGAAAACATTCTCCCAGGTCACAAGATGGGCCCTATTTTTCTCCTCCATGCCAGACCACAAAAATCTTTTCTGCAATCTCTCAATGGTGTAAACAATCTTAGAAGGGATTTTGAAGAGGCTCAAAGCATAAACTGGAAGATTCTAGAGGGAGGCTATAAGTAGGATAATCTTCCCAGCTTAGCTGAGGAGGGACCCTTTCCAACCAGCAAGCTTACAATTGAATTTATCAACAATACTATTCTAGAAGAAATCTGGGGGTTTTAGACCTAGGGGAAGACCCAAGTAGATAGAAGGGAAAGAGGAGATCTTACAGCCAAGAATGGTTGCCATTTTTTGTTGTTTAGGCAAGGGGGTATTGACAAAGAAAAGAGAAATTTTCTCCCAATTGATAAAGTTTTTTTTAGTTAATTTAATTTATATTTATAAATTCATTTTTTATATATATAATATAAAAGTGTTTATATATGTCTATATATATATATATATAGTTTATTTTTTATTTAATCTCATTTATTAATTTATTTTAATATAATATTATCTTTAAAAAAATTGATATTTGGTTAGATGTATTTAAAATATACTTTGATAAAATAGGTATTTTTGGATTATAAATAAATATAATATAGTTGTTTTTTTATGTGTCCTCTTTTAATTAAACAGATTTAATATGGTAACAACACCATTAGGTATTTGACTTTCTGGTTAATACATTCATTAACTAATATATTTTTTAGGGCAAGTGAGTTAAATCAAACTAATGAATTTTAATGTCCTTCTAGCTGAATTACCAATGAAACATATAGTAAGCTTCTATCAAATTTCATTCTACATCAATAATGAATTTATAAAGTAAGAACTAAATTTTGCACCTCCTACTCAGTTATGTAATGTGTATGCTAATATAATGAATATAATAATTATTAGCCTTTAGTTTTAAACTGATCCTTAGTATTATATGTATGTTTTACGCAGGGAACTTATATTTCATTTTGATTTCCTTTCGTTCATTGTTATCATACTCTTGCAACTAGGGGAATTATTCTTAGATAACTTGGACTAGGTTGTAGTTAGGCAAATTTTAGTCAACTTGAAACCTTACCTAAACTTATACCTTTAGCATCTTCAGAAAAACCTGATCAGTAGGATCGGTTGGATTTAACCAACCCTATCCACATTGTAGAGTGAGGTTGGCCAACCCGGTTATGTTAGTGAGATCACTGCATGACCTCATTGGCCATGATGCCCCTCATTTTTCATCACGGTTATTCCAACCTAGTGTGAACCCCTTCATCGTAAAACTCTAAGTTTCAAAAAAAAAAGTGTTTTTCTTAGTTCATATTGGGCATGACATTTGGTATCAGAGCAAAGTTTTCAACACTAGGACCTTCAACCATTTGTGTTTCACTTATAACATTGCACTTTTGTGTAGGATTCTCATTGTCACATGTAATGCTCATAGACTTGGATGAGGTCGTAGGTGTACCCCTTTGGTATGTGGGGATAGGGAGTAGGGGCAAAGGTTCCTAGGGGAAATTAGGATCCCCTTCCCAAGCCACCTCCTAATCAGAATCATGACATCTTAACTAGATTGTAGAACCTAGTAGGCATCATTCAGTAGAGGTTACCACCTATAGTACAATAGGTAGAGCAGTAGATCTTAGAGGGCCATAGGAAAATCAGCAGGGAAAGGAGTGGGATTTTGCCACCTAAATAGATTGAGGGTTAGGCAAATCATGAGGTTGAGTTCATACACTAGTTAGAGAACCCACATGACTTGGGGACTTGTGTCATTGTGAGAGAGACCGATGATATAGGGGATCAGATTAGCGAGTTATTACGAATCCATCCTCCTCTATTCTTGGGATCTACTAATGGTGTCAAATTCAAGGCATGGCTATTGAGTTTACAATGATGCTTTGGGTTACATTCCTATGGGATAAATCTAAAGGTGTGACTTTCCATTCATCTACTTTGAGAGGGAGCCTCTACTTGGTGGCAACAGGAGGAGGCCATGGGTGGCGTGAGTATAGATACACTCACTTGGGAGACTTTTCTCAATAGGTTCAGAGATAGATACCTTTCAAAGCACTTTAGATAGTGAAAAATAGAGGAGTTTCATGACCTTCAGCAGAGAGGCCTTACTATGATGCAGTATGAGAGTATATTTATCAAGCTCCTTCCTTATGTTGATTACATGAAGGACAAGAATCTACGTATGCATCATTTCATCAAGGGTCTTAATGTATCTCTTTAGGGCCAAGTCCATCTAGCATTTCCTACCACTTTTAGAGAGCCAATTGATAGGTCACTAGTTGCCAAGGATATTCATGGCAGGGCACAAGACTCTCAAGATTAGTTTCAGAACTAAAACCACTCTACCCAATCATCAGGACAATAGAGACCCCCTTGGAAGGGGAATCATGGACATTCAACAGGGTCCTTTAAGGGCCAACAGTCTCAGTAGTGACCCCAGTAGGATTCTAGGCAAAAAATTTCTCAAGGATAGCAAGGCTATAAGCCCAAGCAGTGGAAATCTCAAGATCCTAGGTAGCATCAAAGGTCATAGGCCCCTTACACACATCCATCTAGGACTCAGCATTCCTCTAGGGGTGGTTATAGTGGAGCCAGTAGGAATGGAGGTTAGCAATAGTCTAGGTCTCAAGGATTGTAGGTACAGACATGAGGGCCATGTTACTCTTGTGGTAGTATGGGACATCTAGCAAGAGAGTGCCCACAAGGATAGGCAATAAGAAGCTAGAGAGGGGATACTTCAGAGCCAACAATAGGTGATATGGGTAGGTCTCACAGGTTATTTGCAATTGTTGATAACCATCAGGAAGAGCCTTAGGCCATGGTCATTGAGGCTGCAAGTATGATTTGAGGCATCAGTGTTACTATCTTGTTTGACTCATGAGCCATAGACTCCTTTATATCTCCTTTTGTAGTGGAGCATTGCGGGCTGGTGGTAGTTAGACAGGATGTCAGTTGGGAGGTTGAGTTAGCCTTGGGGACTAGGGTGTCTATTGGTTCCTTGGTTCATGGTTGTCAGATTCATATTGGAGACATGATCATGATATCTGATCTTCATATTACCCCTCTAGGTTCTTACGATGTAGTCCTTGGAATGGATTGGCTATATGCTCACAATGCCAAGATGGATTATCAATAGAAGAGGGTAGAGTGTGTTGATGATCATGGTACTCCTATGGTGATACTTGGGGTACAGAGACATGCATCTCTTCACATGATTTCCATTATGTAGCTTAGACAGTGCATGCAGAAGGGATGCTAGTTATTTTTCATTAACATTAATGATAGAGAGGAGGATTTAGAGAGAGAGCCCTTGCTCAAGGATTATCCTATCCTACAAGAGTTTGCTGATGTATTTCCTTCTGAGCTACCTAGTATGCCGCCACCTAGGGTAGTTGATTTTCATATAGACCTTGTGCCAAGAGTCAAGCCTATATCTAGAGCACTTTACCAGATGACTACACATGAGCTCAGTGAGCTCAAGATTCAGTTTGAGGAGCTCTTGAAGAAAGGGCATATTCGACCTAGTGTATCACCTTAGGATGCACCAGTGATATTTGTGAAGAAACAAGATAGATCACTTAGGTTGTGCATTGATTATTGATAGATGAATAAAGTAACTATTAAGAATCGATACCCACTCCCCAGGATCGATGATTTATTTCATCAGTTTTAGGATGCTCAAGTATTCTTGAAGATAGATCTAAAGTTTGGGTATCATCAGTTGAGGATTGTGGAGATTGATATCCATAAGACTTATTTTCATATGATGTATGGTCACTATGAGCTCACCATGGTGTCGTTTGGCCTCACGAATGCTCCATTTGTGTTCATGAGCCTCATGAATGGAGTATTTCATACATTCTTGGATGATTTTGTGGTAGTGTTTCTTGATGACATTTTGATATATTCTCATGATGAGAAGGAACACAAGGAGCACCTGAGGTAGGTTTTGTAGCACTTGGGAGAGAATCAATTATATGGTAGCATGTCAAAGTGTGATTTATTTAGACCAGAGGTGCATTATCTTGGTCACGTTATATCAGGAGATAGGATCTCAGTGGATCCATCGAAGATTAGAGTCATTATAGATTGGCCAGCACCCACTAGTGTCACTGAGGTTAGGATTTTTATGGGACTAGCAGATTATTATAGATGATTTATGGTAGTATTCTCTAGAATAGATCATCCCATAACTTCCCTTTAGACAAAGGGGAAGAAGTATAAGTGGATAGAGAAGTGTGGGGGATCTTTTCAGGAGCTCAAGAGAGCCCTCACTAGTGCACCAATCTTAGAGGTGCCCAATCCTTCAGTAGATTTTGTGGTATATACAGATGCTTCATTGGATGGTTTAGGAGAATTCTTTATGCAGGATAGTCAACCTATAGCTTTTGAGTCTAGGAAGATAAAGATTCATGAGATTAATTACCCTACTCATGACCTAGAGCTCATAGTGGTGGTTCATGCCTTAGTGAGATGATGACACTTCCTTCTAGGTCACTGATTTGAACTTCATTCAAATCATTGAAGCTTGCAGTATATATTTACACAGCCTAATCTTAATGCTAGGAAGAGGAGATGGATGGAGTTCTTATGCGAGTATGATTTTGATGTCCATTACATCAAGGGGAAGGAGAACATAGTTGTCGATGCCTTGAGTAGAAGGAAACATGAGCTCTCATTTATGACCACTAGTAAAAATCTAAGGGAGCATATCTTGTATCATTTACCTAAGAATGGGTTGTATACAAAGTTTTGTTAGTTAATCTATTCTCAAAGACCTCTTGAGGGGAAGTTTGCATATTATTCTCTAGAGACTGATGGGTTTCTATGTTGTAAGAGGCCAATCTATGTACCTTCTATCGGTGAATTGTGAGAGTTTATTGTGCTAGAGGCTCACATAGAGCCTTATGCATCTCATCTGAGAGTTAAGAAGTTGCATTCTGATTTGAGATAGTTGTATCATTGGCCAGGCATGAGATTAGATATTTCTAGCATAGTTGCTAGATGCCTAGAGTGCTAGAGGGTGAAGCCAAAGAATAGTCATCCAGGTGGACTCCTACAGCCACATGGGATACCTGAGTGGAAGTGGGATACTATTTCCATGGACTTCATTGTTGGTCTCCCTATTTCCTCTTATTGTCATGATTCCATCATGGTGATAATTGACACATTGACCAAAGTCACCCACTTCTCACCTGTTTGCACCACATTTATAATGCCAGCAATGGTACAGGTGTTCTTGAAAGATATTTTTAGGCTACATGGAACTCCTTATAAGATCATTTCAAATAGAGACTCACTTTTTACATCCTCCTTTTGGAGATAGCTTCAGGTTACATTTGGCACTAGGCTCAATTTCAATACAGCATACCACCTCCAGATAGATGGTCAGACAAAGAGAGTTAATTAGGTTTTTGAAGAAATGTTGTGCATATATGTGATGGACCATCAGGTCAAGTGGGGGAGTATCTTCATCTTATCAAATTTTCCTATAATAATGGGCATCATTCTTCTATAGGGATGTCACCATATCAGGCCTTGTATGGTAGACCTTGCAGGACACCACTGATTTGGGAAAGGATTAAGGATAGAGTATCTATTGGGCCTCAATTGGTCAAAGATATGGAGCATCGAGTGATTTTGATTAGAAAGTGGCTTAGAGAGGCTCAAGATACACATAAGAAATTTGCAGATGTGAAGAGAGTAGATCAAGAGTAACAGTTGGAGACAAATTTTTCCTAAGAGTGCGCCCACATAAGAGTCCAATCTACTTTGGAAAGGGCTCTAAGATGGAGCCTCAATTTGTTGGACCTTTCAAGTTCTTGGAGAGGATAGGACCAGTTGCATATTGTCTAGCTCTGCCACCCAACCTATCATGCATCCATGATGTGTTTCATGTTTATGTGTTAAAAATATATATATATGATGAGTCTCACATTATAGATTGGGATGCCTTGCAAGTGGAGTCAGACGGGAAGCTATCCTTGGAGCCCATTCACATTTTAGCCAAACAGACCCTAGCACTTTGAGCTAGAGAGATGGACCAGGTTAGGGTCCAATGGGATTGTTATGATGAGGTCACGACTTCTTGGGAGGATGTAGCATAGATGAGATCATAGTACCCATACCTTTTTTATGAACTCCAGAAGGAAGTTCATGCCTAGAGGGAGAATGTGAGGTCCCACCCCGACCTATTATAGCACTATTGACACATTCATATTTTGATACAATTATGATCAATTTGACACTGACTCATGTTATTTATGCCTTATGATGATTTATATTATGTGGATTTTACTTGTGATGGTGATTAGGATCTAGATCATATATGTTGATTATGTTTTGATTACATAAAAGAAGGTTTTGAAAGGACCCAAAACCTTTTACATCAAGATTATAGAATAGTCATTTAAGCTTCAGAAAGACAAGTGCAACAGCACCAAAAAAAGCCACATAGAAGAGTCCTTAAGAAAAAAGAATAGAAAAAAGACAAAGGACAGCAAAAGAACAGCAAGACAGCAAGTTGTTGTCTAAACATATTTCATAATTTTTGCTGCCTGATCAGCCAGCATCTACATGTTAGCTGCAGAAATTTTTAGATCTTCAATATCATTGTTCTTCTCATCTTCCATCTTCTTGAACCTAGATCTAGTACATCTATTGGGACCTTGCTCATCTTTTGCCTCAATGATCACTTGCTCCCCTTTCCCTTGGTCCAGCTTATCCACCAGGATCTTCACATGTTCATTCGACACCTTAAGGATAGCATAGCTATGCTCTGCTATATTCCCAATTGTTTTCTCCATCTTTTCAATTCTATTTTCCATTATCTCAATTCTTTTTTTCATTCCTTCCCTATTACCAATTTTTGTCTCCATGGCAATAATTCTATCATTGAAGACAGTGAGCCCCTCAGCCCTACCGACAGTCTCAATGAGCTCATCAATAGTTTGGCCCATGGTTTTCTCCCCTAGGTTCATCTTTTTAAGGACCCCTGTCTCTTTTTGGAGCTGATGGATATGGGTCTTCATGGCTGTAATGTTCATTTTCATATTACTAAGGGTTGTCAAAAAAGCCAGACAACCCAGATGCTCAAAATCCTTGTTCCCTCCCTTCATCTTCTCCTTGGATTTCTCCACTTTATCCTTCCCCATGTTGACTAAGTCCTACCCCTACCCATCTTTCTCAATATTAATCACAACTTGTACGACATCATGCAGAATATTTTCCTTGACCAACACATTTTTCTCGAGCCACACTCTCTTCCACAGCAGGGTTTTTGTCCACACGGTCATCCTAATTATTTTTATCCTGAGAAGAATCCTCATCAGAGGAGATGAAAACCCTTTTAGCAATTTTCTTCTTCTCTTTTTGTTCTCTAGTGCACTTACCAATGGGCTCCATTCTATTTTTTCCCTGCTTCTTGGAGCTTTCCTCCCTACTCTCCTCTTCCTCCAAATCCATCTCCGTGACTAAGTCCTCCACCTTACTTTTCTTTCTTTTTCTTTTGGGAGTGGAATCCTGAAACTCATCAGAGTCACTCTCATCTTCTTTTGTTTCCTCCATAAAGGGCTCCTCAGACTCTTTCCCATCAGTTTCATAATCTTTGAGGGCTTTCCTGTTAAAATGGGGCCTTTCCACCTTCTTTGATTTCAAAACCTCATAAATGAGGACCATGAGCCCTTCATGGAAAGCATGATCACCCTCTGGGTCCCTTTTCTAGTTGAGGATAGAGGCATTCAAAGAGCTCAATAGGTAAAAAAGGAAGTTAATTTTAACCCCGTGCCTAAAATGATTCAGAAGAATTAGATGACGGTTGTAAATTTTAGTATAACGACCATCAAGGGTAATGTAACCAATAATCACAAACAAAACAAGACTTCAGGGTCTAGAAATACTCTTAGGATTAAAGTAAGAGTTGTCCACCTTTACCATACATTTCCTCTCCTATTCCAAGGCTTTGTCCAAGATCTTCCTATCCTTGTAGAAGTTAATGCCCTCAATCATCAGACCCGTCACTTCAGTTATTATATCCTCAGTCACCTCGATGTTTTGCATACCAACCATAAAAATCCCCTTATTCTAGGATTTGATGAAGTTCCTGGTCACAGCAACTTTCCCTCCATGCAGTTTCTCCATGTAAACCACCACACCCCCATCTTTAAGAATTTTCTAGACCTCCTGGTTTTGGCTCCATTCACTACAGTTCCCCAGCTCACATCTTCTCTTCTTTCCTCCCATAGCTTTGTAAAAGTCCAAAAATCCCTTCTCAAAGTTAATCCCAACACTCTACAAATTATACTTCGAGTGGTAATAAAACCTTTTGATATCTAAAAAGACCCACAAATCATGCCAAAAAGCCCCAATTACTATCTCAGAATCACCCCACTATCCTTCATGTACATCACACAAACTTCTTTAATCAATACTCATTAATATGCTCTTCATTCAGAATGTGTTGCTTACTAATCACCCGCTCCTTATTAATTAGTGATGTCCCTTCAAAAGGGAGTGCGGAACCATCATCCCACTCAATATCCACCTAGCTTTTACAAGCCACATTCACAGCCCAGTCAACAACCAAGTTGGCCTCCCTAAAGTTATGAGTTATCAAACATTCATCAAAGGATTCAATAATTTTTTTAACCTTTCTAATAACATTGGCTATATTCCACGATGGGGTCATAGTCTTCTTCAAACATTTAATAATATTTAGGGAGTCCCCTTCAATCCAAACTTTAGCATAATTTTTCCTCTTAGCTAATATCAAACCATAAAGGGTAGTGTTAGCCTCCGCACCATGGTTGGTATTGGATCCTATAGGAATGTCCATGGCCCCTTTGTAGTTCCCATAATCATCTCAGATCACTATGCCACATCCCACACTTCCCGGGTTGCCCTTAGAGGCACCATCAAAATTGACTTTAATCCATCCATTAGGGGGACAATCCCATCTAGCCTCATTTCTCAGACTATTTTTGGTATTCTGAACCTTACTTCCTTCAAGCTTCCAATTATTATAGACTTTAGACTCCCAGTCATCCTCTGAGTCCTCATAATTATTGATCAATCCCACATTTTCCAAAAGAGATCTTTTAATCTTATGGAAGATTATAGCCCAATTAGACTCCTTATTTCTAAAAATTCTATCATTCCTTTCTTTCCACACCCCCCAACACATGAAAGGAAGGAAGAAGTTCCAAAAATAGATTAAGAATTTGTTATTAGTAGGTGGCTTCCAACAAGTGAACAACTCCTAAATGTCCTGAGGAAACACCCACTCCATATTCATCAAATTCAAGACTTTCCCCCAAATTTTCCTAGCAAAAGAACAGTGTATAGTCATATGGTTGATATTCTCCTCATCTTTTTTGTAGAGATAGCACCTATTGGTTAGAACAAGGCCTCTTTTCCTGAGATTGTCAATTGTTATAACTTTATCCTACAATAAGATCAAAAAAAAAAATTACTTTTAGGTATTAAACCCTTATACCAAGCCTTAGCCCAACAAGGTTCAGGGCTATCTTCAAAGTTTTGCATGTATAGAGAGGAAACTGACAAAGAGCCACTTGCATTATATTTCCAAATAAGAGTATCCCCTTCATCAACAAGAAAGATAGCATTCAAAAGTTTATTCAAATTTCTAAGAGAGGGATCCACCCTAGCCAAATCAGTCCATTTATCCCCCTCCCAGTAGTCAGCCACATGAATTCCCAAACACTATTTGCATTGAATCATCTTTTCCTTCTAGATTGGAAACTCAATGAGAGACTTATCAAGAATCCAAATATCTTCCCAAAAAAGAATATTCTTTCCATTACCGACCTTCCATTTGATAGCCTTTTTGATCAAATCCTTTCTTCTCAAGGCATTGTTCCAAATACAAGATCCTCCTTGGACAATTTCATGGTTCAAAAAATTGTTGAAATCAGTGTTGTCCCTATTATATTTATTGTGCCATATGGTGCTCCATTCCCTAGAGTTCTTGAACAATCTCCAAAGGAGTTTGGCCATAAGAAAGTCATTCATACTTCTTATAGTGTGGAGACCAAGACCCCCTTTCCTAGTAGGTTTACAAACCTTCTCCCAAGCTATGAGAGCCATTCTTCTTTTTTTTCCACTTCAAACCAAAGGAAGTTCTTTTGGATTTTCTCTATACTTTCAAAAAACTTCCTAGGTATTTTAAAGAGACTCAGAGCATAAAGAGGTATACTTTGGAGGGTAGCTTTAAGCACCACAATCTTACCAGCCTAGCTAAGGAGACCACCCTTCCAACCAGCTAAGCTCTTGTGAAATTTATCAATCATATCTCTCCAAAAAGAGTCTGAGGGAACAAGACAAAGAGGTAGGCCTAAGAAAGAGCTTGAGAGATAGTCAACCTCACAACCCAAAACTCTTTTTAACCTTTCTTGTCTTTTTTTAGGAACATTAATGAAGAAAATAGAACTCTTGTTCCAGTTAATACTCTGACCCGTGGCAGCAGCATAGTTGTCAAGGGTTTCTTTTATAGTGTTACCATTCTTAATAGTGGCTTCACCCATTATTATGGAATCATCCACAAATTTTTGGTGGGAGAAAATCAAGTCCTTAGAAGAAGGTTTCAAACCTTTAAAATCACCTTTATTAATTAATCTGCCAATGTGTCTACCCAAGCATTCTGCCAAAATAAAAAACAAAATTGGAGATAAGGGATCCCCATGTCTAAGACCTCTCGAGGACTTGGAAAAAGGAGTAGGAGAGCCATTCACAAGCATAGAGAAAGTAGTAGAGGAAACCAAACAATGTATGAGATCTCTACTCCTCTTATTGAAACCAAAAGCCTCAAGAGTAGCCTTCAAAAAATCTCAATCAACCCTGTCATAAGCTTTAGATAAGTCAAGTTTCAACAAAAACCCTTCCTTCTTTGAAATAGTCAAGGAGTGAATATTTCCATGGACCGAAATGATAGAATCCAGAATTTGCCTACTAGGGACAAAGCCATTCTGCTGACCAGAGATAAGAGAAGGAAGGAAGAGAAGAATTCTAGAGGTAAGGACTTTTGATATAATTTTATACACCAAGTTGCAAAGACTAATAGGTCTGAACTAGTCCATACTATCAGCCCATGTTTTCTTTAGAATCAAGGCAATGAAGGTACCATTAAGTTCCTTGAGAATCCTTCTAGCCCCAAAAAATTCTTTAACTACATCTGTAACATCATCTTTCAAAATCCTCCAGTATTTTTGGAAGAAAAAGAGAGGATAACCACTGGTCCAGGGGCTTTATCACCTTCAAAGGATAAAATAGCCTTGTGAATCTCATCCATAGAAGGGATAGCAGTGATAGCTCTTTTTTAATCATCATTCAAAATTTAGGGGATACCATCCAATAGTTCTTCTTGGCATTCCTTATCCAAATCCTTAGCTTTCTTTAAGAGTTCCCCAAAAAAATCATTTGCTTCACCTCTAAAATCCTCCTCATTTTCATTAATGGTACCATTAACCTTAATTTTAGAGATTTTATTTCCCATTCTATGTTTCACTATGGTCATGAAAAAGTATTTAGAGTTCTTATCCCCTTCCTTTAAAAAGATCTTTATAGACCTTTGCCTCCAAAAGCATTCTTCTTTTGAAATAATGTCATGGTATTCAACCAGTTTAGTATCTTCCTCATCTTTAGTAAAAAGGCTATACCCATCTTTCTGAATACTATCATGAATCTCCTTCAGCTCTTCAAAAATTTTCTTTTTGTTAGTAAAGATATTTCCAAAGGTCTCTTTGTTCCATTTCTTTATATTATACTTCACATTTTTTAGTTTCTTTGTGACTTTGAACATAGCCATTCCTTTAACCCTAATACTCCACCACTCCTCAATCAGCTTTTCCAAGTTAAGGTGAATAGTCTACATTTTCTCAAAGTGAAAAGGGAAGTTTCTTTTCAACCCATTGAAATCAGCACTGATGGTGATTGGGTAGTGATCAAACCCAACTCCTATATGGGCAGAAAGAGAATAAGAATACTTATTGAACTAATTGCTACTTGAAAGAGCTCTGTCAAGTTTGACCTGAATTAGCTCTCTCCCCACTCTCCTGTTGGTCCAAGTATAATTAATCCCTTGAAAATCAATGTCATGTAACTCTTGGCTGTCTATAAACTCCATAAGATCTATTCTGTTATCCAGATTGGGTTGGTTGCCCCCAAACTTCTCATTTTCCTTTAAGGGAGTGTTAAAGTCCCCCATAATGATCCATTCTTCATCAGTAAAATCTCCTTTGTATCTTGAAACATCCCTCCAAATAGATTTCCTCCCCCACCTAGTATTCAGAGCATAGATATTAGTCAAAACCCATGAAGTGCCATCTCTAATATGCCAGAATATAATGTTAGTCATGTTATTTTCTTGGGATATCACTTCCCCCTTAATGAAATTGCAATTCCAACTTGTCACTATACCCCCTGAAGCCCCCTCCACATCAGTTCCAAGGGAAAGACCATTATTAAAAAATTGGAGTTTCTCAACTTCATCCTTAGACATCTTAGTCTCTTGAAGAAGTATAATATCGGGTTTATTATCTCTTATCATGTTTTTTACCATGCTTTTCTTGTGAGGATTATTTAATCCTCTTACATTCCAAGAAATAAACTTCATTATTTATGGAATGGACCAAACTCTAGGATGGTTTTCTGACTACCATTCGCTAAGCTCTTACTGGTCTCAAGAGCTCTCTTTTTTTAATTTGATGGCCTTCCTGGGGAAACATGGGGAGCTCCCATGTCTCCATTCTTACTACTCCTAGTGCTTCTGAGGATTGAAGAGGCATTCTTCTTCTGCACACCTTCTTTATTATTATTATTCTTAAGATTTTTAACTATCTTTTTATTCTCTGTTGATTATGTTATACATGTTCAAATACGTATTTTGATGAGAAAGATTTAATCATGGTTAGATTCAATTGTTACATGAATTATGTTTTAGGCTTAAGAAATAGTATTTATGAATATATCATGATGTTAGAATTTTGCAAGTGCGATGTATGAACATTATCTTTAAAAGGAAAGTGTAGCTAGGACTTGAATTATGGATGTTGAATAATGTTTTCAATTATGTAATATTGAATTGTTATATACATACATGTGATTTTTTCTTGGACTAATGATGCTCGAGTTTAGTGTGCAGGAAAGAAAACCATGGAACTATTCAAAGAATCAGGGCTAAACCTATGTACAATTGTAAAAGCCAAGGTTTAATCTATTGAAGAGATTGAAACCTCGTTAAAATGTGTTTATTTGTAAACATAATTTATATGTATATTATTGGATTAAATTCATTTTTTTAATTAGGCATGTCACTTGTAATGTAAAGTATATTTTTATGGTGTCACTTGACACTTGTGATGTCTATGTGGATAGTGACATGTCAATTAGGGTTTGGAAAGAGTTACCCAACCTAGTAAGTTACCTAAGCTTAGCCACTTACTTATAGATGTTATGTAGGGTCTCCATCAAGTTAAATTTTAAATTCAAACTCAAGTTGAACTTTAGAGGGCTTAAAAGTGACCCTAGGATTCCCTTTTAGTAAAAATAAGCTTACCATGTGGGAGTACTTTGACTTAGGGGCTAGATTTTTCCTATAGGAAGGCCTATATCACATTTATGCCAAAGGCTATTCTTCAAAAGTGGTGAAAATGGATAAGGCCACATGTCTTTGACTTGTTCCACACTCCTAGTTAAACTCACCATTATGAGAGGGGGAACAAGAAGTAAGGCCAAGGACTAGTAGTCAACTCACATTAATTGCTAGAGGATGAGTAGGATTTGGAAGCTTTTTTAGAGGGATTTGTGAAAATTAGTGGTTGTTCACCTACTCTCTAATTTTAGAGACACTTAAGGTTTTGGGGTTGGAAAAAGAAAACAAAGAAAAGGAAAATGGCTCTTCTCAAACCTCATTTCCATTTGCATAGGACAAAGGTTGGTGCTCTTTCCATAAAGAATATATTTCTTTGCAAGCTTAGATTTGTTGTTGATTTTGTAAAATGCATATGTAGATTTCTATGTGTAGAAATGTGTGTATTTCATGTCAAGTAGATTGTTGTAAGTGTGGTGTATGAGTGATGAATGGAGGTTTTTTCACTTTGTTTCTTGTTTTTTTTAATATTATGTTGTTCATAGGTGTACAAGGAATCACTCACCATTGGGAGAGAAGTAGTTGCCTTGGGTGAAGGGGTTAGTTGGGCTTTCCATTGAAGTAGAGAGCCTCTTCTCTTAGAGAAGAGAGGAATTTTATGGGGTATGGGCTCCATGAAGCCATATATGTATTTTTCATTTCAAACAATAAGGAGTGAAGTTTGTGAAAAAGATAATGTGTTAATGTAGCCATGGAAGGCTTGAATACCTTCTTTTTGTTATTGTTTGCATATGGCAATCTCCTCTATGAAAATCCCACCTTCATCCTTTCTCAATGGGTTATAGGTGACTCATTTGTGAGAGAGAAGGTTTACATTCGATTGTGGGGAAACATGGTGAGGGGTTATCGAATACACCAACATCCCTTGCACAATATAATGTCCAACACATTTCTAGGGTTAACTAACTTATTCATAATCTTAATCCATTTAAATGTCCCTCCACTAATCGCAAGAACATTAATATAATTAAATGAATTAAAAAAAAAATCTTTCCTTTAAACTTTAGTTCTACCTTAGATTTAGCAATTGATTAACATATTCAATTAAACTATTGTTAAGAATGTGTTTCTTAAAATATTAAATAAAAATTAGTCTAAATTAAATAAAATCCCCTACAATAAATTTCCTTCATTGGAATTAAATTAATTAATTAACTAAATTTGTTTTATTAATATTGTATATATATTTATTTTTTTGTCTAATGTTCCTTAACATAGGTCTTGGCATATTGTACTTTAAATAACCCCCCCCCCCCCCCCAACCTTAAGGTCCATTAAAAATTTAACTATTATTTTGAATAATGAACATCCACGATTTTTTTGAAAAAAAATCTCCTTCGATAAATAGGTTACTTTATTAACCTTAACAAGTTTAATAAAGTTTTTCCAAATGTCATTAATTGTTTAAATCCCTACAACATTTTTATTTAAATAAAGATTAACTCTTGCAATAAAATAAAATCACAATTAAATATTAATGTCTCAACAAAACCTTAAACAAAGAAGTTAAGTCATTTCCAAATAATGGTCAAGGAAAAGACCCAAAAGAAATTTTCCCTCTAAAAAGAAAACAAGTTTCAAATAAAACAAAAGTTTAATAGGTTTCCCACTTGCCCAACCCTGATCCCAATTTTCAAAATTAGGGTTAAGGGCTTTTCTCAAAAAGTGAAAATGAAATTTTTTTCTCTTCATTTCCCTTCCTTTCTTCCTCCTATCCATCTAGAAACCCTATGCCATATTTTTCTTTGCAAGTTTACTCTATGTTATTACAGGTAGAAGGATTTTCAAGGAAAGGAAGGAGGTATTTAGGTATATGCCCATAAGTGCCTATGTACATATACACCCATTTTTGGGAGTATATATAAATATACACTTATGTGTATATCCCCCCTCAAATAGGAGTCATTCTTCAAAGCCAAAGATGCAGTCCAAAAGTTTGGTAAATCTCTTTTTCTTCCTTTTATTTTTTTTCTTTTTTTTCTTCTCTATTTTAGCTCTAAATTTCAATACCCATCTGGGTATTAGATCTAACAATAAACCAGGTAATACCCTTTTTGTCTTTCTAAATACATGTGATATCGTTTGTTTTTTTTATTGCGTATTTTTTTATTTACTAATTTTTTTTTATTAAAAAAAAAAAAATTTAAAAGAAAGGGGAGGGGGGAGCCTAAGCTCTACCCCCAAACTCCCTTGCACAGGAAGTTGCATGTGGCCTATTGCCACAGTCGTGGTTGTGCCATGGTCATGGCATCACAAACCTAGCTTAGTTGTGGTTGTGCTGCCACGGTCGTGGGCATAGCCCATGGCCTGGCAACCGAGGTGAAGGGAGGAGGAGGGTTCGGTTGTGCTAGCCCCCCAAAACCCTTTCAAATTTTTTAAAAAATTTTAAAATGTTTTTTTTTTTGGATTTTTTTGTTTTGTTTTGCTTTGTTTTGTTTTTGTTTTTTGTTTTTTTTTGTTAAATTTTCTTTTAATTTATATTTAAATTAAAACGTATTAATACATATATTTTATTTTTTAATAATAAGTACTGTTATTAGTTTATATTTTTTTTTAAATAGATGACAATGTTTTCTCTTTTTTTTTATTTTTTTAGCCATTTTTGTAAAATGCTAAAATACATGCTTATATGTTTTATTATTTTTCTTAAGGAAGTAAAATAATGCATTAATGTACATACATACAAAATGTATATATATTTTTTTATAATTCTGAGAAAGTGTTTTTCCCTTAGTTAATATGATAAATGAATCGGTAACAAAAATAAGGTGAACTAAACATTCATATTTTTTTTTTAAAAGAAAAGGGTAAGAATGCTTCTTTTCAATCTAGTATTAAATAGATTAAACTAGAAAATGTAGCAACAATTTAGATCAATTCTACTCTATTTCTAGAAAGAAGATTCGTGGATTTTTAACTCATTGATTTTTTCTTTATTTCTTTCCTGCTTTCTTGGAACAACATTTATTTGCTGATTAAAATGTCGTAAATGCAAAAATTTCATTCTTTTACTATACATCTATGCAGAGAATATAACTATTTAAAAACAGTCATTCTAACTTAAAATTAAAGAATTGTTTTAAAGGCAACTACTAATGTTCCAACAACATTACCTAAAATGATAAAATCTAAAATTTGCTTAAACATTAATTCCACACTAAATGTTTATTCATTCATGATTAGTATTAAATATTATATTCACATTGCAACTCCAAGAAAAATAGAGATGTATTATTTTTTGAGGAAATCTATCATAAATTTGATGTACAAAACATAACCCAATAACCCATTTTATTTGCAATTATTTCAGAATTAAATCAAACCAAGCAGAGAACTTTAATATAGAAGAAACTATTCTATATACATGTATTCATTACAAGGAATACAACTTCCAAAAAAAACATAGTAAAGTATCAAATGAAAAACTTAAAAAGAAACAAGCTTGTTTATTTACAAGAATCACATGGGAAACTTAAAAATCCTTTTACAATAGGTAACTCCTTTCACATCTAAGGAGAGAACCAATTCTACTTCAAGTTCATCCACTAGCTTCCTTCATCAAGTATCAAGCTCCAAATCCTATAATGCAAACATGGATAGACCATGGGCAATCTCACCTCCCAACCAAGGCCTCTAAGAGGCCACCCCCGAGCTAGGAGAACCAACTCATAGATAGGGTTACAAAGATACAAACCCAAAACAACAACACATAAAACTCTCATCCAAGAAAATGAACAATGGGTCTCACATTAACTCAAATCTTGGGGTGAAGGTGCACTAAATACCAAGGGGAGAAAGCACATTTCAAAACAAGAGACAAGCCTACACATGGCTTTCCCAAATACACATCTTAACCACATTTTCACAAGCCCAACAAAATTCTTTATGACCCCCAAGGCATCAAGCCATAAAAATCCCTTATGACTCCCATAATAACAAGAGAGAAATGGCTACATGGAGCCCATACTTCCATATTTTTTCCTTCTCCTTTCCAAGGAGAGACTCTACACCCATGGTTGTCCAAAGAAAATCTCTTCACCCCTAAGGCTACTCTTCCCCCCATGGGTGAGTGTGGCCTTGAGACTCCCACACAACATCCCCCCCCCAAAAAAAAAAAAAACAAGGAATCTATAACACAAATCTTCACATTTACAACACAAAATGACTTTCACAAAACAAGCACAAGATTTACATACACATCTACTAAGATACAAAACAATAAGATTTTTCAACATCTAGCAACATGAAGAACAAACTACCAAGTTTCTCATATACAAAAGAAAAGAAACTACATGAGAATTTCAAGTGGAGCCACCAACCTAAGTCCAAGTAAAAATGGTGAGGGTTGAAGATGAGTTCCCTTTTTGTCCAAGCTTTCTCCTATCCAAGCTTCTTCAAATTCATCTAGTCTCTAAGTTAGAGAGTGAGCGTTCAAACTCTTCCAAAAGAAGAGTCCCCTCTAAAAAGGCCCCCACACAACTTCCCACAAACCCCTAGGGATAAGGTTTCCTTCCCATTGGGTGGTCTTCCATAAGTCCCTCACAAGGTTTCTAAAAATGGTCTCTTACAAAGGTAAGCTAAAAAGGTGGAAGAAGGACTACTATTCTAATGGATGGTGTTCTTACCAAAACTTGGTCCCAAAAGTTGATTTTCGGCCATCTTGAAAAACAAACTTTTAGATGAGTCTTTTGGTCAACTATGCGTTGTCCTATGGTGAAAAATGATCTTTACCCATAGGTATACCAAGTGGGATAACTAAAAATAGCCTAAACACACCCCTAGGCACCTTTTTGACCCTCCAAATACTCATGACAAGTTCAATTTTGAAATTCATGAATTGACACTACCTTAAACTCCCTAACCAAGGGATTTCACAGGGGGATCTTCAAGGGTACTATCCTAAGTTGATGGGCATCCAATCCTCAAGTGAACATGTCATGGACACAAGTACACTTACAAGAGTCAATTGACACAACAAGAATAACACATCACAAGCCATGTGGCATATCCACTTGAGCATTCACAAAACAATAACATTTACAAGTAAAAAATATTAATTAAATACACACATGCTCATTACGTTCACAAATAAAATATGATACAACTAGGTTTTGTCTCTTATTAGACATAACCTTGGCTAACTAAATAACATAAGTCTATGCTTTGGTTCCCCAAATTTACCATGGTCTGATTCCCTGCACACTAAAATCTAACATTAGTAGTCCAAGGAAATATACATGTAAATTCATAACATTCATGATCAAAATAATTCCACTGCAATATTCCTAATTAATTCATAATTTACAAGGCTTAATAATTCATCTATGACATACATATATCTTGTCATGTAATAAATAATTACGTCATTTAATAAAGCTCATAACTTCATCATTGCATCAATAATTCATTTGCATAATTAAATATCATCATGACATCATAACATTCATAAAATCAAATTAATCACACATGTAGAACCATAATGATATCACAGTAATCATCAAAATAAACATAACATAATGTGCATCTAACATCTATGGTTATAAAATCCATAATATAAAGTGTCTAAAAACTATAAAGCATCAAAATGTAGTTTCAAATAAGTCTATCTCAAATGCAGAAACTAAAAGACTATGACAGGCTTGAGGTGAGGCCTCACATCCTCCCCCCCTAGGCATGAAATTCCTCTTGGAGTTCATCAAAAAGATGGGGGTATTGTGCTCTCATCTACGCTGCATCCTCCCATGATGTCATAACCTCATCATAGCAAACCCACTAGACCCTAAATTGGTCCAGCTCTTGGCCTTGAAGAGCTAGCATCTAGCACCCTAAAATGTGGATGGGCTCCAAAGCTAACTGGTCATCTGACTCCACCTACAAAGAATCCCAATCTATGATATGAGACTCATCAAAAATATACTTCCTCAACACTGACACATGAAAGACATCGTGGATGTATGATAGGCTAGGTGGCAAGGCTAGATGATAGGCGACAAGACCTATCCACTCAAAATCACAAAAGGTCCTATAGATATGGGTGCAAGCTTAGAGCCCTTTCCATAACAGATTGGAATCTTATGTGGTCGCACTCTCAAAAAAACTCTATCCCCAACCTGATAACTATGATCCTCCCTCTTAGCGTCTGCATACTTCTTTCTATCATGTACCTCCTTCAGAAGTTGTCTAATCAAATTCACCTACTACTCCAACTCTTGCACTAACTCAGGACCTAAAGAAACTCTATCCTCAATGTGGTCCCAACTCAAAGGTGTCATGCATGGTCTTCCATATAATGCCTAATAGGGAGGCATACCTAGAGAAGTATGATGCCTATTATTGTAGGCAAACTCAACCAAATGAAGGTACTCTTCCCACCTAATCTGATGATCCATGACATACATGTGGAGCATATCTTCCAACACCTGATTTACCCTTTATGTCTAACCATTTGCCTCTGAGTGATAAGCGGTGATAAAATTGAGCTTAGTGCCCAAAGCTGTCCGTAATCCTCTCTAGAAAGATGATGTGAAGAGAGAATCTCAATCAAAAATAATCTTACAAGGTATGCCAAGAAGTTTGACAATATCCTGTAAGAAAACCTCAGCTACTGCTTGGGCTATAAAATTGGTTCAAATGGGTGAGAAGTGGGCTACTTTGGTCAACTTGTCAACTGTCACCATGATGGCATCATGGCATTGAGATGACATAGGGAGACCAATGATGAAGTCCATGGAAATAACATCTCACTTCCACTTTGGTATCTCATGAGGCTGAAGCAAACCACCAGGGTGATGATGCTCAACCCTCTGACACTCAAGACATCATGCCACTATCTTAGCTATGTTCAGTCTCATCCCAAGCCAATGATATAATTCCCTCAAATCTGCATGCATCTTCTTGACTCCAGGATGCGCTACATAAGGTTCTCTATGAGCCTCTAACATGATGAAAACTCACAAATCTCTAGAGGAAGGTACATAGATGCATCCTCTATGGTGTAGAAGCCCATCAAAATCAAGGGAATATCTTGAATACTTACCCTCAAGGGTACTCTGAGAATGAATAACCTTGCTGACCTCTACATACCAAACATCCTCATGCAAATGATGCAATATCTGATCCCTTAACTATATTCCTTCAGTCATAGAGTAGGCCCCATGACATCTCCTACTCAAAGCATCAGCAACCACATTCTCTTCTCCCTTGATGTAGTGAACATCAAAATTGTACTCACATAGGAATTTCATCCACCTACGTTGACATGCATTCAGGTTCAGCTGAGTGAAAATATACTGTAAGCTATGATGATCTAAATGGAGCTCAAACCGATGACCCAAAAGGAAATGTCACCATCTCACTAATGCATGAACCACTGCAACTAACTCAAGGTCATGAGTGGGGTAATTAATCTCATGAGTCTTAAGTTTCCTAAACTCATATGCAATGGCTCACCCATTCTACATAAGAATTGCTCCCAAACCATCCAAGGAAGCATCTGTGCATACAATAAAATCCGTTGAAGGATCAGGCACTACCAGAATAGGAGCACTAGTGAGTGCCTTCTTGAGTTCTTAGAAGGCCCTCTCACACTTCTTGGTTCACTCATACTTCTTTCCCTTTTGCTAAAGAGAAGTAATGGGATGTGCCACTCTAGAAAAACCCTCTACAAATTGCCTGTAGTACCCTGCTAATCCCATAAAACTTCTAACCTTGGTCACTAAAGTAGGCACAGGCCAATCCATGATGGCTCTAATCTTAGATGGGTCAACTGAGATCCCATCTCCTAAAATAACATGCCCAAGGTAATGAATCTTTGTCCTATAAAAAGCACATTTGGACAAGCTTCCATACAACTGATTGTCTCTAAGACACTGCAATACTTTCCTCAAGTGCTCTTCGTGCTCCTCTTCATCTTGAGAATATATTAGGATATCATAAAGGAACACAAGTACAAACTTACATAAGAAGGTGTAGAATACCCCATTCATAAGGCTCATGAAAACTACTGGAGCATTGGTGAGTCCAAAAGGTACAACTGTGAACTTATAATGCCCATATCTGGTACAGAATGTAGTCTTAGGGATAACACTATCAACAATCTATAACTGGTGGTAACCTGACTTAATATCAATCTTGGAAAACACCTTAGCACCCTGAATCTGATCAAATAAATCATCAATCTTGAGAAGCAAATACCAATTCTTGATGGTAAGCTTATTTAACTATTGGTAATCCATACATAACTGTAAGGACCCATCATTCTTAATGAAGATAATGGGTGTTCCCTAAGGTGAAACACTAGGGCGTATGTGACCCTTCTCCAAAAGTTCCTCTAACTAGATCTTGAGCTCATTAAGCTCACTAGTGGTCATCTTATAAGGTACCCTTGAAATTGGAGCAGCTCCTGGCACAAGATCTATATGTAAATCTACTGCTCTATGAGGAGGCAAGCCTAGAAGCTTAGTAGGAAACACATATGCAAACTCCTAAAGTATAGGATAACCATCAAGAGATGCTTCCCTTTCCTCCTCATCCTCTCTATCACTGATAGTAATAGAAAATAACTGACATCCCTTCTGCATGCTCCGGTTAAGCTGCATGGCTAAGATCATACAAAGGGAAATGCCTCTCTGAATCCTGCAAATCACAAGAGGTGTACCATGATCATCAAGGAAATCAATCCTCTTCTGTTGATAATCTAACTTAGCTCTGTGGGCATAAAGCCAATTCATGCCAAGTACTATGTCATAAGAACCAAGAGGTGTGATATGAAGATCCACAGTAGTGATCATATAACCAATCTACACCTAGCTATCCTTCACTAAGGAGTTGACTGACACTCTAGACCCTGATGCTAACTCCACTTCCCAACTAACTTCCTATCTAGATGCCACAAGCCCACAATGCTCCACAACAAATGGAGATATGAAAGAATCAGTAGCACTAGAATCAAACAAAATGGTAACACTAATACTGTTGATCATACATGCAGCCTCTATCACTATGGCCTGGTGCTCGGCTTAGTGGTTATCCACTACTACAAATACCCTATGAAACTTTCCAAAGTCTCCAACTATAGGATCTGATGCTACCATATGCTGACTACCTACCATCTGACCTGAGGACAATCATGAGCTAAGTGCCCCATGGCACCACATGCATAACAAGGACCACATGTATGAGTCTGAACTCCATGTGGCCTAGAGTATTTTTGTTAACCGGTCCTACTAGACCCATTGAAACCCCCCCTTGAGAGGACTGCTAAGTCCATGCTGGGGGTGCATCTGAATACTATTGATGCTGGTCCTTCCTCGATCCCTGTGCCTACCACTGTTTGGGCTTAGAGCCCTGCTAACCCTGCAATGGTTTCTATTTCTAATTTTGTTGGGTCTACTGCTATGGGTTCTTATTAAAAGACCTCAAATAATGGGAAGCGACTCTTCTGGTGACCCTAAGACTGAGATGCAGAGTTATAGTTTTGAGACCTATCACAAGCATCTTGAGACCTACCCTGAATCTCCTCTACAACCATTTCCATCTCTATGGCCTCACGAAGGTTCCCTGGAGAGGTCATGTGAACCTATCCTAAAATCCAATTATTGATTCCTTTGATGAAATGGTTGACTCACAATTTTTCATCCTTCATATAGTCAACATATGATAACAGCTCAAGGAAATGGCTCTCATACTAAAGTACTATGAGTCCCCTCTACTGGAGCTCATGGAACTCATCTATGTGCCACTGCCTATAATGCTTCGATAAATACCTATCTCTAAAACTCTCTAGAAAGATCTCCCAAGTAATAGTGTCCATGGTAGTGTTCTTAAATTATTCTTATTTCAAACATGTGGAAGCACCTCCTCTCAGTAGGTGTACCACAAATCAGGCCTTAAGGTTTCTCTCATAATGATGCAACCCAAAGCACCTATCCAAACTCAAAAGCCATGCCTCAGCCTCTATGCCATCCATAGACCCATAATACAAAGGCCACTGAAGTCGAAGGAGATCCCTGATCAGGTCTCCAGCATCACAGGGTACCCTCTGAACTAATTTGGGGGGTGGTGGTTATGGCATGCAAACTGATTCCACCTCATGTGCTCCCTATCCCTCCTCACAATCATGTGGAGGGCCCCTAGTCCTCTCTCTGGCCTCTAATCTATGCCCTCCTAACAACTGATTCCCTGACTGAGGAATAACTGTAGGCAACCTATCCTGAATAACCCCAATGAGGTTCTATAAAGCTAGCAAGACCTCCTAATTAGGATTTGGTGGTGGTTTAGGAGGAGGTTGTTGATTTACTATTGATATCTCAGCCCTTTGCTCATCTTGCATGCAAACCGAGGGGGCTTGCCTAGATCCTTGTCCTTTACTACGTCTTCGATATTGATGCGTAAGGGGAGGCATTCTTGCAATTTCAAAAAGGTCAAAGTTAGATAAGAAATGTAATGGGTTTAATGGTACCAAGTTTTTGCTAACCTAGCTCTGATACCAAAATGTCATGCCCATATTTCCACAAGCAAAAACACACCAATTTTTTTTTTTTAAGTTTAAGGTCTTAAGTTGAATTAAGTAGTACAATTGAGTCTGAGAGAGAGAAGGTTAAAATTTGATTGTGGGGAAACATGGTGAGGGGTTATCGAATAAGCCAACATCCCTTGCACAATATAATGCCCAACACATTTCTAGGGTTAACTAACTTATTCATAATCTTAATCCATTTAAATGTTCCTCCACTAATCGCAAGAACATTAATATAATTAAATGAATTTAAAAAAAAATCTTTCCTTTAGACTTTAGTTCTACCTTAGATTTAGTAATTGATTAACATATTAAATTAAACTATTGTTAAGAAGGTGTTTCTTAAAATATTAAATAAAAATTAGTCTAAATTAAATAAAATCCCCTACAACAAATTTACTTCATTGGAATTAAATAAATTAATTAACTAAATTTATTTTATTAATATTGTGTGTGTGTGTGTGTGTGTGTTGTAGACATGCAAAATTGGACAAGTGCTTTTCAAAATGCAATAAATCAATAAATGGCTCAAAAATTGATAAAATGCATTAAATCATCAAAATGGATCATAAATCAATAAAATGGACATAATTAAATAAAGTTGGACAAAATCAATTAAAGAAAAGGAGAAATTAAATAATGATGTTAAATAATTAAATGAAAGCTTAAAAGGGCCAAAAAATAATATATAATTGATTTTAATCAATTAATTGTATAGTTGTTTTAATCAAAAAATCAAAATGAACCTATTACCCTTACATGGCTAAATTTAATTAATTAATTGAATTAAATATTCCTAATTTCTTTCAACAAAGTGATGAACCAATGAAAATTGACGACAAAAAGACATAAATCACTCAAACATTTAAATTGTCCAAAGATTTGAAACCATTTAAAGGCTTGTCCCCTCATTTGTCCCCACATTTATGGACAAAGCAAAGTTTTTGACTCAACCAAGGGATAACCATGATTACTTCACTCTACCCCCTACCCTTGGACATTTACTATAAATATGGAGCATTTTGGAGAGTATTTCCATCTTGGAATTTCATTTGCAAAGCATTGTTATTATAGGCATTTGAATAGCATTCTAAGACCAATTTGAGCATTTTAGAGCAATTATCATTGTAGTTTGTCAATTTGAGCTAGATTAAGCATGGAATCATCATAGAAGCATTGTAAAAGCATAATAGCAACATAATTTCTCATTTTAGAGGTGTCACTAGTGAGGATCTAAGCTGAGAGCTTTATTTACCACTTCTTTCTAGAGAACCATGGGATAATATAGATTATAGTTTCATTTTAAAGTAGATTTGCATTGTATTTAGTTTAAATTGATGCTATTAGATCTTAATTCCATGAAGGTGTTAAACTTACACACACAAATCATACCCACCATGGGGCCCTAGGCCTCATTTTATCTTTAATCATCATTTTCATCTTCATTTGCATGCTTATTTTGTATATTTTCCGTGTTTATTTTGTAAAAAACAAGTAAAGTCACGCCTATGGAGGATTCAAACACGCCTGCAGATAGTTTTCTATCACCTAACAGCTCTGAACTACCACCGATTAACTAGAGACTTGCACCTAAGCTCACAAAGCATTCAGCCTTTGCTTCGTAAAGTCATGCCTGTGACTCGGGGAGTATTGCCTGACCTCTATTTGCTATCACTTAAGTTTACACTTTGCTTCTTATGTTATAGTTTCAGTCATGCTTTGTAAAGAAAATTTATCACTTGTTGCTGTTAACATGTCGCTTAGCATGAATTATTTTGCACAATTTTAAGTTCTCTTTACACCTCTGAATAAACTATTTACGCCTGTGAAACTTTGAGTAACGCTTGAGCCGCTGCAAAGTGACACTCACTACTATCAAAGTTACGCTTGTCAGCATTTTGTTTACGCCTATTAGCTATAAAATGTCACCTGATGTCTATTGCTTTTATTTTCTGTTAATTTGATCCAATCAGTTGGCTAACTCTCTATTTTTGGTGTTTTGACAGTAAATGAACAGGCATCTGAAAGTCCAAAAGCCAGAAACTCAATTTAATCAAGAAGAGAAGGCGCTTGCTAAAAAGATCAAAAGGGAGAATCAAGCACATATCAAAGCTATCCTTGAATAAACACAGGAAGAAGACAATCAGGTATACCAAAGATTCCTTGCTGTGATTGAAGCTTATAAATAGAAATATGTCTCTTTAAATTGGATTTTTCAGTCCTTAATTTCAATTTTTTGCATGGAAATTTGTAATTAGAGTGCTCAAATTGATTATATAAAGCTTAGCTTTGTCAATTTGATTTTGGTTTCCCCTCACTTTGATTGTTAGTGTTGACTAACTTGCTGGAGTATAAGCACATGGAAAGGAGCTATTGCCAAGGTGAGTAAAAAAATGACAAAATACTCTCAAAAATGCCCCTAGCTTTATGCTAGCTACAAGGAGAGGTATGTCTCTATTCAAGCTTGCACTTGATTAGATTGTGGCATTCCTTTTAAACATATCTTAATTAAAAAATGGGAAATGAACCAAACACTTCTATTTCTAAGAATCTCTATGTAATGAGATTGAAAAAGAACCTTATTGCTTGAAGGGTTTGAGGAACTAAAGGGAAAGTTAGGGATATGCTCTTCACCTTTTAGGTGAACCAAATTCCCAAACACTTAACCTTAATTCTATTTTCTTGCTTTCCATGAACATGTTATTTAAAATAGTGATTTAGTGGGCTCGCCTCCCGAGTTTTCCTTAACGAGGCTGGTGAGAGGGATAGCCCAAAGTGGGATACACTTGCTTTTGCCACGGGAATCTGACCCACTCTGAAATAAAATGCATGTATCCTTAATGGGGTGCATGACAAACAGATTTTGATTTTTCAACCTTCCTCTAGTAGTCTTAACGGATTGCTCAAAATCATACTTCGGTGCATGTGGGAAGCCTCCTTGGAGGATTGAGAGATTGAAGTCTATTTGAATGGAATATTTATTAAAACCTGGTTAAAATAGAAAAGCCACCTTTTTACAGCCATGTTTACAAGCCAATTTGACTTTAGGTAGGCTATTTGGAATCTATTCTTGTGCTATACTTGTGAAAACATTCAAGAATATACACATTAGATTATTTTTAGAGACATTGATGTGTGTGCTGCATTTGTTTTTAATTTTCAAAAAAGAAATTTTCAAAAAATTTGATCCCAAACATTTAAAGAATTCAAAATTTTACAACCTGGTCAAAGAAGTGTCACCTAGGAAGAAAAAAATCACACCTATCAAAGGTTTAGTCATGCCTGTGACTAGTGTAAAAATGCGTAGATAGATAAAAGTCATGCTCAAAACTTTTTTAAACATGCCTATAAAAACTAGAAACTTGCCTATCAACAAGAAAGTGTCGCCTGTACATCTACAGAGTGCCACCTTACAACAAACTAGTACTCACGCATAAAACTTTCAGTCATGCCTACACTTGGTTCAGTGACGCCGAGAAATATAAAAGGGAAAATAGAGAGTACTTGCATGGTGGGTCAAAAAATTTTAAGAACATATTTGAGTACCCTTTTCTGTGTTCTTACTTCTTAGGCTTTCAGTTTGGTCAAAAATCTTGTTCTACATATTTTTCAAAATTTTGCAAAGGATTAGACCCCGAGTAATCTTGACTTTTATCCAAGGTTCATGTTGGCTTTCACTAGATCTTATTACATCAAGCAAACCTTGCAAGAGGACGGAACTTATTTGAGGCAAGAGCTCCCTTACATAGGAGAAGAGTCTACTACTCCTAGAATACCCCAAAAATCACCCAAACAAGAAGTAGAAGACAACATGATGTATTATGGTGGTTTGGGTGGTAAAGATAATAGTGGTATTGATCTCACTAACCAAGGTGATGCCAATAATGGAGGCATTGGCATAAATAACCAAGACAATACCAATAACAAAGGAGTAGATCAAATTGCTCAAGGTATAGACAACACTTACACTAGAACTAACACCAAAGCAATGGCAGAAGATGCCATGGATGAAAAGGTTAGTGAGGCTATCCAATGTCCCTATTCCAAAAGATCATGGAAAAGGCAATGGATAGAGATAGAGAAAAATACTTTTTGGACTTAGCACAAAAAGGCCTCAAACTTCCCTGTGACTACGATGTTAACCAACTCAAATTACCAAAAGTTGAGGAGAGTACCTTAGACATCATGAATAAGCAGTTCAAGTTGTTTCAAATGCAATTGGATACCATTAAACAAAGTGGATCTCCCAAGCCTTTCTCCATCGAAGCATTGTGTCCATTCTCATTTGATAAAAGCTTGGTCATGGTGCCATTCCCAATCAATGTGGTGTTTCCCAAATATGACAAGTATGAGGGAACATCGGATCCCCAAGACCACTTACATGAAGTTTGTGCATTGAGTTTAGAGTTCATGCATGATACAACATATTTAATGAGACTATTCCCATGAAGCTTAGGAGGCATGGCTATGGAGTGGTTTTCTAAGTTACCCTCTGGCATTAAGACCTTCAAAGAGTTAGCTTTGAAATTCATGGCCCATTACTCATATAATATCAAGCATGAGGTCACGATGATAACATTATGCAAAACTAAACAAAAGGATGGAGAGGCATTCCTCACTTTTCTACAAAGATGGAGGATAGTTTTTGCAAGATATCTTAGGAGCGTGCCTGAAAAAGAGAAGATGGATATCTTCATAAAAAGTTTAAGCAATGAGTTGAACTACCGATTACGAATGCAATGTCCCAAGACCTTCAAAGATTTAATTGAAAATGGAGAAACAATGGAGGAGGTGTTGGTCAAAAGTGGAGAATTAAAATTGTATAAAGATAATAAGAATAGCTCCAACAATGGCAACAATCAGAAGAATAATTGGTTCAATAATAATAGTCGGTATAAGAACAACAATAAGGGAATTGTTAATGATGGTGTGGTGGAGTCTAGCAACTTGAAGGTGGTTCCATTTTCTCTGACAAGGACACCTAATCAGATGAACAATGCCAATCAGACATCCAATGCACCTTCCAATAACAACAATGCTAATAAGGGCAACCAAGGAAATAATGCAACAAATAATAAATTTGATAAATATTTGGTGCCCACTCCTCAAAGGAAATTCACACCCTTGGGTGAACCCCTCGAAAAGGCATTAAAGACTCTCATGGCTAATAATGTCATTACTTTACCCAGCATTCAGCCTTATGAGCCAAATAACAAGCCTAGTTGGTGGAGTGCCAATAGCCATTATGAGTACCATAGAATTCAAGGGCACATAACAAATGAATGTCTGCAACTAAAGAATGTAGTGCAAGACTTAATTGATAATGGAATGATCACCATTGATGGACCTCAAAACAATGAAGATCATACAGCATTCAAACAACCTTTCTACAAACATGATAAAGGGGAGTCATCTAATGGTAAGAAACAAAGCGCCAATAATCTTAACTTTGCACCACCCTATGATAACATTGTGAATGCTATAATAATTAATGAACAACCCCAAAAAGAGGCATCAAATGTCATTACAAGAGGGCAAAATTCTATAATGACCCTACAAGGAGTTGCTCCTAAAGTTATTAGCACTCCACAGTCCAACATCGTGGTTAAACAACCTTCCACAACAGTAAAACCTTATAGCTTGGTTGATCAGTTGCAAAGAACTCCAGCGCAAATCTCTATCTTAGAATTGTTGAAGTTATCCCCGAACCATAAGGATATTTTGGAAAAATCTCTAATAGAGACAAATGTTCCTACTAACTTAGAAGAAGAAAAGTTCCAAAATATGGTAGGTCATCTTGTGGCACCTCATTGTCTCTCATTTTCCAACCAGGATAACATGTCTATAACCCATCCTCAAAATCTACCATTGCATATAGAGGTCCTAATCAAAAGGTATAGAGTCAAAAGAGCCCTCATTGATGGAGGAGCTGGCCTTAATATTTGTACATTAAGTCTTGTCAAATCCTTAGGGTTGTCCAAGTCTTGCATTGACCCTACAAAAAAAATCACTATCAAAGATTATGATGAAGATGAAAGGACCTCTAAAGGCATGATCATATTGCCCATCCAAGTGGGACTAGTCAAGAAGGACACCAATTGCCAAGTATTGGACATGAAGTTAACTTATAATATTTTGTTGGGGAGACCATGGATTCATGAAATGCAAGCAATCCCATCCACATACCACCAATGCATCAAATTTCCATAAATGGGTGAAGAAATCACATTTGGAGGGGACTCAAACCCATTCCAATATTGCAATGTACTCAAACCCCTTCATGAGTTATATATTCCACATAACCGGGAAGGAATCATTCAAAGAGTCACCATTGAAGATACCAAAATTGATGATCCGGTCATAACATTAAAGGCTACTTAAAACCCTCCTCAAGCTAGCTCAACAACATCAACTAAGGGAAAGGAAAAGATAAGCTACGAGGGTCCAATTATTAATAAGGGTTCATATCAAACTCCCAAATCAAAGATAGTACCCTAAAAACCTACTAGAGAAGAAAAAGATGAAGCTAAAAAGGAAAACTACAAGAAAATGGATAAGATGATGGAGGCATTTGACAAACAATGCAAAATCAGTTCAAAAGGACTAGGGGAATACTCTGTTTCCCTATTTGACATGCCCACATCTCCAAGGACACATGGAAAACCAGCTAAAGAACACTTAAATCATAATTAAAACTCTTACTTTGTAAGAGAAAGTGACAAAGCAGCATTCGACAAAGAGGAGAATGAAGTCCTTCAATGGCTTTATCATGATGAAGAAGATACCTCAAACACTCCCATGGAACGAATTCAACATGTTAATATACAACTCGAGCAATATGGGAAAGGTTTTGAGATTATGCAGAAGATGGGATACAAGGGAAGAGAACCCTTAGGCCAAGGGAATAAAGGGTTACTAGAACCCATTGAACCTACTTGGAGGGCAAAAGAAGAAAAATCTGGAGTAGGCTACCAATACAAAGGCGAAAGCTCTAGCCCAATGCAAGACTTTTATCCTCACATAAATGCCTTAGAATCTGATGGAGATAGTGATGACTCCCAAGATTATGAGTGGGATACCCTATTGGATGAATCATGTCAAGATAAGGAGGTGATCACAATACATACTTATGCAAAAATCCCAAGGCAAGAAGTTCAAATCAATGAAGAACCTAATATCCAAGATATTAACATAGGGCATGCACCTACCAATCAAGCATGGATAGAGACATTTTGGATGCCTTTGGAGGAGGGAGATTCAAATGTTAGGTTTAATCCACTCGTGGCTTTTCCCACATTGTTTCCCGTAGAAGTTGAAGAGGACTCAAGTGAAGGGGATTTTGACCCTTCTTCCATGGACCATCTCGAGGAAGCGCACATCATAGATCTAAATGATACAATGTATGAACCCTCAAATCAAGTCATGTCCATAAACCCTATTGATGACATCTTACCCAATGAATCCTTACTTTTGATACATCTAGATCTCATTGATTGGGATCAAACTGAGCCAAATGATTTACTTTACTTTCCAAACAACCAAGCAGCAAACCAATACCTTAATGTGGTTGAACCCTCTTTCATAAATGAATTCAATATGGACATCATGAGAATAGCAAGGGTCCATTCTCTTAGTCAAAAGAAAAAAATAAAAAAAAATAAGAAAATGAAAAGTTCTAGTGTTGAAAACCACTATGTGGCACCACTAGAACCAAAAAAAATGAAAATAAAAGATGTTTCCTTTGGTGAAAACCCAACTATGGTGCCAAAGGAAGAGAGATTGGATACCTTGCCTGAACACGAGGAAGAAAGGTCACCTATTCTTATAGAACCGACAGAAAAGGTCAACATCGGGACAGAATTGGATCCAAAGTTTATACACTTGGTAGCATCACTTACACCTCTAGAAAGAGAGGATTTCATTAAATTTTTCCAAGAGAAACAAGCAAACTTTGCATGGTCATATGCCAACATGCCTAGATTGGATTCTGATTTCATAATGCATCATTTGAATGTTAGACCCGGGGTTAAACCTGTGAAGCAAAAGCTACGAAAATGCACCCACATGTGGCTCTCCTAGTGAAGGCAGAATTGGAAAAATTATTAAAGGTGGGATTTATAAGGGTAATATCATATGCTGAATGGATCTCTAACATTGTACTGGTCACAAAACATGATAAATCTATTCGGGTGTGTATGGATTTTAGAGACTTGAATCTTGCATGCCCTATGGATGATTTCCCACTCCCTACCATAGATGCCATAGTGGATTTGACAGCAGGTCACTCCATGTACTCATTAATGGATGGTTTTAGTGGTTACAACCAGATCAAAATTGCACCTGAAGACCAAGAAAAGACAACTTTTACTTTCCCTTGGGGCACCTTTTGTTGGAACGTCATGCCCTTCGGCCTTAAAAATGCTGGAGCCACATATCAAAGGGCCATGACAACTATCTTCCATGACATGATGCACACTTTTTTAGAGGATTATGTGGATGATATACTATCAAAGTCTCACAAAAGAGAAGAACACTTAAAAATTCTAAAGAAGATATTCATTTAGTTGGAACAATTCAAAGTTAGATTAAACCCAAAGAAATGTGCCTTTGGTGTCCAATCTGGCAAGCTATTAGGCTATATAGTTTCAGCTAAAGGAATTGAAGTGGACCTGGAGAAATTACAAGCCATCATAGACATGGAGATACCTAAGAACATCAGCCAAATGAGATCCTTACAAGGCAAAATCCAATCCATAAGAAGGTTTATTTCTCAATTGGCCAAAAAATGTCATTCCTTCACTAGATTGCTACATAAGGATACTATATTCATGTGGGATGAGGAATGTGATCAGCTTTCACATTATTAAAGACCTAATTTAAAATCCACCTATTCTCATGCCACCAATTAAGGGCAAAGCATTGCTTCTATACATATCCACTACCGAAAGATCACTAGGAGTGCTTTTAGCCCAAGAAGATGAACAAGGAAAGGAAAGAGCTATCTACTATTTGAGTAGGACCTTGATAAAATATGAGCTTAATTACACATTTATGGAATGAGCTTGCCTAGCAGTGGTGTTTGCATCTCAAAAGTTGAGACATTATATGTTGGTGCATAAGGTCAAGTTAATTGCCAAAATTGACCCTCTCAAGTACTTGTTAAGTAAAACTACCCTAACGGGTAGGATAGCCAAGTGTGTTATGATATTGAGTGAATTTGACATTGAGTATGTCAATAGAAAGGCAATAAAAGGCCAAGTGATAGTGGATCATTTAGCTGAGAATCCCATAACTTCTACCTAAACTATTCAAGTGGAATTTTTGAATTCCGCCATTGTAAACATAGAAGCAAAAACATGGAAGTTATATTTTGATGGCTCCTATACTCAAGGAGGTTCCAGTGCCAGAATACTATTGGTTACTCTGTAAGGTTACACCATTCCAAAGTTCTACAAGCTTATGTTTCCATGCACAAATAATATAGCAGAATATGAGTCACTAGTTATAGGCATCAAAATGGCCTTAGAATGGAACATAATGGAGCTACAAGTTTATGGAGATTCTCAACTCATCATCAATCAGGTAAACAATGAATATAACACCAAAGATGAAAAATTAATGCCATATAAGACTATGATTGATGGATGGAAGAAATACTTTGCCTTGATCACTTTTGAGCAGATTCCTAGAGAGAAAAATAGAGTAGTTGATGTCATGGCCACCTTGGCTTCCTTGTTACAAAAACCAAATCAAAATGAGAAGTATGAGTTCTTGGTGGAAGAGTTGGTGAAACTAGCATTCAACCTTCCCAAAACCCAAACTGTTTCCCTATTACATGGACATGACTCCCCTTAGTACGGACCTATATACACATACCTCAAAGACCAAGTGCTACTCTTAGACCAAACCTGAGCCCAAAAATGCAATTTCATTTGCCAAGTCGCCCGTTACCTAATCCTTTTAGAAACATTGTATCATAAGGGTTTGGATGGGATGTTACTTGGATGTCTAGAGGAAGAAGAGTCTAAGTTAGCTTTACATGAGGTTCACGAAGGCATTTGCAGGTCACACTCAAGTGATCTAAACCTAGCTAAGAAAATCCTTCGCTTAGGGTATTTGTGGAAGACATTAGAAAAGGATGCTTGCCATTTTGTGAAGATATGCAGTAAGTGTCAATATCATGACAACATGATACATGCACTGGCACAAGAATTACACCCATTTGTTACACCATGGCCTTTCTACCAATGGGGGTTTGATCTAATTGGCATCATTTACCCACCTTCTTCAAATGGGCACAAATACATCATAACCGCAATGGAATATTTCACAAAGTGGGTTGAAGTGGTTCCTTTGATAATGGCAATGGGTAAACAAATTTCCATTTTTATCTTAAATCACATCATTTGTCGATATGGCATTCCGCATGCCATAATAATAGATAATGGAAAACAATTTAAAAATAAGGATGTGGATGAACTTTGTGCAACATTTCATATCACACACCATTCCTCATCGATCTATTACCCTCAGGGAAATGGGCAAGCTGAAGCCACGAATAAGAATATCTTGAAAATCTTGAAGAGGTCGGTCAATAAATCAAGAAGGGATTGGCATGTGCAAATTAATCCAGCATTGTGGGCCTATAGAACTAGCATAAGAACACCTACAGGAGCCATGTCATTCTCATTAGTCTATGGGGCCAAAGCAGTTCTACCATTAGAGGTTGAAATCTCATCTCTACGAGTGTCATTACAAGGATAGATCACAGATGAAGACTATAGAGTCACTAGACTTCAACAATTGGAGTTACTTGAAGAACATCAAACACAAGCTTATGAACACCTAAAAGTGTATCAAAATAGAATCATGGGGAACTATAATAAACATATCAAATCAAGAGTCTTTTAGGTAGAAGACTTAGTGTTGTGAGAGAACCCAAAGAATCAGGTTGAAAGAGAGAAGAAAGGCAAATGGGAAGCTAATTGGCTTGGCCCATTCATCATAGTATCTTCATTTGGCATAGGAACCTATAAGTTATCAGATTGTGAAGGATACGAACTCCAAGAACCCATCAACAGTATTCATCTCAAAAGGTTCTACACATGAGTCAAACGAAAGAGTATAAAGAGTATCAGATGAGAGAGCATCATATTTATTGTACATAGTTCAAAAGAGATTCTGAAAATACCAAAAACATTGAAAAAACACAAAAGATCAAAAACATTCAAATAAGATGTTGTCTTGGTGAAAACCTAGAAAATAGGCGCCTTGATGATAAGAGAAAAAGAAAAAAAAGAAAAATACAAAAAAAATGGAAAAAGAAAAAGTGCCTTGGTGAAAACCTAGCAAATAGGCACCTTGGTAGCAAAAAAAGAAAAAAGCTTTAAAAATAGAAAAAAGAGCTTGATCTGTCCAAAGGGTGAAAACTTGGTAAACAAGCGCCTTTGGTTCCCTTAAGTTTGTCTTTCCCAGTCACATGTGTACATATTGCATTTCCAACATCTCATTTGTAAACCTTCATTGCATCTGTCATTTGTATATAGTCATAATAAAGCTTTCAGTAACATTGTTGCATTGCCTACAGCCCTAAGTTGTCACATGATCGTATTTATCACTTGGGGGTAGGTGATAGGCCAACACTGGGGCAAATAATAACAAAAAAATTAACAATTTTATGATGAAGTTCAGCTGGTTGATACGTGTCTATCCGAGAGCATAAGCTTGTGAAAGGTGTCCGAGCAGTATGCCATCAAGGGATGATAGTTGTGACATGAGGGTTTATGAATGCATCTACAACATGTGAAATTGAATCTATGAAAAGCCAAGTAAATCCCAGCGACAAGAACTGTCACTTCCTGGCGACAGGAACATCAGAAATAAAGAAAACTCAAAAACATCAATCTATAATAAGATAATATCAATAATAATTTAAAGTATTAACTAATCTGGAATATAAATCAACTAATCTAGAAATCAATAAAATGATGAAAACCTAAACATCTAATTTATTAAAAGGTATGAATACGTAATAAAACTGTTAACACTATATAACAAACAAACTACACTAAATAAAATAGTCATCGTGCTTTACCAAAGAGCGGGCCCTGACTCCCCAGTTTGCATGATGAGTGAAGAAAATCAAGTTCTACATTACTGTGAAGAAAACCAAGTTCGATGTTACTGTAACCATGCAAAATTTGCTACTTTTATTTATTTCAAAATAATAACATTCAAACCTGCGCACAATAATGTTTTCCTTGTTGGAAGCTATATATTAAAAATATGCAGAAAAACGTACATCTATATATCCTCCTTCTGTCTCCTGCTACTTATATAGATGCAGCTTATAACAACTTAGAGCAGAATAGAGATAATGAAACCAAATATTAGCCAACGTACAAGCATATTTACAGGCTATAGGTAGTTGTAGTAGAGAATAGGAAATGACAATATGTTCCTACCACGTATGAAGTCCTCCATCTTGTTTCAATCACCAAATAATAACAGATATGTAGCAATTAACAAAGTTTGGTCTCAAGCCAAGAATATGTAGTGATTTGTATCATTCCAGCAAAGCAATATTTCCTATAGTTGTTGTTTCATGGTTTGAAATGGTTGTTGCATAACAAAATATGAAAATGGATTTAAATTGACTGGGCCAAATATAGGAAGAGATGACCAATGAGCTTCTTGTCCATGTGAGCTTACAGCTACATCTTCAACAGTAGAAAAATAGGCTGATGTTTAGTTCATTTGTTGGCACTTAACTCACCATGTTGTCTTCCCCACACATATGCATGTGTTGGAAAATATTGGTACCCAATATTAGTAAAACAAATGTATATCTATGCTGATAAAACATTTTTCTGAACTAAGTAGCAAATAGTATCTATTCCTATCCAGCAGGTGGCAGGAAGTTTGTTAAATGGTAGGAAGATCTATAGCAACAAATCAACATGCTGCAGTAGTAAAGATTAGCAACCAATAATGAAATTTCTATATTTTAATCCCAAAACAATATTAAGTACTACTTATTTATATAAACCATATGCAATGTAAAAATGGTAATAATGAGATGGAATGGAATGGAAATGGAATAGGAAAGTGAGTAGGAAAGTACATGAAATAGATTAAAATATGGAATTAAATAGGCTATAATTAGCTCTCATTAGTAGGAAAGGATCAAAATTTTGGTACCATACGGATTTAATAAGTGCTACAATCAGTCATGTCAGAGAGAGATTTATCAGAGCTTTAGAGAGGGCGATTTTCATGAACCTTGATGGATATCATTATTTACCACCCAATTATTTGATCTTGCAACTTGATCTGTAAGCCTTCATTGACTTTATTATTCATGATTAAAAATTGACAAAACATCTTAAAGATCAGAATGCTTGAAAATACTTTTTGAAAATCATGAAACATAGAAAAACACTTAAAGCTTTATGTTGATAAATTTATAGGAAATTGACTTTTTATCACCTCTTTTAGCTAATCGATGATGTTTTGACTAGATTGGTCATGATAAAGACGGGATATTTTCTTACCTTTGAGTGATTGTTTTGAGGAAGATTCATCCACTTATGAGAATTCATCTAATGACATGGTCATCAAAGAACCATTGAGGACTATCTCATAAGAGGACAGATTAACCTTTTCTTGTTTATGCAAATGGATCACTTGGCTATTTAGATCTTCCATATCTTAATACCAAAAATCCACTTGCAACATTGAATCCGTTGACACCGGTATTCAAACTCCCATAGTTTGGTCATCCAACTAGTGAGGGTTGTACCAGTTTCAAAATGAGGTTACCAAACAACGATAAAAAGTGGTATTCATATCATCATGATGTGGTCAGTGATGATTGTACTAGCTTTTCGGTCCCAAAAATGCTCAATGATGAAAATTTATCCACATGGCATTTCTTTGCTAAAAGTTGGTGACACTTAGGTTGCATTATCATTTTTAGATTAATTGCTTTGCATTATCATGGAAAGTTAATTGCATTTATTTATGGTTAATTTCCAAGGCCAAAGGGGGGGCACATCAATAAAACTTTTTTTGTTCAAGCATCAAAGAAATGGGGGGAGATTAAATTCAAACATTCATTATAATCCTTGATTTTAAAAACAACGCAAGTGAGATTATCTTTGCATTCATGCATAGCATTAATCATTATTCATTACTCGTATATCAAAAGAAATGAAAAGAAATCATGTTCCATACATCATGCATTCATATAAATAAGAGTTAGCATTGCATTCATCTAAATACTTGAAAATAAAAAACATAGGAACATACATATGCATTTCCATCAAACATTTTGCATCCATACATTGAAAAATAGAAAAGCATCTCATCAAAATCCATACATCATTGCACTCATTTATCTATATCATAAAATAAGATAACTGCATCCATAGCATAAAATCATAAATGCATAACACATCATATAGCTGCATAAAAGATAATCTCATAAATCAACTCATCAAGACGATCCAAGGAGTATATCATCATATATCATCAAAAAAGTGTTCATCAATGATCCATCACATCAGTACATCAAGTATCAAGGTACAATATCATCAAAAAGGGGTACATCAAATGTTTCGATCAGTCAAATAACATGAAGTATGGAACAAAGGACATCAATGATGGATGAATCTGTCAACAGACAATCACGATCCTGTGGCACCTGGATCTCTACCATCTGGTGGAGGAGGAGGAACTTGAGAAGTACTCACTCTATCCTGTCTCGGCACTACTATGGCTGATACAAATTGTTGTAATAAGGAAGCAACCTAATCCAATCGCCCTACAATAGTGGACATATCTATCCTCAATATCTGCATATCTCGGGATAATGAATCAATGTGACCATCCTGTCCACCCTGGCCATGATCCTATGGCTGAGGAGCTGCTGGAGGCATCTGTGGATCCTAATCCTATTGTACCTAATCCTGAGGAGCACCATCATCCTGATGTGCCAAAGCTACTCACTACAACTGCACTAACAAATCTAAACCACCAGGAATCTGTCTAGCAACATCAATATGAGCCTGTCTCTGAGCTCTCTGATGTCTATGAGCTCTATCCTGCCTAACTACTACTCTAGGATGACCCATCAAGACTGCATCAACCTGTATATCTCTTACATCACCCCGACCATGTCTATCACCATGAGGATCTCTACATCCTTGTCCTCTCCTATGTCTATCACCACCACCAATAGCACGACCACCATCACGTCATCCAGGAATAGGCTCTACTGGATTAGTGAAATGAATAAACATGTTCCAAGCCCACTAATCTACATACTCATGTGACATCCTAGCATCTGCAATACCTTTCAGCATCTCCCATCTACACACAGTCATGCCTGCAATCTGATCTAAGGCAAACTGGTAGTCAATGTAAGGACCCCACATAGATATCTTTTCCTATACTCGAGCATATAGTGCATTTCCCTAAGGCATAACCTGTGTCCTACCATACTATCTCAAAACTCAGCCAAAGCAAAAGTGCTCAATAGTAGTGGTCATGCGCCCGATCATCCATCGAGGGGAAAACATATAAGATAACTCATCCTCATCCTCTCTCCATCGATCACAACCAAGATAGGGATGCCACTGAACCTGATCAATATCATCTATTTGTCAGTGCCAGTAGTCTAGATGACCCAAATGATGCTGAGTAACCATGCCTGTATATAGAAAATCATAAGGATAACCCCGGGGCCATCTCCTATCAGAAATAGGCCTAGTAATGGGAAGATGCTCCATATCCATAACTGCAGAACAATAGCACCAGTTGACAATGATGCACTCACCTGATAAACCACCTCATGTAGATCATGATATAGCTAGGCTAAGATGCAAGAACCCCAATCAAACTGTCGAGGATGTGCAAGCAAGTCCTTCAAAATCCTAGCCCAACCAACAGAAAAACCATGACCACGTCGGTCAAGAAGAAGCAAACCACTGATAAAGGCACCAAGTACGGCTGGTAATCTTGGAAAAGAAGCAAACTGAGGCCATGTGATAGTATCCCCATCAGCTATAGTGTTGTCCCCAAACACTCATCGGTAGATAGTAGAATCATAAACAAAGTCATAGTATACCAACTCTTATCTACAAGGAATCTGTAACAATCGATACACATCCTCCGACATGATTGTCATCTCTCCATATGGTAAATGAAAGGTGTTGTGATCGGAGTGCCATCACTCTGCCACTGCAGTCAGTAACCCATGGTTCAGCTAAAACCATGGGAGATCAAGTAAAAAAATCAAACCACACCGCTTAATAACTCGATACTCAGCAGCTGTAAGTGACTAACCTAAGTCAATAACCCAAGATGCAACTGAACGGATGTATAAAGTAGGAAAGTGAGCCTGTTGGAAAAAAAAAAGGTAATCGTATCAGTATGTCATATTGATGAATTATCTCAAGTCAATCTTGTCAAAAGTATCAAAGTAATCACACCTAGAACCATTTGTTTATGTCTCTATATCCTAAGAATGAACTAAGTAGTATCAAAATCATATCAGTTTTCACACTGATTGATTTATCCTATCAGTAACTATCCTATCTGGATTGACCAATCATATTTCATGATATTACTATTCTGATATCCTAAACTAATTATTTTGTTAAAAAGAAACAGACCTAATCTAATCATTCCAATCGATGGTTAGAAGTTATCAAATTTGGCATAAAAAGCAATCAGGTATACGAGAAAATTTTTCAAAATTCACCAGGTGTGATTTTCACCATGCCAGGCGATAGTATATCTTAGGCAATAAGCAAAATAGCTTAAGCGACATTGTTATGGTGTTAGGTGACAGTTTACTTGCTACACGACAATGAATCATGTAACGCAATAGCATAACCTACCCTAGGTGACAGAAAATTTGTTAGGGTTCGTATACGCGATAACCTAAATAGAAAGGGGCATTTTAACATAGCCTTAGGCGTGAGTATTTTGCTGACAGGCAAGAATGAGAATTTCCTAGGTGGTAGAAAAACACATAGAAGTGACAAAGAAGAGCGCGGAGGCGACAGTAAATTAGTCTACGCGGCATTAAAAAACACTTCTAGGTGAGATTTTGCACATTCAACGCAATAATGAAACATGAAAATTACCATAAATGCTAATGAATGCACCATAAATGTAAAGATGGAGTTGGGAATGACTTACCGAAGGTCCATACTCAGGTGGCCTCACATATCTCTGGCACCTCTTGAATCTATGCTCCCGAATCGGCACAACCATCTCGAAATTCACCAGAGGATCAGAGCAAAATTACCAAAGATGAAAAGTAAAAATGAATAGTAAAACAAGGTTTATCAACCTATTTAAGGTATTTTGACCTAATTTTGGAGGGTAAAAATGGAGGTGAACCTATATTGAGTAATCAAAACAAACTAGGGCATATTCTTAAAATTATGGCATATAATCAAATTTTCAGAAATGAAAACATATTCTAAATCAATCATCATAAATCTTTTTCAAATCAAGAAATTAATATGTTTTAATTTCTGAGGGGGCATCAGGGTATTAAATTGAAGTAGCAATCAAACATCATGAAATCAATGGGGCATCATAAAAAAATTTGTTTCATTATCAGACACAGCAATCAATCAATGTCAGTGGCATATCAGTGAATTAGCAAGCAGGACTTCAAAGAATCTTTGAATCAAAGTTCTTCGTACATCAATTCAAAGAGGGGCATTTGTAGACACACAAAATTGGACAAGTGCTTTTCAAAATGCAATAAATCAATAAATGGCTCAAAAATTGATAAAATGCATTAAATCATCAAAACAGATCATAAATCAATAAAATGGACATAATTAAATAAAGTTGGACAAAATCAATTAAAGCAAAGGAGAAATTAAATAATGATGTTAAATAATTAAATGAAAGCTTAAAAGGGCCAAAAAATAATATATAATTGATTTTAATCAATTAATTGTATAGTTGTTTTAATCAAAATGAACCTATTACCCTTACATGGCTAAATTTAATTAATTAATTGAATTAAATATTCCTCATTTCTTTCAACAAAGTGATGAACCAATGAAAATTGACGACAAAAAGACATAAATCACTCAAACATTTAAAGTGTCCAAAGATTTGAAACCATTTAAAGGCTTGTCCCCTCATTTGTCCCCCCATTTATGGACAAAGCAAAGTTTTTGACTCAACCAAGGGATAACCATGATTACTTCACTCTACCCCCCTACCCTTGGACATTTACTATAAATATGGAGCATTTTGGAGAGTATTTCCATCTTGGAATTTCATTTGCAAAGCATTGTTATTATAGGCATTTGAATAGCATTCTAAGACCAATTTGAGCATTTTAGAGCAATTATCATTGTAGTTTGTCAATTTGAGCTAGATTAAGCATGGAATCATCATAGAAGCATTGTAAAAGCATAATAGCAGCATAATTTCTCATTTTAGAGGTGTCACTAGTGAGGATCTAAGCTGAGAGCTTCATTCACCACTTCTTTCTAGAGAACCATGGGATAATATAGATTATAGTTTCATTTTAAAGTAGATTTGCATTGTATTTAGTTTAAATTGATGCTATTAGATCTTAATTCCATGAAGGTGTTAAACTTACACACACACACACACAGATATATATATATATATATATATATATATATATATATATATATATATATATATATATATATATATATATATATATATATATATATATATATATATATATATATATATATTGCCTAATGTTCCTTAACATAGGTCTTGGCATATTGTACTTTAAATACCCCCCCCCCCCCCCCCCCTCCCCTTAAGGTCCATTAAAAATTTAACTATTATTTTGAATAGTGAACATCCACAATTTTTTTGAAAAAAAATCTCCTTCGATAAAAAGGTTACTTTATTAAACTTGTTAAGTTTAATAAAGTTTTTCCAAATGTTATTAATTGTTTAAATCCCTACAACATTTTTATTTAAATAAAGATTAACCCTTGCATTAAAATAAAATCACAATTAAATATTAATACCTCAACAAAACTTTAAACAAAGAAGTTAAGTCGTTTCCAAATAATAGTCAAGGAAAAGACCCAAAAGAAATTTTCCCTATAAAAAGAAAACAAGTTTCAAATAAAACAAAAGTTTAATAGGTTTCCCACTTGCCCAACCCTAATCCCAATTTTCAAAATTAGGGTTAAGGGCTTTTCTCAAAAAGTGAAATAAAGTTTTTTTCTCTTCATTTCCCTTCCTTTCTTCCTCCTATCCATCTAGAAACCCTATGCCATATTTTTCTTTGCAAGTTTACTCTATGTTATTGCAGGTAGAAGGATTTTCAAGGAAAGGAAGGAGGTATTTGGATATATGTCCATAAGTGCCTATGTACATATACACCCATTTTTTGGAGTATATGCAAATATACACTTATGTTTATATCCCCCTCAAATAGCAGCCATTCTTCAAAGCCAAAGATGCAGTCCAAAAGTTTGGTAAATCTCTTTTTCTTCCTTTTATTTTTTTTAATTTTTTTTCTTCTCTATTTTAGCTCTAAATTTCAATACCCATTTGGGCATTAGATCTAACAATAAACTAGGTAATACCCTTTTTGTGTTTCCGAATACATGCGATATCGTTTGTTTTTAATTGCATACTTTTTTTATTTACTATTTTTTTTAATTAAAAAAAATTTTAAAAGGAAAGGGGAGGGGGGAGCCTAAGCTCTACCCCGAAACCCCCCATGCGCATAAAGCTACCTGCAGCCTGCTACCATAGTTGTGGTTGTGCCACGGCCGTGGTAGCACAGTCGCAGCTTAGCCATGGTCGTGGGCACAACCCACAACCTGGCAACCGCAATGAAGGGAGGATAGGGGTTCGGCTATGTCAGCCCCCCAAAACCCTTTCAATTTTATTTTTTTTTATATTAGAAATAGCGAGATCAAAAAGAAGTTACACCGTATCTGGGAGACCCATCAGAGGCACAACCTCAACCAAGAATACATCAAGAACTGAAACTCCAACGAACCAACAGAACAAAACTACTACAAAATGTCAAGATACAGATCAGCCCAGGCGGTCCAGCCGAGTGGGCCTTCCATCCATACAATATTTTTCCTTTCTTGGATCTGAGACAGAATAAGTAATTCCTCCTTTTTGGCATTATGATTTTTTTTATGGCTTGGTTCAGCTTCCAGTAGGTACGCTCAAATAGCTGCAAGTTATCCATAGTCCTCTGCCATTGGTAATCGTACTTGAGCTCATGAACAAAAAAGGTCGCCTGCTCATCTTTAAGAAATCTTCAAAGTTTATCCTTCTCAGTTATCATAGTGGTTTGAACCTGCAAGAAAATTTTGAAAAAAGTGAGTTTTCAAAAAAACTCAGTAAGAATCCTTGGCTTACCTTGGTACCTTTCCTCATTCCTGCATTTCCAAATCTGCCAAAGAATGTTAGAGGACAGCATATTCCAAAAAAAGTTAGCATCTTTACTGATACCATTAATGTGACCAATAATGATATCAATAATGCTCACACTAATAGGATAGTAAATACCAAATAAATGCCAGATTTCTTTAGCAAATAAGCAATCAAATAAAATATGTCTACTATTTTCAGGTAGCTTGCAAATTCTACAAATATCAGAGTGTTGATTATCTTTTCTAATAGGCAGTCTATCAATTAAAGCCAGCCATTTAAAACATTGAATTTTTGGCTCAACAGGGCTTTTCCACAGAAAAACCAATAACTTATTCCAATCTTTACAATCAAAAGAATAGTACTAGATTTTATTAAGGTGCAGAATAATATATTCATTGTAGTCAATAACCTTATATATGTTTTTAGCTTTAAGTCTGTCCAAAACAGTACCATCAGGCCACTTACAATTCAGATGTCTAAAAGAATCCACATAACAGATAGAAGGAAGATTTTTAGTAGCTTGTACTATCAGATTATAAGTCTTCTTCTGGGATTGAGGAATATTAAACTTAATCTTGAGATCATCTCAGGGAATAAGGACATCCTGTTCATAAATATCAACAATTTGAGTAATACCGGCTATAGCCCAAGATTTGGCAGAACAACCCTGGTAAAGGGCAAGAGGTTTATTATTGACACACAAATTCCACCAAATGGACTTTTCACCATGGATTTGATTATTATTGTAAAATTCCTTATTAGTGATAAACTTTCAGACATATTCCCAGGCGCGCCAAATAGACCTAAAAATCATAGAACCTTGGACTATGACCGGAAATTTACCAGTAATAAGGTCACAAAAGGGGAGGTTCTTCCAAGATTTAGCCTCCTTGGGGTAACCTCTCTCAATATTATGTCTAACAAGAACCTTCCAGGGACTGTCACCTTCCAAGGCCTAAAAAATCCATTTGGCAGAAAGAGCGATGCCCTGTAACTTAAGGTCCTTAAGCCCGAGCCCACCGAGGGACTTAGTAGTATGACACCAATCCCAGTTAACAGCATGGTGCTTACGATTACCTTTGCCTTCAGACCATAGAAAATGTCTGATGGCTTTTTGAATCTCATGAATCTGATAGTTATTAAACATCCAAGCGGAAGAATAATAAATACTATAAGAGGATAGGATCTTTTGACAAACTTGAATTCTACTAGCAAGCGATAAGGTTCTATTATGCCATTTGTTAAGCTTGTTCTCAATTTTGGCTTTAACCCAGGACCACATATCTTTGAGAGAAGGGTCAACAGAATAAGGGATTCCCAAATACTTAACAATCTTCTTAGAACCTCCCCACTAAAAATTGTACTGAGAAAACCAATCTGGAGGCTTGTCCTCCCATCCTAGGCATATAGACTTAGCTTGAGAGAGTTTGGCACCAGATATAACATAAAAAAAATCCAATTTGACTTGCAAATTTTTTAAGTTGGTTTCAGAAAGCTCGAAAAAGATAGCAGTATCATCTGCAAAGTGGTTTTTTAAGAGCTCATCATTGTTAGGAAGGTACAAACCTCTAATGTCCGAAGAGAAGGAGGAGTCTCTAAGAATGTAGAAAAGAGCTTCAGCAGCAATGACAAAAAAAGCAGAGGCCAAGGGGCATCCTTGTCTAATAGAATGGCCCAGCTGGAAAGGATATGAAAGAGATCCATTAACCTCAACTTGAGCATAAGCATCCTTAAGCAAGGTAGAGATAGCATCACAAAAATAAGAAGGAAACCCAAAGGACTGTAACATCAAAATAATGAATTGCCACTCCACCCTATCATATGCTTTTTCAAAGTCTAGGAGAAGCAAAGCAACATTATGATGTGACACTTTAGCCCAATCCATGGCTTCCTAGGTAGTGATAAGATTCTCCATAATGTATCTTCCCTTAATAAAACCAGTTTGAGTAATGCTAACAAACTTAGGGAGAATATTAACTAGTCTAATAGCAAGCACTTTAGCTAAGATCTTGTAAGAAACATTAAGGAGAGTGATCGGCCTCCAATTCTTAATTAGAGTTTTATCTCCTTCCTTAGGAAGGAGCTTAATATACCCCTTGTTAATTTCTGGCCTGAGAGAGCCAGTAGCTAAAGCTTCATTATAAAGGTCTAGTAGATCTTTGCTAATCCAGGTGATGTTAGCCTTATAAAATTCAATAGGAAGCCCGTCGGGCCCAGGAGCTTTATCATCCTTGAGAGCTTTGATGGCCCCTTCAATTTCCTCAATAGAGATCAGAGTTGAGAGAGACTTGACATCATCATCATCCAATTTATTGGGAAAAAGACTTCTAAAACTATCTCTACCTTCAACGGCCTCACTAGAGTCCTCAAAAGATAAGAGCTATTTATAATAATCAGCAAAGGTGGTAGAGATGCTAGCCGGATCCATGATTTCCTTATTATTTATGATCAGTCTATCTATAGATTCTTCAGTATGCTTATGCTTAAGGAAGTTAAAAAAGAATTTGGAGCCACGATCCCCATGTTGGAGCTAGTTATCCCTTGAGCGAATTTTAGCACCTTGGATCTTATAATGTTGATGCTTTATGAGGGCATCTTTAGAAGCAACCAACTGGTTAAGAAAAACTAGGTTGGAAGGGTCAAATTGAGCCTTAAACTTGGCTTCCTGAAGGCTGGAGATTAACAAATTCTCATTAAATCTAAAGTCTTTAGTGTGCTTTTGGCCAATGGTCTGTAACAGATTCTTCCATGCAGGAATCATAACCTTCCACTTGTCCAGCATGGAATAGTCTTTAAGGTTAAAAAAATTGAAATTCCTAATGATATGAATGGCACAAAGGACATCATTATCTTGAAGAAGCTTGGTGTTAAGCAAAAATTTGGAGCAAATAGACTTCTGATGAATAGGGCCAAAACTGATATTAATCCTAGTAAAAATAGGGTGATGGTCAGATTAAACGGTGGCCGTGACTTTGACAATGACACTATTATTGTCAAGAAGGAAGGAAATGAAGTCTTTGTTACCATAAAAGTGGTCTAATCTAGAATAGATCTGAGCATGACCTTGCTGGAAGTTGCACCAGGTGTGCCAAATTTCAGGGTGAGTGTCTTTCGAGTTGGCAAGAGGGTCAAACAGATTTTTATTCTTAATAAAATTGGTCCAATGAACATACTCTTGATCCTTCCATTTAAAAGGATTTCCACCAAACTTGTCGTAAGGCAACTCAACCATGTTAAAATCCCCTCCAAAAAACTAGGGAATATCAGGAAGATTAGCAAGCCAATTCCAGAGAGAGATTCTAGATTTAACTTCATTAGGAGCATAAATGGAACAAAAACCAACAGATTTACTATTAATGTTCATAATGAACCAAACAGCCATGTTACATGGCGAAACACCATTATCAGAGATATAAGATTCCCATTTAGGGTTAATAAGAATAGCAATTCCTCCCTTTCCCCTGCAATGGTTAGATATGAATTTGATAGAATCCTTCCAAATGAAGCTAAGATTAGAATCAAGATTGAAGCCAGTAGCTTTAACCTCTTGTAGCATGACCAAATCAATATTATCAAAAGAATTTAAAACCCGCTTAATAACAAATTTCCTATCAGGGGATTCAATCCCCCTCACATTCCAAGAGATGCAATTCATTGAGATACATTGACAATATCAAGATCCGCAATTTCATTCACCATACTGGGACTACTAAATGAATCCCCTTCCAATTTACCAACGGGTTTATTTCTAGACCCTGGTGGCCTTCCACATCTTTTCATAGTCATAGACTCTATTTTAGAGGAGTCATCCCATTCAGAGGGCTCCAAATCCATGCTAGAATCATTCAGTTTCGACTCTTTAGTAGGAATAATTTCAAAGATATACCCATCCTCAATTTCCTTAAAAACTTTTGGAGGCAAATTATCATGAGTTAAGCCAGATGCAATGGTTCTATCTTGAGAAGTAGAATCTAGATCTAGACCAATACTCGGATGAGGTAAACTGGCCTGAGAAGGAGGACGAAGATTTTTGAGGCTATTGGCTTTGGGTTGACCCGAATTATTCTTTTTCCTCTTCTTCTTATTGCTAACCAGATTAAATTCTTCATCATTATTGAGCCCTGACTCGACATCTATATGAGGGTTCTTTTGAATGATAGACGACGGATCAACTTGGGCAATACCTACATTTTCCTTGAAAGTTTTTCCAATAGAATTGGCAGAAGGTTGAACAACTGATTGGTTAACCAGATTGTCAAATGTGGTAGGGGATTTGGGGCTATCGAGAGGTTTAGGCTGGGATTTGTTAATGATAGGACAATCCTTCCTATGATGGCCTTCCCTCCTGCACAGAAAACATGCGTTCAAACCTCCTAGGATTTTGATAGGACACACATAATTTTCATGCAACACTTTTATTTCAATTTTGTTAGGGATTTCTTTCCCTGGAAGGATCAACATAAGAACCCTAGCATCCATGTGTGGGACTAACCTGGAAGTTTCATCCATCCGGATGGTTTTACCAAAATTTTCCATTAACAGAGGAAGGAATTACCAAAGGAAAGGTGGGACATTTTTCACCAAAATCCATCTGGGTGCCGAGAGGGCTAAAACCTCTTCATGTACAGCTTCAGGTGTCTAAGCTAAAGCCCAGAATGAGGTCGAACCAACATTCCAATATTGTCTTTTTAATACCTCTTGCTGGGCTTCGTGATTAGAGAAAAAAAATGACAAACAAACCCTTTTGGATCTGTCTGCAAAATGAAATATTAAACCCTAGTTTCATATTCCAAAAATTATGAAACCAATCATCTAGAAATTTATGAGGTGGGCATTTATCAATTTCCACTTAAGCAAAGAAAATAGCAGTGTCTTTAAGTTTGTTTCTTTCCTTAACAATTTCGGCCAGCATTTCAGAATTCGGGGACAAGGAAAACGGAGCCGCGGAAGCCACAGGATTCTTACCTTGGTAGGCACCTTCATTGTTCCTCGGATTAACTATGAACCTAGCTTTATCATTGATCTTACTAGATGCATTTGCAACTGCCTCCGAAAATGACTTAGATTTGGCAGGAGTGACCGGATCAGAGTTGGGGCTGCCATTATTAATGGCTTGTTCGCTCGCTGTAGGAGAATTGAATGTCAAAGCAGATGGATCGAAAGATGTACCTACGGAGTGGTTTGAAATAAATGGAGGGAAGGTCAGAGAGGCTCCACCTGTGTTCGTCATATGCACGGGGACCGCCATCTATCCACCGCCATCAATGTTTTCCTTAGCCTTAGCCACCTTGTCGGCGGTATCAACCCGAAGAATCAAAAATGAGCTCAGCAAAAAATCAGTCAATCAATGTGGCAGATCCGCAGCAGTTCAAAAGTTCGCACCATCATAGTACAAATTTAAAAAAATTTGAATCTTCAATTTTATTTATTTTTTTAAATCTTTTTTTTTTAAAACATTTTTTTTTGTTTTGTTTTTTTGTATTTTATTTTATTGTTTAAATTTTCTTTTAATTTATATTTAAATTAAAACGTATTAATACATATATTTTATTTTGTAATAATCAGTACTGTTATTAGTTTATATTTTTTTCTAAAACAAATGACAATGTTTTCTCTTTTTTTTTTTTTTTTTAAGCCATTTTTGTAAAATGCTAAAATGCATGCTTATATGTTTTATTTTATATTTTCAAGGAAGTAAAATAATGCGTTAATGTACATACATACAAAATGTATATATTTTTTTTTATAATTCTGAGAAAGTGTTTTTCCCTTTGTTAATATGATAAATGAATCAGTAACAAAAACAAAGTGAACTAAACATTCATATTTTTCTTTTAAAGAAAAGGGTAAGAATGTTTCTTTTCGATTTGGTATTAAATAGATTAAACTAGAAAATGCAGCAACAATTTAGATTAATTCTACTCTATCTCTAGAAAGAAGATTCATGGATTTTCAACTCATTGATTTTATTTTTCTTTCTTTCTTGCTTTCTTGGAACAACATTTATTTGCTGATTAAAATGTCGTAAATGAAAAAAATTTATTCTTTTACTAGACATCTATGCAGAGAATATAACTATTTAAAAATAGTCATTCTAACTTAAAATTAAAGAACTATTTTAAAGGCAACTACTAATGTTCCAACAACATTACCTAAAATGATAAAATCTAAAATTTTCTTAAATAGTAATTATGCACTTAATGTTTTGTTTTTTTGTGAAATTTTTATATTTATATTAATAAAACTGGTTCAAAAAAGGGCTCTTGGAGAAAAGAACCAGTAAAGAAAAATTTCGTTCATTACCCATATTTACAAAGTAGACAAGTCTACAAATTTTTCAATTTGCGGTCCTAGCTATAGAGTCTAGTCATAAACCCAAATATACAGAATATCAAAAAGTAGCCTTCCTAAACCCCCATAAGGAATAAGGGGTGGATGTATGCAATAATCCATGACCCCTACCTTATCACAAAATAATCTAAATTAATTAGGCAGGGGAGCCCATCAACCCAAAAACCCTTACAAGATAATAATGAAATATTTACATATAACCAAAAGGCTCCTGCCTAAATGTACATCAAAATTTTCTAGTAGCTGATAAATGATTATGAAAATATAGGATCAACATGAATGATACAAAATTATAACAATCCCCAAAGGTGAAGTGGAAAAAATCTTCATCAGCCATAGAGCAACACCCGATAGGATTATGATCCCAGCTGACCGAAAGGACTTGTGACACACCAAAAAAGAGGGCTCAAAGCTACACAGCAATAAGAGATAAACAAAAATAGATGTAATGAAATTAATCCTGAGACTACTCAATGTCATCCACAAGGTGAGGTGGATGAGAAAAAAATAGAGAACTCAAAATCCTATCTGCCTCTGCATGAATAGAAGAACCAGCAGCAAAGTCCTCCACAGAATGTCAAGAAGGAGAAAGATTTCCTCTAGCTGGTTCCAATTCAGGGTTCATCAAAGGAACTGATGAATCGACCAAAGCCATGTTAGGGAATCTTCCCTCAGCAGTAGAGGAAGCATCTTGAGGAGAGAGGTTAGCATGATAAATTACCTCCGAATGAGCCAGGAGACCCAAAATGGCATACATTTTTTAAAATGCCTTTTCCTAATAAGCAACATCAATCAAGTTCTTGTGAATAATAAAATCCAGAGGTTTGATAGAAGAGGAAGCTATGCAATCTTTAATTTCCCCATAGATCATAATGAATTTTTCTGAGCTCAATAGCAAGTAATGTGGAAATATATCACCCACACATGCTTCTCCTTCCCACAAATTATACCCTTGAATAGCAGCCAATAATTTGTCATTCTAAATAAACCTAGGCCAAATAATAGCATTAGCCACATGATACTATAACAACCAAGATTGAGAAAGATCCAAAAATATAGAATAGAATACAGAGACTATTTGTGAGGGAAATATGATTTTCTTAGAGCTTGGAGATAGAATAGATTCCCCAATTAAACGATGAATGCACCTTCGACATTTTGGACAGTGAACACATAACATAGAATCAAGCAATTCATCTGAAATTTTACCTTCAAACAGGAGCTCCAATTCATCAAAGGGTAAGGAAACCCTTAAGTTCAAAGGTTTGAATTTGTTCGCAAGTCTTGAAGAAGCCATTATAGAAAATAACCAGAGAAATAAAGACTTACCCAAATACAGCGAGTTAAATACAACAAGGCATAGCAACAAAAACATTAATATATAGGAAGGCACAAAGAAAATGAAAGGAGTGATAAATGCAGAAAGGACCGATGAAGCATGGGATTGTACACATCAATTAAGCCACACAAAATATCAGATTTAAAAAATCCACAGCATGTGTAATGGAGCCATCATGAAATAAACACAGTGCCAGCTGAATATTTTAAGGCATCGCAAGTCATAATAACTAGTCAAATCGAAAGCATTAGTGGCACAGACTGGTTAGGATAATAATAATGAAATGGACATCCCAATTAATTAGATGACTTAATAAAATAGATTTCAAAAATAAAAACACAAGCTTAAAATACAATCCTTGCTTACGCCATGAAGCCTGCTGCAGAATACAAAGCATGACCAATCATCATGACATAAATATCATACAAATATTAAAGATACATGCCAAGCACAAATCATTAGAAATAAAATATTGAAGAAAATCGAATCAATCAATCTTGAAGATGTGCCAACTAATTATCAAGTTACAAAGAGGGTGAAGAGATCGACTCAGAATCTATAATTTTGAAAATATAAGGATGAGATTCAGAGGATATTGACATGGAGGGGAATGATAAGGTGCATCCCTCCGAACCAAGTTTAGAGAGATCATCTACTAAATTGTTCCCTTCTGTAAAAATGTGGGATATATAACACTCAGACAAGGAATCTAGAAGGGACCAGATCTGTTCCATAACATAGAGAATATTCTGGGAGAAAGCACACCTAGAGATACAAGCATTAACAATCACTAAAGAATATCCTTCAATATGGAGAAAATTGCACTTTAACTTTTTAGCAGTAGAGAGACCATACAACAAAGCAAAAGCCTCTGCTAAATTATTTATTCTAGGGGGAATAGGGCGAGCCTCAAAATAGAGAATAGATCCAGAGAAATTCTAAAGAGAAAAACCAATACCTAAATTTCCCAGATTTCCTTTAGAGGCACCATCAAAATTAAGCTTGATAAAGTCCTGTTGGGGAGGAATCCACTTGACTTGGGATATAACAAAATTTATATCCTTAGGACACAAAGGAAAGGGGAGTGATGGAAATGATAGCCCCTTAAAAAAAATTTCCATAGAGTTATACCAAGATGAAAATATTCGACCACCCTTAAATTTGCAAGAATAAGCATTAACAACTTCCACAATAGATCTTTCTAAAGATAAGAACACAAATTCAAAAGGCAAAGGCTAACTACAGAAAATCCTGTTATTTCTTTCCCACCATAATGACCACAAAACCAACGATGGAATAACAATCCATATACATGAAAACATTGATTTATGACACAAGATAGGCCAAAATTGAAATAGATCCCAGATTCCAAGTGGGAGAGGCATAGGAAAATTAAGTTTTTGTATCACAAACTACCAACAAAGTTGAGCCAATAGACAATTTAAAAAGAGATGATCAACTGACTCTAACTCTTGGTTGCAAATGACACACTGAAAAGGAGCTGCAATATTAAGTCTAGTTAATCTATCACTAGTAAGAACTCTTTTTTTCAAAACTAACCATGAAAAACAACCCACTTTAGGAAGAACAACAAAATGCCAACAAAAGGAGAAAGCTCTATGTTTAATAGCATTATTTTGCAATGATTGGAGCAGCTCATATCCTTGCTTAACAGGATATGGACCATTCTCTAAAGGAGTCCAAAAAAGATGATCCTGAGCCCTGGATAAAAATACCACCCTTTCTAAAAGAAATTGGTTTGCACTAGAAGCCTTCTGATCATCAATTGGGAGCTTATGAAAATCCTTCCAAATAATGGGCCCAGAATGAATATGAACTGCAGAGACATAATCAATAAGAAAACATCCCCAATTAGAAGAAGCAATCTCCCAAACATCACTAAAGGGTTCCAAAGACACTAAGGGAGGGCATCCATTCCATGAATCAAGCCAAAATCTAATAGATTCTCCATTATGAACTTCCCATGAAACCTAGGATGTGATGATATGCCTAGATTTCATCATAAAATTCCAAATGGCAGACCCCTTTGGGGGATCCAAAGTAGAGATAATCCTAGAAGGATCTGAATTATCTAAATATTTTTGTTGCATCAACTAACACCACTTAATGTCAAGATGAGAATACATCTTCTACACCAATTTACCACCAAAGGCCAGGTTCCTATTAGAGAGGTCATGAAGACCAACCCCACCAGTAGGAGGGGTCAAAGACATGTCAGATAAGGAAATAAGGGGAATCTTCTTTTGACCTAACATATTAGTTGTCCAAAGGAAATCCCTAATAAGACTTTTAATTTGACTGAGAACTGACTTGGGAGCTTGCATGACTGAAAAATAATAATTTGGAATAGCTGATAGGACTGATTTAATAAGCAAGATCCTACCTGAGAGAGACAACCATCTAGCCTTCCAGGCAAGAATGTGGGCTTTGATACGATTAATAACTCCCTGCCAAAAGGAAGGTTTATTTTGTCACATAAAGAAAGGAATACCTAAGTATGTAGAAGGAAGGTCATCGTGGGAAAAGCCTAAAACATTAACAACCTTATCTGACAGCTTAGGATCCATATGAAAGGTATAGACTTTTGATTTTTGAGCATTAATTCTCTGACCCAAAGCATGAGTATACATATCAAGGACCTTCTTAACTTGCTTTGCTTCACTAATAGAAGCTGATCTAAACAATAATGTATCATCAGCAAAGAGGGAATGAGTAACTAAAATAAATGTATTTTGAATTTTTACACCCAACCAGAGATTAGAACCATGACAAGCATTAATAAGATGACTCAGAGCTTCAGCCATTAAGATGAAAAGGCATGGTGAAAGAGGATCACCTTGTCTAACACCTTGGGAAGATGGGAAGATGTCAACAGGAACCCCATTAGTTATGATAGAGAAATGAGCTCCAGAAATACAAGCCTTGACCCATTTACACCATTTGTTGGAGAAGCCAAACTTAAGCAGAGCCTTAATGAGGAAGGACCAATTCAATTTTTCATAAGCTTTCATCATATCTAGCTTAACAATAAAAGATGGAGTAGAAAACTCATGAATGGAATGAAGAGTTTCATGAGCCATAATGGCCCCATCCATATTTTCTCCACCCGAGACAAAACCCCCTGCTCAGGAGAAATTATCTTGGGAATAAGATGTTGCAACCTTAAATAGATTGCCTTTGTAACAATTTTATATATAGTATTATAGAGTGAAATAGGTCTGAATTCTGCAAAAGATTGGGGGTCATCATTTTTAGGGATTAGGACAATGTTTGTGGCATTAAAACATTTTAGCATAACTGTATTCTTTCTAGATTCTTCAAGAATAGCTAGAAGATCATGGTAGATAACATCCCAGGTTTTTTGGAAAAAAAGATTCGTAAACCCATCAGGCCCTGGAGCCTTATCTGGTGAAAGGGAGAAAACAACCAACCTAACTTTAGCCAATGTAAAGGGAGCTATTAAAGATAGATTATGAATAGGAGTTATCAAAGACGGAATAACATTAAGAACAGAATTAACTTTATCCTCATCAACAGGAGAGGAAGAAGAGGGACAGAGGAGATTTGAAAAAAACCAAACACCTTCCTCCTGAATACCTTTTTCATCATAAATTAAATTTCCCAAATCATCCTTAATAGAAAAAATGGATCTAGCCACCTTTCTCTGCTTAGCTGAGGCATGAAAAAATTGTGTTATGATCACCTGCTTGCAACCATAATTCCTGAGACTTCTATCTCCAATATTCTTCCTCCCTTGCATACAATTCAGCCCAAGATTCCTAAAGATGCTTCTAATTGATATAAGTTTTTGGATCTAGGCCATTAGCAAATATTTTCTGGTTTATCTCAGCTAATTCCTTTTCAACTTTGGATTTCTGTTCAAAAATGTTTTTAAACACATTCACATTCCAGGCTTTAATCAAATTCTTAATGAAAGACATTTTTTTATAAAATTTGAACATCATTGACCCATCTACTACCAAAGCTACCAACCACCACTGATTAAGAAGGGAGTGAAATGAGGGATGCCTAAACCAAACTGATTCAAACTTAAAAGAGGATCTAAAAGAAAGGGGGGTAGGATTAGAAGATAAGTCAAAAGAAAGTTGAATTGGAAAATGGTCAGAGTTTGAAAAAGGAATGACTTCTACCAACATAGAAGTATGGTCTAATTTCCAAATCTGAGAACAAAGAAATCTATCTAATCTAACAACTATCTGAGAAAAGCCAATTCTACGATTAGTCCAAGTAAAAGCACCATTCTTAGGAAAAACATCAAAAAGGGCATTATCCAAAACAAAATTATTGAAATCAGTGATTGAACGAACAGGAGGAGAGATTCCCCCTTTTTTATCATTAGCCCCTAGAATGATATTAAAGTCACTTGCAATGATGAACTTACAATCAGGGTATTGTTGGATAATAGAAGTGAGAGATTGCCATAAATGAAACTTATCCAAAGTAGGGGTGGGTCCATAAACATTCATAAGAAAAAAAGATTGATTGAAGAATCTGACATTAACAAATTGTCAATTTGATCCATTCTGTAGGAATTGAATAGAAACTATAGTATTATTCCATAAAATGGCCAATCCACCTAAAGCCCCAATAGTAGATACACAAATACTTTGCCAACCAGACTACTTGCCCACAGTCATATTGAAAGAATCCAAAGACAACTTAGTTTCTTTCAAAAGAAAAATATCTTCATGCATAGAATCAAGTCTAACCTTAATCCTATGCCTTTTGTTAGAGGCATTAATGCCTCTGACATTCCATGATTAAGATCTTAATTAAGGACAAGGAGAACCTTTAGTCCTCCTCATTGAACATCTCCTAGATGAAAATAAATTTCTATCCAAAGTAGATTGAAGACCAGCTTGAATCTCCTCCAAGGCTTTAGTTGTCTTAGATTTTCTACCTCTAGTCTTTGGAGTTTTAACAATAGGATTAGGGGAAATTTGTGTATGAACAATTGAAGATTTAGCAACTTGGACCAACTTAGCATCATGCATAGAAATATGCTACTCGGAATCAGGAGAAGAAAGTAAGTGGTCGTCTAAAAGAGATCTCAAATTCTTAGGTAGATTAAATTGCCCAGTAGAGCCCTCAAAATAATTAACTAAATTGTCATCATACGAAGAGATATATTGAACAGGAACCTGAGGTGACGAGGTAGAAAGTAACTGGTCATCCAACGGACTATTGGAATCATGTAGAGGTTCCAAATGTTCAACTGGATTATCACAATAATGGTTTTTTTGTTGCAAACTATCAGACAGTGGATCAACAGTGAAGTCATCAACAATATGAGACTGAGGAGAAACAGCAGACATTACTTCTATAGTCATTATTGCGGCATGTTCTTTGTCACTTTCTTTAGTTTAATAGGGGAATTTGAAAACATTGGAGACTTAACTATTGAATCAAAAACTGATAGGTCCAAAAATTTAAATATCAAGTTAGCTTTTGAAACAACAGCTCGAGAAGTATCAATGGCCGAAAGGAATGAAATGATATGGGGAAGATAAACTTTCATCATATTAACCAATGAGGTCATGATTTGAGACAGAATCATATGTGGAACAAAAGACCAAAGTACCAAAGCACCATCCAACTCGATACCCTGAGATGACACCTCTGGCTTGATTATATGACCATGAGAATGAGGCATTGGATGAGAATATTGGGGCACGAAATGAGATTGCTTTGGCAGTTTTTCCCCAATAGAAACTTGAGAAGTACTACCCAAATTATCCTGACTATGAATTGGATGCACATTTTGAATAGTGGAGGTATTAAAGGAACTAGAATGATTATGAACCAGGGAGAATTTAGAAGGAAAAGAAGTACGATCCTTACAAATAATCAAATTAGAACAATTAGGATCCTTACATTGATTTGTAAAATGACCTAACAGATTTTCATAATAATGATTCGCTGCCTCCAAGAACCCCACTTGGATCGGAGAGTAATAAAATTAGGAAATGGCTTGAGAAGATCTAAAAAGAGACAAAATCTAATAGAGCGATGCAATTGCTCATGAGGGGTCAAATCATGCCTAATAAATTTGCCAATCTTATTAGCAATGGCTTCAACAATATCTAAATCCCTATACTCCAAAGGCAAAGCTGGTAATTCAATCCAAAAAGGCATAAAAGAACATGCAAAATCATTCAAACTAAAATTTGGCATCCATTATGTTAAGAAAATTCCAACACCATTACAAAACCAATAACTAAGATGAAGAGCATCATTGCGAGCAATTGAAGAGTCAAAAATTGCAACAAAAAAATTTGAAGCATGATCTAAATAGAATAAGTCCAACAGCCCTAACCAATTTTTTTTAGCCCAAGAACAAAATTTAGCAATGGGTAAAAAGGACCAGATCTTACCAATGAGTGCCTTTTTCATGCATATACACTACTTGCGATTCCAAGATGCCATCTGTAAAGTGGATAACTAGCTCACAATTCCCCAAAATAGGCTCCGCAAATTGATTCAAAAAAAATTTCCCTGAACCATCCATCTTCAAAAAATTAGGGCTCTCTTGCTGTTTGCCAGAACCCTGATTGACCCAAATAGGAACATTGTTGGGCGCAGTCAAAAAAGAAGGAAGCGAAGAATGAAAATTAGGTTTTTGAAGGGGAATATTATTCGGTGAGGTGACAAAATTAGGGGATCGAATAGGCAAGGAATTAGGCCAAGAAACAAAAGAAGGAACATTAGGATCAAAATCTCCATTTAAGGAGCCATCAGAAGCATGAATAGGAGCTAGATGAAGAGGCCCTGAGTAGATATCAAAATAAGGATGAATCCTAGGGTGATAAGAAACAGCCAAGGGTTTTGGAACATGTGAAACCCTAGAATAGTTATTCCAACCAGTCGAATTACCAAATTGCGGAGCCCTAGACCGGAACCCAGATCTGCCTGCTAAATTAGTTTTCAAACACTTTATATTTACTATGCATCTATGCAGAGAATATAACTATTTTAAAATAGTCATTCTAACTTAAAATTAAAGAACTATTTTAAAGGCAACTACTAATGTTCCAACAACATCGCCTAAAATGATAAAATCTAAAATTTGCTTAAACAGTAATTTCATAGTAAATATTTATTCATTCATGATTAGTATTAAATCTTATATTCACATTGCAACTCCAAGAAAAATAAAGATGTATTATTTTTTGAGGAAATCTATCATAAATTTGATGTACAAAACATAACCCAATAACCCATTTTATTTGCAATTATTTCAGAATTAAATCAAACCAAGCGGAGAACTTTAATATAGAAGAAACTATTCTATATACATGTATTCATTACGAGGAATACAACTTCCAAAAAAAACATAGTAAAGTATCAAATGAAAAACTTAAAAACAAACAAGTTTGTTTATTTACAAGAATCACATGGGAAACTTAAAAATCCCTTTACAATAGGTAACTCCTTTCACATATAAGGAGAGAACCAATTCTACTTTGAGTTCATCCACTACCTTCCTTCATCAAGTATCAAGCTTCAAATCTTGCAATGCAAACATGGATAGACCATGGGGAAGCTCACCTCCCAACCAAGGCCTCTAAGAGGCCACCCCCAAGCTAGGGAAACCAACTCATAGACAGGGTTACAAATATGAACCCAAAACAACAACACATAAAACGCCCATCCAAGGTTATCAACAATGGGTCTCACATTGACCCAAATCTTGGGGTGAAGGTGGACTAAATACCAAGGGGATAAAGCACATTTCAAAACAAGAGACAATCCTACACATGGCTTTCCCAAATACACATCTTAACCACATTTTCACAAGCCCAAAAAAATTCCTTATGACCCCCAAGGCATCAAGCCATAAAAATCCGTTATGACCCCCATAATAACAAGAGAGAAATGGCTACATGGAGCCCATACTTCCATGATTTTTCCTTCTCCTTTCCAAGGAGAGACTCTACACCCATGGTTGTCCAAGGAAAATCCCTTTACCCCCAAGGCTACTCTTCCCCCCATGGATGAGTGTGGCCTTGAGACTCTCATACAACACCAAAAAAAAAACAAGGAATCTATAACACAAATCTTCACATTTACAACATAAAATGACTTGCACAAAACAAGCACAAGATTTACATACACATCTACTAACATACAAAACAACAAGATTTTCCAACATCTAGCAACATGAAGAACAAACTACCAAGTTTCTCATATACAAAAGAAAAGAAACTACATGAGAATTTCAAGTGGAGCCACCAACCTAAGTCCAAGCAAAAATAGTGAGGTTTGAAAATGAGTTCCCTTTTTGTCCAAGCTTCTCCAAATTCATCTAGTCTCTAAATTAGAGAGTGGGTGTTCAAACTCTTCCAAAAGAAGAGTCCCCTCTAAAAAGGCCTCCACACAACTTCCCACAAACCCCTAGGGATAAGGTTTCCTTCCCATTGGGTGGTCTTCCATAATTCCCTTACAAGGTTTCTAAAAATGGTCTCTTACAAATGTAAGCTATAAACGTGGAAGGACTACCATTTTAATGGATGGTGTTCTTACCAAAACTTGGTCCCAAAAGTTAATTTTCGGCCATCTTGAAAAATAAATTTTTGGATGGGTCTTTTGGTCAACTATGGGTTGTCCTATGGTGAAAAATGATTCTTACCCATAGGTATACCAAGTGGGCTAACTAAAAATGGCCTAAACACACCCCTAGGCACCTTTTTGACCCTCCAAATACTCATGACAAGTTCAATTTCGAAATTCATGAATTGACACTACCTTAAACTCCCTAACCAAGGGATTTCACATGGGGATCCTCAAGGGTACTATCCTAGGTTGATGGGCATCCAATCCTCAAGTGGACATGTCATGGATACAAGTACACTTACAAGTGTCAATTGACACAACAAGAATAACACATCACAAGCCATGTGGCATATCCACTTGAGCATTCACAAAATAATTAACATTTACAATTAAAACATATTAATTAAATACACACATGCTCATTACGTTCACAAATAAAATATGATACAACTAGGTTTTGTATCTTATTAGACGCAACATTGGTTAACTAAATAACATAAGTCTATGCTTTGGTTCCCCGAATCTACCATGGTTTGATTCCCTGCACACTAAAATCCAACATCAGTAGTCCAAAGAAATATACATGTAAATTCATAACATTCATGATCAAACTAATTCCTCTACAATATTCCTAATTAAGTCATAATGCACAAGGCTTAATAATTTATCTATGACATACATATATCTCGTCATGTAATAAACAATTACATCATTTAATAAAGCTCATAAATTCATCATTGCATCAATAATTCATTTGCATAATTAAATATCATCATGACATCATAAAATTCATAAAATCAAATTAATCGCACATGTAGAACCATAATGATATCATAGTAATCATCAAAATAAACATAACATAATGTGCATCTAACCTCTATGGTGATAAAATCCATAATATAAAGTGTCTGAAAACTATAAAGCATCAAAATGTAGTATCAAATAAGCCTATCTCAAATGCAAAAACTGAAAGACTATGACGGTCTCGGGGTGAGGCCTCACTGATGGAATATGGATGAAGTGACTGAGAGGGGGGGGGTGAATCAGTCAACCATAAAACCTTGACTATTAATTCTTTGCAGATCCCTTTAAGATATCTTAACAATGTTATCTGTTTTAGCACTCGGTAAATAGATTGCAGTAACTTTGAAGATGCAGAAAGTATTATCAATATTATCTTTAGATATTCATCAGTGCATGTAAATGATTGTGAAAGCAATTAAGAACACAAGAGACACAAGATTTAACGTGGAAACCCAATATGGGAAAAACCACCAATGTATCTAGATACTGATTTTCACTTTTCTGAAGTGATGCCCGGTTAGAAGCCAACCCGGTAAAAGGTTACAAAACACACTGTTAGGTGTGACCTTGTTAGAGGATTTAAAACACCCTGCTAGGAGTGGCCTGGTAAGAGGTCTTGAAAACAATTCAATGGAATTGTCACCTTGTTAGAGGATTTATATTATGGCTGTTAAACCAACTCGGTTAAGAGATTTAGAATTCACTGTTACAATGATAAGAAGGTAACAATGAAAAAGTGACCTGTATAATAATGCAACTGTCTTGCTGATTATAGATCTCTGTTTTGCATAATTCTGATCCTTTCTGATCAAATAAATCTCTGTTGCTCCTCAAGGATATCTGAACATCCTTCACAAGTTCGCATATACCTTTCCTTCTTTTCTTCTGTAAATCTTCTGTTATATTGTTATTTACTTTTCACTTTTGACCTTTTATTTATATGATTTTGGATTAGTCAAATCGACATTATTTAGTATAACAGTCGGCTGAATTAAGTAAACTCTATTTGCAAAAATCCTTCAAGGGCCGACAGTGCTCGGTGACCATATCTTTCTATAATCTTTCGGTGACCGAGGGAACTCGGTAAACACCGACAATTCTTTACCTTCGGCAACCGAGTGAACTCGGTAAACACTATCTTTTCTTCGGCAACCGAGTGAACTCAGTAAACACTAAATTTTCTTCGGCAACCGAGTGAACTCGGTAAACACTAAATTTCTTTGATAACCGAGTGAACTCGGTAAACACTAAATATTCCTGTCTGGTAGACCGACTGAGCTCGGTAGAAGCTGATTGCTGCGGACTATGACATAGTGTGACATCAAAGACAATACATAATTGAGTAGCAATTTCCTTCAGACAATTGTTTCCAACAATCTCCCTCTTTGGCATTGATGGCAACACAATATGTCATATCATAAGAAATTTGAAAGAGTTAGCTCGGTTTAGATTCAAATCTCCCTTTGTCAGCAAACTTCCTGTATCCTGAAAATTTCTCCTTCTGACTATTTGAAAATTTCTTGAAGTAATAGTAAAGACATAGCAAACACTCCCTCTTTGACAACATATGCCAAAGATAATTCACATATTACCGGTGAAAATTAATGTACCTCAAGTACTGATTCATATGCAATGATTCCTTTAATATACTGCATCAACAAGTTGATTTTCAGTCATGTTCTGGTTGATGCATCACTAAAACTGTATTTAGTGAGCCTCGGATAGGGGAATGACCCCTAACTTATCTCTTAGATACATAAATGCATCCTTAGGTAATGGTTTGGTAAAAATGTCTGCAATCTGTTCTTTTGTATGAATATATTCTAATCTGATTTCCTTGTCCTGCACCAATTCTCTGACAAAGTGATATTTAATAGCAATGTGCTTGGTTTTGGAATGCATCACTGGATTCTTAGAAATGTTTATTGCACTGGTATTGTCACAAAATATAACAACTGGTTCTTTGATTTCAACCTTCATACCTTCTAATAGCTGTTTAAACCAAACAATATTTGAACAGTTTACTGCAGCAGCAACATATTCTGCTTCAGCTGTGGATTGAGATGTGCAATTCTGCTTTTTACTAGTCCAGGATACCAGTCTTTTTCCAAGAAAAAATGCTCCACCACTTGTGCTTTTTCTGTCATCAATGTTTCCTGCCCAATCAGCATCAGTAAACACTTTCAAGTCTAGATTGCCTCCAAATTTATACCACAAACCATACTCTTCAGTTCCTTTTAAGTATCTTAAGATTCTTTTGATTGCCATCATGTGATTTTCCTTAGGTTTTGCTGAGAATCTAGCTACTATACCGACTGCTAAGGCAATATCAGGTCTTGTATGTACCACATACTATAATTTTCCAATCATAGATCGGTATAGGGTCTGATCAACTTCTTTTGAATCATCATTTTTGGTAAGTTTCAGTCCAGTACACATGGGTGTACCAACTGGTTTTGAATCTTCCATTCCAAACTTCTTAAGTATCTCCTTAATGTATTTGGATTGAGTAATGTATATACCATTCTTGCTTTGCTGAATTTGAAGACCAACAAAGAATTTTATTAAACCAAACATAGACATTTCAAATTCTCTGTTCATTTGCTCTGAAAATTCTTTGCACTGATCCTCATTCCCTGTAAATATAGTATCATCCACAAATATTTCTGCCAGTACAATTTTGTCATCCGGTCCTTCTTTAATATACAGATTGTTGTTATCATTAGCTCTTTTGAAATTAATCTGGATTAAATAGTTATGGAGTCTCTCATACCATGCTCTAGGAGCTTGTTTTAAACCATACAATGCTTTGTGTAACCTGCAGACCATGTCCCTTTTGTCTGGATCAACAAAACCTTCAGGTTGTTCAATGTAGACTTCTTCATCAAGAATTCCATTGAGAAATGCAGATTTTATATCCATCTGATATACCTTAAATCCTTTGTGTGCTGCATAAGCAAGTAGAGTTCTTACACCTTCTAATCTTGCAACAGGAGCAAAAGTTTCTCCATAATCTATACCTTCTTCTTGAGAGTAACCTTTACATACTAGTCTAGCTTTGTTTCTAGATACTTGACCATCTTCATTAAGTTTATTTTTGAATACCCATTTTGTTCCAATTACATTCTTATCTTTAGGTCTAGGTACAAGAGTCCAAGTTTTGTTCTTTTGTATTTTTTCTAATTCTTCATTCATTGCTTCAATCCAACTTTCATTTTCCAATGCATCTTTGATATTTCTAGGTTCAAAATCAGTAAGTAGACATGTACCTTTTAGCTTGCTTCTTGTCATAGTACCATCTGATTTGTTTCCAATGATTTGATCTGGTGTATGATGTCTTCTGACATATTTGGCTAGTATAGGTTCCTTGCCTTTTGAATGATTCATGCTATTGTCTTCTAGGATCTCTTCTTCAGGTTGCTCGGACTCGGTAGATATTTGCTCGGTAACTTCAGGCTGAGACTCGGTCTGAATTTCTTCCTGTGACTTGGTTTGAACTTCTTCCTGTGACTCGGTTTGAACTTCTTCCTGTGACTCAGTCTGTGACTCGGTAACTGTGCTTGGCTCGGTAGATATAGCTTCCTTATTGATAGTTGTGTCTGTCAATGTTTCAGGTTCAATGTAAACGAATCTTCTGTAGTTCTCAGGTTCCCTTTTGCTTTCTTCCTCAGTCTTTTCTGCAAACTCATCAAATTTTACATGTATACTTTCTATGACTTTGTGAGTAGATAAGTTCAGACATTTGTATGCCTTGCTTTTGCTAGAATATCCTAGGAATATTCCTTCATCACTTTTCACATCAAATTTATTTCTTCTGGATTCTTTTAAGATATAACACTTGCTACCAAATATTTTCATATAACTTACATTAGGTTTATAGCCATACCATAATTCATAAGGAGTTTTGAATGTGTCTTTCTTCAGTTGTACTCGGTTCAAGGTATGAACTGCAGTGCTGATAGCTTCCTTCCAGTACTTTATAGCGATGCTCTTTTCTATCATTAGAGTCCTTGCACAATCCATAATAGATCTGTTTCTTCTTTCTGCTATTCCATTCTGCTCAGGAGTTCTAGGAGCTGATACCTGTCTTTTGATTCCTCTTTCAATGCAGAAGTTGTTAAAATCATGGGAGATGAATTCACCACCTCTGTCTGATCTTAAGCATTTCAATCTTTTCCCTGTTTCTTTTTCTACTCTTGCTAAGTACCATTTGAACTTTTCAAATGCCTCTGATTTTTCTCTTAAATACATAACAGTCATCATTCTAGAATAATCATCAACGAAAAGAATAAAGAATTTATCTCCAGTATAGCTTTGTATTCCAATAGGTCCACATAAATCAGTATGCACAATTTCCAAAATTTCTTTAGACTGATAGTTCTTACTTTTGAAACTAGTTTTACTCATTTTGCCAATCTGACAATTCTTATATAGACCAGTGTCAGGTTTCTTCAAAGTAGGAATGCCTCTAACCTTCTTGAATTTGCTTATTTTTATCATGTTATCAAAATTCACATGACATAACCTTTTGTGCCATAGCCAACTTTCTTCTATTTGAGCAATAAGGCATGAATATTCATTGAGATCAAGATAAAATAAGTTACCTTTTGTTTGTTTGCCTGATCCAATGAGTTTTCCTTTTCCATCCAGCAGTCTTGCTTGACCATTCATGAATTCAACCTTGAAACCAGTGTTGATTAGCTATGCTACACTTAGAAGATTATTTTTTAGTCCTTCAACCCAGTAAGCATTATCACATATGAGTTCTTTGGTTAATGAGATTCTTCCTTTTCCTTTTATACAACAAGGTTCATTGTTTCCAAATCTTACATTACCATTGTCACAGTCTTCTAGATATTCAAATTTTGTCTTGTCACCAGTCATGTGGTGTGAACATCCGCTGTCTATTATCCATATATCATCTTTGCTTATATGAGAAATAAGTGCTATCTTATCTTCATCATCATCAGATTCATCTTTTATAGCAATAAAGACAATTTCTTCTTCACTATCATCAGAATCTTTAGCCATAAAACATGATTTCTTACCTTTATCCTTGTATGATTTGAAATTCTTTTTGCCATAGTACTTGTGACTTCTCTTTTCTTCCTTGACTTGCTTGTTTGGGCACCTAGCTGCAATATGTCCAATTTCTTCACATGAAAAACAGATTAAAGGAGTTTTACCTTTATACTTACCTTTCCCTCTAGAGTACTTCTTTGCAAGTAATGCTTCTACAATTTCAAGATCACTATCAGAACTTTCTTCTGATTCTTCTTCACTTTCTGTCTGAACTTCTTTAATTTTCTTGTTCTTCTTTAGTGAAACCTTGGCCTCAAATGCTGATTCAATATTTTTGGAACTAGGAACATAGTTATCATAGTTGTCTAATTCAAAAGCTGTCAATCTTCCAACTAAAGCATCCAAAGTTATATTGTGGTTTGTTTCACATCTTCTTTCTTGAATAGCTGATACTCTTATTGCATAGATAGGGAGTAGTGTTCTGAGTACCTTACTTATAACAGTCTCATCTGAGATTGTTCCTCCAGAAGCTCTGATTGCACTTACACTTGCTTTGATTCTTTCAACATATTTTGCAATGTTTTCATCTTCCTTCATATTCATCTTGTCAAACTATCCTCTTAGGCTTTCTGCTTTGGCTCTTTTCACATTTGCATCACCACCATATATTTTCTTCAGTGCCACCCACATTTCATATGCAGTAGTGCAGTCTTTAATATCATCAAATTCTTCATAGCTGAGAGCAGATGCAATGTCTATCATCATGGTGTTGTGAGTCTTTTTATCTGCAATGTCTTCAACAGTTAATGCGCCATTAGGAATTGTGTATTCTTCATCAATGTATTTGCATCCTGAATCACCAATGGAAGCCAGATGAAGTCGCATGAGACCTTGCCATGCTGAAAAGTTATCTCTGTTAAGCTTTGGAATTTCCCTCTTGTAAGACATCCTGATCTTTAGCTTAGGTCTTTGAAACCCTTCCTGCAAGCACCAAAAGCTCTGATACCAATTGATGGAATATGGATGAAGTGACTGAGAGGGGGGGGTTGAATCAGTCAACCATAAAACCTTGACTATTAATTCTTTGCAGATCCCTTTAAGATATCTTAACAATGTTATCTGTTTTAGCACTCGGTAAATAGATTGCAGTAACTTTGAAGATGCAGAAAGTATTATCAATATTATCTTTAGATATTCATCAGTGCATGTAAATGATTGTGAAAGCAATTAAGAACACAAGAGACACAAGATTTAACGTGGAAACCCAATATGGGAAAAACCACCAATGTATCTAGATACTGATTTTCACTTTTCTGAAGTGATGCCCGGTTAGAAGCCAACCCGGTAAAAGGTTACAAAACACACTGTTAGGTGTGACCTTGTTAGAGGATTTAAAACACCCTGCTAGGAGTGGCCTGGTAAGAGGTCTTGAAAACAATTCAATGGAATTGTCACCTTGTTAGAGGATTTATATTATGGCTGTTAAACCAACTCGGTTAAGAGATTTAGAATTCACTGTTACAATGATAAGAAGGTAACAATGAAAAAGTGACCTGTATAATAATGCAACTGTCTTGCTGATTACAGATCTCTGTTCTGCATAATTCTGATCCTTTCTGATCAAATAAATCTCTGCTGCTCCTCAAGGATATCTGAACATCCTTCACAAGTTCGCATATACCTTTCCTTCTTTTCTTCTGTAAATCTTCTGTTATATTGTTATTTACTTTTCACTTTTGACCTTTTATTTATATGATTTTGGATTAGTCAAATCGACATTATTTAGTATAACAGTCGGCTGAATTAAGTAAACTCTATTTGCAAAAATCCTTCAAGGGCCGACAGTGCTCGGTGACCATATCTTTCTATAATCTTTCGGTGACCGAGGGAACTCGGTAAACACCGACAATTCTTTACCTTCGGCAACCGAGTGAACTCAGTAAACACTATCTTTTCTTCGGCAACCGAGTGAACTCGGTAAACACTAAATTTTCTTCGGCAACCGAGTGAACTCGGTAAACACTAAATTTCTTCGATAACCGAGTGAACTCGGTAAACACTAAATATTCCTGTCTGGTAGACCGACTGAGCTCGGTAGAAGCTGATTGCTGCGGACTATGACATAGTGTGACATCAAAGACAATACATAATTGAGTAGCAATTTCCTTCAGACAATTGTTTCCAACACTCACATGTACCCATTTAGCCTTGGTTCTCCAAGCTCGGCAGTGGTCTCTTAGAGACCTAGGATGGGAGGTGAGCACTCCATAGCTATGCTCTTTTATTGCAGGTTTTGGTGGCCATGTTCATGTGGGAAAAGATTTTGGAAATCCTTCTTTTTAGTTTTATTATGGGAGCAAGAGTAGTGTTGCATTGTTGTAACCTTGAAATGGGGAAAACACTCCATTCTTATTATTGTATAGTTGTAATATTGGATGTATATCAAGTTGTGGAAGGAAATATTTTTGTTCATTGGAGAATGGCAATATTGTTGAAATGAGAAAATGTATTTTACTCTAGATGAATGTAAAGAATTCATGTTGAAATCGATGAAAAAGAATATAGTTTTCTTCATTTCCTTATTGTTTCATTGTATTGAATCTTCAAGAAATGGATGATAGAGGTATTTGATTTCAAAAGAATGTTTGAAAAAAGTGTAAATGTATTTCATGTTGTAAATGGTAGAAAGATAAAAATGTTGAGAGAACTTAGTTTTGATTTATTATTGTTAAGAAAATTTTGATGTAAAGGATTCAATCAATCCATTTAGACAATAGAGGGACTTATGCTATGTTAGATGTGTAAATAAATCAATAAATTAAACCCCTTTGTCATCAAACAAACAAAAAAAAACAAGTGAAGAGTTCAAAACATACTCAAATAGAGACCTATAGATCTCTAGAAAATGTATGGGGAAAAAAAAATTCCCCATACACTTTCTAAAAAAATAAAGTCATTAAAAATATTATAAAAAAAACCCACTTGCCTATAATTAACTAAGTTAAAAGAAAAAAGGGTGGGACGCAGTTGGGTCGCCACCCAAGGAAGCCACTAGAACTTCTAAACTAAATATTAAATTTTTCAAATATATATATATATATATATATATATATATATATATATATATATATATATATATATATATATATATATATATATATATATATATATATATATATATATATATATATAATTTCCCTAGGTGAAATTACCAAAAAAAAAAGAAAATAAAACCAATTTATAAAAGTTAGGTAGTTTAAAAAACATTATAATTTTATTTTTTTAAAATTAATATAATAAGGGAGGGGTTTTACCCCCCCCCCCCCCCCCAGCTCGTGCCATGGGGCAGTAGGCCTTGCCATAGCAGGGTACCCACTACCACTGGCAGGTGGGCCCTATTGCGGCAAGGTACCACTATCGTGGCAGGTGGGCTTCCTACTAGTCTCATGGGGACTCTAATTTTTTTTAAAGTTTTTTTATATATATTATTTTTTATATAAAGTTTTTTTAAAAGAAATATAAAAAGTTTTCTTTTAGTTAATTTAATTTATGTTTATTAATTCTTTATATATATATATATATATATATATATATATATATATATATATATATATATATATATATATATATATATATATATATATAAAGTTTATTTTTAATTTAATCTCATTTATTAATTTGTTTTAATATAATATTATCTTTAAAAAAATTGATATTTGGTTAGATGTATTTAAAATATACTTTGATAAAATAGGTATTTTTGGAATTTAAATAAATATAATATAGTTGTTATTTTGTGTGTCCTCTTTTAATTAAATAGATTTAATATAGTAACAACACCATTAGGTATTTGACTTTTTGGTTAATAAACTAAATTTTTTTTTAGGGCAAAAGAGTTAAATCAAACTAATGAATTTTAATGTCCTTCTAGCTGAATTACCAATGAAACATATAGTAAGCTTCTATCAAATTTCATTCTACATGAATAATGAATTTATGAAGTAAGAACTAAATTTTGCACCTCCTACTCAGTTATGTAATGTGTATGCTAATATAATGAATATAATAATTATTAGCCTTTAGTTTTAAACCGATCCTTAGTATTATTTGTATGTTTTATGCAAGGAACTTATATTCACTTCGATTTCCTTCTGGCCATTGTTATCAAACTCTTGCAACTAGGGGAATTATTCTTTGATAACTTGGACTAGGTTGTGGTTAGGCAAATTTTAGTCAACTTGAAACCTTATCTAAACTTATACCTTTAGCATCTTCGGAAAAACCTGATCAGTAGGATCGATTGGAGTTAACCAACCCTATCCACGTTGTAGAGGGAGGTTGGCCAACCTGGTTATGTGAGTGGGATCATTGCATGACCTTGTTGGTCATGATGCCCCTCGTCTTTCATCATGATTATTCCAACCTAGCGTGAACCCCTTCATCGTAAAACTCTAAGTTTCAAAAAAAATGCATTTTGCTTAGTTCTTTTTGGGCATGACAGTATGTATGTATGTATGCATGTATGTATATGTGTGTGTGTGTATATGTATGTATGTATGTATGTATGTATGTATGTATGTATGTATGTATGTATGTATGTATGTGTATTATTGTGTGTGTGTGTGTATGTATGTATGTATGTACAAGAGATTGTGAGAATAATAGTCATCCTTTCAATTTACATGTATGAGAAAGAACATACATGCTTCATTACAAAAAAACTTGAATACATAAGAAATATTGAAGGTCAAATAGATATAGGACTTAGTTAACTATACTAATAAGATAGTTAACCTATTTAAATATATTTGGGATTCTTTGAAGTGATGAGAATGGTATTATGAACTTAATTGTGGTATTCATCATAATATAATGCTTTCAGAAAAGGCTAGAAATGTGGCTACTTTTCTATGTCTCATGTATATAACTTTTTTTGCAATGTCTTCCCTTTGCATTATTTTTTTTTTTTTTAATGGCTTCAACAAGCGAGCTTGTGTCTTCAATATCTTTGATTGTTTTGAAATAATGCTCTAAAAAAAATTCTATTTTTTTAATATATGGGTTTCAACATATACATTTGAGCTTATAAAGTCATTTGTGATAGTGAACTTGTGATATAGATTTCTGATTCATTCTATGAAACACATCCATAATTTTATTTATTTGTTGAAAATCATAAAACAAAATATTTAGTGAATAAAAGTATGCATGAAACAAAAAAATTAATAATTTAAAATTATATAAAATAATTTTTTAAATACTAAATATAGTAAACTTTGAAATAATAATAATGACAAATAACAATTAAAGTTTTTCTTAAAAATGATTATATCTCTAAAAAAATCAATTGTTTGAAGAATAACATGAAGAAGATAAAGAATGGAACTACTCCAATTTCTATAATAAATATGGTAAGAGTATTTGAAAAAAAAAAATCTTACTTTTTTTATCTTTTGTGTTGTTTAAATATAGTCATTGAAGCAAATTTAAACAAATTATAGTATAACACTTAATAGTCATTGAAAAATAGTTGGACATAATACATTAAAATATCTAATAGTTATTGAAAAAAATGTGAACATAAATATTTAAAACAATTAAAACTCATTTCAAAGAAAATTTTAACATAATGTATTACGTCAATTTATCTTTTAAAATTTTTAATATGTTGTCTTCACTCTTCCACTTGGAAAGTGAACTACCCTTGTTCATTCTAAATAATGGTCATAAGTAAATGGTGACATTATTCTTAGGCCTTCTAGTGACTTTACACAAGATATCACCACAAATGTCAATCTCATTCTTTCTTTTGGTCTTATATCTAAAATGGCTTTTGAAAGAATCGATCCATGAGATTTACGTATTATCAAAGCTCATGTCAATTTTAATGATAGTTGAAATGTGTTGCTAAACTATATTGCTATTCCTAATATCATATTTGGATGATGATATTAAAATGGTATTCTTGAAAAATTTTCTAACTTGACCATCGCATATGTCGGTGGTTTTGGTAGAGCACTTCCTAGTTTGTAAACAATATTTTAAATATAAGTGAGCTCCATTTCCAATACTGGCTTGCATCCAAAGTGAAGTCAACATTACTCTTGCATTATTAGTGCTCAATAATTCTAGATAAAGCTCATCGTTTGGATTTTAAAAAAATTGTATTACAACTTCTTGCTTTTGTTTCAAAACTAGATGCAACATGATGCTTCAATGAACAAGTATGAAGACTATCATTTGTGGAGAACAAATGAAAAATATAGTCAAACTCATTATTTTTTACAACATCTATACTATTAGGGGTTCTCATTATAAGCAGTCTTCAATCATCAATTTTTGGATTTGCATCACTTAGATTCATCAAAAGTTGACAAAATATTTTATATTAGGTGTTTTCTCCATCTTATTAAAAAAATTATGTAAAATAACCACATTCTTGATTTTTTTCTAGAGTAACTTATCTCATCTATTGTTGTCATATGTCATTCTATCATTAACTAAAGGTCGATGAGCATCATTTTATGATCTTTTATTTAAGACTTTTATGTTTTTCTAAGACCTTATGATTAATACATGTTTCAAAGTTATAATGTTGAACACACTTGCTATGTCTTGAGCCCTTTTTTATAATACCATGAATGTTATATGAATGTAATATGAATATGTTTTCCTATATAAATGATGATAAATATTGTATTTTAAGTAATTATGAATATTCTAGAACCTTTGAATGTTAACTTCGGTAGATGTAGCTACTATGAAGAAGTCCAAGGTTACTAAGAAGTAAATGCAACCATTGAGATGTGGAAAAGCTTTGAAGGGTCAAGGACAATAGAGAAGGACAGAGTTAAAACAATTGTAATTGGCTAGCCAATTGTTAAAACCACTTAAGGACTCCTTGAATAAGTTAAAGAATAGTTATCCTTAAGTGGTTGTAATAGATGGTTGATTGTTTGCAATTATTTTGACTCCTTCCTACTCTTTTGTCCTTGACTCTTTCAAAGTTGTGCCACATATCAATGGTTGCATTTAATTTATCTCGCCAACCTTGGACTTCTTCATATCAGTTGCATCCATCAAGGTTAACATGAAAATATCTTATAGCATATTCGTAGTTACTTAAAATACAACATTTATCATCATTTATTTATGAAAACATATTCATATTGCATTCATATAGTATTTGTGGTATTATCAAAAAGGGTTCAAGACATAGTAGGTGTGTATAACATTATAGCCTTAAAATGGGTATTAATCACTGGTATTTTCAAAAGTACATTTGTTGTTCATTCCATAGGCCAAGGATTATAATTGAAGGACACTCACTTTTCTATTATCGAGTCATTATCCTTACCAATATCTCCTATATATCACAAAATGATTTGTGCAATAATAACACTAATGAATAGAAGTCAATCCATGTATCTAACACATGTGAATGAATGGATAGAAACCTAAGAAAAACTCTAACAATAGATAGTCTTTACCTTGGCTCTCATGTATTATTTCTTCTTCATTTAAGATTATATATCCATGATCTAGTTTTATTAATTAGTGTGACACCTTTCATAAAAATAGGTCTTGTTTAATATCCATCAATGAGATATTTTGTTTCGTTTTCAATGTCCTCTACATTATTTACAATCACATGATTGAATACCTCATGTAAAACATTTATATTTATAAATTTTCTACTATTTTCTACCCATGGAGTTTCTCACAACATGTGACATATTTCTTGAGCTTTGTTGTCCTCAGTTTTGACATCACAAAATTTAGGAAACCCTGTGCAATTTTCTCATTGATTCGTAGGTGCATCGTCTATTTTTCAACACATTGATAAGGTGTCATGAAGGCAGTTAGTCATCCCTAAATTGTACTTTATGTAGCATTACTTATGTGTTCTTTTTTAAGGTTTTTTTCAAGTTAATGCCCTAAATGTCTGTTAGAATTATTTTTTCTTCTTTGACTAAAAACACTTGATTTTTGGCAATCTTCATGTTTATTCTGCATTTCTACCTTTCTTGCAAATAGTTTCTTATGTTCTTTTTCCTTTAGGTTAATATCCCTTAGAATTCCGCTCGTTTCAAGCTATCTTGGGCCTTAATTGGAGTTGTCTAGCTCAAGTTATAAAGGAAAAGGTGGGGTTTTTTAGGCCAACTGCATATTTTATTAAAAATCCTCCAAAGGTGGACTTTTTTTTGCAATTGCATGAAATAAAATTATTTTTAATATTTAAAATAGATTTTGACAACAATTTTAAATTTTCAACTCATTCTGAGTTGATTTAACCATAGTTTTTAATGTTTTAAGAAAATTATCCCTTTTAAGTCTATTTTCATGTTACTTTATTGAAAACTATAGTTATTAATTAAATTTAATTATATGAGACTTTTAATAAGCATAAAGGTGGGGTTTTTATCATTCGTAGCATATATCAATATGCAAAACACCTATTAAAAACCCACTACTAATAAATATAAGTCTCAAAATACATATATGTGGACTTTTTATAGGCAATAACACATTTTTTATCACTTATGTGCTTATAGGTGGGTAATTTGAACTCAAAAGCACATGTTATTGCATTTTAAAAGTCTATTAATATGTTTATTTACTTGAGTTATGATTAAAATGGATATAGGTGGGCAATTCAAACCCAAAAGCACATGCATTTTGAAAAACATGTGTTATTCCTCCCTAAAACACGTCATTACTTCTTCAATAGAGGTTTTTGATATGGTAATGCATATTGGTGAGATTTTTAATGTGAAAAACACATATGTTTATCCTCATAAAAAGAATGTTATTGTAATCACCCAAAAATGGTCTAGTAAACCTTGAGCTCCACTCTAACATTAAACATTTGAAATACTAGACTTTATCTTATATGCTTAATCAATCTTATCTCTTGATCAAATCATTATTTTACCACTTATTTGATGATATGCTAAAGTTTGACCACTTTATCCTAAGTTTTGTTTGATTAAAAGAACATGTCCCCTTTTAATCAAATAAAATCCACTTTATCCTATGTGTGCACATGAAAAAGGAATTTCCTAATATTTTTTTTAAAAAAAAGAGAGAGAAAAAGACAAAAGTTGAATCTCTTTTGCCTCTTAATCCTCACCACTCATTTCTACCTAACCATTCTCATCCATTTTATTTTTCCTCTTGAGAATCTTGTGCCCTAAAGTCAAAATGGGGATTATTCTCCACCCTTGGATTTTGCCTCTTAATCTTGACCGTCCATTCATTTCTAAGTTCTTTAACAGGAGACTCTCTCATCACTCTTGCATTCCTAACCCTAGATCTTAGACTTATGCTATCATTTTGTTCACTTTCATTCTAAGAGAATTCTAGTTTACTTGCATTCTAGCTTAGCATTTCCTTATTGCATCTAGCTTAAATCACATAGCTTAACTAGGAGGTATTGTAATCTTGTTAGATTATCTTTGCTTTCTTGTTCTTGCATTTGTATTCTAGCTTAGATCTTACATCTCATTTAGATCTTTCATGCTTGCATTATCATTTTGAATCTTCTATTCTATGGTGCACCTTGCAAGGGTTTCTTATTGAGGTTCATTTGAGAGCCACTATCCATAATGCTTACATTCTTACACATCATAAATAGGAAGCTATAAGAAGCCTCTTGGGATATCCTCTTCTATGGATTCACTCAAGAACAATGGTTTATAGAAGTGTGTCAGCTTTTGATCACATATTTTTTGCACCCACTATGGGGCTAGACATTAATTTTTAGTTCCATTTATTGCATTTTTAGAATTCTGTTGTCGGAGGTTCATCATTTCTATTTTGCAGCCCAAAAAGTCGTACGACATTTTAGCATATACCTATACGACATTTCTTAATACTTCCGACCGACATTTCATACTTTCTAGAATATCACTTTGTCATACAAAGAAATATCATATTCCTTTTGGCAGCGTGTTGTGTGACTTCTTTAAGGTATTTCGTACCATTCTAAAATATCATCTGGTTTGTAGAGAACTATCATACGATTTTCCTAGTAGACTGTGAAGTTTTGCCCAGATTTATTTTTTGTCACAGTATGGTTTTTGGTAGAGTTTGGTTACATTTTCTTTCATTTTCAGATTTTATGGATTTCTAATAGAATCTAACAAGTTGTTTTGCAGGGATATTGATCTTGTTTGCATGCTATTTTATGCCCTAACTTGTGATTTTGTAGGAATCACTTGTCAAAGAAATTGCTAAGAACTACTAACTTGTGGTTTTGTAGGTTGCCTTGGGAGATACAAATAAACATTGTGCTTGCATATACTTGATGTTCTAGGCACCTAGCTTAATTTGTGTTCCTTTGGTAAATGAACAAGTGTTTTATGTTTTTGGGAGACGCTATGGAGTAGGAGATTATTCTTTTTTCCTTATGGAAAATCATAAATCTAGACATCTATTAGTTATCCATTTACTTTCTTGCATTTACCTTTAGATGGTCTGCCAGAAGAGCAATCTTTTAGGAATGGCCCAAGTGCGGAACAAGTGAACCTGACTACTCCACCCCACTATAAAAAAATGCTTCCTTCAATCCAAAGAGAGGGAAGACGTGGCTATTTCTACTTCTAATGCTTCTTCAAGTGCAGGGCCTAGTTGCCTAAATCTTGCTAAGCGAGACTACATTTGACTAGGCATTTATTTACAAGGGAATTACATTCAACTTGTCTAGGGCCGAGAGGCCTAAATATTGCTTGCAAGACTATGAATTTTGGGTGCTTGTAGGGCTATAGGCCTTAATTCTGCTTGCGAAACTACATGGGGTAGTCACGAATGGAGACCCTTATTAAGAACCTAGGATTAAGAGGCTGACCATTTTGATTGTGTGACTTCCATTGTGCAAGGATTGATCCAAGTGGACTACCTGGATCGCCCCAAGACATTCACCATATGTGTTTCCTTGGATGCTAAAGCTTGAATATGGAAATATGGAAAGACGTGTGATTCAAGCATTATTCTCTTCCAATTGATCCATAACTTGCATATTCCTAGGAAAATCCACTCAACCATCTAATCATGGGGCTAAGAACATCAAGTTGTGGGAAAAGGTTGAAGCACTTACCTCTTGACCTTAGGTAGAACTTGCTTGATGTGTCTTTGATTTGTGCAAGACCAGTGGAAATTATTTGAACATATACATTACGGTTCTATTCATGGAATTTTCCTTTGAGACCTCACAAATGTTTGTATCATGCAAGGTTTTTTTTTCCCTTGCTTGATTATTTTAAAGACTACTCTATGTGCCACAATTGCTTTGCAAACATTAAACTTTTTGTGAAACTTGTTGTTACACATTTTCACTTTTCTTGATTAGTCAAAACAACTAATCAAAATGAAGATTTTAAGCCAAGACTGATATTTCACTATTTTTTTTATTAAATGGCATCTGCCTTTAGTGAAAAATACTGCACGACACTTTAAAGTGTCTCCTGAAGTTTAGAAAAGTGTCACACCTTAGTATTGGGGTATATTGTCCCACCTATATGCAGTATATCATAGTGTCCTAAAGTGTCATCCTGCTTCACAGGGGTATGTTGTACGAATTTTATCTTCTACCTAAGTGTCACCTAGTTATTTGAGGTCTATCGCCCAGATTTTGATCCAAGTGGGCTTGGTCCAAATTTTCTCTTAGCTGGTTTAGGAAGCTTACATTTGACTCTTTTTGGTCTCTTAGTCTGAAATTGGTAGAGTTTAAGTTGTTTTTAGCTAAAATAGATTACTTAGATCCCTTGGTTATATTCTTGACTAGTAGAGTTGTTCACTTGTCTAAATTTCTCTCGGTTGTCTTATCTCATCTTGGCTTTATCTTTGACTCGAGTCACAATTTTTGTACCTAAGGATCTTTCCCGTAGCTTGGACACTTTGTGACAAGTCATCTTAATCTATTTCTTTTATTCTCCTTTTTCTTTTCTTTTGGACAAGTGAACATTTTTTTTTCTAGGATAGACATCAAGTCATCTTAATTGGCTCTTTACACTCTTATTCATTCCAGTAATAACCAGATACCAAATTGATCAAGGAAAGAAACCATCAATCAGCTTTGACAAATTACCATTTCCCACTAGGCGTCAGCATCATCATGACAAAGACCCTCAAGTTATCTTTGACAAAGAAGAAGAAAATACCAAAGTATGGTTTGATTCTTTTGGAAGCACATTTGGTAGCACTTGTGAGACACCTATTACCTCATAAAAATCTGAAAATAATTTATCTTTCACCATGCATAGAGAAGAGCATAACAAGCAGTTCAATGACTTTTTTTTGAGAAAAATGAAATATTAAGACTAATGGAATTAGAAAGAAAAGCTTACACGGAAGAACAAACAGCCTGATTGGCTCAACAATTTAATAACAATTTCTACAATGGAAATAATTCACCACCAAGATCACCTCCAAGATCTTGACACAATGAATATGATTCACCTCTAATATCTTCACAATCTAGAATAGGAAATGGAAACAATACAGAGCAAGAAATTACTGAAGAAGAGCTCCTGAATTTTCAACAAGATGATCGTTACCAAAATCTTATGTTGAAAACATTAGAACAAGATGGTGATCAATACTTTTTACACCTAGCTTTTGGAGGATTGAAGCTTCCACATGACTTTGATGTTGAGGGATTAATTCAGAAAAGAGAACCCTCTTCTTTATAAGTTTCCATGAAAGAAATACCGAATTTGAAAAGTGAAATGTCAAGCTTAAGAAAGGAAACAGAGAATCCTAAATCATCATTTTATATGGAATCTATATGTGCATTACCTTTTGACAAGAATCTATATATTATGTCTTTCCCAAGGGATATTGAGATCCCTAAGTTTGACCAATACGATGGTAATGGAGATCCACATGATCATGTCAGATAGTTTTATGCTCTAAGTATGGATGTCATGCATGATGACACTTATCTTATGATACTCTTCACTAGGATTCTAAGTGGCCAAGCCATGGAATGGTTCACAAAGGTTACACCTCCATTTAATTATTTTGATGAGCTTGTGCAAAGATTCATACAATAATATTCTTACAATATTCAACATCAAGTGACTGTGCTTGACTTATGCAATATCAAGAAAAAGAAAGGTGAACCCTTTGTCACATTCTTGTAAAGATGGAGAAGGTTTCACTCAAGATATCCATGGAAACTTCCTGAAAATGAAAATATTGACATCTTTCTCAATAATCTTATTCCTAAATTGCACTATGACCTTAGGAAGCAAGTTTTCTTCACTTTTAATGACATGATTGATTTCGTATAGAAGATGTCTTGGTCAAAAAGGGTGAAATCACTTTGAACAAAGAGAAATCCAACACTGACAATGGGTACAACAAAGATAAGAGAAAACATTGGAACAAAAATAAGCATGTGATTAACAATGGTGTTGCTGATGAAACTAAGCCTAAGGAGCCCATCTTCAACTTGGCCAGTGTTATCTTAACAACTTGACAACAAGAGGCTATGAAGTCTAATGACTCTAACAAAGAAAGACCTCCTTGGGAACCTAAGCCTAAGTGGGATTTTACACCTTTGGGAGATTCATATGACATGATTCTCAAGACACTACTCTTCAACAAGATTATCACATTGCCAGAATTCACTAAGCCTTATGAAGCTGAGATTAAGCCTAAATGGTGGAATGATAATCATTACTATGAATATCATAAGAAAAAGGGATATAAGACTGACAATTGCATAAGGTTAAAACATGTTATCCAAGATCTTATTGAGAGTGGGAAAGTTAGAGTAGATGTTCTTGTCAAGAATTCTAATCACAAAGCTTTTAAAGAACCACTCCTTAAATATGATAAAGGAGAGGCATCAACATCCAAGAAAGAAGGAGCTAAGATCAATTATACTTACATGAACAATGACAATGTCATTAACATGCTCGAACTAATGAATGAAAGTATTCACATGGTAAGAGATAATGGACCAAAAAAAAATTAGGATTTTGATGAGGTACCTAAGGTCATCTTGAGAAGTTCTAATTGTTTCATGTAACCCTGCCCTTCTAATGAGTCTAGTCAAATGATAATGCTTAGAGGTGTCGACCCTCTCTCATATAGAGAAATTCTCAATGTTGTTACCAGAAGTCAACCTAAAGTTATGCTCAGAGGCCCGAACTCTTCAAAACAAGAAAATCCCAAGAAACTGACTTCTTCTAAGAAAAAATCTACTTCTATTCAGTCTAGCTACAGTCTAGTAGATCATCTACAATGAACTCTAGCTTAGATTTCAATATTTGACTTGCTAGAACTATCACCAATGCACAGGGAAATCTTAAAGAAGGCTTTGCAGATAGCTAATGTCCCTAAGAACATTGACACCGATCAATTCCAAACTATGGTTAACCATATTGTTGCTTCACATTACCTTTCCTTTTCAGAGGAAGAAAATAAATTGTTAAGACATCCACACAACCTTTCCTTACACATTGAGATTCAAATATATCGAATATGAGTCAAATGTGTGTTGATAGATAATGACACTGGGTTGAATATTTGTTCTTTTAATGTAATCAAGAAGTTGGGATTGTCATAATTTACTATTGATTCTAGAAAGAAGATCACCATCAAGTCTTATGATGAAGTTGAGAGGTCCCCTAAAGGACTAATTGTGTTACCCATTCAGGTTGGCCCAATTGAAAAAGAGGTGATGTTCCAAGTCCTTGATATTCCTCTTGCTTATAACATACTGCTAGGGAAATTCCCTTTCAATGGGATTGAGATCTCTATCACATGAGATAATTCCATGTCTATTAATGCACTTACTATTGAGTCCTTGGTACCAAACAACATAGCTTTTGAGGAAAATAAGACCACTCTTGTTGATTGTGAGAGAAAATTAAAAATTTTGGATCTTGGAATGGGAGAGTATCGACTTGAATATATTACTACACTCCCAGTTTCCCCTCGCTCTTGTGGGAAATCTTTAGAAAATAACAAACCTTCATCTTCTACCATGACATGATATGGTACTTTTTTTATTCCTTGATATCCTTAGAAGATGAGAGAGAAGAACAAGTCATCAGGGAATGGATATATAGAGGAGAAGAACATGAAGAGATCATACTTAATGCTACAATGTCTCCTAAGACATATGGAAAAGGATATGAATTATTAGCTAAAATGGGTTATCATGGTCACAGTCCTTTAAGTGATAAGAAACATGCTCTTGTTAAGCCTATGATTCATACTAATGGGAGAAAATCTAATGATAAAACTGGACTAGGATTTTCCAATACACAACCATTTTTTGACCCATCTCTTAAAAATAGTGAATCTGAAGAAGAGACTTTTGTCTACTCCTATTTTTCATCAAGATGAAGATAAATTTGTTCCTTCTAATGCTATCCTTTGGAATGAATAAGGACCCTCACTTGAACATGATGAAATTTCTACATCCCACCATAATGAAGAATCAGAAGTTGAGGAACCTAATAAGGAGTGTATCCACACAAAAATGGCACGACTATTACATAGAGATAGGGATGTTGACTCACAAGGACCTGAATGGGATTCTCTCTTAGTTGAGTCAATATAATTGGGGATAGATGTGGTTCATACCTATTCTAACCAAATCAAGGTAGTAGAAAAGTCACCTATAGGACTTGATGAGTCAAACTTACATACCACTCTTGTTGATCAAGTTGATAACGCTAGGAGTCAAATAAATATAGGTAAATTGAATGAGACCTTATAAGGTTTCAATACCTTGTCCCTGGAGATGATTCCCCCCATATCAATACCTTTGATCCCATCCCTTCCCTCCCACTCACATATCCTAACCTTATTGATTAGTCACAACAAAACCTACAACTTGCACTACCTACCTTTTAGAATGACTATGAAATTGCATGTTACCTTAATGTCATTGAACCTGTCATTTCTTCCACCAGTGAACTATAAAAAATATGACTGAGACATATATCAAGTACCTTAGTGACAAAATAAAAATAAAAATGAAAAAGAATAGGTGTTCTGATGGTGAAAACCACTTTGTGGCAGTATCAAAACCAAAAAAAGTAAAAACAAAAGATGTATATGAAGGTGAAAATGTTTGAGGCACCTGAAGATGAGGTACTTGGTAGTCTGTCCAGTTATTTTTAGGAAAGATCTTCAATTTGAATAGAACCCACACAAGATGTAAAGCTTGGAACAACTGAAGCACCTCAACTTATACATCTAGCTCAATCCTTGTTAGCAGATGAGAAACTACAATTCATTGAATTTTTTAGAGAAAATAAGATAAACATTGCTTGGACATATTCAGACATTCTAGTGCTTGACAATAATATTATTATGCATCATTTATCCATAGCTCATGGTATCAAACCAGTAAAAAAAAAGTTGTGAAAAGTGCATCCACATATAGCTCTTTTGGTTAAAGAAGAATTGGAAAAACTCTTAAGTGCAGGATTCATAAGGGCTATTGAGTATGTTCAATGGATATCTAATATTGTTCATGTTTCTAAACATGACAAGTCCATTCATGTATGCACAGACTTACGAGATCTTAATAAAGCATGCCCAAAGGATGACTTGCTACTCCCTAACATAGACATGATAGTGGACATGACTGCAGGCTATGAAATGTACTCTCTTATAGATGGTTTCTCAGGATATAATCAAATCAAGATAGATCTTGAAGATCAAGAAAATATTGTATGTATATGTGCATGGGGAACCGTCTATTGGAATGTCATTCCATTTAGACTTAAAAATGTAGGAGCAACTTATCAAAGAGCTATGACTACAATCTTTCATGACGTGATGCATAAAAATATGGAAGATTATGTGGATGATACCTTGGATAAGTCTAAAAAGAGGAATATAAATATTGTAGATTTGAGATTGATATTTGATAGAATGGAACAATTTCAACTTAGATTGAATCCAAAGAAATGTACTTTTGGCGTCGCCTCAGGAAAACTACTTGGGTATATCATTTCAGCAAAAGGAATTGAGGTTGACCCTGAAAAATTCCAAGCAATAATGGAAATCTCATGTCCTAGGAACATAAGTCAACTAAGGAGTCTGCAAGAACACCTTTAGTCTATCAGGAGATTCATATCTCAACTTGCTGACAGAGCTCAACCTTTTTAACAAAATCTACACAAAGGAGCTACTTGTACATGGAATGAAGATTGTAAAAAGAGCCTCTTAAAAATCAAGGAATACTTGGCTAAACCTCCAATCTTAATGCCTCCTATCTCATGGAAACCTCTCATCCTGTATATCTCAGCTACAACTACATATTTGGGGGCAGTATTAGTGTTAGTGATTTTTCTTACAGAATCCTAAAACATAGCCCTGAGTGCTTAGATAGAACTCTATGATTCCTAGACTCTTGATTCACACAAGAAAAGACTAATTAACAAGGACAAAGTCCTTTAGTTTGAGCTCTTGGTTACAGGTGGGTGTACCTATTTCATTTACTTCTTCAAAGTACTAAAACATTAATCTATATCCCTAATACAAACCTAATCTTATCAGCTCTTTCAAGCATACATGAAAGTAAATAGTCTTTTAAGTTTGTTGATGATGAAATCCTACAAATTGAGGATTGACCAGTGCCTTACCCTAGGGTAGAGAGTCAGGAAGAGAAAATATACATCTACAAAGATCTTCTAAGTAAAACACAAACAAGCCCTAGATGAAATGCCTTACAATTCATCCTCTCTTAAACACATTTCACCATCAAATTCTTGCAAAAGTCCTGAGATCTCAGAGATTAACCTAAAGACATTACCCTTTCCTTGAAAGGAACTAGAGATTAAAATCATAGATACCTTGTAAATGGTACACCAAAATTGCCTTACAAACTCAGTATACAAAAGCTATAGAATTCAAACAAGAAGACAACCAAAAACATGCAAGGGAATTCTATTGTATTCCATTAGAATTTCACTTCACTGTGTCAATACCTTCCAAGTCTAACAAACATTCCCAAGAAAATCAACAATGGAGTCCAAGCCTCTCCTTACAGTGAAATTTTCAACATCCTTTACAATAGAGAAAAAAACCAAAGATATAGCAAAAGGAGGTTAGTTACACAGAACTGACAGTTGTCCACTTAGCATCAAAATATCTCCAATACCCCTCTCACCTGATCTGCAACTGATTCATCTTCAACTAATCCACATTCTTGCAATCATTTCCCAAATAGACTTGATTCTAATCTCGAAATTGCCAAATCATACTGCTTTTTCCCAATTCCCTAAAACTGAAAATAATCATTGCCAAAAGATTCCTTATCTTCTCCCATTTTTGAAAACATATCATATGCTTATGTTCTGATAAAAAATGAATCTCCAGGCCTTTTTTCCGTGAGCATGTTCATCATTTAAATTTTTGGATTTTTCTCTAATGTGCAAACTATGTCATTTTTTAAATCTTTTCAAATTTGCCATTTTATATTATTTATCCATTTTTACCACAAAGGCCACCAGGACTTCACACTTGTCACATTGCGATTGGCAAATAGCTTCAATCTCAGAATCTTGAAATACTTTCTTAAACCTAGGTTAAATCTAGAGAATGGGCGACTGAACCCATTCTCCCAATCTCTGAATATTTCTTCATTAACTGCCTAGATCTAAAGAATTGGCGACTAAGGTTATCTCCAAATCTTTGAATGCTTACCTCTGACTGCCAGGAATTCAAAGAACCAGTGACCAAGTGTTCTTGCAATCTCAGAATGAGGCCTAACCATTAACCATTGATCGACCCAACGACCACGGCTAACTGACCACATCTCCAAATCTCCAAATTTTTCTCTAATTTCTAATTTGATCTAGTGAATGCGTGAACGCCTGCCATGTGTCCTTAGGTCCTTGTCATCATCACCATCCATTCTACAAAATTTCCTTACCTTTGGGCCTAGTGGCACACTTCTCGAGACACCTCTGAGAGCTTGGGTACATAGAGCCTTCAATCTTTCATCTACCTCCATTGTGAGAGTTGTCCCTTTTAAACTCTTCAAATGCCGAAATTGGGAGAAATGTAGGATTAAACTTTTGGAGGTTTTTAAATGAATTATCAAATTATTGCCTAAGCACCCAGCTGGCATGCATACCTAGGTGGGCCCATAGGGTAGAGGACACACATAGCCTCTAATTTCACTTGCTTTACACTACATGTGAGTGGCCATGTATTTGAAATGCTCAAAAACCCAAAATGGGGTGCATGTGGGATAAACCCACATGCAGCCCCTTTTATTTTTCTTGCTTCCTTTGGCCTGGTCTTGTGAGTGAGCACTCTCTTCAAACTGACATGGTGACAAGCCCCTCCATTTGTGCAAGGCACTCACCTTATTATCTGCAAATAACATTCATGTGTGTTGGCATCCAAAACAATGCCTCGCGTGATGCTTCCCTACTTATTTTTATTGTGTGTTTGTTGTCTTTCGCACATTCACGCAAACACCACTGGTTTTGCTTATTGTGTGAGGCTTCTTTGTGTATTCATGCATTTTATTCCAAATGTATACACAACAATCCTATTTTATATTGTGTCTGTGTATCTTGGCATTTGTTGCGTGGAACTTCTTTTTCTTCCTTCATGAATCCTTTGGCAAGTATGTGAAGCACCTTTCATTTTTCTTTGTTGTATGAGTCCCTGCAAGAACACAAGCACACCCTTCACTATTGGTGCATTACCTTTCCAAATCTCATGCACCCCCTCAGTTTCTTACGCAAGGCAGGCAGCTCTTCACTTAACATAGGGAAGGCATGCCTCCCCCTTCACACACGAAAGTCCCCCATTTCAAACTTGCATAGGGCCTATACTTGTTTCATGTGCCAATGCTCAGTACAAATTCAAATGCAAGTCCCTTGACATAATGTGTGAGGCCCCTCTCATATGTTCATGCCTCCTACCAATTGGAAGCCTCCTCCTTAATCTTCTTGTGCAAACTCCTCTTTTTATTGCATTAAGTCCATGTTGCCCACGCAAGGCTCTTATTCATGTGAGAACCTCCAAATTTATTCATGCGTGGGTCTTCTTTTGACTGCAGCTCCCCTTAATGCTTTACGCTGGGCTTCCAACTCCATGTTTGAAAGAAGTTTATAAGGGTCCCAACACACATTCCTTGCATAGTTTTCATTGTGTTCTTGTTGTCTTATGGCAAGCATACTCACACAAACACCACTGGTTTATGTGTGAGCCTTGGGAAACTCCACCAGACCGGCATTCCCCAAGCATTAGCACTGGCCTTTAAAAAGAATATGGACTGGCTGTTAAAATGAAAGAGGCCCCCCTTTACACTCGTGCAAGGCTCCCTGTAGTGGCCTTGATTTTAAAATACCCTCTTCAATAGTCAAAAGAGACACATCCTATGTTCCACCACCAAGATCAAAGATCAAAACATTCTTCTTACCCATATAGGTATCCCTCTTATCAAACCAATATGCAGTGGTAGCAGTAGTCAATTCCTTGATGATTCTCATTACATTCAAATAGGCAATGACATTGGCATCCCTTGTCGCCTTTCATTTTGTCCATGCTAAGTATACACACATCCTCTTGAAAATATTATGCACAAGGCATAACATTTGATGCACACCTTCTTCCATGACACCGAAATGCAGTCAATCAGTTGAAGTTAGAACCATGGTGCATCAAAGATTCAATCACATAATTCATTTTTCACATTTTGGAAAAACTAACCATCAACACCGACTGGCCTCCAAAATTGGTCTCAAAAATTGACCAAGAGACATCACAGGAGCACACCAACAGAAAGACAAGACCAATTCCAACATGTTATTACACTCACCAAAGGAGATCGACCAAAAATATATGAGCCAAAAGATATTAACGACCAAACATGGCCACTTGGAAACATTGACTGTCCGCACTGTCAAAATCACATAAGTTGCCTCTAAAATCGGCTTTAAAAACTCACCCACTGAGATCTTCAGGGACTGGTAACTTAGCATTTGATTTACCCTCATACAGGGAATATGAATCCATAACTAGCTTCCTCAGAAATTCGAAATGTCGATCACAATCAAATGCCAAAGTCAGCCTGATAGTAATATTCAGGATTAAACACAGTGAAATATGTAGAAATTGGGTTTGGATTTGGCCTGGGAAAGCAATCAAATGGATTGGCAGAGACCTCAAAATCTTCAAGAAAGTACACTTCTAGGTCTACAGTGTGAAACAACTCTCAATTATGCTGGACCTTGAATAGGGTACAAACTACAAGACCTCAAAGTAGGCCACTCAGAAAATTGAACAATGCACACTCGGAGAAACTTTACAATTTGCAAACGGAATGACACTAGAAAATAGGTCAAACGGGCACATGGAGGGCTGAAAATTGGCCTGGACACTCTCTCTCATGCCTACAGCATGATGCAACAACTGGCATGCAATGACCAATCACAGGGAAAAAGATACAATCATCCGAAGTGGGCTATTTTATACAATTCTGGACAACACTACAGAATTTTGGGAACGCCTTTAAATGATCACTTCAAGAATATGTCAGAACTGAAAATTGAGACCTAAAACCTATTACATATGTCAAAATATAGGCAATGAACACCCTATACAAGTGACTTCTCATGAAAATCAATAGGCTCCATTTTCAATGCCTTCAAACTCAGCCTCTTTCAAAGACTTTCAAAGGACTAATTCCGACACTTAGACAATTTTTTGAATATGGACTCAAAAAAATAGACTAAATTTTTGAGCTCCAACAACTAGAACAACAAGATGAAAATGGAAAATAAAGAGCTATATAATATATTAGCAGAACATTGGTTTCCTATGAGATCAATTACAATAATATTGATAAATCTTGTCTTGCATTGGTGTTTGCATCTCAAAAACTTAAGCACTACATGCTAGCACATACTACACAACTTATTGCAAAAATTGAACCCCTAAAGTATTTGCTAAACAAATATACTCTTACTGGTCGATTGGCTAAATGGATGATGATTCTTTCTGAATTTGACATTGAGTACATCGATTGTAAAGCTATAAAAGGACAGGCAATTGTTGATCAACTAGTTGAATTTCCTATACCAGATGATACTCCTATGTAGATTGACTTTATTGATGCTTTCATCATGTATGTGACTAAACGCACCTGGAAAATGTTCTTTGATGGATCTCACACCCAGAATGGTGTAGGAGCTAGAATTCCATTATCTTGCCACATGGATATACTATTCATAAGTCCTACAAATTGTTGGTCCCTTGCACAAACAACATAGTTGAATATGAGGCTTTGAAAAATGGAATCAAACTAGTTATTGAATAGAGGATTGTTGAGCTATATATCTTTGGAGACTCCCATCTTGTCATCAATCAGACTAATAATGACTATCAAATAAAATATGAAAATGTTCCAGGCAGGGAGCTTATCCCTTCAATTACATGACATTGGCCTTTTCAACAATGGTTTTTTTATTTGGTGGGCCAAATCCACCCTAATTCATCTAGTGGATATAAATTCATCATTACTGCAATAGAATAATTTACAAAATGGGTCGAGGTTGTTCCTCTCTCAGTTGCTACAAGAAAACAATTATTCTTGTTTATACTCAATCACATCATCTGTCGCTACGACATGCCCTCCTCCATAGTTACTGATAATGGAGGAAAATTCAAAAATAAGGATCTCAAACAATTATGTAAGAAATTCAAGATCAAATAGAATTGGTCCTCAATCTATTGCCCTCAAGGTAACGGTCAGGTTGAAGCTTCTAACAAGACACTACTAAAAATATTACACAGGACAGTCAATAAGATAGGAAGAGGTTGGCATTTACAGATTAATCCTACATTATGGGCCTATAGAACTAGCATTCGCACACCTATTGGAGCTACACCCTTTGCACTTGTTTATGGATCTGAAGTTGTCTTACCTCTTAAAGTTGAGATACCCTCCTTAAGATTTTCATTGAGAGGCCTTATCACTGATGATGACTATAAGATCATGCGTATACAAGAGTTATAACTTCTAGTTGCATGAATAAAAGTTTCATTTGATCATATGAGAGTATATCAAAAAAGGATGTCACGTAATTATAACAAGAAGGTTTATTCCAGAGAGTTTCAGGTTGGAGATCTCGTCCTAAGAGAGAATCCCAACAATCAATAGAATAGAGCACAAAAAGGAAAATTTGAACAAAACTAGTTGGGTCAGTACATAATCATTGTTGCCTTTGGATCGAGTGCTTATCATCTTTCTACACCTAAAGGAGAACAACTCCCTGAACCTATCAGCATCCTTCATCTGAAGAAGTTCTACACATGATCCTACAAGAGCTTTTGTACATATCTTAATGTCTGGAAAAAATCATAAAAATTGATAAACGATCCTAAAAAACTCCTAAAAATTGTAAAAAAGTCCTGAAAAAATGATCTTAGTGAAAACCTAGCAAATAGGCATTCTGATGTATCAAAAAAAAAATAGAAAATAAGAATCATCCCTTGGTGAAAACCTGGAAACAGGCACCTTGGTAGCAAAAATAAATAATCTTCCAAGTGGTGAAAACTTGGAAACATGCGCTAATTGAGACCCATGCATCTACATCTATCATCTTATCGTTTTACACTTTGAACCCTTTCGAATCTTATTTTCTTATCTCTTTAGTCTAGAATTGATCTTTGTCTAAGGATAGGGGGCATAAACTGTACTCTTCTTTAGAATTTCATGGTGTCTTTTAGTAACTCACACTAGTGTTTCTCAACACTACCCTAAAACAGTATTTCTCAACACTTCCTTTGATATCGAGTGTTTCTTAACACTTATTAGATAATACCTATCTTGAGTCGATGCTTCATATGTATTCTAGGATTGTGTGATATTTCTCACTTATAGGCATGAGTCCTAGAGAGTCAGTAATTATCTTTTCTTTTCACACTGCGCTTAAACTAAAATGAATGAGACATGTTATGACTTATTTTCTTTGTGTGTTGATTGATTGATGATTTTCACTGAATGTTCCCTCCTTATTCTCTCCATGATGTTACAACTAGAAGACTTGGGTTCATGGGGCATATCTTCTTTGATTTTTGCCTGTGGGTATCATTCTAATGATCCTAGGTGTCTCTTGCCTTGTTCCCTTGGACACTCGGGAGACTTAGAGATATATCCTTGACTGTTACATTGCGTTTGTTCACGCAAGACCGTACTCATGGTTATCTTGGCACTTATGCTTTGATATTGGTATAATCTTGTGATATTAACTTGGAAACCATGTTCTGGTCATCTCGACACTTATGTCTTGATGCTTACATATGTTTCCTACATTCTATCTGATATAGATCATATTCATATCCTCATAGTTGTGTTCGCACTAGTGATGGTTGTATGATCATATGATGTCCCTTAATAAGGCTCGATAATAAAAACAAAGACCTATTAACCCTTGCAAATTGCACTCTTCATTTTCATGGTAGGTTGCATTTCTTAGGTGCATTCCTAGTTGCATTCAAGTTTGGAGAGAGTCTCCTTCATCATTAATGGACAATCAGCCAGATGTGCTCGATCATGTATCTCCTTTCTTCTATCTCAATCATGTCTTTTTCATCTCCTCAATCTTTTTCTTTTTCACCCTTTCCTACCATGACAAGGGGTTAACCACATCATCATATTTAATCTACTCAAAGGATCATGTTTCAAATCATGAAGTGCATAACATATATATATATATATATATATATATATATATATATATATATATATATATATATATATATATATATATATATATATATATATATATATATATATATATATATATATATATATATATATATATATATATATATATATATATATATATATATATATATATATATATATATATATATATATATATATATATATATATATATATATATATATATATATATCAATCAGAGTATAAGGAATCTACAGCTATGATAGCGTCACATTGCAAGTAATAAAGAAGAAAGACATAAGTATAGAATTAGATGTCACATGATACAAGTGCAGAAAGTAAAGATACATCCATGAGCATAAAGGAAATGAGACAAGTATATAACACAAAAACAAAATCTAGTATCTCATACATATATAAAAAATGGATCATGTCCAAGTACAATAAATAAGATCAAAATCTCAAGCCAAAATGACAGAAGGATTCCCTAATACAATCTACGATTGGCTTCCTCCCTCCTACATAGGTGGAGTTAGAGGAGGAGTCTGAGCTCTGTCTGGTGCCTGTATAGCACCCTATGATCTGTCTACACTATGTGAATAATCAAGAACCCTCTGCCTTACAGGAACCATGGAAATGTAAGTAGCATAATAATAGGTCGCTCTGGCCCTGTGACATTGTGCCTCTTACCTAGCCTGATCTCAAACATGTCTGAGCTCCTATATCTAGCATCTGTCATCAACCTATTGCTGGTCCCACACAGCAATAGTGATATGTGCATGTTGTAACTCTGTCTCTAGTTCTATCACCCTATGTGCAATCCCATCATCAGTAGGTGCCCTCTTCTCTGGTTGCATTGTAGGTCCCTTCTCTGCCCTTCTCCCTCATGGTCTCCTCACCAGGCGCTCCTTAGGCTCATCAATGTCCATAGCATCTTCCATCCCTCACAACCTAGATCTAGTAGGTCAAATGCTAGATTCACGGGTTGATTGAGAAAGTTGTTAAGAAGTTATAAAATAAAGTGAAGAGATCATTCTTTAGCATGCTTGGATATTGTGTGAAATTAGAGAAATTGTGGACATTATTCTCTCAGGGCTTGGATGATGAAATCCCTCTATGCATCATTCTTCTCATTGTTGTAAAATATAGCCAGAGGAATTAATGGTGTTTTCATTCAAGAAATACATTGGGCTTACAAGATCTCAAATTTTCTAATATAGAAGGATAGATTTGGAGGAGATATTTAGAGAAGATTTGAAGGCAATATTGACAAAAAAATTTAAAGAAAGGATTTAAGATTTTTCTATTGTACCGTTGCTACAGTGTCACGCTACAGTAACTTTAGCATAGTTTGTGAGATGTATTGTGGAGTCTAATGAAGTGTTGTACATGCCTATAGAAGATGTTTGGGGTCTATTGATCATTCTCATTGTATTCCATCAGCAAACATTATTTTTCATCATGTTGAGTATGCAAATCTCAAGCTTTGTCATTAATATTTCAAATAGTCATCATTATAAAATCTGAATTTATCTAGTCACTATTGTAACTACAATTTCCAGTGAAAAAGTATTGTCAATATATGAAATGAAACTTTATGGTTATACTGTTGAGTTTACATAGTCAATCTGCATTAAAAGTTACATGTTCTTGCACTGTATGTTCTTTAAGTGATTTGACAAACTTATTTTACACCCAAAGCAATTTGAAGTCACAAACACAAACTCAAAAAATTCAGAACAATAGATTGCATGCAAACTGTTTGACAAAATTCATGTAAGTTGAAATGGTTGAAAAATTATTGGAACAAGGGGGTATCTTACAATATACCATAACACCAAATTTACACAGAGAATTTATTTCATGGAAAAAATCTCCGCTAAAAAAGAGAGCATAAATATATATTAATCTCCTCAAACAAAACTATAATATTCAACACACTTCTCTTCTTAATCTAACAATTTTGAACCCAAAACTTCTCATGCTTTGTTCTTCATATAAATAATTATACCAAGGTTCCAAATCACAATTAAAAAAGTATAACCATTAGCCAATAAATCTACATGTAAAAGATAACCCATGACATGTGTCTGAGAGCTACATGCATCTTTTAATAAGATTCAATACTTTTCCCATAAACTTGGACGTCCAAGGATAAAAATAGCCTACTACTCTAACAATGTTTTAAAAAATCTACAAACTTCTTAAACATAATTCAAGATAATTTTTAACATCTCTCACAATGTCATAGATCTATTTCTTACATTTCTTGCAACGTCATAAATAGTCATAGATTCCCTTCCACATCATGTCAATGTTAAATGATATTGTCATAAGTCACATTAAATTTATTCACTCAAAATAACCTTGGAAAAATTATTTTAAATATCTAGAAAATAATATCTAATTACAAATAATATTCTTTCTCATATAAAACACCCAAATTTTTCTTCTCTAAATCTTAGTCACATGAAAAATAATAAATTATTAAGGAATAAAAATTAAGATACATAATGTTAATGATATTGTACAATAAGGAGAGAGAAGCAAGGAGATTGTTCCTCTTTCCTAATGCACAATCGGAAGGAAGATGACCCACTAGCTTCAAGAGGACTTAAGCGCTAAATGAGTGCAATGATCTATGAGACCTACCATGATTTCTCATAGACCCACAAACTTATTATTTTTTATTTAACTTATTAGCCTACATCATTTTATTATTATGCTATGATGTTAAACTATTATTGTTGTGGACATGATTTCACATAGACCCACATACTTATTATTTTAGGATTTAGCTTGGTAGCCCACATCATTTTATTATCATGTTATGATGTTAAAGTATTATTTTTGTGGATGGGTAGTTGATGTTGTTAGCCTAGTTTTCACACTTTATGCTCTTATTTCAATAGGCACATTTTGGGATTTTGATTTATGTGTGTATGGATATTGATGATTTCATGATTGATTGATACATTAATGCAGCTTGGTACATTAACTATTCTTGTGGGAATATTTAAATATATTTAATAGGTATCTTGGTAAAGTAATTATTAGTGATGGAAATATTTCAATATGCTTGTTGGTATAATTGTGATTCCTTAATATTATGTTGATATGGTTATTTGTATATGATTCCTTTACCTAATAGTTAATGAGGTCATCATGAGTACTCATTTATGATGCCATGATTATTTGTACATGTTTCCCTTTACCTCTTGAAAAATAGAATCTTATGAATGATCATAAAATGATGTTGCAATGATAGTGTATATTATTGATTTTTGGTAATCATGATTGGGTGCATGAGATTGTATGTTCAATGAATTGATTAACATGTTATTTTAGAATAATGTGGAATGCAATATTATTACCATTATAGGACATATTAACAATTTTGTGCAAGTGTGTAGGTAGGCCATGGAAATTAGAGGCTATTCCAAGGACCCTACGTGAATACTGTGAAACCAAGGCACTACCCATTAGAAGGGTAATGCCTCATTTGTGTCATGTAAATATGTGTGTAATATGAAGCTTGCTTGAATGTTTGTTAGTATCATTTTTCAAATAAGGGTGTGGTAAATAAGTGGGGCATGTGTCATTATATTTTGTGAGTTGTGAATGTGATTGTCATTTATATGTTGTGTTAAAATTACAGTTTGAGAGTTTTGTGAAAAAAAAAACACTTTTATAACTTATTTCCAAGCAAAAAATATACCATGTGCCCTTGGGAAATAAAATATGCCATGGGTAGGAGAGCTTGTCTCATTTCCTTATCAAGTTGACCCGTAGGTGACCTTATAGGAGGTTTTTGAGGGGTCATATGAGCCTTGGATAGTGTGATTTTACCATTTATAAGCCCCCTAGTATGGTTTCTAAGGGTTAGGGGTCAAACTAAGACCATATCTTGTAAAATGGGCAAGACATGACCATTCAAAACTAGTTGTAAAATAAGTGACGCAAATGGTCACTTGTGTGTAGAAAATGTCATATTTAGTATAAAAAATGTCATATTTAGTATTGGTGGCTCGTGGGGAAGAGAGACCAATATTATTCATTTCTTTCTTAGAGGGAGATTTTTAAAAAAGAGAGATCTAAGAATGGAGTTTTAAAAAGGTAGGTTAGCTTGGGAAAAGGGGGAAGGAGATTGGTTTTGGGAAATTTCTCTTGGAGGAAAAAGCTTGGGAGGGAAGGAAAAAAAAAGACTTATTGCTACAATTTTTACAATACCTTAAGGTTGGTGGTCTTACCTTCTTTCTACCATTAAATGTTGTTGTTAAGGAAAGAATAATAAATAAATAACTATGTCAGTGTGATTGTATGTGTATATGGTTGTAAGTGTATGTCCATGTGTCTTCTTGTGTTGTGAAAATGTGGTTACTTCAATGTGAATATATGTGTATATAATGTGGTTGTTACTATATATTCATGTCCATTACTTGTTTGTGCAAATGTCTTTGTGTTTGTTTTAGGGTGTGAAGGCCAACCTCAACATTGGGAGGGAAGAACAACCTTGAAGATGAGAAACTCCTCTCAAGGAGAGGATGAATATGTAAAGGGCATGAGTACCCTTATAGTGCAGTATATGGGAGTATGGGTTATGAATACATTGTTGGGTATTAGTATCCTTATCTATCAAAGTGGGAGTGTGGAGGTGAAATTGAATGGAGGTATAAGAAGTTGCATGGGTATGAGTACCCTTGATGTAATTTTGGAGGTATGTGAAGGGTTGTATGAAGTATATGTTTTGCAAAATATACACTTTTCTCCCCATTGTGCGTGTCCATTTCTCACCCCTAAGAAGTGTTCCTTGTGAAACCCATAGTGCTACAGTCTTGGGAGGGTGTTTTTTTGTGGCTTTTTTCATTTGTGTAAAACAAGGTTCTATGTTGTTTGGGTATGAATGTCACCCAGTCCTTGGAATAGCCTCCCAGCTCAGGCTGGCCCATTTGTGGGCCTATGGTTGGGAGGTGAGCTCCCACGGCCATTGGAAGAAAATAATATCCTATTATGCATGTCCAAATGGAAGCAGTTTTTGTCTACCCTTGAAGAAGTCTCTCAGCCATAACAAACACTTCTATGGTGAATATGAAAGGAATCATTTTTTGTAGGTTACCATGTAACCTACCTTGTTGTAATAGATGGTTTGAAAGTATATTGTGTAAAACTTCATTGATCTGTCATAAAGTCTTGAAGCTCTACAATATGTTTTTATTTTTAAGTTCTAGTGTTATGGTGTGTGTGTAAAGAAAGAAAAATAAATAATGTATTCATGGGTTGTTGCCTTGCAAATGGCATATCATCATGACTAGCATGTGATTTATTTTTCAGAAGTCTATTTTATTGTTTTTAAAAAAAAATACATATATTCCAATGTACCAGCACTATTAGTTTTGGTTCAGATAGTAAAAGATGTGCCCTTGTCTTGCACACCAATGAAATGAAAATATATTACATTATTGTTAGTTTTATTTTCTCTTAGAGGACAAAGTTTTTACCAGTTTTTACTTGTTCTGTAAACTGATAGACTGAGTTATATTGTTCATTGAAAGGAGTAGTTTGTGAATAATTTACAAAGGAATAATTCTTGAATGAATGTAAATAGATCTTGTGCTTGAAATAAAAGTAGGTGAAGAAAGATGATACTTGTCTGTGTTCCAAGAATGTATGGATATTTGTTGATTTGAAAGAGTAAAATGTGACGAACAGAATAGTATTTTATTTGTTTGAAATTTGAATCATTTAGTACAGTATAGAAAGAAAAGGGGGGTGAATTCATTTTCTGTTAATGGGTATTATTAAGTGAATTGAGTATCTTTTTAGATTGGAATAGATATTTCTCTCGTAAATAACTCTGTCTACTTTAAGATATTCTTAATAAATTTCAGGACTTAATAGTACATTACTCTGTCTACTTTAAGATATTCTTAATAAATTTCAGGACTTAATAGTACATTAGAAACATACATGTTAGTGAGGTTGAAAATTCATAGCGACCCTCTAAATAAAAAATAAGGTCAACACTAGTATAAATGAGAGAAGTAACAGCTCAGTCAAAATAATTAATCAGAGTAAATAATCGTTCATAAAAATAATAAAAGGAGAATATTCTTTAATGGAGCATAAGGCATTTTGATAGTGTTTATATCATAAGTTCTATGCCAAAATTTCCCCAAATCCAGAATCCACAACCTATACTATTGATTTGCAGTTATCATATAACCACATTTCTTGTGATGGCTCCTTACTTGAAACTCGTTGTTAATAGTCGATATCTTATTAAACATTTCTTCTCCACAAATAAGAATTTTGTGTCTTTTGCAATTGTGACATCTGAGACAATGAAGAGAACAAGATAAAAGGACATTGAGCTATTAACAAGATATTCGCTTCCCAGTCTATGGGATCCTTATGCAACACGCATAAAAAAAAAATACTTACTATTTTCCTACAAGCCAAATGGAATAGAAATGCAAACCTGCCATTTATACAAAACAAAAGAAGTAAGAACAAAAAATAAAATACAAGCAAATAAATCTGCAATCATTCAGTATAGAAACCCTCTAAAATGGTGTTCTCAAATGCCCTTTCTTCCAGTAGCCACCGCCAGATTATGGCCTAATGCAGAACGTAAGTCAAATAAAAAAGAAACAAGAAGTGAATTAGGCTTGGGTATGCTTTTCCCTTGCATACATACAAACTGTTGATTTTGTTTCTAATTAGATGGCTAAGATATTTTTATTTATAAATAGAGCCAACTAACCCATTAAAAAAAACCAATGAACTCATAAAAAAGTTGTGTTCTCTCAGAAAAAAAATACATATATGATAAAACTGGGAGCTTTTTTTACGAGAAGTTTTAAAAAAACAATTTAAGGGGGATGCTACGTATTGATTATAAAAAGTGTATAAGTTAGAAGTAGCACTCATGGCATTGTAAAATGCCATCATGAGAGCTCCACCTATCTCACGTGGCCCTGTGTTAAATAAGGATTCTTGAAAAAATAAATCTTCCTAAACTTGAAATTTAGATGAATATAAAGGGAATATATTTGTTGGTTAATAGATTTGTCCTTCCAAAAAAAATATTCAAATTGACTCCTTATGTCCGGAAAGAAGGAAAAAATGCACCAACGGTTGGATAGGTTGCCATGAGATTGGTAACATTCCTCTGAATCAAGAGGTACAACTCCCTCTTATGATGTGCAATGAATGAAATATTAAGATGTTTTTCACCCAAAAGCAATGAAAAGCACTAACATCTTCCCATAATCATGAAGCAGATGCGGATGGATTTAAACACCAAAGTAAAAATGAATATGAGAATCTGATACAAAGCTCACTTCTTCACATTCACAAATGAAAACTAAATAAATAAGGACATGAAGAGTGCACACCCTTTCCAACAGATAGCTTAATCTGGAAAAAAAAGTTACAGAATCAATTACATGTACAGCTTATTATAACAAATAATATTGAAAATAATTCTGACGAGGCAAAGCTCAACCAAATCTGAAGAAAACAACAATGAATTCAAAAACCCATAGAGATTTCCTCCATTCTTTCAGTATCAAATATAAGCTCAAAGACTCAGATTATGTACAAAAGCAAGAGGAGGAGGAGAAGAAGCAGCAGCTCCCCTCCTTCTATCAAGAATTTTACAATAAATAGACTTACGGGCCCAACATTCAGTTCCGTAGCTGAATCTTTAAAAAGTAAAAGCTTTTAACTATTTTATAACCTCACTTTTTGATACCGTAAGTTATAACATTATGATCATAATGGTTTCACAACATATTTCTTTGTATGTTGACAGCTAGACATCTCTTACACCCATTAGATTGAGTTGTCACTTTAATGTACATCCTTTGTGAATATTATTAACAATTAGCTTTGATACTTGAATTTTCATCTTTTGCATCATTATGTCACTAATGTGACTGTCATTGATAGTTTCTATAGTGTTGCACTCAGTCATCCATATCTTTCAAACTCGATATAATATAAAAATCATTGTGGTGAGGATTTGGATAATTAGGTTTCCCAAAACATATCCAAAATTTAGTATGATCCAATAGTTGAATAAAAACTTACGCCCCCCGCACAGAGACTAATTTTATGTCTTCAGCAAATTCGTGGTTGTGGGCTTTTAAAAAAAAAAAAATTACCTTTTACATAGTCATTTCATGACTCTCTTGAAGGTAAAACCACAATCAGGTGCCACCTTTTAGGCTAACTTATTAGCACAGTTGAATTTTAGTATTTCTAACTAAAAATTAATTTTGGTCAAACATATGGTCTAGCTCGATTCATTCTAGCTAAGTTATATAAGTGTTTTAACTTTTCCAATTGGAAATGCCTATTAAATGCATGTTTTAGACCACTTTGGTTCCAATTACCATATAAATAAAATTATTTCAGAAAAGTGACATTTCAATAACTCCTAATCTTTTTAATGATATTTTAAAAAAATATAAAATACCTTTTTGTAGAGCAGACTCAAGAATATCCTCATGGATATTTTATACTATTTTAATTAAACATAGTCTATTGTAATTAAAAAATATTGCAAGTAGGTATTTTAACAGTTAAGGAGATATTGATTAAGAGAAAGAAAAAAATAGTAAATCATATTAAATAAATTTGAAAAACATATGGTGCACTAGAGAGAGTCCTCTTCAAGAATATATATTTCTTTTTTTACCACCTTTTAAAACTTATCGTTGAAATTGCACCTTTGAAATTGAACCTTGAACCTGGATGAACGTTTAACGAACTCATTGAACTTGACTAAACCATCTCAAACCTGTGAAAACCGCATTAAACCTATATGAACTAGCTTGAGGGACTTCAAGGCCTATGCTCCTTTTATCAAAATTTAACATGTAGGTTTAGAGAGAGAATATTTGCCAAAGTGGTGGAGTTTGACCTTTAAAATTTTTAAATGGGGTCCATGATGGGCTCCAATATTCTAAGACCATTTTAAGGAAAGAATTGGATAAGTAATAGAACATTTAGAATTATTACCATCCTTCCTTTAATAAAGATTTTCTCTATATTTTTTATAAAGAATGAGATTTATGATATATATAATTAATTATTTTTTTAATACAATAAATTAAAATATTTATTTATAAATTAAGAAGTTCAAATGAATGGGACTCTTAAATAATAGGTTTCTTTTTTTTATAAACTAAAATATTTGGTAATAATAATATTATTAAAGGAGGTACTTATATTTTGGGTGGTAATTAGAATTTAATAATTTGAATATTAATAAAATAAATCAGATTTTAATATTAAAATTTAATTCAGGGTGATGAAATTATTCACATACATACTATTTAAGTCTCATGAAAAAATATTAGATTCAATGAATAATTAATAATGTTTATAGTCATAAGGATACTATTAATAATGATTAATAATTATGACATTGTCTGTATATACAACCTAATTAAGGTAATAAATATGACATCATAACATTATTAACCCTGATGTAACAAATGGAATCAATGTAGGTCAACCCATGACAATAGACTCTTAGGACCAACTGCACCACTTAGTATACATAGCTTAAGAAAAAATACTTACAAAAAAAATGGTTGAAATTAGTTAAGAATTGCACTGTTTAATTTGGGCATTACATTTTGGTATCAGAGCTAAGTTTCAACACTAGAAACCTTGGGCTTACATCCTACCATACTTAACCTATTTGAATCTTGTCATGTAGGATGTCACCCAATACATGATCTACATGTGCTCGTGGAAGAGGACATGGCTCCTCATGAGAACATGGTCGTACACGAGGTGGTAATTGGGAACAAGCTTATTTGAATCTTGTCATGTAGGATGCCACCCAATACACGATCTACATGTGCTTGTGGAAGAGAGTGTGGCTCCTCACAAGAACATGGTCGTACATGAGGTGGTAATTGGGAACAAGCTAAACGCACATGATAGGACTCAAGAGTCACAAGAAGAACAACAAGAACCACCACAAGACCAAAATGTTAAAATCTTTCATGCCCTTCGAGACTTGATTGGGATGGTTAATAAAGGCTACCACCAGGGGGTAATCAACAAGAGCAACACCATTCTAGTGCACATGGGTTAGATCTTAGAGAGCGTAGTCGGAGTCCCCCTTTAAGACACATGGAGTAGGATGGTGAGAGGGAGGCGGGATTTGTTCATCTAGAGGTATGTGATGTCCCCATTTTGAAATAGAAATTAATATTTTATAAACTAATAAAAGAAATTTTAAAAAATAAAATGATATAATATAATCTATTATTAAAATAATAAAATAATATATAAGCATACTAGTATATTATTGATATAAATATTATTAAAGCAATAGTAAAAATAAAAATATGATATATATATATATATATATAATAGACAAAAAAAAAATGATATATAAATATAGTATAATATAATATATTGATGAATCAATATAATAATATTAATAAATTATTAAATATAGTAATTTATAAAAAATAAGTAATCACACTATAATTATAATCTATTATTATTTATAATATATTATTCATATAGTAAATATAAATAAATAAAATAACATAATATAATCCAAAAGACATGACTTTTGGAAAAAAAAAAAAAAAGGTATAAGAAAACAATTACGAAAGAAAATTGACATCCTGCAAAATGCATTTGAAATTGTGTTTGAAAAGTTTGTTGTATTTAAAGGCAGCTAGTCTAACCATTTTCACCAACATTGCACTCTTTCTTGTGAATTGTTATGTGTTTATTTTCCCTCTGTGCAGGTTTTCTGGTGAAGTTGAAGATGCATGTGAATTTCACAGTGCAAATGAAGCACCAGATGAAGTCTTTTCCTAGTGCAGCAAGCCGAGAAACTGTTGTTGGGCTTCTCAAAATCAAGACAATGACTATGGTGTCTATTGTGATAGGAGTCTTAGGGCAATTTTTTCAGGAATTCAAGCTGATGCGCAGAGATAACACTACCATAATATCAATGATAGTGGTGTGGGGCCTTGAACTGGGAAAATTGATTGAAGTTATGGAATGGGTGACTAAAGCATTATTTGTAGAGGACTTGATGTTAGGCCTTGACTCCATTTTGGAATGGGCGGTGCTGAGAGTTGGCACAGACATCTCAGAGTGCATAGAAGATGAAGAGGAAGCTATGGAATTTGGACTCATTCCATTTGTTAGATGGGTTGGTAAATTTGATAAGGAGGCTTACGAAATGTAGATAAAAGCTGAATGGGAAAAAATGAAAGCTGAAATCCATGATCATATGGAGATTGATAACATGCGGGGTGACAAAGAGATTACTCCTCTGTATTTTCCCCGTCGGGCTCACACCAATCTACCAAGAAGGGTTAGGAGGATTGCGGTGGTTTGGTGAACACAGTAGGTTGTTGTTGGTGAATGCCAGTTTTGTGCTCAATTTTGGTTTAAGGGTTGTTAATGTAAATCTATATGTTTGAAGCTCAGCGCTATATGGGGTTTTTTGTAAATGCCTTCATGTTATAAGGCTAGATAGCAGTGATAGTGTAGTCTTGATGGCTTTTTCTCTATCTCCTCGAAGCTAAATCTTCTCTTTGGGAGTAATTTTATAACTGGTTATTAGTAAATCAACCTTTTTTTATAAGGTCCCTATGTAAACTTTTATTCTATTTATAAATATAAAAATCATCTATTATCGATAAAAATAAAAATAAAAATTATGGGGAAAAAGGAAAAAAAACACGAAGAAATAATATGGAAAACTTGGGAGAAAATAATATAGGAGAAAATAATATAGGAGAAAATGAAGGAGAAAAACTAGGAGAAAATGAAGGAGAAAAGATAGGAGAAAATAAAGGAGGAAATGTAGGAGGAACTCAAGGGAGGAAAAAAGAATATACGAAAAACAAAGGAGAGTAAAAGATAAAAAAGCTTTCAGCGAAAATTCAACATGGTGGTATTTCATTTAATATAAATAAATTTTATATATATATATATAATGAGAATTCTTAATCAATGAATTCTTGAGTAATTCTAGATTTCTTTTATGAATAAATCTAAAAATAATGATTATATAATCAACATTAAGGTTTGTACATTTTTATGTCCACCATAGATGATGATATGGATTCCATATAATATGAATCTTATATTCATTAGAGATGGATGCCCATATCCCTCAAGCTGAGAATTAGCAATTCTGTGAAGCCCAACCTAGAGGCAGCCTTAAGAATCAAATCCCCCCTTACCAACTTAGAGTAGAGTATAAGTCATGTAAATATTGTGTAATATTTTGTACTAACATTAGTTTTGTAGGAAATTATAAAAGGAGAATAAGAAGGGACATTACAGTGGTATCAAAGCATGATCTTGTCATCCTGTGGGGTAAAAGTAATAAGGTACAATTATAATTACACAACCATACAATTTGGTATTAATTTGCAATATGGATAGTACTATGGAATATGAATTCTATCTTCATAAATGATGAGATCCAAGCTATGATTGGTGGTGACTGAGATTGAGATAATCTCCATAGTATGAGAGATTGATATAATCTCCATAAGAATCACTTGATTAAGATTGATATAATCACCATAATGCTAGAATATTCTAATGATTCAACTTATGCATATGCAAAAAACCTTGGGTAGAGGATATCTCTCCCAAGATGAGAAGCCTTGGATGGAGGATATCTCTTCCAAGATGAAAGGCCTTGGATAGAGGATATATCTTCCAAGATGAAAAGCCTTGGGTAGAGGATATCTCTCCCAAGAAGAGAAGCCTTTGATAGAGGATATCTCTTCCAAGATGAAAGGTTGTGGATAGAGAATATCTCTTCCAAGATGAAAAACCTTGGGTAGAGGATATCTCTCCCAAGATGAGAATCCTTGGATAGAGGATATCTCTTCGAGGATAAAAGGCCTTAGATAGAGGGTATCTCTTCCAAGATGAACCTTTGGGGTATGTGCTCTAGAGAAGATGGTGAAATAATCGAGGATGGTTCTAGAATCGATTTTACATCATTCAAAACTCAGGAGATCCTCAAGAGGGTTAGGGAACCTGATCTGGTAGACTTCCCCTAAAGATTTGATAGAATTAGGAAGATAGATTTAAATTATCCATGAGGATTGATCAATGACATTCTTGGTGAGTGTCAAGATTTGATAAAGGACATTCTTGGAGTTGAGAACATCTATCAAAAGGGAAGGAAAGTGCTACAACAAATCAAGTTTAGGGTCATTGGATGGGATATCAACATAGAAAGACACCACTAACACCAAAGGTTCGAATTGCTTGAGGACAAGCAATTTTGAGAAGGGCGGACTGTGATGTTCCCCTTTTGAAATAGAAATTAATATTTATAAAATAATAAAAGAAATTTTAATAAGTAAAATGATATAATATAATTTGTTATTAAAATAATAAAATAATATATAAGTATACTGATATATTATTGATATAAAATATTATTAAAATAATAATAAAAATATGATAGATAAATATAGTATAATATAATATATTAATGAATTAATATAATAATATTAATAAATTATTAAATATAATAAATAATAAATAAGCAATCACACTATAATTATAATATATTATTATTTATAATATATTATTCATATAATAAATATAAATAAACAAAATAACATAATATAATCCAAAAGATATGACTTTTGGAAAAAGAAAAAAAAAAGGTATAAGAAAATAATTAGAGGGAAAAAGGAAAAAAACACAAAGAAATAATAAAAAAAACTTGGGAGAAAATGAAGAAAATCTAGGAGAAAAGATAGGAGAAAATAAAGGAGGAAATGTAGGAGGAACTCAAGGGAGGAAAAAAGAATATACGAAAAATAAAGGAGTAAAAGATAAAAGACTTTCAGCGAAAATTCAACATGGTGGTATGTCATTTAATATTTAAATAAATTCTTTATATATATATATATATATATATGAACATTTCTATTTTTATTTATGTAGATATTAATATATATATATATATATATATATATATATATATATATATATATATATATATATATATATATATATATAATTAAGATATATATATATGTGTGTGTATATATTATGAGAATTCTTAATCAATGCATTCTTCAATAAATCTAGATTTCTTTTATGAATAAATCTAAAAATAATGATTATATAATCAACATTAAGGTTTGTACATTTTTATGTCCACCATAGATGATGATATGGATTCCATATAATATGAATCTTATATTCATTAGAGCTGGATCCCCATATCTGGAGGGGGATAGAGGAAATTGTTATAGTTTCCCTAGTCTCGAGATTGTTATAATCTCACGTAGGTAGTATATATACTGATGCCAGTCATATGCATATGTGTGGGCTTGGATAGAATTTATTGCTTCTAAGATATTCTTATGGGCAATGCTCTATGGGATGACGTGTTGATAATCTAGCTAATTATAGTGGATCTTATATCCCTTAAGCTGAGAATTGGGAATTATGTGAAGCCTAACCTAGAGGCAGCCTTAAGAATCAAATCCCCCCCTTACTAACTTAGAGTAGAGTATGAGTCATGTAAATATTGTGTAATATTTTGTACTAACATTGATTTTGCAAGAAATTATAAAAGGAGAATAAGAAGGGACATTACAAGGTACCACCACATATACCAGGTCTTACAGTTGATACTAGGGCATCTCAAGATATAAGAGATCATATGTGTGAGCTTCTACACTTACAACCACCATCCTTTGCAGGATCTCAAAATGGGGTAGAGGCTGAGGCTTAGATTCTCATCTTGGAGAGGTGCTTCAGGTTGCGATCTTATGATAGCAACCTAAAAGCAAGATTTGCAATGCACTTACTAAGAGGACCAACCTCTACTTGGTGGTGACTAGAGGAGTATAAGCATGAATTATCCATCCACACACTTACTTGGGAGAATTTTCTAGTATGATTTAGAGAATGGTATATGTTAGAGCATTTTAGACAACATCGTATATATGAGTTTTATGACTTACAACAGAGACGGCTTATAGTGGCTCAATATGAGTGCAAGTTTCTTGAGTTGATGCCTTGTGTAGACTATATGAAGGATGAGAAGCTAATCATCAATTGCAACCAGACTACACAGACTCATAGGTTTCACCAACCTTCCCTTGTTGGAATATTGTTGAGCATGTCAGATTTTTGGATTTGGGTGTGTTGAGATTAATGTTTTTTCATTGATGTCAACATACTTGTTGTCTCAGACAATGTGTTCAAGACATTCGGTAAGAAGGATTTCAATTGTTCAGATGCTATGTTGAAGATATTGAAATGCGATGGTGAGGTATTGTTCTAAGATGTCTGTAGATCATCTATAGAGGTTCAAAAAATTTGTTTGAATAGATTGAGTAAGATATGATTGATTTGTTGGTTATTAGTGTCATAGTGTTCCTATGAACTGTGGTTAGGTATTTGGTTCGATATAACTTACATATTTGATTTTTTGGAGGTTGTGAAGTTGGTGATTGCATGTTTCCTTATCATTGTGTTCATAGATGATATTTTTCATGATTCAGAGTATAGGAAGCTATTTTTGTTGGCATATGATGAAGATGATCATATCCTAGATCATGTGGCAAATGTTGTAGTGTTGTCATTGTTGGCAACAAGCCTTCTAGGCATATTGAATCACATATACTAGTGATAAAGATGATTGTGTAAGGATTTTTTTAAGTGTTCAATCTATTGGTGATAACACAATTATTTGTGGTCAATGTGTTCTACAGTGATTATCTGGACTATTTAGATGATGCAATCAATCAAGACGTATCTATAGAGTCATGTTTACCTACATCTATGATTGTGAAAGAAAATTTAAAGTACATGTTGAGATTTGAGTCTAATATCAGCATTATAGGAAAGAACAGTAAACCAGTCAAATCAAGGTAATTAAATTGAGGTAGCGATCATATATTTGTCTATGCTCAATTTATTTTTAAATTAAATTATCTAGAGCCGACATTGAGGATTTCAATTTTCTATGTTGGCGGGATCACTTATGAAATTTGAATGGATTTTGGAGGCTGACTTCAATAACATGTTTTATGGTTGTTCCACCAACCTAAATGTTTATATAAGGAGATGAAATCAATAGCTGGGGTTTTTTTGGTTAATGTCATGGTCGTAGTATATGAAGGTGATTGTGCAATTAGGGCAGAAGGGTTAGAGAAATCAAAGCAATCGATTTGAGTAGTACAATAGCAGATCTATCAAGTAAAAGGTGCTACATTCAAATCACTTATTGAGTTTATTACTCAAAGAAAGTTATAATAGGCTTGTGTTCAAAATCCTTTAATAAGGTTACTCTTAACATGGTAAGAAGGATTCTAGCAAGTCTAAATTTTAAATCCTCTAATCAGGTGGCTCTCAAAAGGAGTTTTAAATCTCCTATCAGGATAGTTCCTAAAAGGACTTTGTAATCGCCTCTAACCGGGATATATACTCTTACCCAAGTATACCCTTAATAGGGTGATGTAATGCTCCTAAAATGATAGATCTTGTCCATGCACTAGTGATATTAGTGAGTGGTAATTCCCACTGTGGTTTTTTCCCTCTAACAAGGGTTTTCATACAAAAATATTGGTGTCCTTGCATTATTTATTTGTGGATGTTTTATTTTCTATGCTTCTATGTTAAATTTACATATGCATGTTGGTTAATTTGGAAGATAATGGAAAAAGGTTTTTGATTTGTGGTTGCACTTATTCACCCCCCCCCCCCCCCCCCCTCTCAATCCCTTATAAGTCTAACAATTGGTATCAGAGTCAAGTTCCCTTGAATAAGCCTAACAACTTGGGAAGGATCCTTAAGGAAGATATGGAGGGTTTGAGATATCAAAGGCAGCTTGAAATGAAACTTGCAGAGGATGAAGAATGTATTGAAAAGATGAAGGATAAGCTCAAGAAATCAAGAGCCAACAGATAAGAAATTGTTGATCAATTGAGTGAAATCCAAGATCTTATTAAACAACTATCTGAACAAAGTGGACCTGAGGAATCTGAAGCTTCTCTAGAAGCTATGTCCTTGGAGAATGAGAAATTGTGTAAAGAAAAGAAGAACTCCAAGAGAGAGTTAGAATATTTGTCAATCAGAATGGGGGAAGAGATGGAAGTGAGGAAGGTTGTAAAAGAAGCAAGGAAAATTGAAGAGGAAGCCCTAAAATACAAAGATGAATCCTTAAAAGCCAAGGTGGATGATCTCTTCAAATATGAACAAGAAGTTGGTACATTGCATGCACACCTACATGAGACAAATGAAGAGAATCAAGAATCCCTAAGGAGGAATGAAATATGAGAAAAGAAAATGAGAAACTGAAAGTTGAGTTGAAGGTTACAAATGATCTATTGAACAAGTTCAATGAAAGTTTTGTAAAGCTAAATGAACAATTGAAGAATCAGAGGATGCATGAAGAAATTCATGGTTTATGTTACACAAGTTATGATGTTGGTGAGTCTTCTGGAACTAATAAGAACAAGAAATATGTCAAAGCAACACCTAAGGTGATTAAAAGAAGATATGGTAAGAGATCTTGTAAATTAGTTTGTTTCAATTGTCACAAGGTTGGACATATAGCTAATGTATGTAGGACAAATATTAGATCTAGTGTTCCAAGTGTCAGACCTAATGCTAGACCAAATATTTTTTATGGATTTTATTACAATTGAAATATCTATAGTCATAGAGTTAATGAGTGTAGGACAAGAATGAAAAATCAATGGTCACAAGTCAACCGATAGAATACATATAAAAATAGGAACCAGTGGGATGTTACTTGTTCACATTGTCACAACTATGGTCAGATGTCTATTAGCTATAGATTGAGGACAACTAGAGGCAATGAAGGTCCTTGGAGATCAATTGGTATGGAATATTTCCACTATCATAAGATAGGACACATTGCAAGGTTTTTTAGATCTAGGAATAATAAGGTGAACCAATTGATTAACTAGTCAGACAAGAAAAAGGAAAGCAAATTGCAAATGTTGAAGAAACCAAGAATCAAATGAGCAAGATTTGGATGAAAAAGAGTGAAGGAAAATCATCAGAAGATTTTTCATCTTCACAAGGTGTGGATAATTCATCATCAAACTAAGTCATCATCGGAGTAGGGGGAGCAAGCAATGTCAAATTTACTTAAGAATTCCCTAGATACATGTGTAGTAAGTTGTATTTGCATATTTAGATGCATATGGTTGTTTTAGAGAAAGATATGAAGCTAAGAAGGCTAGCACATCAGCAAAAGTTACTAGAGATGATGATGTGGAAGTTGTTTCTTCTGTAACCAATGGTGACCCAATTGGTAGCCAGACAAGAAATGACACAACATTCAAGAAGGAGAAACCTTCTCCTCTAGCCAAGATCCCTATGAAGAGGCCAATAAGACCAACTAAATCTGAGCCTACAAGAACTAAGGAAGCTACTTCTACAACAAAGGTTGCTGGTAAGAGGAAGAAAGAGAAGTCACAAAGATACAAAGAGGTTGAAGGGGAAGTAGAAGGAACTGAGTCAGAAGAAGAACAAAAAGAACTCAAAGAAAAAGGTAATAAATCCAAGGTGTTTGGACTCCCATCAACTAAGCCTTATTTTAATAAGTTTATCTATGTTGGTACAATTGTTGATAAGGTTAAGAAGTTTTAAAAAGGGGGGTTGTCTTGGGGAAAATGGGAAGGAGATTGGTTTTGGGAAATTACTCTTTGAGGAAAAAGCTTGGGAGGGAAGGAAAAACAAAAAGAAAGACTTACTGCTAGAATTTCTTACCTTAAGGGTGGTGTTCTTACCTTCTTGCTACCATTAAATGTTATTGTTAAGGAAAGAATAATAAATAAATAAATAACTATGTTAGTGTGATTGTATGTGTATATGGTTGTAAGTGTATGTTCATGTGCATTTTTCTATTATGAAAATATGGTTACTTTAATATGAATGTATATGTATATGTGGTTGTTACTATATCTCCATGTTCATTCCTTATTGTGCAAATGTGATTGTGTTTGTTTTAGGGTGTGAAGGACAAGCTCTCACCCTTGGGAGGGAAGATCAGCCTTGAGGGTGAAACAGGAGTGACCCACTTGAGATGAGACACCCCTCTCAAGGGGAGGATGAATATGTAAAGGGCATGAGTACGCTCATAGATAGTATATGGGAGTATGGGTTATGAGCATATTGTTGGGTATGAGTACCCTTATCTATCAAAGTGGGAGTGTGGAGGTGACATTGTGTGATCAATGTGAACCTAACCTGTTTAGAACATGCATAGATAGTCAAACATTAGTAAGAGACAACGTATACCTAATATAGAGAAAAACTATCCTCAGGATACCTCAGATAGAGCTTAAACGGGAGCACCCTGTCACCGTTTGATTTTCTCTTAGAATAGGGATGTGGTTTTTCTCTCAAAAAATAAGTAGTATGTCCCCAATGCTTTTTAGGAAGGATTAGGATCATTTAGAAACCATGGATACCCCATAATGGCACAAAACCATGTATGGAGCACATGTTTTGCCCCTAGAGTCCCGAGGATCCAAATGAAGCCAAATTTAGATTCTAATGCTAGAGATGAGATGCAAAGTTGATTTTAATTGAAAGATAAGTGTGATATGGATGGGAATGATACTCAAATCTTGAAAATGAACTATATTAATCTATTAGACTATGCTAAGATGAGTTAAAAAGTTGAAAGATAAAAGAAATCTAAAAATTATGCTTATGTTATGATATCCTAGATGCAAATTAACATGATAACAATGCATGGAATGATAAAAAATAAGCTACTACTTTTCTCTTGGAAGTGAGGATATTTATAGGATTTTCCTAAGGGCTTGAGTTAGGAAGGAGGGTTAGAGTTAGGGGTTGATTTAGATGGGATAGGGATTGCATTCATGGTTGAATGCCCCAAGGGTTTCTCACACATGTGTGAGCATTGGGAAGTGTGATAAGGGACCAAGGTGGAAGAAGGGTCATGGGCTCTTATTTATGGTTGTAAGAGCCATAAATGAAGGTGTAAGAGGGCTATTAATGACTTACAAAGTCATTAATGAGGGTTAACTTTGGGGTCAAAGAGGTTGGATTAGCCTAAGAGGGTTAGGAATCCCTCCCTAAGCTGGGTTAGGGAGTGATTAGGGATGGGTAGATAGGTTTAGGTATTTCTAGAAGATTCTAGCCTTTTGAGGATTAAATAAATAAATTTATTTATTTAAGGATTGTGACTTCATTTATTAAATAGTAATTTAATAAATAGGGGATTAAATATTTAAATAGGATTTAAATATTTTTGGGAGAGTTCTTTTAATTAAATGTTTTTAATTAAAATAGGAGAAAGGATAATGATAATAAAAATGAATTAATTAATTAAAAAATGATGATGTCATCAGGGATTTTTTCAAAATAAAATGTTTTTATTTAGCAAAGGGATTTTAGGTGTCTACATTTTTCCCCTCTTTGATGTAGTGTTGCAAGTGGTGTTGCATCAAAGACAAGAAAATACGGTGCCCTATGCTAGAATAGTAGATAAGGGGTTGTGCCCCCTCGAGAAAATAACACAAAGAGGAAACATTGTGGAATTTTCTCGAAAAGAACACAAAAAGGTAGGGAAAGGAGAAAGACGGGAAGAGGGGATAAACATACAGCCTTCCAAGAGCAAAGATGCATGAATGCAATATGATGTGAGATGCAGGATGCAAGATTAATTGATATGATGTAGGATGGGGGATTTGGGGAGCTCATTGTGTTGGATATTTTGAGAGCACAGTCTAGTTTGATATAGAAATTCTAGAGACCTACCAAGGTTATCAAGAATGTAAGGCCATGTCACCAACATTGTAGAGGACTGACGCAAAAAGAAATGCAAGGTTTTCCCCAGCATCATGCATAAATCCAGGAAGAGGCATTATAGAAACAATGCTAGAGAACCCACAAAAAAATGATATTTCCCGAGTGCACCATGTAACCCAGAAGATCACATGTGAAACGTGCAAGGGTCATGTCCAATTAACTCACAGTTGGAAGAAAAAGATCAAAATACCTTGCCCCAGATTGCCCTCATTCACAGTGCACCATGATATAAAGGATCGTGGTGACCTTGAGGAGAGGAACAATGAGAAGCCCTAAAAGATAAACAAGATCCAAAGGACAAAATCCAAGACCAAAGTGATAAATCCACAAAATGTCCTTTGTGAAGGAGAAGTATTGATTTTTTTGATGGGGAAAGATTAGGTCAGAATGTGAGGAAGGATACATCATACACAATAGTTGACAAAAGATTTCATTGAAGTACGAGGCTGGGTGGGAGAAGTTCAAATGATCAAATATGTTGTAGGACATACGAGGATATGTACAACAAGACGTGATGATATAGTACAAAGGATGGGAAGATATGTACAATAGATATTTATAGAAGCTCAAGGATTGGGATAGGAGGATCTCACTATACAGGATATATATAGGAATCTCAGGATTGGGATAGTATCGAATTGCTTCAAGATAGGACATCATGGGATTGATGGGCTAGAGGCAGGGATGGGGATTGGATAAAGAGGATTGGGATGATAGGATCTTGGATTGTGGGAATTGGGATGATAGGATCTTGATTTAGTTCGATGGATATTTCAACATGCTTTTGTAAAAGATCTTGACTTTATGGGATTGGTGTGGATAGAATGATGGGGGATGTATGGATGGATCCTTCACATGGAGTGGATGGAAGGATGAGAGATTCTATAATTATGATGGAAGGAATAAGGGTGAACTTATGAGGCTCATTGGATGTGCTCTAGGTAATTCTAGGAGATGGAGACATGGATGGGGATTGGATGGAGTCCATGGATGGAAGGGACTCAATGATGCTAGGAGATGGAAGAGGATTAATAAGTGGGATAGATGGATGAGGATCAATAGATGAGATAGATGGAAGAGGATCAATAGATGGGATAGATGGAAGAAGGATAATAAGTATAGGTGATAGAGGAGGAATGGTGGATGTATGATGTGGATGGGGATCATCACTGATAGCTTCACATGAGGGAGTGAGGTGACATGGCTCATAAACATTAGTAGAGGGGTTTTTTGTTGGTTTTCATGTGAAACTCCTTGGATAATTTTGTGATGGAAGATGAAGTGAAGGATTAGAATGTGTAGGAGGTGGGGAAGTGGATTGTGAACTTTCTTGAGGGGATGACTGTGCAAAAGAGAAGATGGAGGATGCCACGGCTAGATAGTTCACATAGGTAGGCATAGAGGAAGCTTGTGAACTTGATTGATTATCCGGTGAGGTAGGGGAAATGGATTGAGATATGGGTTATGAAGTGGATTAAGGGATGCATTCTTCTTATGGAAGGGGGTTTGTGGAAATGTAGGTAAGAATGGAAGATGCTAGTTTGAGATAGGATATAGTGGATGGTGGATCAAGATAGGATGGAGGATCAGGATAATGGATTGGAATACTAGGATCTTGGATTTGAAAATGGGTTAGAGGATAAGGAGATGGAAGATTTGAATTAGGGATGTAGCTAGGAGTGTTATTGTGGAAAGATGGTGATTGGGATATGACCATGGAAGAGATTGGAGGAATGAATGTTATATACGGGGGATATGCGGGATCAAGATAGGAAGAATGTGTGGATGAATAGGATAGTGGATTTCCCTTGTCAAAGGTAGGATGAGGAGAATTAGTGGATATGCATGAAGGCATGATAGGATATTTTGGAGGAATGATTGGATTCTGGGGGATATTTTGAGCCAGCTTGCTAAGGTTTTCAAAGTACTCATCATGATCAACAAGACTTTCATCATCTTTGGGATAGGATGGAGTGGGAGAAAAGATATGACAACCAAACTCATCATAATAGTTTGAGACATCCTAATTTGTAGATGAGTTGGATGGGGATGAAGGATGAAGATGGATTTAGAAGACTAAGGCTTGGATTTAGGTTGACTGAGAAGCTAAGACTAGGATTGGATTTTGCTTAGGATAGGAGGAAGAACTGACTCTCAGAGAAGATGGAAAGAGGATGGGGGATGACCAGGATGAATCTTCTAACCTAGGATATGGGGAGGAAAGGAGGAAAATACTGGATGGAGATGATACAAGATGACCGAAAGACCATGATTAGGAGACTAGGAAGACAAGATTTTGAAAGCTTGGATGACTTCTAGATTTGGAGGATTGGATGACTTCTAGATTTTGGGGATTGAACTGACATGAAAAAATATTTTTGTGTAGAACTCTTCCTTTGTGTATGTTCAATAGTTGTTTTGCACTGAGTCTAAAACTTTGAAAACACATCAAACAAGAACTACCTAAAAGACAGGCTAGTATCAAAATCTTTTCCCATAGCTTGGTATCCCAAAGGAATACAGATGGTGAGTAATCTTAAGGTGATCCAGGAAACCACTTGGATCGGTCCTTGCATAAATATTTTGATACCTTTGGGAGTAGATCGGGAAGCCTCTGATTAACAAGTGTCTAATTTGGTCTATGGCCTCCTCCCAATTGGTTTGTATGCATGTGACTCACTTAAGATCCTAGTTGACCATGTTAAAATAGTAGGGATATTCACCTACCTTAGGCTACCATCAACATGCATTGCCCGAGCTTGACGGGATGAAGCGAGAGTTTGGTCAGTGTTTTGTTTCTATACTGATCAAGAAAGTACCAGTTTGAGGTCATTCTCCAAAGAGGAAGCACTTTTCTCTTTGGACAAGCCTCGCTAGAAGTAAAACAAATGAACTTTTCCTAGTTCGGTTTGTTTTACATCACTTAGATTATCAAGGATTTACAAAATTTGGAAAATTCCTAGAAGCAAATCAAAAAGAGTTTTTTTTTTCAAAATAATCTTAAGTGTTCTATGCTATGAATTTCAAGCACATATGTTTAGGATTTTATTTGTTCACTCCTTGAAAATATAAAAACTCTTTGAAAAGATGTTGCAAGTGTTTTATCCTTTTGCATTTGAGATTGAGTTTTTGCTTTCAAGATCCCAATTGAGCTTGATTTTGAAATGAACTTGCTTTGTTTTTCCTTTGTACATTCAAGATTGTATTTGTTTAGGACTCAAAATTAAATGACTTGACATTTGATTAGGTTCATCTTTTAAGGTCATTCAAGATTTGGTTTTTAGTTCAAAAGTTTGAAACCTTTCCTAGACTTACATTTTGAGAGTTCATAAAACCTTCAAAACACTCAATATTTGTAAATGAAGTTAATTTTAACCAAAAACAAAGTGCGATGAGTGATTTTGATCACTTTAGGATTTATTAGGATTGATTTGAACCATTTAGGAAAGATATGCAGATTCTTTTTTTTCTAGGCATCCAAGATTGAGTGAAAGGTTCTTTTTAAGCTTTGAATGGAAGTTGATTATGTTCCTAAACATACAAAAGAGTTAATAGGTCTTGTTACCCTATTTTTTATCATACAAAATAATAGACAAATAGGAAAAGGGTTCATTAAGGAACTTCTATTTAATAGTGTCTTTCAAGTGATGTGAATCAACATTTTGTTATTGCATTCATATCAGATTTTTAATTGTACTCTAAGTATTGATCACATGTTAAAATTTGCCAAAATTCATAATTGATCATTACATTGTGCATTCATACTGAATGTAATTTACAAATGTTCTCTCATATTTCAATAAATACGAGTACAAAGTGCAGAATAGAAAGAAGTGATAGAAATATGAGTGGGTCCTTTGCATTGCCTTGAGGAGTCTGCATTTCAGGAGCTGGTTGTCATGTCTGGTCCTAGTCCTTTGGTTCTTTGTCTGAGTCAGCATCTATCTGGTTCTAAGTCTTTAGGGGTTCAACCTGCATCATGGTTAAAAGAGTTTGTTAGATCCAATCAGATCTAAGCAATGTAGAAAAGAATGAAACATCATACAATATCAAATTCTTTCATAGCTACATATATTTATGGTATTCAATGCAATAACAAAGTGTGTATACATATAAAGAGAAAAATAGTGTTAAAGGATAGCAAAGTCACATTATGTTAGTGAGCACACCAATGGTCTAATGGATGCACAAAATTGACCACTAGGTCATGTTCAATAACATAATGAGTTTGTTTTGATGTTTTTAAGTTGAATAGAGAGGTGCATTATTTTAACAAACTGATATTCTTCGCAATCAAGAATCAAACGAGACACGGTGAGTTTTTCTTTATGGTAATCACAGAATCAATGTGTTGTTTAGATATTGTTCATTTTCTGAATATATGCTAAATATCAAGATTAAGGTCACATCAATCTATTTATGGGTGTCACGAGCCCGTGCTCAAACCCCATAAATAGATTACGTTGCTGAAAGTGAAAATTTGTGTTACAAGTCTTGTTATATCTGGATTATTGATTTACAACATAATATCAAATGGTATGCAATTACAGATTATGATGCTCACTATCAAGAGTGTTAAAATGATACATCTTGTGCCTGTGCTAACAAGAACAGGGTTCCTACTCAATGTGAAAAAAAATAATTAAAAAAATGAATACAAGTTGTATTTATTAATGTGTTGTTCCTTATTGACCACTGGTAGGAAGTAACCAAAATAATAGTGTCAGATGCTAAGATGCTTATTTATTCAGTGCTAAGTAAAAATGTTGCAGGGACTATATTTCAAATATCAAGTATTGCCAAGAATATTCAGCTCAAATAGTAAAGACTAGTCAACTTGTGTATAGTAGAGCACTTGTATCAAGAAAAAGAGCATTACTGAGTTTTCACAGCTTAACAGATAAAGTTAAATATGAAAGTATCAGCCTTGACAAGCCAAGCATGTTTTTTAAAAAGGAGAAAGATGCTACAGGAATTCATCAAATAACATAAAATGGCAGTGGTTGTGTTAATAAAAGCCATTGAAATAGTTAAAATAAAGTAACTGATACTGACAGTGATTGTGCAATGGAGAAGCTTTCTAGAAGTAAGCATGGGGATTCAAAAGGTGCATAAGCATTTGCAAGATTTTTGAAAATTTTCAGACTTAAGCATGATGGCTCGGGATCAAGATAAACATCTTCAGTCAAGCCATATGAGGGTTATAGATGCATTAACGACAAGCTATAAAAGTTTCCATTCGAGCCATAACCAGTAAAAACAAATGTATGTATTCAAAGTAATGGTTTGTTTTGGTTTCTTTTAAACTGACAGGGCAACAAAAATTTGTTCATGAGCTTTTTATGAAGATGGGATTCTTATTATAAGACCAAGTTCTAGATGTGTCAAAGTTCAAGTATCAAGCTCAAGTTCATATCAGAGTGAAATAGCTCAGCCATAAGTCTTCAGCCCATAGTATTTCAAATAAAATTATGCAAACTAAAGTCTAAAGCCGTGAAAATCTTTTAAGGCACAGCACTATTCTACAACTCATGTTTGATTTTGAGCATGTTCATCAAGCAATGAGAATAATAAAAGACAAGAAACTATCTATGCAACTAAAGCGTGATTTCCATAAGCCAAAGAGTTCAAGATTAAACTACAAAGCTTGATAAAATCAAGTCAAGTAATGTTTACTGTTGCAAGTAGCAAGCAAAAGCTCAAAATCTCAAAGATAATGCTAAGATGAGTCGAGACCTCCAAAGTCATGATTTAACAGTTTACAGCCACTATTCAAGCCTATAGTTGAGTTTAAGCTCGTAAAAGAGAAGAGCTCACGCCAAATACTAAATCACAGTTGGCTATCATAAAAGTTCAAGTCACAACAAACATGTCTATGCCCAGATTTAACGCAATATGGATTTCAAACAACTAGTAGAGAAAGAGATTTCTAATTCAATGCAATGAAAGGATCTTATCAAATTTGAATAGAAAGTAAAGGGTCCCAGATTTAATGCAATGAAAAGAGAATCAACCGATAGCAAACTAAGTGTAAGGAAAAATACAAGGGAAAGAAGTAATACTTATCTCAGTGTGTGAATGTCTTTCAATCAAGGTCAAGTTCTTCATTGCAGCTACAGCCCGAGATCACAAGAGAACAACCCATTTTCCACCCTTGAGAGTCAGTCATAGCTTCCAGTCGGGAGTCAAGGAAAAGCCACAGTCAAGCCGAGCTCATGGGTATGAAGCATGAGTTCCCAAATAAAGCTCGTGTGCCTAGCAAATCATGGCCAGAGAAGGATAAGGATACATTATTTGCACAAACTCTCATGTGTTAAAAGTTGAGCTTGAGAACATGCATAGTCAAGCTCATTTCCAACATATGTGGTCAGACTTTGTGTTAGAAGTTAACAGCTCTTAGTTAGCTCTCAACCGAGAGATATTTTTAGAATAAACACAAGCCAACAGAGCTCAGCAAATCAACAAAAGCCCTAAGTCTCAGTCAACACCAAGTTCTTCCTTCAAGCTAAGATACAGATTCAACAGGCACTGCCAGAATTGAGGATGAAAAACACAGAGACAAATCAATTAGAGAGGGAGTAATTTGTTGGATGTCACCATTAACTAGGGTTTCAACCCTTAGTTTTTCCCCAAAACATAATGCATATTGAGAACCAAGTTTATGTTGGATTGAAATGAACTCTAAAGTCCACTGACAAAGTGGTAAATGTAATTAAAATATCTGCAAAGTAATTTCAACCAGACCTCAATAATTGCAAATGCCAACTCATTTATGCCTTAAATAAATATTTAGCATGAGTTAGGCATTGCATTTGATGGTATTATGCCTTGATTTAAATTTTTTAATAATTTGCATTTAGGTCTTTTTTAGGCCTGGGTTTAGATTTTATTTAGGCTTTGGGTTTTTAATATTGAGTTTATCTCAATCACTTTGTAAATATATTGGTAATATCTTTTAATTTAAGATATATTAAAAATTACTGATATTTAAGGGCATTAGTGAAATGGTGATAAGCTAGGAATTTGGCATGATTTTTGGCTATTTTGGGGAAAACCTATTTTATAGCTGAAGTTGAGTTTTTCTAGGAGTTTTTCTAGGGGTGATTGGATTTTCGGATTAGGCCTTGGAGGGCTATTTAGCTGAAGCTTATAGTTAGTTTTAGGGGTCGGAGTTGTGAAAAAGGAGGGTTGAGTGAGCATGTTCATTCCTCAGTACCTTTTTTGTAGTTTGTAACCATTTTAAAAGTTTTTGAAGGATAATAAAGCAGGCTTTTCTGATTGCATCATTTTTTTAGTATTGGATTCAGTCCTATTCTTCTTTTCTACATTAAGTGTTGCATATTTGGTGTTATCTGGTAAAGTGAATTGTTTCTTATTCCTTTCCTATGTTATCAAAAATCAGGCCTTTTGACAGAATATGTAAGTTTGCTGTCAGTTTTTACTGTTTGTGGTATGAACCCTAATTATGAATTCTAGTCAACCTTTATGTTGAATAGAGAATGATAAATGCAGCTCGGTGATTTTATAGTTGTGGAATGCTGGTTTGAAGATCCTGATAGATCTGTAGCAAGTTTTGGTGTATCACCTCTTTTTAAGTTCAATATTAATCCTTTTTCCCTTTTGCAATTAAGTTTTCAATCAGGAGGTGATATCCCAAATCAAATAGGAACCGACCTAGAATTTGAAGATTCCTCCTCAATCAAATTCCACCTATAGCTCGAGGAGGTTTCCATTGTTAGGGTGGAATTTTCATGTAGCCCTAATGCCTAAGTTAGGGTGACAATTCTAAGCCTGAATAGTTTTTGGCAGGCTCGGTGGGACCCATTCTTCAATGAATTGGTCAAATTTGGATTGTATTACTTGCTGGTTTCGGTGTGCTACCAGCAAGATTCAAACCTTAAAGAGGTCATATTTTTCATATCTGATGTTCCATGGAGGAAGATGATCTAGTTGCAAAGATCAGGAGTTTTTTTCCATCATTTCAATTGAATTATGTTCAAGAGAATCATTTTTAGTCTTATCAAGGTCAGCAATCCCAATATGATTTTCATTATTCTGCAAATAATAATGATTCACAAAATAGAGATACTACAAGTATGTTGCAGAATTTGCATATGCAGATTGATGATATGAACAGGCAGCTAGAAGAGCATGCTTATCAGGCCCAAATCCAACAGCAAGAAGCATTGGCTCAGGAGGATCAAGGTTATCGGAGGTATCTTACTAAACAATACAAGAGAAATGAAGCCAAGCTTGCAGGAGGGATGGAAGCACAAAAGAAGGTTCATCAAGAAGAGTTGCAAGCTCAAAAGGATGCTTATGAAGAGTTGGAAGCTCAAAAGGATGCTTATGAAAAGGAATTAAGAGCTCATCAAGAATTTATTGAGAAATTTCAAGAGCTGATAGTTGCCATGTTTAATCATGGTCATGAATTTTAGCTAGAGAAAGAAAAAGAATTAAAATCTCAGGAGGAGTCCTATGAAAAAGAGCTACAGGATCTCAAGAAAAATATAGGATTCCTGGCTTCTATAGCTGAAACATACAAGAGATGCTATCAGATGAAGATTGAAAATTGTTTTTAGCTGGAAGAAGAGAAGGGGAGTATTGAAAAGAAGGTTTTTGATATGCTAAAGGAGAATCTTTCTGAACCAGACAAGACAAAGAAGATTTCAACAAATCAAGATAATTGTGTTGATGAGAATATGCTTCTCCTGCAAATGAATAAGGAAGATGAAGAAGATGATATTTTTGGGATGAGATGGAGCAGTTGTTCTTGCCTCTTGATGTCAATCCCACACTTCTAGAAAGCACCTACAAGCTACAAGAGATTATTTCTAGCCAGCATAAGGAGGAGATCAATCAAACTATAGAAATTTCTCAGGAACCTGGGTCTATCAAGGAGAGATCCAAGTTCATTATCTCTCAAGGGTGTCCTATCATGCATTTGGCTAGGATGGAGGCTAACAAAGAAGTGCAAGTTACACCAGCACCTCTGCATGATGTTCTACCAAAAGATAAAGCTAAGGAGGAATTAAATCAACTTGTTGTCCTACTTGATCAAGTAAGTAAAATTCATATCAATCAGATCCTTGTCAATAAAATGGTCATATGTATCTCCTATGTTCATCTTATAATGAATTTCCAAAAGCATATTGATTATTGTGAGCTAAAAAGGATGGGAAGTTATTTTTCACAATCAGTGAATGGTTTTGTTTAGCCAAGCTTAAAGCTAGTTAAAGTAGGTTAGTTTAGGTTTTCATTTCAATAAGTCCAATCCAGCACTAGGTTTTAGGTTGCATGAGTCTAGGTTTAGGTGCATTTTTATTTCAATAAGGTTGCATTCATGCATGTTCCAATTATCTAACTCCTATTGCCCAGTGATAAGGTCTAATTTCATGTCTAGCAAGCAGACATCTAACAAAAGTCACCAAAATTATTACCCTATTTTTCATCATGCAAAATAATAGAAAAATAGGAAAAGGGTGCATTAAGGAACTTCTATTTAGCAGTGTCTTTCAGGTGATGTGAATCAACATTTTGTTATTGCATTCATATCAAAATTTTAATTATACTCTAAGTATTGATCACATGTTAAAATTTGCCAAAATTCATAATTGATCATTACATTGTGCATTCATACTGAATGTAATTTATAAATATTCTCTCATATTTCAATAAATAAGAGTACAAAGTCTAGAATAGAAAGAAGTGATAGAAATATGAGTGGGTCATTTGCATTGCCTTGAGGCGTCTGCATTTCAGGAGCCGATTTTCATGTCTAGTCCTAGTCCTCCAGTTCTTTGTCTGAGTCTGCATCTGTCTGGTTCTAAGTCTTTTGGGGTGCATCTTGTATCGTGGTTAGAAGAGTTTGTTAGATCCATTTGGATCTAAGCAATGCATAAAAGAATGAAACATCATACAATATCAAATTCTTTCATAGCTACATATATTTCTGGTATTCAATGCAATAACAAAGTGTGTATACACATAAAGAGAAAAACCGTGTTAAAGGATAGCAGAGTAACATTATGTAAGTAAGCACACCAGTGGTCTGATTGATGCCCAAAATTGATGACTAGGTCATGTTCACTAACATAATGAGTTTGTTTTGATGTTTTTAAGCTAAACAGAGAGGTGCATTGTTTTCACAGACTGGTATTCTTCACAGTCAAGAATCAAATGAGACGCAATGAGTTTTTCTTCATGGTGCTCACAGAATCAGTGTGTTGTTCAAATATTTTTCATTTTTTGAATATATGCTAAATATCAAGATTAAGTCACATGAATCTGTTTATGGGTGTCACGAGCCCGTGCTCAAACCCCATAAACAGATTGTGTTGCTGAAAGTGAAAATTTGTGTTACAAGTCTTGTTATATCTAGATTATTGATTTACAACATAATATCAAATGGTATGCAATTACAGATTGTGATGCTCACTGTCAAGAGTGTTAAAATGATACAGCTTGTGCTTGTGCTAACAAGAATAGAGTTCCTATTCAATGTGAAAAAAAATAATTAAAAAAATGAATACAAGCTTTATTTATTATTGTGATGTTCCTTATTGACCACTGGCAAGAAGTAACCAAAATAACAATGTCAGATGCTAAGATAATTATTTATTCAGTGCTAAGTAAAAATGTTGCAGGGACTGTATTTCAAATATCAAGTATTGCCAAGAATATTCAGCTCAAACAGTAAAGACCATTCAACTTGTGTACAGTAGAGCACTTGTATCAAGAAAAAGAGCATTGCTAAGTTTTCACAGCTTAACAGATAAAGTTAAATATGAAGGTTTCAGCCTTGACAAGCCAGGCACATTTTTTAAAAAGGAGAAAGATGCCACAGAAATTCATCAAATAACATAAAATGGTAGTGGTTGTGTTAATAAAAGCCATTGAAATAGTTAAAATAAAGTAACTGATTCTGACAATGATTGTGCAATGGAGAAGCTTTTTAGAAGTAAGCATGGGGATTCAAAAGGTGGATAAGCATTTGCAAGATTTTTAAAAATTTCCAAACTTGACCATGATGGCTCGGGATCAAGATAAATATCTTCAGTCGAGCCATATGAGGGTTATAGATGCATTAAGGACAAGCTGTAAAAGTTTCCATTCAAGCCATAACTAGTAAAAACAAATGTATGTATTCAAAGTAATGGTTTGTTTTGGTTTCTTTTAAACTAACAAGGCAACAAAACTTTGTTCACGAGCTTTGTATGAAGATGGGCTTCTTATTATAAGACCAAGTTCTAGATGTGTCAAAGTTCAAGTATCGATCTCAAGTTCATATCAGAGCTAAACAACTCAGCCATAAGTCTTTAGCCCATAGTATTTCAAATAAAATTATGCAAACAAAAGTCTGAAGTCGTGACAATCTTGTAAGGCACAGCACTATTCTACAGCTCTTGTTTGAGTTTGAGCATGTTCATCAAGCAATGAGAAGAATAAAAGACAAGAAACTATCTATGCAAATAAAGCATGATTTCCATAAGCCAAAGAGTTCAAGATTAAACTACAAAGCTTGATAAAATCAAGTCAAGTAATGTTTACTGTTGCAAGCAGCAAGCAAAGGCTCAAAATCTCAAAGAAAATGCTAAGATGAGTCGAGAGCTCCAAAGCTATTATTTAACAGTTTACAGCCAGTATTCAAGCCTATAGTTGAGTTTAAGCTCATAAAAGAGAAGAGCTCACGCCAAATACTAAATTACAATTGGCTGTCATAAAATTTCAAGTCGCAGCAAACATGTCTATGCCCAGATTTAACGCAATATGGATTTCAAACAGCTAGTAGAGAAAGAGAGTTCTAATTCAATGCAATGAAAGGATCTTATCAAATGTGAATAGAAAGTAAAGGGTCCCAGATTTAACGCAATGAAAAGAGAATCAACCGACAGCAAACTAAGTGTAAGGCAAAATACAAGGGAAAGAAGTAATACTTATCTCAGTGTGTGAATGTCTTTCAATCAAGGTCAAGATCTTCATTACAGCTACAGCCTGAGATCACAAGAGAACAGCCCATTTTCCACCCTTGAGAGCTGGTCATAGCTTCCATTCGGGAGTCAAGGAAAATCCACATTCAAGCCAAGCTCATGGGTATGAAGTGTGAGTTCCCAAATAAAGCTCATGTGCCTAGCAAATCACGGCCAGAGAAGGATAAGGATACATTATTTGTGCAAACTCTCATGTGTTCAAAGTTGAGCTTGAGAACATGCATAGTCAAGCTCATTTCCAACATATGTGGTCGGACTTTGTGTTAGAAGTTTCCAGCTCTTAGTTAGCTCTCAACTGAGAGATATTTTCAGAATAAACACATGCCAACAGAGCTCAGCAAATCAACAAAAGCCCTAAGTCTCGGTCAACACCAAGTTCTTCCTTCAAGTCAAGATACAGATTCAACAGACACTGCGAGAATTGAGGATGAAAAACACAAAGACAAATCAATTAGAGAGGGAGTCATCTGCGGGATGTCACCATTAACTAGGATTTCAACCCTTAGTTTTTCCCCAAAACATAATGCATATTGAGAACCAAGTTTATGCTAGATTGAAATGAACTCTGAAGTCCATTGACAAAGTGGTAAATGCAATTAAAATATCTACAAAGCACTTTCATCTAGGCCTCGAAAATTGCAAATGCCAACTCATTTATGCCTTAAAGAAATATTTAGCATGAGTTAGGCATTGCATCCAATGGTATTATGCCTTGATTTAAATTTTGTAATAATTTGAATTTAGGTCTTTTTTAGGCCTGGGTTTGGATTTTATTTAGGCTTTGGGTTTTTAATATTGAGTTTATCTCAATCACTTTGTAAATATATTGGTAATATCTTTTAATTTAAGATATATTATTAATTACCGATATTAAAGGGCATTAGTGAAATGGTGATAAGCTAGGAATTTGGCATGTTTTTTGGCTATTTTGGGGAAAACCTATTTTATAGATAAAGTTGAGTTTTTCTAGGAGTTTTTCTAGGGGTGATTAGATTTCTAGATTAGGGCTTGGAGGGATATCTAGCTTAAGCTTATAGTCAGTTTTAGGGGTCTAAGTTGTGAAAAAGGAGGGTTGAGTGAGCATGTTCATTCCTCGGTACCTTTTTTGCAGTTTGTAACCATTTTACAAGTTTTTGAAGGATAATAAAGCAGGCTTTTTTTATTGCATCAATTTCTGAGTATTGGATTCAGTCCTATTCTTCTTTGCTGCATTAAGTGTTGCATATTTGGTGTTATCTGGTAAAGTGAATTGTTTTTTATTCCTTTCTTATGTTATCAAAAATCACACCTTTTGGCAAAATATGTAAGTTTGTTGTCAATTTTTACTGTTTGTGGTATGAACCCTAATTGTGGATTCTAGTCAACCTTTATGTTGAATAGAGAATGATAAATGCAACTCAATGATTTTGTAGTTGTGGAATGCCAGTTTGAAGATCCTGATAGATTTGTAGCAAGTTTTGGTGTATCACCTCGTTTTAAGTTTAGTATTAATCCTTTTTCCCTTTCCCAATTAAGTTTTCAATCAGGAGATGATATCCCAAATTAGATAGGAATCGACCTAGAATCTAGAGATTCCTCCTCAATTAAAGTCCACCTACAGCTCGAGCAGGTTTCCATTGTTAGGGTGGAATTGTCGTGTAGCCCTAATGCCTGAGTTAAGGTGTTAATTCTAAGCATGGGTAGGTCTTAGGAACTTGATGATTTAGTGATTATCTTTCCTTCCAAGGTGTATCTGCAAACACCCAAGTTAGAAACTACAAATTTGAAGCCTTAGAGGCACTAGGAGGCCTAAATGAACCCTAAAAACCACTCAAGACCAAGTTTATGGGCCTCACAAATGCCCTTTGTTTCCCATACAGAAATCAATGATAGGGTATTCTATACTACAGTGTAATACAAGTTTACATAGGTTCCCATACGGCAATAGAGGGGATCCCATACGGTAATTCATGCCAGAAGGTGGGAAAAGGCCCAAAATACATGCAAAAAGGCTCATACGATAATGTACATGCTCTAGTATGACTTTTGGGGGGTTCCCAAATGGAAATCAATTCCAAAGAAGGTTTTTTGTAGGATTTTTCCTCCAAGGATGTCTGGGATGTTTAGAAAAGGTGAGTTTTTTTACCAAAAAACCCTTAAAAAGTAGTTTGAATAGCGTGGTAGGGTCCCACCGGGTGTGCCAAAATGTGATCAATGTGAACCTAACCTATTTGTAACATGCGTAGATAGTCAAAAATTAGTAAGAGACAGGATATACCTAACATATAGAAAAACTATCTGTATGATACCTCAGATAGAGCTTAAACGGGAGCACCCTATCACTATTTGATTTGCTCTTAGAATAGGGATGTGGGTGTGCTCTCAAAACACAAGTAGTATGTCCCCTGTTGGTGCTTTTCCTTGCAGGCCCAAACTTGAATCAATAAGTGGGCTTGAATCTCAGGTTAGGCACTCAAGTTTGACGAGAAAATAGTCCAATTGATGAGGATAGAGAACATCCTCCTTCTTTGAGCTCCACATCACTCAGGTGGGTGTTGCCTTATCTGCACACTCATGACTCCTTTTTGATGAATAAAAGGCCTGCATATAGATTAGTGTGGAATAGTCTTCAAACCCTTTTAGGTATCATGTACCCCAATGAAACAAATTCTTATGCAATAGCCCTATTTGCATAGAATGAATCTGAAGACTAGAAAGGAGACCTCTTACTACTACTACTACTACCAACATGAAAGGGAAAGGTATTTGATTTGAATGATTGATGTTGGGTTGAAAGGAGCCCTGAAATACTCTTAGTCTCTCATAGACCAGTGCCTTATCCAATGGGCAGCAGAGTCAAATACCTCACTGCAATAGAAAGCTATGAAACAAGAAGACAATACATTCAAATATGGTGATGTCTTACATCAACCATACACCATTGATCAGACCATATATTATCAAAATACTTTTGTACCCAAATGTGTTATCATCCATTCAAAGGATTTTAACCCTCCCCTTAGAAGAGACCTATAAACAAGCAATACATTAACCAGCATCCACTGGAAGACAAGCATGAGACACCCTTGATACCTCAACTCATACACACCTAAAAACTGGTCCTAGACCTAGTTGCTTCTGAGAAAACAACTCTATTGGAGACACATAGGAAATGCAAATAGAAAGGATGAAACATCCTTGATGCTTCAATCAATAAGTCTAGAACCCAATTGGAGACAATCTGATAACAGCATAAATGTATTGAATCTCATACATAAGACATTTTTTACAATAAGTATTCTATTCTCCAAAACTAGAGAGGAAAGAGGGAACTCTATATGAAAAGAAAAAGAAATATTTACAAGGTAGAATACTTGACCATCCAACCCCTACAAAATCCAAAAATCCAACCATTTATACCACTAGCCATCTTGGAATCCCAAAAGAATTCAGGATGCAACAAGCTTCAGATAGCTAGGGCTAGGGTTTCACCCACCAAACCAAACAAATCAATCAAGAATTTAATATAGGGATGGAAACCAAGAAACATTGAACAATCAAACACCAGATTGATCTTCATCCATGATGAATCTCTGAAATTGTACCAAAGACCATGAATTTATCATGCATATCAGTCTAATTGTATGCCTCCAACATGCCTTGAGCAAGAAAACCCATCCTTTTATGGTACAAAACTCTCTGCAATCAGTCATGAAACATCTCTAGACCACACTGCAACCACTGGTGCCACCAAACAAATCAAATCTAACTTCAAAAGTAATTAAAACCAGTCCTTTCTATCGCTAGAAACCCTCAAAATATTTGAATTTAAATAGCAATGGTCATATTCATGGTGCCAGCAGTGAATTGGCAGCCTATATTTAAATCTCGATCAACTTTAAGTTGTGACCATCCGATCCTCATGTTTCGCGGGCTTTATGTCTTAACTCAACTGCTACCCTTGGGTTTACCTCTAGCGAACACGTGACAAAGCATTTATTTATTCGCAAAATGAAATACTAACTCACCGCTTAACCCTGCGAACTGGTGAACAAAGGAAAACAAACTTACCCTGGTTACATTTAGCAAACTGGTGACAAAGGTTTTTGCCAGTTCGTAGAACACTTTTTACCTCCACCAATTCATTTAGTGATTACGCGAATCATTTTAAAATTTGTCAGGCTGCTAAACACTTTTATCCAGACCTCCAGACATTTGACCTCTACCTAGGCCCACTTTATGCCACCTATCACTATGTTATTCATTGCATCTACTTGGTCATCACTGACACAGGACCCACCCACCTAAATCTTCAAATTGGATGGTGGGCATAAGATCTCATGGCTCTGACACAACCCATGAGAACTTACACCGACCGTAGATCCTCTGCAGATGTCAGAACCCTCTGACAAGCCGAAAACTCAGGTCCCACTGACAACTGCCAAGTCATAACCAGGTGGACCAATAAGAGACTACCAAATGTGCATGCATGGCATTGGACCCACTGAGAACATTATACCACCTGGAAGATCAGACGGACGGTGCATGATCTCAAGGGCTTGGAAGATTCCATGAGATCATGCACCCACCATCGATCATGAATCTTCTAACTGAGATACCAAGCCCACCTAACATGTTATATCCAACTCACCACTCTCAACCAATAAAAATCTACCATCTGTGCTTACATGGCAATGGACCCACCTGTTTGAAAAAGCTACGTTATAAAGGAGAATCAACAGTCGTCGTAAGATCGCAAGCCTCTGACAAAAGCCTTGTGAACTTAAAACAACCATAGGATTAAGATGGTGTCAGAGTTAGGCCCAAGAAAGAATAAAGGCCGAAAACATTAGAAAATATTAAGCACTAGGACCTAGGAAATATTAAAGCTATCGGGGGTTAGAGACTTAGGAAAAATCAAAGGCATGACCCCGCAGGGTGAAAAAATATTAAAGCACATGCGCTAAAGGGATTTTAAGTGGCCCAAAAAAGTAACATTAAATTAGAACAAGGCCAGGGTAAAACAAAAGGTTTTTCATGCAACGACTAGTTTCAAATTTTGAACTAGGGCTTGAGGCTAGAGACAGGAAAAACATTACAGAGACCAAGGGAAAACTTGTGAGGCCATGAAAATTTTAATAGGTGCTAACATCCCCAATACTATTTAGGAAGGATTGTGATCATTTAGGAACCATGGATACCCCATAATGCCACAAAACCAGGTATGGAGCACCTATTGTGCCCCTAGAGTCCCGATGATCCAAATGAAGCCAAATGTAGATTTTGATGCTAGAGATGACATGCAAAGTTGATTTTAATTGAAAGATAAGTGTGATATGGATGGGAATGATATGAAAAGCTTTAAAATGAACTATATTAATCCATTAGACTATGCTAAGATGAGTTAAAAATCTTGAAAGATAAAACAAATCTAACAATTATGCTTATGCTATGATATCCTAGATGCAAATTGACATGATAAAAATGCATGGAATGATAAAAAATAAGATACTACTTTTCTCTTGTAAGTGAATGCCCCAAGGATTTCTCACATATGTGTAAGCAACACTTGGGAAGTGTGCTAGGGGACCAATGTGGAAGAAGGGTCATGGGCTCTTATTTATGGTTGCAAGAGCCATAAATGAGGGTGTAAGAGGGCTATTAATGACTCTTACAAAGTCATTAATGAGGGTTGACTTTGGGGTCAAAGAAGTTGGATTAGCCTAAGAGGGTTAGGAATCCCGCCCTAAGCTGGGTTAGGGAGTGATTAGGGATGGGTAGGTAGGTTTAGGGCTTTCTAGAAGATTCTAGGGTTTTGAGGATTAAATAAATAAATTTATTTATTTAAGGATTGTGACTTCATTTATTAAATAGTAATCTAATAAATAGGGGATTAAATATTTAAATAGGATTTAAATATTTTTGGGAGAGATATTTTAATTAAATGTTTTTAATTAAAATAGAAGGGATAATGACAATAAAAATGAATTAATTGATTAAATAAATAATTAATTAATAAATTATGATGTCATCGTGGATTTTTGCAAAATAAAATGTTTTTATTTAGCAAAGGGATTTTAGGTGTCTACACATTGAATGGAGGTATAAGAAGTTATGGGTATGAGTACCCTTGATGTAATTTTGGAGGTATGTGAAGGGTGGTATGGAGTATGTGTTTTGCAAAATCTGCACTTTTCTCCCCATTGTGTGTGTCCACTTCTCATCCCTAAGAAGCGTTTCTTGTTAAACCCATAGTGCTACAGTCTTGGGAGGGTATTTTGTTGTTGTTTTTATTGGTTGGATATTTTGCAACTGACAGCTTTGAGGAAAAAATCCAATTTACAAAACTTTGATACCAACCACAGCATGTGAGACAATGTCTCTCCTACCTTAAAGGGAAGGCTCTCCCTTCTCACCGTTCCTTGGATCAACTCAAGGTAAGCAAGAAGCTAAGAGATTATCAAAATAGTGTGTTACAAATATTCCCTCTTCTTATCTTTCAAGAAGGAATCCACTTACTCGAAGAACGAGTAATGGGCAAGGCTTTAATCTCTAAACTACACTTCTATCTAAAAGTTGGAAACAGTGATACCGATAAACCAACACCAACTCACAGGTTGATTGAAAAGTGTACCAGCTTGGTTCTATGACCTATTTATCTGATCTATAAGAAAAACCTCTACCATTGGGGCACACAAACTTCCAAAAGTAGAGATTTTTTCTAACTATTCTAACAAATTATATGAAAATGAGATGATAATATAATGTATAGTCACAGCTTCTAGTCTTATATTACCACAATTGCTCCTAGTCATAGCTTCGGCTCCAATTGTTACTAATCTTCAAATTGTTCTTAACAAAACACAAGAATCACATAAACAAAAAGATAGTGAAATCAAATTGCAGTCACAGCTTCCAATTTGATTCCCCACAATTGCACTCAGTCACAACTTCAACTCCAATTCTTTCTTTCTATTTATATTTCTCCAAAATAGTACTACACAATCACAGTTATGCTTGCACAAGTTTGGCAGAGCTCTCTCTTGCATAAAATAAAGATGATTATTTACAATGAGCCCTCTTGTATTTATAGGAGAGAGGCTATGAGTAAAATAAGGAAAACTAACCACCTAAGTTGACTTATTCAACATTACAATCCTTTGTAATGTGATTACATGTAGTAAGATATGAAATTGCAAATTTTTACTTTACATGTTTCATTACATATGTAATTGCAATTTTATGCTTTACATGTAACTTGTCAAAATGCATGATGAAAAATAAACTAAGTGTCTGACAAAACACGACTCCTATTACATTAACCTCTATCAAAGAGGTTTTGTTGTCACCAGAATATTAAGTGCTAGAAATCTTCAAATTTGTACATGGATGGAACATCTGCATAAAATAACACTTTGACCTCTGCATTTGGTGGTGTCAACCAATCACTAATTTTTGTTATCACCCATAAGTGGAAAACTGCTCACGATCCCTCTTATTGATCCTACTACCACCTGCTTGGAATCAGTCTTGAAAGCATTCTAATATTTATGAAACTTTGAGTTTCATCTTTTTCTCATATGTGATAGTTGGCCCTTTTGACTTTGGATGAACACTTGTAGCACCGATATGTTGGCAGCTCATGTCTGCAAGCTATGCTTCAATCAATTCTGAAAACTGTTGCATTAGTGATCAATGAATGCAATTCGAGGATTTTGGGGTGCACTACAGATTTGACTACATGTAGTTCATTTTGTAATATTTTATGTAGTTGGTCAAAAAAGTTCCTACTACAAGGGAAAAACATAGGATTTTAAGTGAAATCGGGGTTTTTGGACCCAACTACACTTAGGATTGCATGTGTAGTTGCATATGTAGTTCATTTTGCAATCGGGTCAAAAATTCCTGATTTGCACTTGGAATTGCTTTTTCAACTTGGGTATTATAGGAGATTTTAGATGCGATTGTGCATTTGACTGCATGTAACAATACATGCAGTTGGTGTAAAAATCTCCGATTTGGGAAAACTTAGTGTGGAGATTTCCGAGGTAGTTTCATTTTTTATTACATGTAACAATACATGTAATGGGTCTTAAAAATCCCAATTTTGGAATTATAATGGATTTGGGCAAAAAATGTAATCAGGGATTTTTGAAGGTGGTTACATATTACATTACATGTAAAATGACGTGTAATGAAATACGCAATGGATATGAAAAATCCTGAAATTCAAAATGGAATTTTTGGAGGGAATTATCATGAAACATTGCATGGTAAATATGAGGAGTACTGATTTTGGCAAGGTATCAATTCATGGAAATGAAAAGATAGGGAATTTCACTTTTCACAAGACAATTTTTTCAACTATGACTGCAAATTATGAGCAATTTGATTTCTCTCATTGATTTTGAAGATTGAAATCTGCAAGAACAATTTAAATCCTTTTATAGACTTAAAAATTCATTGAAGTATAAGGTCACTATAGACATTTGAGGAGGAACTTATAATTTTCTTGCATATTTCAAATGTTGAATTTTTCAAAAACAAGACTATGACAACCTATACAATCAAATACCGACTTCGAAAGAGACATATATACAAAACCCTAAATGTGACTGTATAATGAAAGATGAATGCTAAAGAGTTCATGCATCAATCACGTTTTTATAAAAAATGGAAGATTTTAACAAAAACAAAAGCCAAAAATAGAAATGAAAAAGGAAGATACATGTAACAATGACGCACAAAAATGTGAAAGGAGACCTACAGTTCGAAGTTGAATGCGAGCCAAAAAGAAAAAATGCAAAAGAGAAAGCCTATATCAATGCTTTTTGAAATAACAAAGAGGTGGATTGAAGATGTTTTAAAGACTTGTCAACTGGACGATTTCCTGAGACGTCGTATTGAGGACTTAGAGTCCTCTTACGGCACTTAACCTGAACTGTAAGTTCTTCCATTCAGCGCGCTTCATACATATGCAACAGTATAAAGAAAACTCGATAATTTCATAAAACAAAGGCTTTGCATTTCAATATGAAATGTCAATTAAAAAGTCCGATGACTTTCGAAGGTTTCAAGCCTTTTGGGTATTCCAATCTTCTTTTTTTTAACATGTTTACAAAAAACATGCAAAGACACAAACAAAGTCCGACTATAAATATTATCATCAGAAGTTTTCATGACCATGACAAGGAATATTTCATCATATTTTTCATGCAAATTTAAATGCAAAGTTAACCAAAATACCCGACTTCCTTTTATTATCAAAATTTTCAATAAACCTTACACATAACATTACATATAAAATAGATAAAAAAGCCTTGATTATAATATAATATAAAATCTCAAATATTATATATGTAATGCATTCATAAAAGGTTTTTATTTAATATTTTCAAGATTTTATAAAATATTAAATGCAAAAAGAATTTTTAATAATATATTATCAATATATTATTAAAAATAAACAAAATAAAATACAGACTAAAAATAAACACTAAAATTAACAACTCGAAACTTTAAATAAATAAATAAATTTATTTATTTAATTAAAAAAAACTTAGAGTTTTAAAACCAATTTTAATTTAATCGAGAAAATGATTAAAATTTTGTATGGTTGCCATAAATTTTATGAAAACAAAATTTATGACAACAGCTGGCTCTGACTAGGGAACATCTCTTGTTCATCCTTGGAAATGACAAGAGATGTAGAATCCAGTTCTCTAAGTGCCTTCTTCCATTCCATTGGGCTATAGAGTCAGGCAACCAAAATGACAAAAGACACCAAAAAGACACAAAAACAAAAAGACTCAAAGACCTGGACTTTGTATGTATAGTGGTACTTATCTGATAATCACTGGAAGTAATGTTTCAGATATTGCCCACTATGTGGCAATGGCATTGGTGTTCCATCTCGGTATGCAAGCCAAAAACTATTTTCACCTACAAGCTGATGAATTGTGAAAGGACCTCGCCACAGAGAGTCAAACTTGCCATGCAATCCTTTATGTTCTCGCCTTTTATCCCAGAGCAGAACAAGATCACCAATTTGGAATTCTCTATATTTGGTCTTCTTATCAAAGAGGATCTTAACTTGCTGCTAGTGAGCACCAAGTCGATCCACCACCTCTTTTCTTTGTTCCTCCAATTGTTGAAGAAACATGATCTTCTTATCTACTGAATTTGAATAAGTTTCATCTTCGATGGCTCGCATCAACTTGAGAGCAGGAAGCTCTAAAGTTATTGGAATCTCGGCATTGATACCATATAACAACTGGAATGGGGACATTCCAATTGCACATTTTGGAGTTATCCTGTCAGCCCACAAAGCATCAAACAATGCTTTGTGCCATGTTCTCTGATTTGTTTCCACCAGCTTCTTTATTATAGTCACCAAATTCTTGTTGCTGGATTCAGCTTGACCATTACCTTGTGGATAATAATCTAAAGCGTGAGCCAGAGTAATCCCATGAGTATAACAAAACTCAGTAACCTCCTTGGATGAGAAAGCAGTTGCATTATCTGTGACAATCTTGTTAGGAACACCAAAATGAGAGATGATGTTCTGCTTCAAGAAATCACAAATCACTTCTGACGTGGAATTCTTTACAGGAATTGCTTCTACCCACTTGGTGAAATAATTTGTCGTTGCTAGGATATATGAATGACCCATACTAGAGGATGGGTTGATAGTACCAATAAAATCAATTCCCCATTGTTGAAATGGTTCTTCAATTACTATTGGCTTCAAAGGCAGAGCTGCAAGCTTTTGCCTTCCTACGAATTGCTGACACGGTTGACACTTCTTCACCCACTAATAAGAATCTTGAAAAAGTGTGGGCCAATAGTATTGAGCTCTCAGAATTTTATGTGCAGTGACAGGTGCCAAGAAATGTCCTCCACGGACTTGATTGTGGAAAGAATCCAGAATTTGTACTTGTTGGCTCTTATCAACACATTGAAGGAAAGTACCATCCATCCCATGCTTATAAAGACCATTTTCCCATAGGATATAACTAGAAGCTTTCAGCTTGAGAGTCCTCCACTCTTTATGAGTTAAATGAGAAGGGCATTCTCCATAACTCAAGTAATGAGCCATATTAGAAAACTAGTCATCTGTAGTACTGACAAAAAGAACAATAGGAAGAGATTGGAAATTTTCATTCTCTAATTGTAATGGTACATTCTCAGCCATAAGCTGACAAAGACCCTTACCTCGGACCAATTTGGTAGGTCTAATCTCCATGTCATATTCCTATATCTTGGCAATCTAGTTGCCTCTCTTGGTACCAAAATCTTGTTGTGTCAGAATAGTCTTGACAATTGTATCTGGAACCAAAGCTATAATATGAGAATTTAGAATATAGAACCTGAAATGCTTTATTGCTTTGACCGCAGCATAAGCATGCTTCTCCATCTGAGTATATTTCAATTCATGAGCTTTCAAAGGACAACTCATAAATGAAATGGGTGATTCAATTTCTTCATCATTTTTTTGCATCAGTATGGCAGAGAGAGTATGCTCTGAAGAATAACTATACATGATAAAACTCTTTATGTAATCAGGACAAACAAGCACTGGTGCGTGTGATATAGCATCCTTAATTTTTGCAAATGTTGTCTTTCCTTCTTAATTCCAGTGAAAAGCATCCTTTCGTTTCATCATATCAACAATATGACGAGTCTTTTCAGCAAAATCTGGCACAAATCTTCTTAAGAAATTCACTTTTTCGAAGAAAGAATGAACTGCAGTCTTATTTGATGGCAAGGATAAACCTTGGATAGATTGCACTCTTTTTGGATTAATTTTAATACCTTCTTTAGACACAATATGTCCCTGCAATTTTCCTTCCATTAGACCAAAAATTGACTTTTTGGTGTTAAGAGACACACCATGTTGTCTGCATCTTTCTAGAATTTGTCTAAGATGGTTGAAATGATCTTGACGTGCTTTGGAGAAAATAGTCAAATCATCTAGATAGACAACAATGCATTCTTTGATTAACCCTTTAAAAGCAAAATCCATTGCTCACTGAAAAGTTGCTCCTGCATTGATCAGATCAAAAGGCATTTGACGATATGCAAAAGTACCCCATGGGGTAGTGAATGCAGTCTTATACTAATCATCCTCTCGAACTTCAATTTGGTTGTAACTAGAAAAACCATCAAGCATAGATAGCATTTCTGAACTAGTGACAGCTTGCAACACTTGATAATGGATAATGGATAATTATCCTTGAGGGATAATTGATTCAAATTACGAAAATCCACGCATATGCAAATTTCTCCATTCTTCTTTCGCACAAGAACTATATTTGCTACCCATGATGAATGATGAATAGGAAAAATAATACCTGCATCCAACATCTTCTGTATCTTAGTGAAAATAGTTCCTGAAATCTTTGGATTATAATGCCTCTACTTTTGATGAAAAGGAATGGTGCCAAACTTCAGAGGAATATCATGTTGAATTTCTTTGGGACGGAAAGACTTCAGATCTTTGTAAGAATAAGCCAAAACATCCTTGTATTCATAGAGAAATGTTATGAACTTTTCTTTATCTTCATCAGAGCACCAGTTACCAATGTTAACCAGCTTCGGATCTTCTTTAGTCCCAATGTTGTATTTCTCAAAATGTCCAGTAGAAGAACTCGCTCTTGTGTTCTGTTGTTCGTTCACATATCTATCATGCTGGTCAAACAACTTTTCTAGAGAAACAAGACCCTTAGGAATCGTATTCCTCTTCAACTGAATAATATCCTGACCAGTATCAGGATCTTTTTCGAAAATAACATCTCCTAGCGGGTTATCACAACCTTCAAAATATTGATCATCAAAATTGTCCTTAGATTCAAGGAAATTTATAATTTGATCATCATCATTAAATACTTGCCAGTGTTCATAGTTATCTGGGATACTTGGTCGGTAAACCAATTGTACCTCATACCTGTTGTTCTCAAAATCAATGTGAGGGATGAGTAGAGTAGCTGACACCACAAGAGAATCAACTCTATCATTCAGCTCTCTGGGAATGACTGAAATATTGAAAGCATCAAAAATATTGACGTAGTCCTAGACCAAGTCTCGGTAATGCCTAAGATGATCATTCCTTGCTTGATACTAACTTTTAACTTGACAAACTACCAACTCAACATCTCCCTTGACATGTAGATTTGTAATTCCATTAGCTCGAGCCATTTCCAATCCTAATATCAGGGCTTCATATTCAGCCATGTTATTAGTATTGGCAAACTATAGTTTGAAAGAGTAAGGAAAAATCTTCCCTTCTGGTGAAATTATGACAACTCCTGCACCGAAACCCATAGAAGCACAACTTCCATCAAATTTCATGATCCAAACTTCATTAGAACTGCTAGAACTTGCTTCCGAAGAATTCGTAAGAATAATCTCAAGAGAGTCTGTAGAGTCCTCTTCAGAGGCAACCTTTACTTCAACCTCCATAGGAGATTGATCAGGGACAACCACTACCTCTTGAACTTCAACAGCATCAGAAAATCTATCAGAATCTGAGAGCAAAGATGAACTCTTTGAATCTGTCCAATCTTTAACAAACTTAGATACTTCATCAGCATGTAGGTAGTAATTTCCCATTCCAGCTGACTCAAAGAGAATTTGAGCATGTGGATCATTGGATTTAACCACTACATACTTTGTTTCCCTTTCAGGATGCAACTTCTGCATCGCACCTTTGACAAGTATACGTGCTTCAGTCATATCCATATTGAGTTCACCACCCACATCTTTACAGAAATTATGACCAAGAAACATACCATAAGAAGCAGGTACATCAGCAACCAAGACAGTCATTTTGATCTTTTTATCCGAGAAAGATGCAAAGGCAAATTGAGCATCTTTGAATTGTCCTTTCAGTGGTACTTGCTTATTCTCCATGGAATAGCAATTACCAAAAGATTTTGTCAAGGTTAATCCCAAAGCATCTGCTACTTTAGCTGGCATGACATTATCCGAGGCACCAAAATCTATGACACAGTTACTCAATTTGTATCCATTTATGAATAGGGAAAGATAGAAAGGTTCAATCTTTCTGAGAACTGAGGATGGTATGGTGACAAGATTATTGGGCATGGCTTTAGGCTCTGAGGTAGCAGTATGAGTTGGAGCGGGTTGGGATTCTTTGACAAACTTTGTAAGTCTATCCAGCTGATCTGGATAGGCTTGTAAGTATTCTACCTCAGACATCTGGATTTTTGTCTTCCTAGCGTGATCTATGATATCAAAAGGTTGGAAAGAATTTTCTAAGGAAACATTTTCAGATTGAGGTTTAACATTTACATTAGGCATACTGGGCTTTGAAATACTAGATGAAGAATGAGGAGGATTTGTACTTACTTGGTTCTTCGCTGGTTCATTAGGTAAGGTAGGCAATGGTACACCTCTCTTTGCAATAGTCACAGGCATCTGAGGAGCATCCAGCTTTTTTTTTGCCTCTTCTTTTTGTTGAACCAGCTTGGTCTGTGAATGTGTCATGACCACATATGCTTGTGCAAAATCCATTTCAAGATCTTCATCATGGTATTGAACGTACCCAATAGTAGAGTCGCCAGCTGCTTGATTATCTTCATGATTTTGAGCAGCATTATCCTCGAAAGGATAACCTTCTTGAGCATCACCAGCCAGATCAGCTTCATAGTAACCAGTGGCTGAGTTATTTGGTGGTGCTTCAAGTGCAAGCCTCTCCGGGGGAGGAGGAAGCTTATTCTGATTCTTGGCTGCATAGTTATTTGCAGCATTAGGATATGGTCTCCTTGGTATATCTTTGTATGGAGTAGCAAATGATCCTTGTGAGACTTGCTTCTTAAGAGCAAGAAGCTCATTTGCTAATTTCTGAACCAATGAATCAGTAGAACCTGATGAAGAAGATTCTGTATAGGAATTGTTCTTGAACCAGTTTGAATCTTTCTGAATCTTGCCTGCAAGTATCAAGTCATCTTCAATTTCAGTTGCCAGAGTTTGTGCTTGAGCTAGATTCGCAGGAATAGCTCTTCTGAGCAAGAAGCTAACTTCTGGAAGTTGAGTGTTGATGAAGAAACACTTGAGGTTCTCGGCAGTGGGTTGTGAATTAGTTGGAATATGATTTGCCAACTTGTTGAATTTAGCAATAAATTCCCGCATACCCTCTTGTGCCTCCTTCTTCATTTGAGTGAGTTGAGCAAGCAAAGCATGCTCATCTTCTGCAGGCTTGAAACGTTCTTCAAAATTGATTTTCAAAGAGTCCCAATCAGTGATTGACCCTGTAGCCAAATTGTAGAACCAATCTACAACATTTCCTTGCAGTGTTTCAATAAAAATTCTTATAGAAACATCCTGATATTCAACACCAAACACTTCACATGCAATATAAAATGCTTTGATATGTTCATCAGGGTGTTGCTTTCCGTCTCCATAGAATTTGGGAAAATTCTTACGGGAACCTTGGGGCAATGCATGCAAAGGTGTAGCAAGATTCAAAGGACCAAAAGCAGTTCCCCATGGACTAGCAGCCATATTAAAAATAACTGGTATATAGGTAGCAGGAATAAGTTCAGTGGTGGGAATTAAAGGTTTCCAGAAAAATTGAGAATTCTCACTGGGAATGGATGTCTTCTTCCGGGAAGGAGGAAAACTGGTTGTCCGGGAGAGAGAAGGGATTTTGGTAAGCAAATCAAAATGAGCTTGTTGAGCCTAGCTTGATCTTGCAGAACTTCATGAATTATCACCTTTCTTTTTCCCAACATAAACTTGTGCAAAGCTCCCCAGTGTGTTAACCTGTAGAATTCAAACACAAATCAAAAAAGGGTAAAAACTTCAAACAAAAGCGTGAGGCTTCTAAATGCATAATTCGATCCCCAGTAGAGTCGCCAAAAACTATTGGTTGGATATTTTGCAACTGAGTTTTGAGGAAAAAATTTAGTTTACAAAACCTTGATACCAGCCACAGCGTGTGAGACAATGTCTCTCCTACCTTAAAGGGAAGGCTCCCCCTTCTCACCGTTCCTTGGATCAACTCAAGGTAAGAAAGAAGCTAAGAGATTATCAAAATAGGGTGTTACAAATATTCCCTCTTCTTATCTTTCAAGAAGGAATCCACTTACTCAAAGAATGAGTAATGGGCAAAGCTTTAATCTCTAAACTACACTTTTATCTAAAAGCTGGAAACAGTGATACCGATAAACCAACACCAACTCACAGGTTGATTGAAAAGTGTACCGGCTTGGTTCTATGACCTATTTATCTTATCTATAAGAAACACCTCTACCATTGGGGCACACAGACTTCCAGAAGTAGAGATTTTTTCTAACTATTCTAACAAATTATATGAAAATGAGATGATAATATAATCTAGTCACATCTTCTAGTCTTATATTACCACAATTGCTCCCAGTCACAGCTTCGGCTCCAATTGTTACTAATCTTCAAATTGCTCTTAACAAAACACAAGAATCACATAAACAAAAAAATAGTGAAATCAAATTGCAATCACAGCTTCCAATTTGATTCCCCACAATTGCACTCAGTCACAGCTTCAGCTCTAATTGTTTCTTTCTATTTATATTTCTCCAAAATAGTACTACACAATCATAGTTATGCTTGCACAAGTTTGGCAGAGCTCTCTCTTGCATAAAATAAAGATGATTATTTACAATGAGCCCTCTTGTATTTATAGGAGAGAGGCTATGAGTAAAATAAGGAAAACTAACTACCTAAGTTGACTTATTCAACATTACAATCCTTTGTAATGTGATTACATGTAGTAAGATATGTAATTGCAAATTTTTACTTTACATGTTTAATTACATATGTAATTGTAATTTCATGCTTTACATGTAACTTGTCAAAATGCATGATGAAAAATAAACTAAGTGTCTGACAAAACACGACTCCTATTACATTAACCTCTATCAAAGAGGTTTTGCTATCACCAGAATATTAAGTGCTGGAAATCTTCAAATTTGTACATGGATGGGAACATCTATAGAAAATAACACTTTGACCTCTGCATTTGGTGGTGTCAACCAATCACTAATTTTCGTTATCACCCATAAGTGGAAAACTACTCACGATCCCTCTTATTGATCCTGCTACCACCTGCTTGGAATCAGTCTTGAAAGCATTCTAATATTTATGAAACTTTGAGTTTCATCTTTTTCTCATCTATGACGGTTGGCCCTTCTGACTTTGGATGAACACTTGTAGCACTGAGATGTTGGCGGCTCATGTCTGCAAGCTATGCTTCAATCAATTCTGAAAAATGTTGCATTAGTGATCAATGAACGCAATTCGAGGATTTTGGGGTGCATTGCAAATTTGACTACATGTAGTTCATTTTGTAATATTTTATGTAGTTGGTCCAAAACATTCCTACTACAAGGGAAAAACATAGGATTTTAAGTGAAATCAGGGTTTTTGGACCCAACTACACTTAGGATTGCATGTGTAGTTGCATATGTAGTTCATTTTGCAATTGGGTCAAAAATCCCCGATTTGCACTTGGGATTGCTTTTTCAACTTGGGTATTGTAGGAGATTTTAGATGCGATTGCGCATTTGACTACATGTAACAGTACATGCAGTTGGTGTAAAAATCTCTGATTTGGGAAAACTTAGTGTGGAGATTTCCAGGGTAGTTTCATTTTTTATTACATGTAACAGTACATGTAATGGGTCTTAAAAATCTTGATTTTGGAATTATAATGGATTTGGGCAAAAAATGTAATCGGGGATTTTTTAAGGTGGTTACATATTACATTACATGTAAAATGACATGTAATGAAATACGCAATGGATATGAAAAATCCCGAAATTCAAAATAGAATTTTTGGAGGGAATTATGCTTTGGATTTCATGAAACATTGCATGGTAAATATGAGGAGTACTGATTTTGGCAAGGTATCAATTCATGGAAATGAAAAGATAGGGAATTTCACTTTTCACAAGACAAATTTTTCAACTATGACTGCAAATTATGAGCAATTTGATTTCTCTCATTGATTTTGAAGATTGAAATCTGCAAGAACAATTTAAATCCTTTTATAGACTTAAAACTTCATTGAAGTATAAGGTCACTATAGACATTTGAGGAGGAACTTATAATTTTCTTGCATATTTCAAATGTTGAATTTTTCAAAAACAAGACTATGACAACCTATACAATCAAATACCGACTTCGAAAGAGACATATATACAAAACCCTAAATGTGACTGTATAATGAAAGATGAATGCTAAAGAGTTCACGCATCAATCACGTTTTTATAAAAAATGGAAGATTTTAACAAAAACAAAAGCCAAAAATAGAAATGAAAAAGGAAGATACATGTAACAATGACACACAAAAACGTGAAAGGAGACCTACAGTTCAAAGTCCAATGCGAGCCAAAAAGAAAAAACGTAGAAGAGAAAGCTTGTATCAATGCTTTTTGAAATAACAAAGAGGCGGATTGAAGATGTTTTAAAGACTTGTCAACTGGATGATTTCCTGAGACGTCGTATTGAGGACTTAGAGTCCTCTTACGGCACTTAACCTGAACTGTAAGTTCCTCCATTCAGCGCGCTTCATACATATGCAACAGTATAAAGAAAACTCGATAATTTATGAAAACAATGGCTTTGCATTTCAATATGAAACGTCAATTAAAAAGTCCGATGAATTTAGAAGGTTTCAGGCCTTTTGGGTATTCCAATCATTTTTTTTTAACATGTTTACGAAAAACATGCAAAGACGCAAACAAAGTCCGACTATAAATATTATCATCAGAATTTTTCATGACCATGACAAGGAATATTTCATCATATTTTTCATGCAAATTTAAATGCAAAGTTAACCAAAATACCCGACTTCCTTGTATTATCAGAATTTTCAATAAACCTTACACATTACATTACATATAAAATAGATAAAAAGACTTGATTATAATATAATATAAAATCTCAAATATTATATATGTAATGCATTCGTAAAAGGTTTTTATTTAATATTTTCAAGATTTTATAAAATATTAAATGCAAAAAGAATTTTTAATAATATATTATCAATATATTATTAAAAATAAACAAAATAAAATACAGACTAAAAATAAACACTAAAATTAAAGACTCGAAACTTTAAATAAATAAATAAATTTAATTATTTAATTTAAAAAAACTTAGAGTTTTAAAACCAATTTTAATTTAATCGAGAAAACGATTAAAATTTTGTATGGTTGCCATAAATTTTATGAAAACAAAATTTACGACAATAGTTTTTTTAATTTTTGTGTAAAACAAGGTTCTATGTTGTTTGGGTATGAATTTCACCCAGTCCTTGGAATATCCTCTAGCTCGGGGGTGGCACATGTGTGGGGCTATGTGATGCAGGAGCATCCTGGGTGTAAGAGCAATCTTGCATCACCCAAAAATATTTCTGTTTTTGAATTCAATAAGGGTTATTTTGTGCAGAGCTGCTATTTATGGAAAGTTACTATTTTTGGTAATTTTCGTATGTGCTCAGAATGATCTGATTTCTTTCTTGGAGGTTCATTTTGGTCATATAAGTCTGCCAGTAAAGTTTCATTGCCAGATCAAGTGTATATTAGAAGATATTGAAGATTTTCGGTATTGGCAGCAGGGTACAGAAACTTTGAACTCAGTTTTGAAGGCTTTAGAGGCCCCGGATGAGGTCGAAAATTTGCGTGACGGGCGCTGCGCTGGTCAAGCTTGTAGAGCGCTTCGTGGCATTTCCGAAATGGGGTTATAGTGGCCGAGCGGGTCAACTGGTGATGACTTATGGTCTTTGGAAGTTGGGCCACCTGAAATGGCGAAAAATAATTTTCTTCAAAATTTCTGTTCGGGTTTCAAAGGTTATCTTGAGCCGACTATGATGTAATAAAATGTAAAATAAAATAATTCTAAGTTTGGTCGGCCTTATTGGCTAAAATTCTGGAACCTTCCCAGGCGGTGGATAATTGCCTATATAAGGAAGGCTGTATTATTGTCTTAGGCAGTTCAGAATAGTTCTGGGTAGTAGATCTGGGTATTGATTCGAGGCTTTGTCCTACAGAATATTGTAAGGAATGCCATGTGGCTTTGCATATTGTAATTCTGAAAGTTTGTAATTCCACATTTGTGGAGATAATAAGAAGCCAATTTTCTGTTCTTGCATATTGTTGTTGTTTCTCTATTTCTGTTATGTGTTTGTGGTATTAAGGGGAGCACCCTTCATCACTATGGTTGGGAGGTGAGCTCCCGTGGCCATTGGAAGAAAATAATATGATATTGTGCAGGTCCAAATGGACGCAGTTTGTTGTCTACCCTTGAAGAATTCTCTCAGCCATAACAAATACTTCTATGGTGAATATGAAAGGAATCATTTCCTACAGGTTACCCTATAACCTATCTTGTTGTAATAGATGGTTTGAAAGTATCTTGTGTAAAACTTCCTTGAGTTGTCCTAAAGTCTTGTAGCTCTACAATATGTTTTTATTTAGAAGTTCTAGTGTTATGGCATGTGCAAAGAAAAAATAGTAAAGAGTTTATTCATGAGGTTGCTACCTTGCAAATGGCATATCATCATGACTTGCATGTGATTTGTTTTTTAGAACTTTATTTTCTTGTTTTAAAAAAAAAAATACATATATTCCAATGTGCCAGCACTATTGGTTTTGGTTGATATAGTAAAAGATTTGCCCTTGTCTTGTACACCAATGAAATGAAAGTATATTACATTATTGTTAGTTTTATTTTCCCTTAGAGGGTAGAGTTTTTACCTATTTTGTAAACCGATAGACTGAGTTATATTGATCATTGAATGAAGTAGTTTGAGAGTAATTTACAGAGAAATAATTCATGAATTGATGGGGAGGTCTAATTCACAAGAGGTCTCTTTCTCTCCTCAAGACCTTTTCCTTGGTCTTTCTAGGGTATTCCACTCTACCCTACCTATAGGTCATGTGTATGGCTCCTCTACTCCCTTTTAGAACTCTCCACCAATTTCAAACTCTCACCTTCACTTTCCAACTCTCACTGTGCATCTATAGGGTCACTCTTGGCACCATACTCCCAAACTTCTCCTAGCAATGGGAAAGGGTGTATTCATGGTTTTCCTTTCAATTCTTACCATTCTTGATCCAATTGTTAAGTTCCTTGCATGTTTTATCCATCAGGTTCATAGTTTCTTAGTTTTAGGCCTTTTAGCCTTTTAGCCCCAATTAGGCCTCCTAGAAATTGATTTCTTGCTTTCCTTCAAAACTTTCCTTAACAACCCACTGAACTAATTGTGGATTCTTCTTAATACCACCCTAGGCTCTAGGATTTTGTAGGTTTAAGATCTTGCTATCCATACATAGGACTTCTAATAAATCCCTATTTTCAAAGGTTTCTAGGGCATGTGAACCAGTCAGGGTTCTTTGCTTTCAAAGGATGCTCAATCCAACTCCTCCACTCTTCTCCTTTCATTCATTTATCAAGGTCACATTCCCTTACATGCTCCAATTATTGATTGGCTCAAACCAATCCATCTAGCAAGCCTTCTTATCATTGCATTGTTCAAGCTCCTAGCCAGAATTCCACTGAACTTGCCTAGGGCTTGTTTGAAAAATTAGTTCCCCTGCACACACAAACCCTAAAATCCATATTTACACTATTTACATAGTCCCTTACTTGATTCCAAGTGGTCATAGGTTTTCAACCACAGGAACTCAAGTGGGACTCATTTTTACATGACTGACACCGTTCAGGACAGTGAACTAGGAAGATGAAAAGAATTTACAAAACGTTAAAGAAATGATTCAAAAGACCAAAAAGATTGTATAAACTACCTTCACTTAACAAACACTAACTTTTCAATGTATTACAGTAACCCAGTCAATCCATTAGAGTTGGATGATGGTTCAAAAGTAGTTAATTCTCAAAATTTCAGTGCTCCAATTTGCTCAATCGGTACACTCATACATCTAACCTCAGGATTAGGGTTTTTTTGACCTTAAATAGTCCATCCCCTAGTGTTTAGACCCTTAGGTCAGGATTTGGACCCATTTTCCACTAAAAGAAAATTTGCAAAGTTGTCATGAGCAACCTTTACAACATTTAACATTTTGTCTTCCAACTAATCCCAATAACTCAACTAGACTCAAATCCACTCTATTGGATTCCAAAACACCTAAAACCCATAAAATAATAACTTTTACTTCCCTTTGGGATCTTAACCAAAGGTTGACCAACATTGACTTCTCTAGGACTTAGGCACTAGGCCTTACTAACTCAAACCAAAGACATGGCTCTAACAACTCCTATTTACACACTCACTCCACAACAAACATGGGACTTTATCCTTAGTCCTTATTACCTTGGTAGTTGGCTAGAACCACCTACAAGCCAAAAATGTCAAAGATCTAACCAAGACCTTGAGGTGCTCCTACACCATGAATGAATGTAAATAGATCTTGTGCTTGAAAGAAAATTAGGTGAAGAAAGATGATACTCATCTTTCCAAGAATGTATCGACGTTTTTTGATGCGAAAGAGTAAAATGTGGCAAACAAAATAGTCTTTTATTTATTTTATATCTGAAACATTTAGTGCAATATAGACAGAAAAAGGGGGTGAAGTCATTTTCTTTTCATGAATATTAATAAGTGAAATGAGTATCTTTTCAAATTGGAATAGATATTTTTCTCTCCTAAACAACTTTGTTTCCTTTAAGATATTCTTATTAAATTTCAAGACTTAATAGTGCATTAGAAACATACATGTTAGTGAGGCTGAAAAATGCATAGCAACCCTCTAAATAAAAAATAAGGTCAACACCAGTATAAATGAGAGAAGTAACAACTTAGTAAAAATAATTAATCGGAGTAAGTAAGAGTTCATACAAATAATAAAAGTAGAATATTCTATAATAGAGAATAAGGCATTTTGATAGTGTTTATATCATAAGTTATGTGCCAAAATTTCCCCAAATCCAAAGTCCGCAACCTTTATTGTTGATTTGCAGTTATCATATAACCACATTTCTTGTGATGGCTCCTTCCTTGAAACTTGTTGTCAATAGTCAATATCTTATTAAACATTTCTCCTCCATGCATAAAACTTTTGTGTCTCTTGTGATTGTGACATCTAAGATAGTGAAGAGAACAAGATAAAAGGACTTTGAGCTATTAACAACATATCCACTTCTCAGTCTACATGATCCTTATGTAAGACAAAAAAAAAACACTTACTATTTTCCTACAAGCTAGATGGAATAGAAATACAAATTTGTCATTTATACACAACAAAAGAAGTAAGAACAGAAAATAAAATACAAACAAATAAATCTACAAGCACTCAATATAGAAACCCTCTAAAAAGGTGTTCTATGTTGTCCTTTCTTCCCATAGCTACCACCAGAAAATGGCCTAATGCAAAACATAAGTCAAAGATAGATAGATAGATCATTTTTAACATTTGTGAGGCTAACATAGCCTATGGGATAGCCTACCAAAATTAAGCCAATTTTAGTAACTCGTTTCTTTTCTTGTGCAAGTTGACGATGAGCACTCCCAACTTCACAATGCACTCCTCTCTGAATAGATTACGCCAAGATTTATCAGATTAAAAAACCTACAAATTTGTCCATGTTGTCCTTATATGCATCACATTCTAAGATAAAGTGTTGTTCAGTTTCCACAGTCCCAAAATTGCAAAACATGCAAACTCTCTCCTCCCAAGCCTCTTTTGGCCTCTTCCACCGCCCAGTCTCACAGCGGAGTTGATGAGAATTGGTTCTCATCTAGGCAATAAGATTTTTATCTCTCCAAGAAATGTTAGCCCCTATGTATGCTTTTTGAAGTTGATCACATGCGGGGTTGAACTCATTGATGTAATATGTTTTCTTCCTTCAAAGCTCATTTCCCCAATTTCTCTTGTAAAATTTATCCATAACGAAGACCTTTATATCTTTATTATTTGTGGGACACATTGAAATCGATATTCCATTTACTCATCCATTTTATGTTTTTTTGCATCCATATTTTTTTACTTTTGCATAATATATCATTAAAGACAACTTTAGGCCATCTACCTTCTTCCATTTTATCAGTTCTTTTTAAATAGCTTATGAGACGCACCATAGAAAGTGCCTCAATAGGGGCAGCCCCCATTTCACTTAGCAATATATCATATGGGACCGTGCTTTTGACAAACATTTTTGGATTCCCTCGATTTTCTTCCATTGTGAGGATGAAGTGTTGTTGGCCCATAATTCACACCCATAAAGAACAACCGGCGGAACTAGAAGACCAACTAGAGTTTGAATAGTTTTCCAATCCCAAACTTCAGCCTCCCGACATCTATTTTAGAGAGCATAAAGCGCCTTCCAACCACCTAACGTTCTTTTCTTTCTGCAACCATCCCACATTAGGTTTTTGTTGAAGTCAATGCCAAGATATTTGTACTCCACCACTTCCTCAAGAATGCTTCCTTCGAAATAGAACTTATGCTGATGTTGGTTTTTACTCTTAGAGAAAACCATGACTTTAGTCTTGCTAATATTGACCTGCATTCCCACCATTCTGCAAAAACGGTCAAGGGAAAACAGGTGTGCTTGCAAACCATAAGCAGATTTGGCAATCAAAATGAGGTCATCCACATAGAGGAGAAGCCTTATTAAATATTCTCCCAACTGAATACCCTCACCATTTTGCATGTTTAACCATTCTTCAAGTTTGTCAATATATAAGCCAAACAAAGTAGGAGATAGAGGGCAACCTTGTTTGACCCCAATATCGCTCCTAAAACATTCAGAAATGCCGGTTGAAGTTCTGATTTTGACGTTTACCTCTTCATACATCCTATGAACAATAGCTCTAAGATGCATAGGGATCTCCAATTCTTCCATTTTGAGCCAAATCTTGTCCCTAAGGATGGTGTCAAAAGCCTTTCTAAAGTCAACAAAACAGCAAAAAGCCTAATCCTTTTTCGAGTATGTGTCTTAGAGTAATACAGTGATCAACTGTCGAGTGCTTTGGTCTAAAACCAGCTTGCCCTTTTGCCCGTTTATGATTTTCTTTAGCCCATTTACCGATTATGTTTTCTATCATGTTGCCAAATAATTTTGCAAACAAAGGATTGATCATTATGGTCCTGTAGTTGGAGGGATTATTGACATCACTGCTCTTAAAAAGGGGTATGGCAAGGCTGATTGTCCAATCTTTAGGAAACCCATGTTGACTAATACTATTGAAGATTTTCGTAATGTGTGGTGCAAGGGTTTTCATGCCCCACTTGAGATATTTTTCTTGAAGTCCAACCAAGTCCTTGGCCTTACCACTACCCATCTTTTTAATACCCATCTCTACCTCTTGCTCAATGAAAAGATTTGACATATTGTTGACCAAGGGTGGTAGGCCCACCTCACCTTCTTGTACGTACAATTTCCTAGCATAATCAAGCCATTGAGTGGCTGCAATATTATTTTTATTTTGTTTCCTTCTTGGCTAAAGTTCCTTCCAAAAAAGTTTGGGGTTATTTTTACTAAGGAAAATTAGCTCATCTCTCCTTGTGACCATAAAATCAGCTTTTTTTCTCTTTAAAATATTCTTGTAAACTTTAATGTCACTATTTGTTTTATTTGACTCTCTGAGAGTCCTCCTATCCATTTTGCATTCCTTGTCAAACCACGCATTGACTGGAAAATAGTTTGTTTCAGACTTTCTTATCTTTGTTCTTTTGCACTTTGAAAGAGCCTTGTGGATCAGACTTGTTAAAGTGTGACTATTAACATCGTGCCCTTGCATGTTATCTTCCTTATAGATTCTCTCAAGTGCAGCCCTAAAGATGCAACCATTTTCAGAAGTCAAAAGGATTTTGCCTTGTGAAAGTGAGTGTTGAGGGGATTGAGTTTTTGTCCCAAGCTGCCTATTCTCAGCCCACAACAAGTTTATGTACAATGGTTTATGATCAGATTTGAGGTCCCATATGTGTTCCCCAATTACAACATCCTCGATTCTCTCATATAGATTGTGTGAACACGTTGCATAATCAACCACGCTCACACCATTATACGTGTTGCAAGTGAAATTTCTCGATTTAGACCATCTAGCCAAACCATTGCAAATTATTAAATCAAATGTGCCACATAGAGTGATCAATTCTTCCCCAAAATGATTGGAGCCCTTAGCATCTTCCGAGACTCTTTCCCACTGATGTTTTCTCTTTTCAGTGAGCCAAATAGGATTGCAATTTTCTTTGCAACTGAAAATGCTAGCTTGTCTATTTGTTGTTCTAGCATTGAAATCCCCAACAAGGAGAACATCCCCTTGCTGTGAAAATACGGCAACATCCTTCTTCAAAGCTACATAAGGGTCTCTGTGATCTAAACCGTGATTTTTATACATTTTAGAAACCTGTGGGGCAAAGTAACATGCTGCAATCCTGAGGAGACTGTTGTTTTCCATGATTTTGAACCATATGAATTGTTTATTAGAGTCTTCCTTTTCCAGCTGAATAACACATCCTACCTTTTCTTTTACTAGAACCATAATGCCTCCATGTCCTTTACCATTTCCCACTGCCAAATTCCAAACTGCCACCTTCCAATAGCATTCAAACAAGGGAGTCTTGCAACCTTCATGCTCATGTGTCTCTATAAGGAAAATAATGTTTTTTCCTTCCGCAATAGGCCCCAACCCAGGCCCACATCTCCAAGGATAACCTCTGCAATTCCAACTAACTAAGCTTAAGAACACCTAGGTTGAACTTGATTGTGTTAAGGAAAATAAGATCTGGGAATATATTTTCTGCTATAATATATAATGTCTGATTATGTATATATAATGACTGTATATATATATTATACTGTGATACTAATAATGTTGTGATTGCAGATTGAAGAAGCTATGTCGTGGTTATTGATTATTCTTTCAATCTACGATCATAGCATATAAGTATGCTTTGCAACAGTCACAGTAACAGACGTGCCCTTCCGTATTTGAATGAACACGACTCTTAAGTCGCTGATGCATTAGCATAAGCGACTGTTGACAACAGTCGCTTATGTTAATGCATAAGCGACTAGTGATGATCGCAGTCAACCGAATCATTAAGTTTATTAATGACATCGACTCATTAGTCGATAATTTACATATTAATATAAACATCGAACATAGTTTGATTTATTCCAATGTGATATATATATATATATATATATATATATATATATATATATATATATATATATATATATATATATATATATATATATATATATATATATATATATATATATATATATATATATATAATGTTATTATCATTATTATATTTCATCAATATAATAATGATAATAAGATAATAATATAATCACAACTCTTCTTTATAATCATTGTATAAATAATATATATATATATATATATATATATATATAATAATACGAATGAAGCTATAACTTAACACTCCCTCTTAGCGAGTGAGTATTAAACATCAAAAGTCTATCATGACATCCGCACTTCGGGACACACAAATTAATGTAGTCTCGTCATAAAAATAGACTTGAATATCATGATCCCCGCACAGTCGGGACACACAATTAAGTAGTCTATCATGATATGGTTTCGTTATTACACATCCAGTAATAACAAGAGTCAAGATCTCTGCACAGTCAGGACACACAATTAAGTAGTCTATCTTGACACTTTGGTTAACCATTTACAAGATCGTCACCTTGAAATGTTAACCCACACACAAATGATCATTTTACACAATATTGCAATATACATATTTTTACATTTCTTCATGAATAAAAAACTTATAAATAAGAGGAATTTAGATCATACATCACAACTTGATCATACCAAGTTTGTTTCTGAAGTATTCTATTTTCAGCTTTGCAAGTGGCTTAGTGAAAATATCAGCACTCTGTTCTTCAGTACTAATGTACTCTAGCTTTATGATATTTCTATCTACCATATCTCTTATGTAATGATATGGAATCTCAATATGTTTGGACCTGTTATGGAAAACTGGATTAACAGATAACTTGATATAACTTTGATTGTCACAGTGAATCACAGTTGGATCTAAAGGTTTTCCAAACAATCCAAATAATAGCTTTCTTAACCATATAGCTTCACGTGCTCCCATGGATGCTGCCATATATTTAGCTTCAGTGGAGCTTAATGCTACTGTTGATTGCTTTCGACTAAACCAAGAGATCATAGCCAAACCAAGACTGAAACAACACCCTGTAGTGCTTTTTCGATTAGTAGTACTTCCAGCCCAATCAGAATCTGAATACCCTTGAAGATTGATTTCTACCTTTTCATACTTTAGCCCAAATCCAATAGAGCCTCATAGATATCTCAAGATATGCTTAGCTGCCATTAAGTGTATTTTCTTGGGCTCACACATAAAGTGACTCACAACATTGGTTGCATAACATATGTCAGGTCTAGTATTCACCAAATGCATAAGAGAACCAACAATCTCTCTGTACAATGTAGGATCAGTGGGTTCAAACTCTTCTGCTTCAACTTTGAGTTTGTGCAAATTTATTTCCATAGGTGTGGATAAAGGCTTACATTCCATCATTCCAAACTTGGTTAGAATATCAATAGTGTATTTTTGTTGATTTAGCAAAATATAGCTTTCCTTTTGAAACACTTCCAACCCTAGGAAATAATGTAAGAGTCCTAAGTCTTTCATGTCAAATTCAGCAGTGAGTTCTTGCTTACATTTTGCAATAAGATGATCCTCTCCTGTTATTAAAAGATCATCTACATAAAGAACTAAAATAACCATGTTGCCATCTGTTATCTTAAAGTAAATGTTAGGATCTGCATCATTTTTAGAATATCCTAGTTTTGAAAGATAGTTGTTTATCCTTTCATACCAAGCTTAGGAGCTTGTTTCAACCCATATAGTGCTTTCTTGAGTTTGCAAACATATTTTGATGCATCATGTATAATGAACCCTTCTGGCTGCTCTAAGTATACTTCTTCTTCAATAGTGCCATTTAGAAATGTTGTTTTCACATCCATCTGGTGTATCTTCCACCCCTTAGAGGCTGCTATAGCAATAATGGTTCTAACTGATGTATACCGAGCTACAGGAGCAAATGTTTCTTCATAGTCAATACCTGCTTTCTGTGAGAACCCTCTAGCAACAAACCGAGCTTTATGCTTCTCAACACTTCCATCAGGAGCATATTTAGTTTTGAATAGCCATCTAGAAGAGACAACAGTTTTGTTTTTAGGTCTAGGTACTATGTCCCAGACATCATTCTTTATTATAGATTGATATTCTTCAATCATTGCCTCTCTCCATGCTTGATTAGATAATGTCTCCTTAGGATTTAATGGTTCTGAGTTATTGATTTTAGTTATAAGAGCTGCATAACATTTTTGAGTTCTTGTCCTTTTACTCTCATGAGATATTTCATTTGGTTCTACATTATTTTCTTTAATTATTTGTCTTGCCCATAATGGCCTTTTCTTACCATTGATTATATTAGTATTCTCATTTTCAATGACAAGAAGTTCAGGTTCTTCTATATCCTCCCTCTCAATTTCAGCAGTGATGTCTTCTTCTATCTCCGGGATGTTATCTTCTTCAAAGTTTTTAAATGTGCTATTTTCATCAAATTTTACATCTCTACTTATCTCAACAGACTTTTGTCCTGGAATATAGATTCGATACCCTTTTGTGTTTTCATTATAACCAACAAGTATACCTCTCTTACCTGATGGTTCTAGTTTAGTCCTCTTTTCTTTAGGTACATGAATATATACAGGCCATCCAAATATCCTGAGATGACTTAGATCTGGCTTGATCCCTGTGAATTCCTCTTCTAGTGTTATATTTTCTAGTATGGAGTGTGGACACCGATTTTGAATATATACCGTTGTATTTGAAGCTTCTGCCCAAAAAGAAGTATGAAGGTTTTGATCGAGCATCATGGCTTTTGCTGCTTCAATTATGGATCTATTCTTCCTTTCTGCTCCTCCGTTTTGTTGAGGATTATACGGCACAGTATACTCCCTCTTAATCCCAATAGAATTACAGAACTCTTTAAATATGTCAGATTTGTATTCACCTCCATTATCTGATCTTAATACTTTTATTCTCTTGTCTGTTTGATTTTCTACTAGTGCTTTGAATTCTCTGAATTTAGATAGTACCTCACTTGATTCTTTAACCTTAAGAAAGTATATCCAAGTTTTCCGAGAATAGTCATCAACAAAGATAATATGGTATAGTGATCTTGTTAAGGAAGGTGTTGACATGGGTCCACACAAGTCAGTATGGATCAATTCTAAGATTACTTTAGATTTGTGCTCACTTGTAGAGAAAGATCCTTTTATATTCTTCCCTAGTGCACAACCTTTACAAATACCAGAATGATCAGCTTTTAAGTGTGGAAGACCTGTAGTAATTTTGTTTATCATAGGTAGGGCATTATATCTTAGATGTCCCAACCTCTTATGCCATAATTCACTATGGTTTGTAATTTCATGAGTTAGTGCAGTTTTCTAGTCATTACATAGTTTGTATAGACTACCATCTCTTGTCCCTATAACTGTGGCATTTTTTATATTTGAATTTTTAGGCCATAGTAGAACTTTGTCTTCATTAAAGGTGACACGAAACCCTTGATCTGCTAGTCCTGATATAGAAACTAAGTTTCTTTTGATTCCAGGTACAAATAGAACATCTTTAAGTTGTAAGGATACTCCATTCTTTATCTTGATAGTACATGTCCCTATTCCTTTTACTGGATAGGTGGAGTTATCCCCAATAGTTACTTCTTCAGTTGAATAATTTTCAAGTGCTTCAAACTGATTTTTGAATCCGGTTATATGTCTTGATGCACCACTATCAATTATCCAAGTTCTATTATTGGAATTTAGTTCACTTGAGAGAGTTGTAAAGAAGAGTGGAATTTATTTTGCTTCAGCTACGGTGGCTTGAGTCTTTTGCCTTTCAGGACAATGTCGATGAGTGTGCCCATATTTATCACATTTGTAACATTGGATTTTAGAAAAATCTCTTTTGAATCCCCTCTTTCTTTAGACCTATTCCTCTGGTAATAAGTCTTGATTCTTCTTGAGTACAGTTGTTCTTAAGTTGATCAAATTTTGGTAGAGGTGGACGTGTGCTTATGCATTTAATAAAATTCTGCCAGGATGTTGGTAATCCCCTTAGTGCTATTAGAGATAATTCCATGTCTTCTACATTGTTGCCAATAGAGAATAGTTGATCTCAAATTTCAGCAATTCTAAGGAAATAAGATGTAACTGTTTCCCCTTTATTCATCTTAATTGACAACAATTGTTCCTTCAAGGTTAATATTCGACTTGTATTGTTTATCTCATATGTTTCTTGAATTTTCTTGAAAACCTCATATGTTGTTGTTAATCTTGCTATGCTTGGAAGAATAGAGTCTTTGACTGAATCAACAATTAACTTCTTGGCTTTATTGTTCCTCCTTTTCCAAGTTGTTTTCTCTGCTTCGTCTGTAGGTATTTCTTTTTCCTCTTCTATGAAAGATTCTAATTCCAATTCTTGCAATAGTGTGGTAATTCTAATTTTCCATGATAGAAAATTGGATGCTCCTTCCAATCTGTCTTCCATCCTAATTCCAGTGGTCATTTTAAATGATTTGTGAATTAATCTTTTCTTTTAAATAATATCTTTCTTCTCCAATCAAATAATAGTTCAGAATTATATTCTCTTTAACTTGGCTCTGATACCGTGTTAAGGAAAATAAGATCTGGGAATATATTTTCTGTTGTAATATATACTGTCTGATTATGTGTATATATATTATACTGTGATACTGATAATGTTGTGATTGCAGATTGAAGAAGCTATGCCGTGGTTATTGATTATTCTTTCAATCTGCGATCATAGCATATAAGTATGCTTTGCAACAGTCACGGTAACAGACGTGCCCTTCCGTATTTGAATGAACACGACTCTTAAGTCGCTGATGCATTAGCATAAGCAACTGTTGACAACAGTCGCTTATGTTAATGCATAAGCGACTAGTGATGATCGCAGTCAACCGAATCATTAAGTTTATTAATGACATCGACTCATTAGTCGATAATTTACATATTAATATAAACATCGAACATAGTTCGATTTATTCCAATGTGATATTAATATATATATATATATATATATATATATATATATATATATATATATATATATATATATATATATATATATATATATATATATTATGTTATTATCATTATTATATTTCATCAATATAATAATGATAATAAGATAATAATATAATCACAACTCTTCTTTATAATCATTGTATATATATATATATATAATACGAATGAAGCTATAACTTAATAGCTTGATATTTATTTTGATGTGAAAGACTTATAGCTGAGTTCTTATCTCTATGGATGAATGTTGATCCAGCTGTCCAATTGCTTACTAAAGAATTTGCTGCCAAATCTTGGCTGCCCACTTGTTGCTTTGCATTGTGAAGGTGCCCAAATGAGCAATAACTGCTTTACCCTTGAATAACCATATGCCCTTTGTCCTTCATTTCTTGTTATTCTGATTTTTGCCACTTCAGCCCTTCTCTCTTCTTTTTGCCTCATAGTTAGATCTTCCTCTAAAAAGAAACGGGAACCTCTCAAGAGTTGTTTTTTTCTTAGCAAATTGTGTTTGTTGTGAATATTAGACATAACCACTTTTATGGACCTATCTCTCTCATCAAATAATTTGCCAACCCTCCATGCTTGGCCGATTTGGCCTTGTCAAAGTAACATGTCTCTTAGGAAGTCCCTCGTTAGATCAAGAGTGTGTTCACCTTCACCATAATCTTTTACTCCTTTGATAATTATGTTAGCTGCCCTAATTTCCCTTTCCTTGACCTCTCTATCTTGAGTGTTATTCGCATGAGTATTTGCTTCCACACTTGTACGGGCAGAGTATTTACTATTTTTATCCCATGTTTCGGTAATTTCTAAGAAACTCCTTTTGTCCTCTTCAACCTCTGCCTTTCCCAACAAACTAGCATGTTGTAACGATTTCTCCTCATTGTGAAAAGTCTCAGTATTTGTTGTAACTCTATTCGCTTCCAGTGAAACTATTGTATTTTTCCATTCATCTTTCATATTTTGCCATTCCTCCTTCATGCTCTGCCATTCGCATTTCCCCACTAGCAGTGTTTCTTGCAACATTAAAATTTGTTATTTTAAAGCATTGTTATTGTCCAGTAGATATTTATTCTTTGCGGTCAGAACATGCATTTTGAGGCTTCTTTCTTGCTCTTTAACCTCTAGAATTTCTAACCTCTCCTTGGCCATCAATAGTTCTTGCACATGTAAATCAGGGCACCAAGCAAGAGGTGTAGAAGTAGGGTTGTCAAAGTTGTTGCTACCACACAAGATTGTTGCCCTTTTTGAAGCCACCCTTTTGATTTTTCCCCTGTTTATTCAACCTTTGACAGTGTTTTTTGCTTTCATGTGAGCACTTCATACGGGCAAGTCTACATTTTAGAATGCCTTTAAATTGTTTGACATTGACCCAAATGTACTTTCTTGTATTGCCTAGTGAAGCAATTTTTACTTGACCAAGATGGTTCATTTCAATGTGCACAGGTATTTCTTGACCGTTTTTAACAAAAGATATTGTTTGTTTTTCCATTGTTTGCATTTCCATTGGAAGATGGACTAGAAAAAAAGGACAAGATTAATAAAAAGCACACCTCGAATCGGTTTGAGCAGAGAAAGAAAGAAACAAGTGAAGTAGGGTTGGGTATGCTTTTCCCCTGCATACATACATACCGTTGATTTTGTTTCTAATTAGACAGCTAAGATCTTTTTATTTATAAACAGAGCCAATAGATCCTTTTAAAAAAATAATGAACTCATAAAAAGTTGTGTTCTCACAAAAAAAATTACATATATGATTAAAAGTGGGAGTAATTTTTAAGAGAAGATTTTAAAAACAATTTAAGGGGGACACTACATATTGATTATGAAAATCGTGTCAGTTGGAAGTAGCACGCTTGGTATTGTGAAATGCTTTTATAAGTAATAGAACATTAGTATTATTGTCATTCTTCCTTATATAAGGATTTGCTTTATATTATTTATAAAAAATGAGATTTAAGAGATATGTATATAATTAATGTTTTAAAATAATAAATTAAATATATATATTTATAAATCAAGAAGTTCAAATGAATGGAATTCTTAAGTTTCAATTTTTTTTAAATTAAAAGATTTGGTAATAATAATATTATTAAAGGAGGTGCTTATATTTTGGGTGGTAATTAGAATTTAATAAAATAAATTAGAATTTAATTCTAGATTATGAAATTATTCATAAACATATTATTTAAGTGTCATATAAAATTGTAGATTCAATAAATAATTAATAATGTTTATAGGTGTAAAGATATTATTAATAATGATTAATAATTATGACATTGTTGGCATATACAATCTAATTAAGGTAACAAATATGACATCATAACATTATTAATCATGATGTAACAAATGGAATCGATGTAGGTCAACCCATGACAATAGAGTCTTAGGACCAAGTGCACCACTTAGTATACATAGCTTAAGCAAAAATACTTATAAAAAAAATGGTTGAAATTAGTTAAGAGTTGCATTGTTTAATTGGGGTATTACATGATCTTTCATTGTAGATAAGTTGAGTTGGCTTTAGAGGGATACGATTGACTAATGCAAAATAGAAGGCTAAAGAGGCAAAAATGACATGTTTTAGCATACACAAACTGGCAAAAAACAAACAAGAACCTGTAGTGACTAGAAACAACTACACAATAGTACTAACCCATAGTTTCAATTTTAAGCTGATTTGCAAGGTACAGATTGCCCTAGTTTTGAAATCATTCCTGCCCTAATACCAATAATACATTCTCCAAGTGATTGTCATACTTCCTTTCAATAGTTGTATTACTACACCTAGAGTTTTCAAGTTGTTTCAAACTTTTAACAATATTATCATAGTGCACCTAATTTTGCACTTTTGCACAACAATTCAGTTGATTTATTGTTGTTGTTTCCTGCCCTATCTCTTGTCATAACCACCTTTGAATTTATTTGCTAAATTTGTCATTAAATGTTGTTTGGTGAAATTGGCGACTTGTTTTGATCCCACAATTATTGGTATTGCCAACTTAATTCAAAGTTTCTTGGATTCATCTGATTCTATTATTGATGATTAAAGGTTTAACTAGTTGCCTAAGCCTGATTATTTAATATTTTAGGCTTTAAATAATTGCTAATAGATATCATTCCTAAGACAAATCTTAAGTTATATTTGATTGATATTATTTGGTAAGAAAGAGAGATTTTCTATAGCAACTTAAATTACAAGATTCAACTGTGTTGTTTTCAAATTAAACTCATTGACACATTTTTCCTGAATACTAGTTCACAAGAACCCATCTCTCATGACAATGAATGATACACTCAACACTCATTGTCTCTAGGTGATGCTCACAGCAATTAAGCACTGGGTGTTCATAGGAGGTTACCCATCCAAGTATTACTCCAACTGAAGCACACTTAACCACGGAGTTTCTCCCAAGGTTAAGCCCACTTAGCTTGTTACCCCATTTGCAAACTCGTCAGAAAGTGTTGTGCCTTATGAAGCATTCATTGTGAAGCCCCTTTAGTTCATCAATTGATAAGTATGAGATATTTTCTAAAACAAGTCAAATTCTGAGTAGTTGTTCACAAGTTCCCATCACTAGTGAGAATGAATGTACATTCAGCACTCATTGCATCTAGGTAATCTCATAGAGGTGAAGCATTGGGCCTTCGCAGGAGGTCACCAATCTGAATACTACAACTCAAACATGATATTATTTGTCAATCATTTATTTCATTTAAGATATATTGCTGATTACAGTGAGCATAAGGTTAACACTATTTTACATTTACTTTCAATTTTATATGATTGAAAAATGCCAAAAAGAAAAAATAGCAAAGTATCCTAAGGTTCCCAATTGATGGCATTCCACAAAGAGCCATAGATACTGATCCCAGAGAGTTCAAATGAAAGTCATCTGCATGAGACCTCAACCACTAGACCACAACTCAATTAAAAAAATTATCATACTACCCTGAGGTTCCCAATTGAGGACATTACAGAGTCATTGATACTGATCCCAGAGAGTTCAATCCAAGGTCGTCTGCATAGGATCTCAACCACTAGACCACAATTCAATTTACCATTGCCATAAATTAATTTATTGCTTATTAGTTGAATAGATATTAATACAAAGTATCACTAATTTCCAGTTTAGTCCGGCACACTCTGTAAGATATTAGATGGTGACTGTAAAAGCAGCTAAATAATGAGTCAAAGCTCAATGTAAATATTGAACACTTCATGAAATTTGTTTTTGCAATGCTTTGATTAAATCTCTTCCTCGGCAAAGTGCTCATGTCATGTTTGAATAAATCTTTTTATTGAAACTTCTTTAAAATTATGAAGAGAAATGGCATTAACCTATATGATCATAAGTGTGCCGTGATCCTTCAACACCACATTTCTACACAAGCCCGCTTTGCACTATCTACCGTGTTTCTAAGAAGCATTGCAATAGTCATCGGTCCAACACCTCCTGGTACTGGAGAGATCCATCCTGCAACATTTTTGGCCTCCTCAAAACAAACATCACCAACTAATCTGTAACCTGATTTTCTGCTGGGGTCATCAACTGCATTTGTGCCCACGTCAATAACTGCAGCCCCCGGCTTGATCCAGTCTCCATTGATCTGCAAGTAAATGTGGTAACAATTGATAAAATTAGAATAATATAATCAAGGTAACTGAAATAAGTAAAATTCAAATGAGTGAAATGTTCTAACTACGCATTGCCCTTCAAGCCTTAAAAAAAATGTTATGGTAGAAACTAGTGTCTTAGAATAAAGTGAGAAAAATGGAAGTACAAAATATTATAAGTTCTTGTGTATAACGGACTCATCATGATGCCAATTTTCCATAGCTTAGTGAACGAAAAGCATGCAGGATAACCAAACCATACAAATGAACTGCATAATAATAAATGGAGTGAGATAGCGACGGCAAATTTGAAAGAAGTGATTTACGAAAACAAGTAGAGGAGATCATTAAATAATAAAATGTGAAAGATCATCTTTCTACTTAAGGATTATCTTTGAATTGTACGACATCAATAGCCAGGGACGGATTAAAGGATGGGTAAAACTAAAAGAGTCAATAATAAGGATTTATTTGCTAATGCATGTCTAAATATACAAATGGCAAAGAATACGGTTTTCTGTATCCCATCACCATTTTTAACTAGCTATGCAAAAGCTTTGTGAGAAAACTAAAGTGGGAATTATTTTTTCTCATTTTCGGAATTCCCAATGGTTTTGATCCAAGACTTGCATTTTACCAAATCTTCCTTGACGGTGTTTGTAGAGTGCCTTGCCTTATCTAAGCAAAAATAGTTAGAATACTTATTTGCAAGAAAATATTGATAGAACAAACCTCAAAAATACATGCGGTGCTTGTTATTTGCATTCCTCAATTGAGATTCCTAGGCCTTCATATCCTTCTCTCTTTCAATGTGATTGTGATTGCCATTGCTAGTGGGTAATTGGTGGTGTGATTGTGTAAATTCATTAAGGACTCAATTCGTTTCCATTTCTAGAGGACTGAGTTTAACTATTTGCTTCAGAAGGCAATGATCTGGAAGAATCTGGGCCCGGTGAAAATGAACATTTCTTTATATGCTGATTGTAATCAGTGGCCTCCTGCATCACCCATAGTTTACTCTGCTGGAGGTATTTCTTTTCCTAGAGTGGTCATATCTGCCTTAGCTTTAAAGTACTTCAATTTATTTTTTCTAGGGGTAGGCCTTTCTACGGAAGAAGTTAATATACAGTATCTATAGAAAAACAGGTCAATGCAAAATCTACTTATCCCAATAACAAAGAAACCTGACTTGAATGATCCTGTATTAAGGGCTAAATTAGCTAAAGGCATGGGACATAATTATTATGGCGAGCCCGCTTGGCCCAATGATCTCTTATATATTTTTCCAGTAGTTATTTTTGGTACTATTGCATGTACCGTAGGTTTAGCAGTTCTAGAACCATCAATGATTGGTGAACCGGCAAATCCATTTGCACCATGAGAAAGAAAGAAATTATATTATTATCCGCAGAAGACCAAAGGTAGGCCAATGTGACTTAAACCTATTTCAGCTACCATAGAAAAGTATTAGATTTTAAAAGAAACCTAGGTTATGAAAGAATTACACAAGCTTTCAAAGGCTTATTAGCTAGTGACATGAACTTTGTCAATCTGCCAGCAGCCTGGTAAGGACATGGGAAAAGGCATCCAAGCATGCTTCTCAGGGCACTAACTACAAATACTTTAAAGCATAAGTTAAAGACCATGGCACCAAAATGGTCAACAATAGAGGACAATGCCTAAGGGAGAATAAATTTCTTATCATAAACAAGAGATCAAATAAAATGTAAAAGTGTCTACTGAAGATTATAGGGCTTCGCAGGCACTGTAGCATCATTAGGAGAGAATCTAATGTCCAAAAAGGATTCAAATGCAGCTCCAACAGCAAGGCAGCCTTTAACCAATCCAGATGGCAGAGAGGGGTGATTTTATGGTTGATAGAGGGGGAGATCTGTCAGTATTTCAGGCTTGTGATTTTTCAGATAGCAATGCTAGGTAAGTCTGCTGTGGACCTCTAAAACAAGGATGATTCTCAAAGCTGTCTCTAATAAGTTTGTAAAAATGGGGAACTGATTCAGTTTTTCCTCAGGCAACTGCCGACATACAATGAGTATTTATTACAAATTACTTAAAGGAATGCGTGTAAAGGTAGAATCATCCTCAGAATTGAATAAAGGCTATAACATCATGCTGTACTAATTCTGACTCACAAATCTATCTCTACCAAGTTAGAAAAGATAGTGCAGCAGTACTCTTTTCACTTCGGTTGCCTATGTATAAGGAATACTTGTGTATAAAGCTACAAAGCTAACGGGTGGATGTTAAAATTAACTTTGACATTTGATAAAGGTTATGCCTGTTGGGCAACTTGTATTTCAAGCCAAGCAAGCAGCAACATAATTATTTCATTTGGGACTTTGATTGTTGAAGCAAATGCTAAGTACTGTTGAGATAAATTTTCTCCCGAATATGCTGAACAACACTATACTCCCATAGATTGGGTTAGTTTGTGCAAACATGATGAAGACTTTGGATACAATTTTGGAGACAACAAGAAAGTCCTTGTGCTTTAACTTTATTAAAGTTGATTCGACAAGATTTTTTATATTGAAAAGATAATTCACTCCAAAAATAAAAATACATTTTTGGGATTCTTCTCACCTTATAAAGTTGTTACTTTTCCAAGAAAGGGAATAAAGTTCCAATGAAAAAAAAGCAGTATGTGCATTAACTATAGAGTGAAAGGAGTGAAGAATAAGGCAACATAGGCTATAGAAAACCATTTTTCCATGATGAAAAAGAAGAGCGATCATATACAACAAACTATAAAGTCCAAAGGCAAGCAAGAACCGCATTTAAAAAAGCGATTTGCAATTTTCTAGGTCCCTACTCATAGAAGTCCACAATTAGTAACTGGTGCTCCCTTCTCACAAAAAAGATGAAGAAAGTGAGAATTATAAGAAATGTTGTGAAAGTGACAATCCTGATGGCTTTTCAAAATGGGACTCTCTTCAACATGCTCTAGACCCAACCAAGCTTTTGTTTCTTCATTTGTTACCTATCGAGCTAGGAAGACAGCACTGTTTCTGTGCAATGGCAATTCTCCCAATGCCAAATCTACAACAACAATTAAAAACATAGATTGGAACTTTAGAATGTCCAAGCAATGTTGTACTTAGATCAAGCTGTTCTACACGTGAACCAAAAGTTTGCCCTGCATACATTGGAATTACAACCAATGGCTGCACAGTTTAACTGGAAAGAATCTGCTGCAGGAGTGCCTGGGTTAATTGGCACCTATTAATATATATCTACCTATAAAGCCAATAGAGAGCTCCCCATATGCTGACAAAGAATTAAAGGAACGACTTCTTTGAACAGATTCAACACATTCAATGACATTATGAAACCATCATCAGACACCACATGAACAAAAGGACAGCAACAAGTCATGATTACAGCTCCAGAAGGAAAGACTTAAGAATTAAGAATTGGAAAATTAAATCAATTTTCTGTGGACCATTTACAATACACAAGAAGATGAAGAAGGAAAAGAGGATTCTGACTGCTACTCCTAGATGTGAGCCAGGTGTAAAAGATATGGACCATGAACACATGGCTGAACCACCAATTGGATCCTTTGATATTGACCAGCATGAAGCTAGCAGCAGAGGTGCTGCTGAGAGTAGTTTGCCTTTTTAATACTCTTTTGATTTTTTGGCAGCATCCCTTGTTGGGATCTAGGGACAATGCCCCCAATAGTGTCAGGGGGCAGCACCCATTGTGGGGATCTGGAGGCAATGCCCCCAACAGGGTCAAGGGGTAGCATTTGAGACCACACAAACAGTCATGTCACATGCCATTTTTCATAATTTTATCACTTTAAGCCATCCTCCAAATCCTTCATTTCAAGTCCTTTTGTTTTAAGTCTTTTTATTTTTCTTTCTTTTATTCTTTTTGTTTCCTGTTTTATGTGTCGTGGCTGTGTCTTCCCCTCAAGATCTGTCAGGTACTCAGGTACTATGATACATGATTCACTATACTTTACTGAGCACATAAATTCTTCTCCTTGTCTGTTGTAAGCTGTGTCAAGCATGAGTCAATGGACACTACGTGAAAGTAGTGTTTCAGTTGTTTTAACCTTCAGTTGGGGGACGGGTGGTGTTCATAGATTGGGCTTATATTGCACTACCTGTCTCCTCTAATGTGAATAGGGTTCATATTTACACCATAGCTGTTTGAAGTGTTGACAGTTGGGACTCTAGTTCAAATCTATTGAAACTCTGACAAATTGACAATTTTGAAATCCTTGTGGAAGTTACCCAGAATAGAATATTTGTACTTGTATGGATGTATTATGGCCATTGGCAAAAACATTTAGAGCCATACTGTGTACACTATCTATTGAAATTCTGTTAATTGACATTTTTGTCATCCTTCTGGAAATTACCTATAATATAAGATCTGTGATTATATGGACATCTTGAACCATAGCATGTATGATAGTGATATCTGTACGTTTCACTGTATTATCTAAACTGGACAAACAATCGTACCAGATGCATAAGTACAATTAAACACTTGTATGGATTATACCTCTGGAAGTGGTGCTAAGAATAATGAGATGCCTGTCAGTGTCATTTACTGAAAAGTTTGTGTAACCACTATTGGATATAAGGTTATGTTTTTTCATAGAGTTCCTTTTTCCCTCCTTATTGCATGTTATGATAAAAAAAGAAGTAATCTTCAACAGGCTTCTTTGGTGAAAACAATGAGGAAACAACTAGCTTTGAAAAAAAGGCTTAAATAACAGGAGGGCACAGTTATTCTAGAGTTTCCCTCTTATCAAAGCATAATCTAGTCAGTGTGACCCATACATTTGAATGGCATTATTGAAGTTATGATCTGACATGGCAAGGAAACTTGGAGCAATAGCCAGGTAGCTGGTATCACTTTCCCTCTGGCAAGCAAATATTCATAAAACATTCAATGGTGTTGCCTCCAACTGTTTCTGCGGGAAATTCTTTTGACTTCACAAAAGATCTAGTCGTCCCTGTTTCAGCCAGAACAGGTGTATTTAAGTAAGATGTTGACCCTCTGGAAGTGAGTTCTAAGAAGACTGTGCCATCCCTTCCCATTCAAAGAGAAGGTTCCATTATAGGTGACGAGAGAAAAAAAAAATTCTCTATCAACATAATGTTTTATATTATAATATAAAATGTGTTATTTTCAATAAGACAAAAAAAGACATTTATCAGTAATTTTTGGAAGCGAGAGAGGACAAAGAAAATTTTATATCAAACTAGAATTAATAAGAGGAAGCCATGATATTTTCTACCCTTGATATAATTTGGAAATAAAAAGAACGAAGCATTGAGTACATCAGATTGTTTTGGAAATACCATATTTGCCTGCCCTGCAGCAGCTATGATAATATCTGCCTCACATATGATGCTCTTTGGATCTGGAGTTCGAGTATGCACAATAGATACAGTGGCATCTAGTTTAATTAGAAGCAATGCAACAGGTAACCCTACTATGTTACTCCTTCCAACCACAACTGCTTTTTTCCCTGATATGGAGATCCCACTCCTTTGTAATAGTTCAATGCATCCCTGGAAACAATATAATCAGCTGTTATTTAATCCTAAAAATAGATTATTAAAATATAATTACGTTTCTCATTTTTAAAATTAAAATTTTATTTCTTAATAGTGAATAATTACATAACCAATTCCAACCCATGGAAGTAAGAAGTCATCCTTTTTACATTGAAACCTTTTAAATCCAGGAACCATACATAAATATGCTAAATACATAGAATTCATTCAGGCACTCACGATATCTCTTTCTGTCTGCCAAGAACTACCAACTTTTGTTTTACCTAATTAGGTAAATACATTAAATATATTAATTGACTATAAGCCAACCATAGTATTTAGTTGGAACCTCACCTTTGGTGTACAAGGAACAAACATAGGCTCCCTTCCCTTCATTGCAAGTTTTCCAATGTTGAGAGGATGAAATCCATCTACATCCTTTTCTATGCTTATGGCAGTCAGTATTCTCTCTTCATTGATGTGAGATGGTAATGGAAGTTGCACCAATATACCTGTTAAATAATGCATTGACTGGATTAAATAGAAATACGTTCTATAATTTTTAATTTGGCTAGGCCTATTTAATAAAATATAATCAAATCAGTGACCTCACAATTGGGATTAATTTAATATTATTTCCAACTGTATATCCCATTCTATTGGAGTGATACCATGCCTTAAGAATCTACATTTTTCTTGTTCTTCTGTACGTAAGCATTGCAACATAATAATTATTCTTTCTATGGATGTTTCCTTATAATTGCGTTTTGTAATGCTTAAATGCCTATAAGAGTAGGTTGATTTAATGCATATTTTTAGGCGTGTGGATTTATCCAACAAGATTGTATCTCAAATGTCAAAGATTTTGTGACTATTTAGAAAGGTCATATATACTATGATTGTAACAGAACAGTATACTGTAACATACTCCCTATTTAATTCATTTGTCTTAAGTACTCCCTATTTAATTCTTTTGTCTGAGTGTCTCATCCTTTCCTTCAATTTTCAGGTCCTGCATTAAGTGCTTTTCATAGCTTGTAATAGATTCAGGCATGAACATGAGGGAGTTTCACATTTTGTGCACGTCTTTTGTCTGAGATAGGCATGATTTGAATTTCATAGGTGTGTTTCAGTGCACTATATTCTGATTAGAGTTTATGGTTTCGCGGTTGAGACAGGCATCATCATGACACTCAACTTTAATATGGCAAAAATTATAAATGGACTCAACGAAACATGCTAGGAGGACTTCATAATGACAAGTTCTGTGGGGGTATTACACAGGTTTCCTCAAGACTTGGCTGAAGACAAAGATATCCGCTTCAACAATAATGGAAAAAATCTACTCTAGATAGAGAAAACCTAGAAAAATATTGAGAATAAGGTGAAATTTATCAACTAATACCAGCATACTATCTTGCCTGACAGAGATAAATTGAAGCAACTTTTAATTATGTGCTCCTTTTTTAATGCCTAGTAAAAAAATTAGTGAAGCCTTTAATCCTATTGGTCAGTCATAGTGGACACCTTTAATTTTCTACATTAAATTTCAATAATTTATTGGAGCTTTGCTTGTACACTAAAGAACGTTACTATATACCAGTGATCCGCAAGAACATGTCCCCACCTTTCTGAGAAGGGGACATTTTCAGGACACAAGGACTTGGGGGAAATGCAGTAGCCCCATTGACAGTGGCTGGAGGAGGGAGGATGAGTGGGAGGGAAAGATTTGTTAGGTATTTGACAGCTTACTTGGAAGGGAGATGGCAACTCCTGAATGGGGTTGTGGGTGACCTGGCTCTCCATGTGAAGGGATCGAGGAGGTGATGTCCAAGCTTCTTTCGGACCCAAATCAATCAGTGGGTACACAATGTTTTCAACATTGCACAATCCTTAAGCAGTGGAACAGTGCTATCAACGGTTGCTTCACAAGGATATTTATGGAGTGCAACAGCAAATAGAGGCATTTTTTAACTATCAAGTGAGCCACTTTCCTGAACTGGGTGAACAATCTCTGCCCATTACATCAAACCATTCCAGAGTTAGCATGCAAACTTAAGATAAGACTTTCTGTTGATGTCAATTTTAATATAGCAATCTGCTGTTGTGAGGACTTGAAGAATGGTATTGAAGTAATTCCTTCACCTACTAATAATAAGATATGCAAAAAATGTGTTAATGGCAATGAGCATGATAGGGGAACTGTAATTTGCCCGCCTCCCTGTGCCTGCTGTTAGTATAACGGTAACTTGAGACCTCTCGAGTAAGAGCAGAGGTATAATTTTCCCTCCCTCTCGTATCAATAAACAATTTCGAAGGACCAATTTGTGAGCTTTTTGGGGTTTCCGGCCTATGTACAACTACAGATAACTATAGAAGAACAATAATAGCAATAGAATCATAGAATTACTACAATTTTGGGTTTTCACTTTGAATTGCAGGGGTAGGACTTGTGATTTTTGAGATTTGAGACTACTCCAGGGATGGTTTAGTTGTATCATTGGGGATTTGAAAGAAATATTGATTCTTTATGAAAGGATCCAATGAACTGGTTGGTTACTAGAATCTGAGCACTTCAAGGCTCTTTTTTGCAGCTCCTGAGAGCCTCTCCCTAGTCAATTTAGACAAAAACAATAACACTACACTGCAAAAGCCCACATTACTCGCATTGATAATTATTGAAAGATAATGAAGACTTACTAGTAAAGATATCTTAAATATATCTATCTAAAAGATGCCAAGAGATATCACTCTTAAGACGCCTATATCGGATTTGTGGGATAGGCTAGATAGGTGCCCTGAGATTAATATCTCGGTGTGTCTTTAGGTAGATGTATCTAAGCTTTCCATGCTAGATCATTAGGTTTATTGGGTTTGATGTGCAAATGGCTGTCAAATTTATGTTATTTGGAGTTATATTACTTACTCCATTATAACTTCCTTGCTGCCATTTTAGTTATGCCTCTCAACAAAATAACACACATACCAACAAGAGCTTTGTGAATTGAAACAAAATGCTGAAGGTGAAAAGCCCCAAAATAGTGGATTTTCTATAACATCACCCTTCCTCGTACTTAGCAAATGCTTAAAGATGATTGTGTGTTTTCATGGATTCCCTTGCCTTTTAATTACTAGTATGAGTTAAAGCTCAGAAAAAATGGCTATGCATGGGAAACGGTGAATATGCTGATGACTTGAGTATTAAATATAAAATTATCGTTAGATAAAATAATCATGGAAACCCCCACAAAATTATAAAAAAATATATTTAAAGATAAAATAAGTTTGAAACTTTAGAATTATGGGTCAATGTAATCATAAAACCCTTAAAAAGATTTGAAAATTTTACAAAGAATGGATTGGCATGCCATTTCATAGTTGGGACTTTGATCAAAAATACCAACAATCATAGTCACATAAAAATGTACCAAGTTTTTGAAACTTTGCAAGTACTCTGTGACTATAGGATGCTTTAGAATGCAAAGCACTCTTTAGAGGCCTTCAGACAGTTCGGTCAATTTGTCACATCTTCTCACTGCTCCAATTAAGACAATTACATGTTCATTAAAAAAAAGCAATGAGACCATATAGATAGAATTTTATATTCCCAGTATTTTTATCTTTTCTCTATTTACTTCTCTACTTGTCAAGATTGAAAAACTCTCCCATATTCTTGAATCCAAAAGAAAATATCAAAAGATTTAAAACTGCCTCTAAAAGGGGAAGTTTTATGATACCATGTACTTGGGGATTGGCATTTAGATTAAGAACTGTCTCAAGCACCATCTTTTCTGATGCATCTCCTGGTAAGTCAATATCAATGGATTTTATGCCAACCTCTGCACATGCTTTTCTCTTCATCCGCACATAAACCTGGGAATCCTTCCTTTCACCCACAATGACAACTGCCAATCCAGGAACCTTCAGAATTTGAGACATATACCAAATGTTAATAGCATACTCTGGAAGGTGTATGAACAGAAATCTCCATAGATAAGCCTACCATACATTTCAATGCCATCTTCCAACTCAATTAAAATCTGTATTAAATATATAACCAATCAATTTGAAGTTAAACTGTGCAAGATAGCCAGAAACTCAATCCTGGGCTGTTATATTTAGCGTATCTACAATTTATTGAACACGATAGCTATCCATGGGAAAAATTCAACAAATATAGACCAAACTACACCAGTGATTAAAGCTAACAAGGGACAAATACTATAATTCTCACTCATACAAAGGCATTCTTAAGTGCAATTGTTTTTTATTTGGGGCAGAATTTCGAGTTCACAGTGCACTTATTAGTTTTTACTCAAGTGTTCCCAATTTTCTATAAATTGAGTTTTCTCATCAGATTTGAAGGGCAATCCTTGTTTTTTCAACTTCGAATGTATATAACTTTCACATACGGCCTCAGATCGAGGTGATTATTTTTTTAAAAGTTGATATTTTTCCAAGCACTACATATTGGTGCTAGTTTGAGGTTTTCATTCTCAAATTTAATTTACTTTCAATATTTGAGTCCATATTTGGACATTGTAAAACTCTGGAAAACAACTCCATTGTAAACGCATTGATTTATAAAGTGCCACAATCATTTTTTGTCGGGGGGACTCTTGATTGAGTGAAAAGGGGGGGTTTCTCTCTTGTTGTGTGTCTTTTCTGATCTATTTACTTGTGCTCTTCTTTTCCAGCACATGGATCATTCAAAGGGTCCTTTACTTACACCTTATAATTATGCAACTTGGCATCAATATGCATGGAATGCACTAATGCAACTTGGGTACACTCCATATGTTGAGCAAAAAGTAGTTGAACCCACAAATGATAAGGAAAAGATAAAAGGATGCTTGAACAAACAAAAGCTCATGGATGTCTTCATAATTTTGTTTCTCTTGATCTTACGTTTCAGATTGAAGAATGTAACAATTCACATGAAGCATGGGAAAAGTTAAATAATTTGTATGGTACAACTAATGAAGTTAGAGGCTCCCAAATTGACAATGTTTTGATGAGCCTTGATCCAAAGACCTTCGACAACATCCAAGATGTAATGAGCCTGGCTGGCTCTTCCCTTAAAGATTCAATTTCAAATCTATTCTGATTTTGTTCAGTGGTTGTTTCGTTTTGAATGTTTTCTTTTCAAACAACTATTCAATATTTTTGCATTTTCAAAATAGGGAGTAATGGGCTCCAAGCAAGTAAACAATAATTCCAACCAAACTACAAACTGATAAAATCGGATTTTGCATATATATATATATAATGTTCAAATACCATAAAACACTTCAGTTTAATTTAACAAGACCAACCAACCTCCATGAGTCAAGACGTTTGGAGTAGATGAGTCCTCCACCATCAAATGCAGGTTACGGTTGTCAACTGAATGTTTTGCATATCACAAAGTCTCTGCGAATGGATGGTATAAGACAGCCCACGATACCTCTGCTTCTATCAACCCTCAGCCCTGCATGGAATGTCCACCATGTGTCTCACCACGCGAACTCAGCCCCCAACTTGACACAGCGGTAACCCAAGTGATCTCCAGCAAACGCGACATCCAATGTTCAAACAGCTGGGATGAGGATGATCTCAGACATTAAGACTGTCGAAGCAGCTTCCCCACACACATCTGGCCATGACTCAGCCCGTGGCTTCCAGGCTTGTTTCATGCGAACTCCCCATCACCCACGTGTATCCCTGTTGAATCAAACGTTGCTAGACAATGCGGCCAGAGCTATGTTTGCAAAACCCAATGCCTATACTGTGCTCTAGACATTGACGTGAAGATTAATAGCTACAGTACAGGGTGAAACACTTTAAATGAAAACGACTGCAGTAAATCCTTACAGCTCGATGATGAATGTAAATATCTCATTAAGCAGTTTGGGAAGATGGACTCAGTCCTTATACACGCTGAGAATATATGTATTGATTCTCTCTTAATCAAGAAGGCAATGCTAATACTAGACACCCCTGTTCGTGAGGTTCCACAATGCTCTCAAACTGCCTGCATTCTGGCTGGATATCTTCCTTACAGTGATTACAACAAAAATACAACCAAACCAAAAATTTGTGCTGAGCTTCAGCAAATTGCAATCCAAGTACCTTTTTGATGCAAATATGGACTCTGCGTGAATCCACCCAAATGAAGAAGGTTAGGTTTGCGTCCAACCTCCAAAATCTCTTAAGGGTTTACATCCTTAGAGAAATAACCAATCACGTAAGCAACAAAATTTGTTTATCTTGTTTTTTATAACATTCACGGTGCCAATCCCAAGGAGTACTTTATGCTTTTATAACCTCGATATGAGGGAATGCACGGAATTCCAAGCCATGTGGGATAAAGTACAACCACTTAAGTCACTTAAGTTACTTTTTTAATATAAAATGACTTTAAGTCATAAAGTAACTTTATAAACTCACTTTATAAAATAAAGTGACTTAACTATGAAAAAGGGCCCCCAAATACTTAATAATCACCCAAAAAGCCTGTGACTCGCTGACATCCTTCAAAAGAAGCCATTAGCCTATCCGAATGTGGAGATAGACTAATCAGGCGCCAAAATGGCCTAGCGCGGAGAAGGGTACATTACAGTCCTCCCTTCCCGGGATTGCTTGCCCTCAAGCAATCTCAACGCAGAATGCTGCAGAATAGACTCACCCTCCCATGTGGCGTCCTCAATAGGTAAGTCCTTCCAGCAGATCAAATATTCTCTGATAACCCTATTCTGTAGTTTCCTCTCTCTGAACTCAATCACCTCAGCAAGAACCAAAACCAATTTACCTTCTTCATCAAGCGGGGGTAATCCAACCGACGGAACTATCTGCTGCCCGATCGCCTTCTTGAGGAAAGACACGTGAAATACATTGTGAATCCTACTATCTAACGGTAGCTCAAACTCGTAAGCCACCTCACCAACCCTCCTGGAAATGCAATAGGGACCATAAAATCGGGGCTTAAGCTTCTCTGACCCACTCTTCTTTAGAGAACTCTGCCTGTACAGCTGAAGACGAAGGTAGACCATATCCCTTGACTCAAAGCTCCGCTCTATCCGATGTCGATCAGCATACATCTTCTGTTGATTTTGTGCCCTCTGAATGTTCTCCAGGAGAGACCTAAGAATATCCTAGTGGTCCTGTAACAAATCTCTCGCAATTGGTGTCGTGCTGTCCTGTAGAGCCAAGTCTATAAATGATAGTGGCTTGCTGCCATAGAGAGCCCGAAACGGTGACATGCCAATAGTCATGTGATAGGTGGAGTTGTAGCAAAACTCCCCCAAAAACAACCATTTAACCCAAGCCCTATGCTGCCCCGCTACATAATTTTCGAAGATAACCTTCCACCCATTTGTTCACAATCTCTGTCTGTGGGTGGTAATTGGTGCTGGGAGTCAACTCAGTGCCTGCCAATCTGAACAACTCCTGCCAAAAGGTGTTGAGGAACTTACTGTCTCTGTCACTCACAATGGTCTTGGGGAGATCATGCAGCCTAAAAATCTCCCGAAAGAATAATTCAGCTACCTGCGAGGCTGACCAATCTGCTGCGATAGCGAAGAAATGAGCGAACTTGGTAAGTTTGTCCACCACCACAAAAATGCTATCCTTGCCCTACACTCTCGGCAAACCAGTAATAAAATCCAACGAAATACCCTCCCACCTCTGTGCTGGAATGGGAAGGGGTTGCAATAAGCCGGCCAGATGCTCGTGCTCGGACTTGTTCTGCTAACAAATCTGGCACTCTCTAAAATGTTGAAGGACATCATCCTTGAGGCCCTTCCATGAGAACCTCTCCCTGACCTGCCTGTAAGTTTTGAAGAACCTCGGATGTCCAGTTGTGGGTGCATCATGAACAACATTCATTACCTTAGCCTTGAGCTTAAAACCTGGTACTAGGTAGATCCTATCCTTATAGAAGATAATATTATCGATTACCTTGTACCTACTATCCGAAAGCTAGCCATCCAAAATCTAACAAGCTTGAGTATTTTTAGAATACGCAACCAGCAAATGAGATTTCCAATCTGCGGAGATCTCTAATAATGCAAAAACAAGCTGCTACTGGGGGTATCCTAGAAAGTGCATCAGCCACAATGTTATTTTTCCCTTTGACATACTTGATGTCAAAATCATATGCCTAGATTTTACTAACCCACTTTTGTTGTCTTTCATTCAACTCTTTTTGTTCCAAGAAGTAGCGCAAGCGATTGTGGTCTGTCTTAACTGTAAACTTGCCACCCACTAGATATTGTCTGAATTTAGCCAGGGCGTGAATGATGGCAAGCATCTCCTTGTCATAAGTAGAATACAATCTCTCGTTGTCCTTAAGATTCCTACTCTCGAATGCTATGGGATGTCTATCCTGCATCAACACTGCACCAATCTCATTCCCTAAAGCATCGCACTCTAGAACAAATGGACGAGAGAAGTCCAGAAGTGCTAGAGCCAGGCAAGTACTCATGACTATCTTAAGTCTGTCAAAGACTACCCCTGTCTCATCTGTCTACCTGAAAGCCCCTTTCCGAGTAAGATCAGTGAGGGGGGCTGCTGTCTGAGAGAATCCCTTCACAAACCTCCTGTAATAAGAACATAGTCCAAGGAAACCCCTCAAATCTGACACATTCCTTGGTGCTGGTGTGAGGCCCACCTTCGGCCCACATAGTGATCCTGTTTTATAGATATTAGCCTATCATTTTGATTATGTTACTTTTAGAGATACTTGGACTCTGTCGACTATTGATATACTATGTTGACTCATTAGACTATTCATTTTGATGATACTGCATATGGGATCCATAGTGTGTGGATTTGGTTTATGTTATTATATGATGTTTTGTGAACCTGATGATCTTGATGATATTTGAATTATGCTATGGAATATCATTTGAATTATGCAATTTAATTATGAATATTATATGCAATTGAATGATTATTGTTATATCATGCATGTTTAATGTATTAGTTTTCTTCTTTGAATTACTGATGCTGCACTGAGGTATTGCAGGTGGAAGGACCATGGAAAACACATTCGGGGAAATCACTTTGAACGTAGGGCAACCAGTTAAACCAAGGCCCCGTCTATTAAGAGACCTGAGGCTCGTTGTTAAGTATTTTTATTCGTAACAGTAATCTGAAATGTATGTGTGTATTAATGTTATGTGTTGTGACATTGGACGTACCTTGTGTAAAATGTTATTTCGTAAAGTGTCACTTGACACTAATGTTAAATGTTATCAAGGTATGTCGAGTGTTGTGTGAGAGCATATTCTAGGAGTTTTAGGGAAATCTTAGCACGTCTTTTTGCCATAGGAACTATAATGTAGTTTCCATTCCCCATTCTCCATCTTATTCCTAGAAGTGAATTTAGAGGGTTAATAGTGGCTTTAGAAAGTGGTTTTATGCCTTATTAGTTAACCCATTCCATCTACCCATGGGTTAGGGGTATTTTCACCTTATAAATAGCCTAAAATTGACTTGTTGACCCTTTTAAAAATTCATGTGCAACCTTGAACGAAATTGCAACTTGCTTGATAGGACCTAATTAATGAGGTTTGTGGGGGTAGGTTTTAGAGGCCTTTTTAGAGGAATTTTGGCAAAGGATAGGGTATTCACCCATTCTCCATCTTTGGAGAGTTCCTGAAAGTTAGAAGAAAAAGCTTGGAGTTTGGAATAGAGCTCAACAATCCTTCCATTAGCATTGGGCTTGAGGTAGGAAATCTTGCTCTCATATGGTTTTAGAAGTTGTATGTGTTTTTGTGTTGATGTTTTTTTAAGCTTCCAATGGTTGGTCATGGAGGAAGCTTGCATTGTTTCATGTTGTGTTTTAGCTTCCCATGGTTGGTCATGGTGAGAGCAAGCATGCAATGTATTTTTTTATGTAATTGGATTTTGGGTTGTATCTCTTGGATTCACTCACCCTTGGGAGGGAAGAGAAACCAAGAGGGGGTGTGGAAATGGAGGCAACTCCATGTGTAGAGTCTCCTCCATGTGTGGGGAAAGATGAACTTGGGTGAGTGATTTTCCCCAAGAAACCTTGCATTTAGCCCTTGTGGCAATGGGGGTATAAGGAGGGAAGAATGGCCATGTGAGCCTTGTATGAAATAGAGATATTTGGGTCCATGTGTGGCCTTGTTTTTGTTATGCAATGGTTATCTCCATGGTTTGTCCACCCACACCCCATAAAGGATATTCATGGAATTCCTTAGTTTTTACCTTGAGGGATTTTGGGTTTTTCATATGTTTATGTTCTTGTAGTGTTTTGTGCATGAGTGTTTGTTACCCGTTCATGGTGGTTTCCCCAAGCTCGGGGGTGGCCTCATGAGAGGCCTAGGATGGGAGGTGAGCATCCCATGGTTCCTATCCTATTTGTTCATGACAGGTTTTGAAGTCAAGGTTCAAGTGAATGAAGTTGGAAGGAGCTCAATTCCTTAGTTATGCTTGTTGGAAGAAACCATACTTTGATGTATGAGCATTAATGTAAAATGTGAATGTTGTAATTCAATCACTCCTTTGGCACACTTTGTTTTGATATATTGAAATGATATGGAGGAAGAAAGCTTGCTGTTTATATTTATCATTCATTGTAATTTGAATAGCTTATGAAATGGAGCAAAGATATGTATTTCCTTAATTGTAAAGAAAGACAATATGTAAAGTGTTCTTGGTTAATTCAAAAGAGAAGCAAGTATCAACTCATTGTGATTATATATTGTGAAAGATCATTGTATGTATTTGATTTTTGTATTGCAATCAAGAAGGAAAATAATCACCTCTCTTAGACCTCTTAAATTTGATATTGATAAATTGATGTTTTAGATGGTTGAATACTTGGATTTGGATTTTGTTAGGAAAGCATTACATTTACTTTGTCAATTGAATTGCAACAATATTATGTACTTTATCTCTTCCTATATTTCTGCAAACAAATTGGATAGCTTGTTGATCCATATGGATTTAGGAATAAAAGACTTAGTTTGAATTTGAACTAAAACTTAGCAATTATCTCATTCAAGATGACTATTAAATACATTTGATTAGTCTAAATTCCTCCTTACCATATGCAATACACTTAAACAAAGCATTCAAAATGAATTAGTTCATGTAGAATTGTAGAGAAATCACTATCTTAACAAGATGGTTATGTTGAAATGAGCATGTTTGCTTCAGAATGTATCTATTTTTAGTTGATCAAATTCCACTCTAATCAACCCTTGTATTAATAATCCTATTTTAGACCTTTGACATATTAATGCTTAAGTGATTACAAATTGACTCATGTAGAGATATTAATTCAACATGCTTAAGAAGAAGTAATGGAAAATAAAAGAGATCAAAAAAATAGTGCTTCTGGAAATAGCACTTCCCAGAAATTTTAAGAGAGCAAAATGCTCTCTGGATTTTGTATGGGATAAAAATCCCATACAAAAGTCCTTACCACAGTCTTTTTATATTAATATAAACTTGCCACCTATGTCAAAGCAATAAAATAAACATAAATTCAAAAATATCATTCTTACCTTTTTAAATCTTTCCCCCTTGCTAGGCGCAGGTGTTGAATGCAAAGACTTTGTTATTAATCCCAAACCTTTTTAGTGATGGGATGGTGTCCTTGGTGACACCTCAGCAAGTCAGTTTGGTTAGCTTTTTAAGCCTTGTCTTCAAACCCACGCAGCTTTTGGAGGAAGTTTAAAGAAAGCATGTAATAAAATTTCCTTTGTTGATTTGAATTTGCAATGGGTAGGTGGGCACTCTAAACCTTGCTAATTATTGAATCCCCCACCCAAAGCACACCTCATCCTCCTTGATTTGCGCGCCCTTAACCTTTTTGGGTTATAGACTCCTCATGGCACGTGGATGAGGAGAGAATAGAAAGGGGAGATGGGAGTTAATAAGGGAGATAGGGTAGATAGTTTGAATAGGATATTTAGTAGATTGTTTTGATAGGTTGTTTTGAGTAGGATATTTAGTAGATAAGATTGTTTAGTAGGATGTTTATTTTAGTAGATTAATTAGTAAGTTGTTAAGATAGTTTAGGATATTAATTAAATATGTTATTTGAGATTAATGTGTTATTAATAACATTAGATGGATTTTATGTAAAGCAATTTTATTATCAAAAAGGTTTGCTCATATTATTAGTTAATAAATTATAATTTAATAATTGATTAATAACTATATTAATTAATTATTATATTATGATTATTAATTAATAATACATAAAATATTTAATTATAAACATTAACTAATGTTACCCTTCAAATTCTTTTATTGGCACAAAGTTCATTGATCAAATGGGTACGACGTTATATAGATTTAATTAGTATTGATTTATTGGAAAATGAAAACGTCAATTCAATAGTATCACAAGTTGGGTCTCGATATGAGCTTATCGGGAAATGTTTACCTCACTATAAATAACGCTAACTTTATCACTTTAATCCTTCTTAAAAAAAATTTGTTGGTTGTGTTTTGACCCGAACTTTTGGGCATCACAGGTGGCCAGTCAAGAATTGCCTAAATTTTCTCTTGGTGAACCTTAACTCCATCTGCCCCTATCACGTGTCCCAAGTAGAGAATCTCAGTCAATCCAAACTCACACTTGGATTCTTTCGCAAACATGGACTGCTCCTCCATAATGCTAAGAATCTCATCCAAGTGTTGTAAGTGTTCTTCCCATGTCTTGCTAAAGACCAAAATGTCGTCAAAGAACACCAAGACACTTTTGTGTAACTACCTTTTGAATATATGATTCATGCATGACTGAAAAGTGGCAGGTGCATAAGTGAGCCCAAATGGCATCACTAGAAACTCATAGTGTCCGTAGTGACATCTGAACGTTGTCTTATGAACATCCTCATCACGGACACATATCTGATGGTATCCTGATCGAAGATCTATCTTCGAAAAATATACTGCCCCATGTAGCTCATCTAATAACTCATCAATCCGGGGAATGGGATACCTGTTCTTGATGGTTCTCTTATTGAGTGCACGGTAGTCAATGCACATATGAAGAGTACCATCCTTCTTCACCAAAACTACTGAAGATGAAAAGGGGCTAGAACTGGGCCTGATGTGTCCCATATCTAGGAGCTCCTTGATCATCTTCTCTATTTCTTCCTTATAGTGTCTGGGGTGACGATAAGGAGTAATGATCACGGGCTTGGCGCCCTCCTCCAACTCAATGATGTGTTCAAAACCTTTGTCTAGAGGTATACTTGGAGGGATGTCTTCAAAAACCCGTCTGTGCTTATCAAGCACATGTTGGACATCAATGTGAACCTACTACCCTAAATCTAGTGTGGGTTTAGAGGATATGAAACACTAGACTGCCCACTCCATATTGCTATGCCTCATGATGGCCTCCATCCTGTGAGCCGAAACCAAACGGGACCCGCCATCTAGCATGGCCTTAAGTACAATCTGCTGATCACCTTGCATAAATTCCAATTGTTTCAACTTATGACCAATAGTGTATCTCTCTAGGGTCTATAACCACTGCATACCCAAAATGGCATCAAGACTATCCAAATCAATGACGTAAAAATCAGCCTCTAGAAGATAATCCCAAAAGTGAATCGGAAGTCCGGAAATCTTCCCTGTACAGCTCAACAAATCACCCCCAACCACCTTAACCTCAAACTCAAAAATGTTGTCTACCTGAAATCCCCTCCTGGAAACCATACCTGTGCTGATAAAGTTATGAGTAGCACCTGTATCTAGAAGGCAAATGATTTGTTGTCCTCTAACCTCTCCCTTCAGACGGAATGGGTGACATGTGGGAATACTTGAAAGAGACACTAAAGTAATAGGAGGCTGCTCATGGGGGGCTTCCCTCTTCTTTTCTTCTGTTGTTCGCTCTTCCTGAGCCTCCTCATCGCTGCCCTCATGCTGTTTGCATTCACCATCGGAAACCACCTCAATGTAATGTATCTTGCCTTTTCCAAGGCACCTGTGGTCTAGAGTCCAAGGCTCTCTACATGTGAAGCATAATTTCTTCCTTCTCAATTCATTTATTGTCTCAAAATCCAATCTAGAGGGTACACTCTTATTCTAATTTTTGTTCTTTGGGAATGAAGAGGATCCCTTAAAAGTTTTCTTAGGTGGCTGCAATATGGAAGAGGGTGAATCCAAATCATGTGCTAATTTAATAGCGTAATCCAAAGTGTTTGGCTTGAAAACTCTAACCAAACCTCTGAATCTATCATGTAGGCCTTCAATAAACATCACTTTCCTCTTCTCAAACATATCAGGAACCATGATTGAAATCCTCTGAAACTCATCAATGTAGTGGTCCAAAAACCCACTATCTCAGCTGGGCTAACTCTCTGTAATAAGCCTCTATGTCTTTCCTGTCAAAACGGGTAATCAATTTCATGCTAAAGGGCTCATAAGAAGTAATCAGCCCATGATCATGGGTGACAAGACCATGATGCCACTAGTCATATGCGGCTCCCTTTAAATGCATTGTGGCAAACATAATAGCCTTCGTTTCTGACATGGGTTTGAGGGTTAGGAAAGTGTCAAGCTTGTGAATCAAGCTCTCGCGGATGTCCTACCGCTGCCATCAAATGTAGGGAGAGTCAACTTGTTCATTGCATGCTTTAAATCCTTGTTCTGGCCCTTGGATCTCCTATCCTGCTGAGCCCTGCCAAATTCTCTCTTCTGAGCCATATATTGGACAAAGCTTTAGTCAACTTTGACATTATCAGGTAGCATATCCCACTCATCATGCATGGTCATCACATTCTCTGGAAGAATGGTTGTTGTCTCAGGTTGTGCTATCTCTTCCTCTACATTATTCTCCCCGAAGGTAGGCATAAGGGGCCTATCTGAAGTACGCGTGGGGGCTCTAGCTGCCCTAGGTGATCCTGCTACACTGCCTCCACCACTGTGATGGCTCTGGGGTCTCCTAGGTGCTACTGCTAACTGCTGAATAACCCATGTAAGCTATTGTAATACATCGGCAATATGATCTTGTCTGCCATGTATGGCCCTCAATGTTTCCTTGGTCTCTCTATTTGTATCCTCAGCCATATCTGTACCCCGAGTACCTTGCTCAAATACAATCTCCTCATCTGCTTCGGTATGACTATCCTCTATATCAACCTGTACTGAAGATTCTGGTCGTTCTTGTTCAACTCTGTTATGTTTAAAGTTGTAAAATTTGTGCCTGCTATGCATGCCTACTCAACATTGTTACTACTATGTAATGTCCCCGTTTTTCAGACTTCGGGATTAGCTTGGTTTGGCGACCCTCGCAAGCTAATCGGGTGTTCAGAGGGGGTTAGATTGTGGAGCCAGCGATGAGATTCCATTCTGGAGATTCAGATTATCAATTCTGCTCTTCGTTCGGGTCATTTTGGCCAACTTACTATTTTTAGTAAGTGGGGTTTCTAGTATGGTCAGGATTGGCAGGGTGTCTGCACGGAGCGTCAGACATCTCAGGATTGAGTTTCAAAGAATTTCCAGTTTGTGTGACTTACTATTTTTAGTAAGTCTATTTTTAGCAGTGGCTATTTCTGGCAGGGCAGTGTCTATTCTCGACTGGGCAGTTGGTCCTAGTGCTTTGCCAAAATTTCTTGATTGCAGTCTTTCAGTGCAGTGGCTTTGAAGTTTAAATGATGTTATTAAATTAAATTATTTTGGTTTTATTTAATAACTTTTAACTTTATAATATTATATTATAAAGTGGGAGTATTTAATAAAGCCAATTAAGTGAAATATTAAAAAATGTGCTTTTTCGAAAAAGCTATATATTTTGCTCGAAAAAGCACTTTCATTCATTCATTATGCAATCATTATTTTATTGAAGTTTGTGAAGAATTGCCCTGGCTAGGGTTTCGAGGACGGATTCCTCTTTCTAGTGATTTGAGCCATTGCCTATAATGGTGAATTTCACAATTGATTAATTTTGTATATCAATTCAATGCTGTTGTATATTGAATTGAAGAAAGTTTTATTTCTGGAGTTGAAGATCTGCAGATGAAATTGTATTTATTTATACAATGCAATGAAGTTTCTGAATATGTGTATTGAATGCTGAAGATTATCGGATGGATGGAAGAATTTTCAAACCTGAAGTATATTCGCTAATGAAATAGTATTTTCTTAATACATTTCGGTTGGGGTTTGAAACTATTCTGGAGGCGTCAAGTATTAAGTCTGATTTGTTGAAAAGGGAGTGAGAAAGAGCTGAATTGCGCAAGTCTGGAACAGTATTGGAGCTGCAAAATTATATTCAGACAGCAACGTCTTGCTAAACAGTCCAAATCCATTTATTATGCTTATCGAAGGCTGTTAGAACAGAGCACGTGAGAGTGGAGCCAAACCGCATTGCAATTTGGGATTTGCGTTTCCAGCTGTAGCAAATCGGGTGACAATATTTTGGGACGGCATCTCTTGTCCAAACTGTTGGCTGGCAGCGTTTAGTACCTTGTAAGCTGCCCACGTGAATTTACTAGTTGGCACGTGAGGTAATACTTGGCGGCAAGCAAATCTGGGCGGCATCTATATGCTAGCAGGGCTGCACGTATTCATTTGGGACGGTTTTGTTGTTCTGAGACAGTCACATACATCTATGAGCAGTGACGTGATCAACACACACTGTGGCGGTTGTATTCCTTCAAGACATCATCAGCATAAGGGAGATTTTGCAAGTACGGGTTGTGAAAAGGAAAGATAGAATTGGTGTATGCACAGGTGCAATTCATAAGTTGATTAATTTGCTTATTATATCAGTTGGTTGAATATTAATAATTGATTTAAGGACATTAATTTCAGAATGTTATTTCACTGAATTAGTTAATGAAATTGTTGGTTATGCTATCAATTTTAGCTTTGCATAGTCTATTGGGAAGTTAGTTTGCTATTGTATACAAGTTATCATTGAATATTCAGGAAGAGCCAAGTTCAGTTCTTTACATACTATACGTTATAATCAGAAAATCTAGCCCACCAGGATGGCAGGATCAAAAGCTCTGATACCACTGTAATGAGCCTGGCTGGCTCTTCCCTTAAAGATTCAATTTCAAATCTATTTTGATTATGTTCAGTGGTTGTTTCATTTTGAATGTTTTCTTTTCAAACAGCTATTCAATATTTTTGCATTTTCAAAATAGGGAATAATGGGCTCCAAGCGAGTAAACAATAATTCCAACCAAACTACAAATTGATAAAACCAGATGGCATATATATATATAATGTTTCAAATACCATAAAACACTTCAGTTTAATTTAACAAGACCAACCAACCTCCATTAGTCAAGACGTTTGGAGTAGATGAGTCCTCCACCATCAAATGCAGGTTACGGTTGTCAACTGAATGTTCTGCATATCACAAAGTCTCTGCGAATGGATGGCATGAGACAGCCCACAATACCTCTTCTTCTATCAACCCTCAGCTCTGCACGGAATGTCCACCATGTGCTAACATTCTCACCACGCGAACTCAGCCCCCAACTTGACACGGTGGTAACCCAAGTGATCTCCAGCAAACACGACGTCCAATGTTCAAACGGTTGGGATGAGAATGATCTCAGACATTAAGACTGACATAGCAGCTTCCCCACACACATATGAGCACGACTCAGCTCGTGGCTTCCAGGCTTGTTTCACACGAACTCCCCATCACCCGCGTGTATCCCTGTTGAATCAAACATTGCTAGACAATGCGGCCAGAGCTACATTTGCAAAACCCGACGCCTATACTGTGCTCCAGACATTGATGTGAAGATTAATAACTACAGTACAGGGTGAAACACTTTAAATGAAAATGACTGCAGTAAATCCTTATAGCTCAATGGTGAATGTAAATATCTCAATAAGCGGTTTGGGAAGATGGACTCGGTCCTTATACACGCTGAGTATATATGTATTGATTCTTTCTTAATCAAGAAGGCAATGCTAATACTAGACACCCCTGTACGTGAGGTTCCACAATGCTCTCAAACTGCCTGCAATCTGGCTAGATATCTTCCTTATAGTGATTAAAATAACAATACAACCAAACCAAAAATCTGTGATGAGCTTCAGCAAATTGCAATCCAAGTACCTTTTTGATGCAAATATGGACTCTGCATGAATCCACCCAAATGAAGAAGGCTAGGTTTGCATCCAACCTCCAGAATCTCTTAAGGGTTTACGTCCTTAGAGAAATAACCAATCACGTAAGCAATCAGATTTGTTTATCTTGTTTTTTATAACATTCACGGTGCCAATCCCAAGGAGTACTTTATGCTTTTATAACCTCGATACGAGGGAAAGCACGGAATTCCAAGCCATGTGGGATAAAGCACAACCACTTAAGTCACTTGAGTCACTTGAGTCACTTAAGTTACTTTTTTAATATAAAACGACTTTAAGTCATAAAGTAACTTTATAAACTCACTTTATAAAATAAAGAGACTTAACTATGAAAAAGGGCCCCCAAATATTTAATAATCACCCAAAAAGCCTGTGACTGGCTGACATCCTTCAGAAGAAGCCATTAGCCTATCCGGATGGGGAGATAGACTAATCAGACGCCAAAATGGCCTAGCGCGGAGAAGGGGACATTACAGTCCTCCCTTCCCGAGATTGTTTGCCCTCAAGCAATCTCAGCGCAGAATGTTGTACAATCGACTCACCCTCCCATGTGGCATCCTCAATAGGTAAAGTCCTTCTAGCAGATCAAATATTCTCTGATAACCCTGTTCCGCAGTTTCCTCTCTTTGACCTCAATCACCTCAGTTGGAACCAAAATCAATTTACCTTCCTCATCGAGCGGGGGTAATCCAACTGACGGAACTATCTGCTGCCCAATCGCCTTCTTGAAGCAAGACACGTGAAATACATTGTGAATCCATAGTCTTTAATGGAAGGCAAAAAAGGGTCTAGGAGATTTTCATTACTTCAATTGCAGTGTTGACACATAAATGCTACATAAATAGTTATAAGTTGATTTAACACTTTACAATATGAAAAAATAGTAGAGTTGCATTGGAAGATAACTCAAAAAAATGGGTTGCTGAAATAGAGTAGACGTTTCATTTCTCTTTCTTATTTGGTGTAGGTTTTGTTTATACCAAAAAAAATTAAAAAAATTGCATGAATTAAGTTTTTTGATATTAAATTTGGGAAGATTTATGTCAAATTTTTTTAAAAATAAAAATCACATAATATTTGGCACAAATCGAAAATCTAGGTTTTTTGGGCATTCATGGCTACAGTATTCAACATGTATCTTGGCCATATCGGATACAGCGCGCCAGGGGAGGAACAAAGGAGTTTCCGGCTACTCTGTTTATGGGCAATGGTGCAGCTGAGATATTCTTCACTAAATGTAGATTCACTTTGGTTTGCCAAGTTCCATTGTTTCAGTTAGAAATTCCTCCTTGGGAATTTTTGTACTAATTGAAGGCATTAGCAGCTTTCCATCCACAAATGGACAGGAAAACAGAGGTGGTGAATAGAACATTAGTACAGCTCTTGAGGAGGTATTGTAGAAGACAGATTTGAGATGAGAATTTGACTTATGCCCAACATTCTTAGAACAGATCTAATCATTCTCGTTAATATAAATCTCCTCTTGAAATGTGTTTTGGCTACTTAACACCTAGTTTTTTTTAAGTTGTGATGGGATAGCCACATGGGATGCACAAAAATGTTGATTTAAAAGTTTACAAAACCAAAACATTCATAGAAAAGATTTGATAAATACACCTCCAAGTGCAGGAAAGGTTAAGGGAGTCTCAAACAAAGTACAAAACCAGATATCACAAACATCATGTTGAGCATAAGTTTCAAGTCGGGACAAAGTTTGATTATAATGAAGTAAAGAAAGACACAAAGGAAAAGGCGACAAGCACAAAGCACTCTACTAAACACTTTACTAAGAATGTTCCAAATTAGATATACCACATCACATCTAAATGCTGATAACTTATGTTTCTCAAAGCCTTTAATGTAAGATTAAAAAAAGACCCTTTTTTGCCTTCCATTAAAGACTGTGTACCCCATTCTCAAGTAGAATTGGACAAAAATCATGTTTTGCAAATTAAAGGAAAGTGAAAAGGAGGAAATGGAAAACATGGTAGATTGGTTTTAAAGGACAAAAGCTAAGCAAGGCCAAACAAAATCTGAAAGATGAGGAAAATGTTTCAAATCCTCAGCTATTGATTTCCTCAACTTTTGGGGACCAAAAGCCACCTAGTTGGGAAAGTATGATTCACAATGGACTGAAAAAATTAATGATATCAATTATCATCAACACGCTTGAATACCATCTAAAATTCTAAATCCACGACATGACTCATTTTCATAAGGAAAGACATTATAGAGAAAGTTGCTGAGGAAATTGAAAAGGACAGAACGGAGATAATTCATCTGAGTGATTCAGACAGATGGGAGACTGATGTCAAGAGGAAATAAACGTCGTTGGCATATCCGACTCCAGCTGAAAAAATCAACTAGTTTGACTGGAGACAAATATGTTGCCAAACAGTAGAAGTTCTCAACACTGTTTCACCTACTGAAATACTATAATCAAAACAGCTTAAGACTGTGGGCCGAATTCTTCCATACATTTAGCATTGTCATAATTCGGTTATCCAAAGAACTATAGCTCAATCTCCAGTGACTTTTGTTTAAGTTTTCTACCATAGACCCCTTTTGATTGTCTTCTTCAGAAGCTATAGAAAATCGGCCAATGAAACTTGGGCCATCAATTTTAGTGCAAGAATTCAACATATTCATATAAAATATCCAAAAACAGTTCCAAAGGGCACAATAGATGCATAAACAACACAATGATCAACATTGGATAGCTCAACAATTCAAAGTTTGATAACCTAAAAGCATAAGGACAAAAAGAAAATGCCCTTAATAATGATAACATCCAAAATTCCAGAAATTTGGATAAAAGAAAACCAATTTCTTGTTCTTAGTGACATGGAAACGTGTGTGACACAAATGGAAGTTTATTCTGCATAAGTAATCGTCAAAAAGTTGGGACAACAGATTTGAAAATCTTTGTATCTGGTAGCGTGGTGGCTTGGATACATTATGCATTCCGTCAAAAGACTAGACTAAAACATCAAAAGATGAATTTCCAAATATGAAAAGCAATTTAATTGTCTCGATAAGTGTGGCAAGTGTTGAACATTAAGATTGACATGCGGCCTGTTTTCATTAACATTATATGGCCTGTTACTTAACTCTTTCACATACATTATATATTTAGCGTGATTTGTTATTCTGAACCTTATGATTAATGGTTATGATCTAACCTTTGTATGTTGTTAATCAATGGTCGGCATTTGGTTAGGCACATCCACTCCGACCATGCCTTGGTTGAGGTTGACTATATGTCACCCACCTAAACTTTTGGACACATTTAAGTTTTTATCATTTTTACTTTTCAATGCATGTGGCAATTGATTTGTCGATCGATCTTCTAGGAACGAATTAAAGCAATAATAGCAGACAGCTCTCTGAAGTCTGAAGCCTCCTGCCCTTCTAAATAAAAATAGATTTACCTTCCAGCTTATCATGAAGAAGTCAAGGTATGAGTTTGTGACATCGCCGTTAGATGTACAATGGACAGAGCCAAAACCCAAATGCTAGTCTCTCTGCATGATATTGCATTAGTTAAGGTTCGAATAACAAGCAGCTACAGCTTCGCAGTTGCACAGTTTAATTGTTGTAAAATTGATCTTATGTTCACGAACGGCGCGAAATGCATACCGTCTGCCCTGCTAAAATTGGCTTCAAACTGGCATGGATGAGTAAAACTTCTGTTTTGTGTTCAATGGTGAGGAGGGGGGGAATTTAAGAAAGCAAGTTACAGATCCGCTGTTTTTTTCTGTATGAATTCAAAATATCCTCGGAGAATTGGGTCGACACCAGATTGGCCCTTTTTCGTATGTGTATCACTCTAGAAGGAAAGCAATGTTACAAAAAGTTCCTGTTAGTTGTATATTTAATGGTAGGGATACATGGTGCATAGAGACGCCATTGTTGAGAGATCTAAAGATCCATCATTCCATAAAAGTAAAGGAAGAACAAATGAATACGATTAGACCAAGAAGTACCTTGCCATAATTGGTGAAGAGGTCTGAGACATCTTTCGCGATCTCACTGTGAATGGTTTGGGCAATGCCCTTCCCGTCTATAATTCGCGCCATGAAAAAATTTCTATGGCTATGGCTCCTTTTCTTTCGCCGAGAGGCGTTTTACATTGCGTCAATGTAAAAATTAAGCTTCAGTTCGACATTATCTTTAAAAATTAAAAATTAAAAATTATTAAAACTTAAAACAATAGATATCATAAATATTTATATTTCAACCTATGTTTATGGGTTTGTCGTTGCAATACTCGATGGGTAACCCTTATGAAGGTTGGTTTAAAGTAAATTTTGATGGGATTTCTCGGTAATATTCGACTCTCAAGCATGATATTTTCTTTGGCATTCCGAAGAGAGGCTCTTAAAACTTGAGGAAAGGAAATTAGGAGAGGTGAGGGATAATATTGTTGAGTTCCAAGCAGCTTAGATTGGTGGTCACTTGTATAGCTAGTGCTTTTAATAAATTGTTCTTGAAGATGTCATTAATGTACTTAAATAGAAAGATATTTATAACTAAGAAACTAAAAATGGGTGACCAAAATTTTAAATGTACTCTCAAGATTTTGAGATGTTAAAAATTTCATATTTTTCGAGAAGGGAATCAAGAGGTTGGCAAGTTCGCAAACTGTGTCATAGATATGATTGAAGATTCATGGTCAATAGATTTATCCTCATGTTGGAGTCCATTCAATTAGAAGGATTGGAATGGGACACTGAAAGTCAAAATGGCAACCAAAGGTGATCACTTTAATTCAAAAGCTTTGATTTACACCCCTATGCACGAAATATGGATGTGTGTTGGCTTTTAAATGGGGGTAGTTGGTAGTTTTTTGGCATTCCAAGTAACGTGGAGGCCATAATTTGTCTTCATAGCTCAAATAAGAAAATGGCATTTCAAGGCCTTATCATTGACGCTCAACTAACCCAGAGCTCCTCTAGGGGATAAAGTAGGTTCTAAGGAAGGCCTATCTCTCCTCATCCTATTGTTATAGGTTCGATTAAGATGTAGCCTCAATATTTTTCCCTTGGGAGATTGAGCTTAAAGAAAACAAAACCACGACCAAATAACACGAGGAACAACTAGTGTGGGCTTGTTGGAGGAGGAACAATGGAAAATTTTCTATAAATGGCAGTTCCTGGTATTGGTCTTTCTCCACGAAGGGCCCTAGCCAAGGCTTACCCTTCCCTATAATGGCCCTTGGATCCCACTCCTAATTTGGGAAGCAGGTGGCGATGATGTTGTGCAACTGGCCAAGGCTTCTAACTGACTAGAGCTATTAAAACTTCTCATGGGCCATAATGATGTGGTTGTCACTCTCGCGGCACTTGGGGTGGGTTACTAGTGGCATGGCTGGTTAAGCTTTGATATACCCCTAGTTCTGGCATTTTGGGTTTTTTGTCAATATGTGAATGTTCATTGGTGTTGGTGTCTCTTTCTTATTTTAGACTCCAGCAATTAGTATGCACTTTGCTCCCCTATTTACCCCCTTTGCTCGATCTCTACAAGGTTATACACCTCTTTTGTACTACTTCTGCAAAAGCTTGAACTATATTTAAGTGTGACCCCCCTTTTGGTCACATTTTTTATATATATTTATACATTGTTTCTATGAGATGAACATGTACATAATGAGACTATAATGTCATCTTAAAAATTTCTACTCTCATTGAACTAGTCATGCCTTCCCCATCTAATGGGAGGATAAATCTAAACAAGTCATCATTGGATCTTACAATTTCAACTACAAAGCTATCCCACTCATTTATGTGGTAAGAGTCTTGCTCCTTTTCTGTCTCCTTCTTTGGTTTCTCATTAGGTGTGTCATCATTGTATCTTTGTGGGAACTCCATCAAACCTCCTATGAATGGCTTATTTTTCTCTTTACTAAATATCCATGTCTACCTATACAACACATCAAAGGCATTAACTAACCATAACATATTACATTCTCTATTTAGTTTATATACATTTCCAGAAATAATTTTCATCCTAACAATATTACCTTTCCATCCTTTAAGGTCAAAACAAAATAAGCTCTATATTTCTTTAGCAAATGATGGGGTGGTTCTAAAGGTGTTTTTATGTGGTTTTTTAAAACTTTGTTTAAGACTTTTATCTACTATATTATGTCCGTAGTGTTGGAAACTTGATGTTTTAGTATGCTATGAGACATAGTATGCTTTTGTAGCATTCGGGCATAGTGAATTGGTTTGTCTCATGCAGCTTCATATTGATAAAATTTGTGTATCCATGCAAGGGTACAAATTTGAACTAGTCCAACAAGTCAATGTTCCTAATGACTTGTCAAGAGATGAAGGTGGTGAAGACTTATTCCATTACAATTTGTTGTAATCACCTATAATTTGTCTAGTAGAACCTAAGCCCCTAATTTCAATCAATTTGCCTCAACTAAAATTCTAAATCTCAAAGACATAATTTACTAGACATAATTATGTAAGCAACTTGAATAATCCCCCTTGCATAATTAAATTGTTTCTAAAAATCAAGCATAAATCATCTCTAATATTAAAACTTGACAAAAATATTTCATTGTCAAAACTTCGTTTTAATATAAAGTCCTAGCACTTTTATTAAAAGGAGCAAAATGTGCAACTTAATCTTGATTAAATGACAATTAAAAGGGGATTTGCTATTTTGTCATATTCTCCAATCAAGCTTGGCCAATCAGAATCCTTTCACATGGATTGATCTCCCTCACCACTCATCTCTACCTAACATCTTTTGCCTCTTAATCTCCACCCTTCATTCTTGAGACAATTCCTTTAAAAGGAAGAGCTCTTCATTGCATTAACATATCTTGTATGTTAACCTTCAATGTATGAAATACATTAACATTCTTGTATTATGTAGAAGTTTTGAGTATACATATTCTTATAAAGAACAAAATATAGGTTTTTTTCACATTAAAAGCCAAAGATTGTTTAGAGTTTTAGGGTTAATTTTGTTATAAAAGACCTTCCCTTCTAATTTAAATAAATAATATATCCTTACATATTATTATATTGTATGTTGGATTAAAAGGAATAATTAAAATGGTAACATGGTTCATTTCACTTATTTCATTTTCTATATATTTTTGTTTTACTTTTCCTAACGAAATTTAGATGATACAAATATATAGAGTGAATTGTACTCACTTACATCATATTAGCCAAAAACATTGTTTTTGTGTTTATATGTTATTAGTATTTTAATCGAATTAAGGTTTTTTTTTATCCTTTTAATCAAACCATTTGTTTTTGCTTCTTCTTTCTTGTGTCTTCTCACACCTTTTAGCATGTTTAGATTCATCATTGATTGCTATAATTTCCTTTTCATTTCATCTTCTATATGTTTATCTTTTATCATATCTTTGTGTTGTCCTTTTTCTTGCATTTTGACACCATTGGCTTCAAATTTATTTTTTATAATCTCATTCTCATTTTATCCTATATATGTTTATTTGCATTGTGTCTTATGTATTGTCTCTTTTCTATCTATATAACTCTCACCTTCCACCTTTGCCTATGAAACTTTATGTTTTCTCACCAAGGAGGCATCCTCTTTATGTTATCTTTCCTTCTTTAATTATGTTTAATTTGTCTAGGTCTTATACTTACATGCCAATATTCTACATTATCTTGACTATGTTTTCTTACATGCTCACACCTTATATGAAACATACTTAGTCTTACATTATACTTTTACAATACATGCATTTGTATGTTTAAAAAAAGATACAAGACTTTCATTGTTATCAATTGTGCATTATTCCTACACTTGAGGGTGAAACTAGGGGAGATTTATCACCTTTTATTACATGTTGTTTCATCATTAGATCTTATTGTATCGTCTCATTCTTGACTCATGATATTATTTATGAACTATTATATGTTTATCACATCTTTCATTTATTTGATGTTCCTCTCTCCTCAAATCACTCACGACATTCATGCACAATTAATTTGAGGAGGGGTATACTATATAACTTATTTTATTTTATTATTATGGTTATAATGATCCATTTTTTTATTTTTTTATTTTTTATTTGGGAGCAAAATTATACTATTTTACTTGATGATTTAAAACCTACTCTTTTTCTACTTATACTATCTATATCATAATCCTACAAAATGTCTCTTTCATCCACATCTCTTTCTTAGTTATGTTGATCCATAATGTGATCCTATGTTTATCTTTTACATATACAAAATGATTATTAACCTAGCTCAGTTGTTGTTTGAATATTTAGTTTATAATTATAGTTGATTCTATTGATGAAAATCAATGCAAACAAGTAAATGAAGATGGGGCTATCATTACATGGAGTGTGAACAAGACATCATCATTATTCATATCATTTTTATACGTACTTTTCATTTACTTTCATGTTGGTTGATTTTTTACTTTTTAGTGTGCATCATTCATGACTATTCACATGCAATTTGAAATAAAAAAAAATATGGATGTAAAAATTGCACCACTCACACTTTTCCCAGCTTGTTTTGAACTTGTTTTAACCTCTAGTCCTCAATGCAATAATTGAGTGCTTAAATGACACATTTCTACACATTAAGTGGAATTTAGTTGAACCTAATTTGGACTTGAACCCCAATCACTAAAATATCCAAATGACATCCTTAATTGTAGTGGTTTTAGTCCTAGTTTAAGAGATTAAAGACTATTCAATATGTTAAAGGCCACACATTTGTAGAACAAGCTATAAATGTAGTTCTGGAAAATTTCATAGAACATAAGTCATTTTCTTAGTTTCTTGAAACTATATTTTTGAAAAAAAAATAATAACAAAATCTTGATTTGAATCATTAAGCACATACTATGATATAATAATGATTTTCATGAATGAATCTAAGCACATCTCATCCTCCTTTTATATTTTAAAATTTATTTTGGGATATTTTAATATGTGTCTCTAGGTCTTAGTTCTTGTATCTAGGTTGACTAAGATTATGATTACTTTATTTTTATTGGTTTAATTAAGGCGTTTTACCTTGGTCAATTCACATCCAAGTATTAATTACACTTTACTTAAGCTTACTTAGGGAATTGCATATGAGTAGTTGGAGCATTTCTACTTTATATGGACTTATCATGTTATAACATTATCACACTCCACCTTTGTTGCACATGTTTCCCATACTTTATTACACATTGGAGGATGATCCACCTCTAGTGGATATTTGGTTGCACCTTAGGTGGGTGATAAGTTGTCTCAATTACTCCTTTGTACTCACCTTGGCTATATAACTAAAAGGTCTTCTATGTAATGTTCATTCAAGTTGATTCCAGTTGTTTCTATTGCATTCTTGATAAGAATAAAATTTATTTTTTGTCATATTCATTCTCTCTTGTTATTGTGCTTTTTATTTGGCTTTTATATCTTGGGTGGCTACCATCATAGCCAAATATTACAATGTATTAGAGCCCATAGAGTGACATTGGGTAGTCTTTTGAGAGAATTTTGGAGTATTTTGAGGTTTTATTTTTATGGTTTTTTGTTTATGGTCAAAATTGGAGCTTTGTGGGTCATATTTGAGGCTACCATTGGATTTAGAATGTTTTTTATTAAGGTAAAATCAAGTTTCAAAGGGACTTGGAACCCTTTACAAGAGGATTTTGAGGAGGATATTAAACCCCAGAGAAGGAATCAACTACAAAAGAATAAGCTTTATAAAACAATAGCCAACATCCAACAAAAGGTCAACAACCAAGAAATATTTATCATACAACGAACTAGCTACCCAAAAGAACATAACACATGAAGCATATGCTTCATAACACATGGTTTTCAAGGCTCCCTAAACCTTAAGAGTGAAACAGGAGAGAAACAAGGGTTTTTCCAAGCTTCCTTAACCTGATGGTGAAACCAAATGAAGCATCCTCCCAAAACAAAAGAACCATAGGATTTTGTAAGGCTCTCTAAACCTTGAAATTGGGTTTTAATATGGATCCCAAAACCATCTTCACAAGCAGCCCCAAAAGATTAAGCAAAAAAAAACCAGTTGTAAATATGGGGTTTTCATAGGCTCCCCAAACCCTAATTGATTTTAACTTGGCTTCTGCAACCAAAAAAAGTAAGAAGCTAGAATGGGCCCTTGAAAATTATCAGCATCCAACTAGCCAAACCCACAGAAACCAAAACATTGATAACCAACATAGGAATGCCAAAGAGGGAAGAAAAATACCATCCTCCAACAAAACCAAGCTAATCTCATAGCCTTTGAAGAACCAAATAAACTTTAAATGAATAAGAAATCCAAGAAGCAACAACACTAACCAAAGTAGGATCAAAATAACTCAAAGAAGGCCAGCTAGAGAGTAGGCACCTCAAAGCAAAAGGTTGTCCTAGAAAACAAAAAGCCACAACATCCAAGTTGTAGTTTTTCCCCATCGCCAAGTGAGAGGCAATCAAACAACAAAACACCACTTCTCTAAAGCAACACCTCTCCACCTCAATAGAAGAGGCATTCACCTCAATAGAATGAGCATTGGAAGGAAGGGGGTGAAGGCATAAAGAATGCAACCCTTTGTACCAATAAGCATCTTCTCCCATAAGTAATATCTCCACCTCTAGAGGATAGCCATCCACTTCTATAGGACTGACCAAAGAGAAAACACAAAGATGGCAACCAAGAAAATCACTACCAGTCATCATCTTCACTTCTATAGAAGAAAAAATAACTAGTAGTAGGGGGAAACCCAAAGAAACCCAAAATAATATAAAAACAAAAGAGCACCCAGGGATAAAAAAAGATAGATTTCATGTCTATATCTCTACCAACAACATAGGGGAGAATCATGACCGAAAGAGGTAGTCTAACACCAAAACCATATTGAAATGAGACAACCAACAAACATTAACAAGGGATAGATACTTCTCAAAAAGATACAAAGTAAGACAAACTTGAGAAAGTTGAAGAAAGTGAAGAAGAGATAAAAGATCAACTAGGAACACCAGAACCAACAGGTACAAAGTCTACAGGAACAAGATTGAAGAAATATCATCCTCAAGAAGATATTATAGGAGACAAATAGGAATATTAGTTAGCTGACATATTCACAAAACCTCTCTCAAAAGAAGTGTTTGAAGGTTTGAGAACCAGATTCAGAGTTCTCTCTCTTTCTTCTCTTGCATAAGTTACTCAGTCTATGATAGGTTTTAGAGGGAGCATTTCGATCATTTTTGCAACTAAAAATTTGGTGTATCTCCTTTGTCATTGATGTAAAAGGGGAAGAAAAAATACATGAAAAACATATTGTGATTGATATATGAGGCTGGTTAATGATATTGATAAAAATGTGTTGATAGAATCTATACAGGTACATGATGGATTCTATATAGGTGATGATATACATGTGATACAAGTACATATAGAGGTTAATATGTTTTTGTAGGTATTGACATCAATTACAAAGGGGGAGTATGTTGAACCTTTGGTAACTTGGTCTTTGGTTTTGTCATTGATGTCAATAAGATATGTCAAATCTCTCAGTGAGTTATGGTGGTACACAAGGTATTGTTCTAATAATGGTGCACAAGAGGAAATTTAGCGATGTTATGGAAGTTGATTAAAGTGATCAAGAGGTGGTTAACATCATGTTATTATTTTAATAATATATTTATTATATAATTATTGAGGTGGTTTATAAAGTGTTAAGTATATAACACTTAATGTTGATTATGAGTGTTAAATCGGTTATAATTTCATAACTACCTAGTCTTGGTCTAATTATATTTGCATATAGTAATTGTTAAACAATACCATTACTATTATACCTTTATGGAAACATAAAATTTAGATATGAAATGGGTAGGAGTCAATTTTTTCATACACATGTGGTGGAGAGAGAGAAAAGTGATTTTGACGAAGGCAGTTTTTGGCAGTTTTGACTCTTATAACCAATTTTGGTCTAAAGGAGTTTTGGGTAGTTTAATGTGTTGTTGGATAGTGGAAAAAAGACATTTATAAAGAGGGAAATCATTCATCTAAACATTGGTGTAGGTGGTCTTGCGGGTATTGAAGGATTTGGAAGATATTCAAATTAGACCAATAGGATTCTATGCAGTCTACAAGACAACAAATTGAATGATATAAACATTTCTTTCAAATTTGATATATATGATTGAATAATGGTTGTAGGAGTACATCAGAGGTTGAGAAGGGTTTATTCACTAATATTTTAATGGTTTATATCATCCTTTAATCAGATGTTTTTATGGCACATGAATATACATTTGGATCTTTCATGTTTTGAAGGGAAACATATTATTTATCTCTCAATAAGTATAGCATTTTGAAGACCATTGATTAAACTCATCCTCTTACATTCAAATTTATTGATTTAAATATGATTACACATTTCATGTTATGATAAAGTCATGTTGAGAAGGCTTGTATAATTTGGTATAGTTTGTTGATGTAAAAGAATCAGTAAGAGAGATAAGAAAAGAAATAAATCTTGCTTAATTTTTTCAACTAGAAGCTGAATTCTTGATTCGTGATTTATATTGTAACAAAGATAATCCTCTAATTTGTGACTCAATTTTTTCATGTTAGAAGTTGGTGCTTCTTAACTTTTAAAGTTTGTGCTTCAAATATAAGGGATTGGTGTTCCTTGAGATAGGTGTCTCTAAAATAGGGTGTTGGTACTTCCCAGAGTTGTAGCTCTAAAAAAATTTCCCAAGAGGCTAATAACATTCAAGATTCAAAGTGGTTTTTTACCCTAAAGAGTTTTCCACTATAAATATTATGTAATTTGTTCTTCTTGCATTTATTGTTCCTATTTCATAACTTCATGTTATAATTGTAAAAGTTGAAAAGTTGAAAATAACAACTTTTTAAGAAACCATTGATTCACCCCCCCTCTCAATGGTGTTTATATTCCAACACTACTTCCATTGGTGGGGATAGTATGGGTACTATTACTAGTCATGGTCAATAAGTGCACAAAAGAAATCTCTCACAAGAGGCCAATAATAGAAGATACTTATATTATCTTAAACAATTAGCACCTATAATTAGATGCTTTATTAGGACCTATTAGACCCCATTTTGGTAATTTTGAGATCCAAATACCCATTATGCTTGATCTTGGCAAAATGTTATTTACCTCCTGCATCTTTTTAGCTATCCTGGCGCCTTGCCCAAATTTTGGCCCATTCTCCAAGGTACATGACACTAATGGTGTTGTCCCTAAGGATACGAGCCAAAATTTGGCCCAAGGATTTGATTTCATGGTCGCATTAGATTATTTTTGAATCCTGAAATGATGGATTGAGCATACAAACCCTCTATCTCTCCTCATTTTGAGATACATTCATGATATACAACTTTTACAATAAAGCTTGTTGCTACTAACCGGTTACTGAGGGGGGGGGGGGGGGGGGTGTGAATCAGTAAACACTATTTCTAATCCAATTTAACATTGTATGTATATTCTTTCAGAATAAACAACATGCAGTTAACCATACATAAATAGAAATAGAAATGCTCAAATCAACACATCATATATACATGGAAACCCTCAATTAGAAGGCAAAAACCACGGTGAGATACAGCTCACAACTTCACTATTGTCGTAATAAAGATAGCATGTTAGGAGCTTACAAAGCACTTGCAAGAGTGCTACTCAGTAAGGGATTTGGCAGAAGATCACTTAAGATCTTGACTCCGTTAGGAGCCATCTTGTTAAAGGACTTTCAACATCAATCAAGATGCTACCCGGTTAAAGGATTTATACAAAGAACCTATTAGGGTTCACCCTGAAAGAGGGATTTCAATATGCTTTCACAATACAAAAGCAATGATCTTAATTGACACTTTCTGTCTAATTAGATTATACCTATTGATATTTCTCGATTCTACCTAGCTGTTGAATCTTTCTGCCTTTCACCTCTGTGACCGTAGCTCTTCTCTTAGAATATCTTTCTTCTTCTTTATATATTTAACAAAAAAATTTCTTGCATCCTCTGACCTGTATTTATGCAAAATTCATCTTAATGAAACCCTAACTCGTAGAACTGTCACGCTGTAAACTCATCCTTAAATCATGCAACAAAGAAAAAGCTTTGTGTTCTGATCTTGAGTTTACCTTGAAACATACGCGTAGAAATAAAACTAACTCATGTTAAAAAGATAACGTTAGTTCTAAACGGTGGATTCTCCACATATTCTGGTTTTATCTTAAACAACCCCACATTCACTAGTGTGGATTGACATGTTGTTGACCGGTATCAATATCATACCTGGTTGTCCATATAATAAGACTCTTATACCTAGTTCATCTCCTTTTCTACTTGGTCTACCGGTACCTACACTTTGTTTGGTCTACCGGTGCCTATTTAGAAGTGTGTGTAATCTACCGGTTTATTGGTGGGATCGATGGGTTTGATATTTGCTTTATACTTAACCAATGACAATCTTAAATATGCTAACAATCTTCCTTTTTGGCATTGGTGGCAAAATATCACTTTCTGTATACCATCACTTTCTCATCATAGTTAATTGCACCTGTAGACTCTTTCCATGTATTGTATCTTCAGCTCTTCTATTTGCAGACTTCCCCTATTCTAGTGCTTGCTAGCTCTTATGTCATGTAGCTAAATCTGTTGTCTCTTTTATGATCTCTGACCTCCTGACCCACCCTTCTCCGAAGTCTTCTTCTTTTCTTCAACCAATGTCTTCATCTTCCCCTTTTTGCCTCCATAAGACAAAGGGCTATTCCATACTTTTAATTTTACATTTGAAGCTTGGTGAAGATATCCTTGTAAATTGTCTTCGCTGAATGAAGAAAAGGATTCCAGTTACCAATGACATGTTCCAGATTTTTGAGTGCTACTTTCAGTGGTACTATGATATTCTCCATGTCCTCTACTATTTTGTAGTCTGGTTCACTTATTAGATTCTCTGCCTTTGTTGCTGTTTGTTACATTAAATCAAAGGTTGGGGTGAGAAACAATTGAAATCCAATAAGATCTTGGATTTGCTTGGTCTTTTCTTCAGAACTCTTTCTTAGAATGAGAGCTATACTTGTCATCTCTCTTCTGAAATTTGTTGCAAATTTATTCTTAATATCAAATATTAAAGACAAAGCTTTTATGTCTTCTGAAGTCTTAGATGACTTTTCAGTCGAATCTTGTGTCAAAGCATCAAAATTTGAAGTCCTTGTCATCAAACTTCCTACAACTTGTAATTTTTGTTGCAGTATATTTACATTTCTAGTAACTGTTACCTTTATATCTTTGACCCATTTGTGAAGAATCTCCATTCTTTTATGTTCATAGTGATCAATGGCAATCATTTTTAGATTGGTGATATCTTCTTTGATTGCTTGTGCCAATATCTCTAGCTGATCAATCATAGGTTCATCTTCATCTATGTCAGCATCAGGTACAAAGTTGCACAAAATGTTCTTCACACTGGTGAGGACCATGTCTTGTTTCTGCTTTGTCAGCTCCTTTAATTGCCTTGTTGACATTTTGCTAATGTTGACCACAGGCTCGGTAGCCTTACTCCTTTTGGCCTTTGTATCCATTGTAAAGGATAATTTCCTCTTGGATGAGGATGAGCTTGGTATATCTACCTGTTTCTTGATTCTAGGCTCCTGTACCGGTTGTTCTTGTTCTAGTAACTCTTGTTCCTTTTCCAGTTGGGCCACTTCTTTTGGTAGGACTTCTATTGCTGGTACTTCTTCCTCATTTTGTACTTCCCATTCTGGTAGTACCTTTGCTTCCTATTGAGCATCATGTTCCTATTCCATGTATTCTTCTTGAGGGGCTTCTTGTTCTGGTGGTGGATATGAGTGCTGCTCCTCAGCTATATGAAGCTCACCTATAACAATGTCTTCATCACTAGATATGGTGTTGTTCACAGTCTTCTTAACCAATGAATCTCTTGGCATTTTCTCTTCAGGCATGAACGGTTCCTTAGGAACTTCTTGTTCATTGGTTATAGGTTCTTCACGAGCAATAAATTGAATCGGTGGTGCTTTTTCTATTCTAGGTTCACCCTGCAAACCTGTTTCCTTTAGAGCACTGAAATCATATTGTTGCCAAAAATTCAGTATCTCATCATAAACTTCCTTTTCATACCCATTGAGTATTTTAGCAACTCTATGCTTGGTATACAAGTTCATTCATGCTTCCTCTAACAGAAGTTTGATAGACTCTTTACTAAGACCAGGTCTGACCTTTAATGTCTCCCTAGAGATTCTAGTATTGATGCTTAAACTGCTTCTCCATTTTGTCATTAGTCTTGTGTTAAGTTCAGGGGGAAACTTAGACCTATAGTCCCTTGGAGTTCTATTGTAATCCATGAATTTTTCCACTATAGCCACTATTACTGCCTATTTATCTTCCTCTCCTAGCACACTATACCATTTAGTTGCATTATCTACTTCTCCAAAATCCATCACTTCATCAACTATATCATTAATAGTCATGGTGCGAGCCTTACGTTTATCTGGAGAGACAAGAATGATTGGATGAGTATGATCACTACTTCTATCATTAGTGATGTCGATGATGACTGGTTTGGTAGGAATATTTTCTTTGACCGGTGCTTCCACTCCTAGTATTCCTTTTCCTTTTCTGGTATCAGTGATTGGTGGCTCAGTGGTCCTTTGACATGCTTCTTATGCTTGTTGTTGTGTTTGGAGAAGCTTAGTCCATGTTACCACACCCTCTTCATGAAATTTGTTAACTTCACCGACAAGCATCTAACCAATCCTCCTTTTTATCAGGAAATTTTGCTTGTGCAGTTCAGCTTGGTGAGTGGCCTCGTCCAGAGTGAGGTGGTTCTGAACCTCAAGTAGAGCTCGAATTCTTATCTCTTTTTCTCTGTCCACTGAAGCTTTCCACCTTACTTCAAGGATTTCTTAGAGATCATCAGGGATGACCTCGTGAAGTTCAGTAGGAGTGAGATTGAATTTGTGAATGCAATAGACAATCACTTCTTCTAATTTCCTTTTATCTTCATCATTTTCCAGGTTATAACTCCTATCAATAGATGCCATACCACCTAATTCCTTTAACTTTGCCACAAATTCATCAATTGTGGGCTTTCTTTCTCTTGGTACATCTTCCTTCACCAGTTTACCAGATTTCCTCTTTCTGACTAGAGGAATTGTTTCTTCAGTTTTTGTTTCCTCTTGTTCTTCCTCTTAGGTGTTGGCTACTGGTTGTGCTTTCTTTCTTTGAGCCTTGGGTTGTTATGTCACTGGTTTCTTCTTTGGTGTGGGAGTCCTTTTGACATAGACATTCTTGATTGGTGCCCTCTTCTTTAGATTTGCATTAATCTCTTCATAGGTACCAAACCAATAAGTAGAGAGATCTAGGTTAGCTTCCGTCAAGGCATCAACATATGCCTTAGCTATCTTGGAGGTGATCTCGTAACTTAGTTCAGCAGAATACCCAATTCTTGGTTCCACTGCTTGAATAATGCAGTGACCGGTGGAGACTAGAAAACATACATCATCTTTCTACAAGTCAACAATAGTTGATGACACCCTCTCCCTAGTGTGCATTCTTAGTTGGAATGCCTCGAAGTACTCGATCATTACTTTACCGAACTAGTTTCCTAGTTGGTTGGCCATATTGCTTATCTCGACCATAACCGGCTGGTCGGTTCCCCAAGTCACCTTTCCTATTCCTAGGAAGAAATTTGAACAGTAGACGTAAAGGCATACTATTAGGGTCCCGTACTTCAGGGATTTCTTCTTTACAATGCCGAGCTTCTTCATACTTTCAAATATTTGACTTTGAAGCATTCCACAGAGATTGTACTTGGTGTTGTCATGCATTATCCGATGAGCAGCATGAATGGCTCCTCCCAGTATGGTGTTCAGGTTGTTGGATTGATAAATCTTGTAGCCTATCACAGTGGATGCGAACCAAACTCCTTGATCTTCTATGTCATTTACAGTCATAAGTCGACCATTAGATTTTGACTTTATCAATTTTGTGACCACGACATTGGAGATGGTTCTTAGGGTTAGTGCTTCCCCTTCCTGACCATAGCTAGTCACTCGATGCAAGTCCTCCTTGGTAATTTGTGTACATGCTCCTTTCGCAAGCCAAAACCCTAGATCATGCACAAGACTAAGAACCAGTCGAATCCAATTCGGTTGGAAGATAGTTGGATAGAAGACTCTATTGATGAGATTGATGACACCAGCTTTGCATATCTATTTGGAAGCTTTCCATCCTCACATAGCAAGAGGTACTCACTCTGGATGAAGATCTCACCCAATTCTTCCTGCTTAGCGTGAATGAAAGTGGTCACGTTTTCCTTCATGAGAACACCATCAAGCACGAATGATAGTGCACGAGACATGTCATTTGTTCCTTCAGTTGATACAACTCAATTGACAGCCTCTTGCAGGCATCATCTTTATCATGCCAAAAATTTTGCATGTTGGCATTTTCTTGGGTGACTATTTGCATATCTTCTTGAAGTTGCAGAACAACAAGATCGCTTTCCCTTACAACTTCTTCTGCCAGATTTATTGCTCTCTTAGAGGCTATTATTGACTTAACTACAATGTTTCTTTCATCTTCAGCTTTCCTCTTTTTCTCAATCAGTTCAGTCATTCTTAGAGCATTATCTTCTTGTTCCCTTTTTAGGTTGGAGATTTGATCGATTAAGATCTGGTTTCTCTCCATAAGCTCAGAGACTACCTCCTCAGCTTCATCCGATCCACTTTGCCTAGAGACTTCATCAATTATTTCATTGATCTTTCATGTTTTGAAGGCAAACATGTTATTTATCTCTCAATAAGTATTGCATTTTGAAGACCATTGATTAAACTCATCCTCTTACATTCAAATTTATTGATTTAAATATGATTACACATTTCATGTTATGATAAAGTCATGTTGAGAAGGCTTGTATAATTTGGTATAGTTTGTTGATGTAAAAGAATCAGTAAGAGAGATAAGAAAAGAAATAAATCTTTCTTAATTTTTTCAACTAGAAGCTGAATTCTTGATTCATGATTTATATTGTAACAAAGATAATCCTCTAATTTGTGACTCATTTTTTTCATGTTAGAAGTTGGTGCTTAACTTTTGAAGTTTGTGCTTCAGATATAAGGGATTGGTGTTCCTTGAGATAGGTGTCTCTAAAATAGGGTACTGGTACTTCCCAAAGTTGTAGCTCTAAATTTTTTTCCCAAGAGGCTAATAACATTTCATATTCAAAGTGGTTTTTTACCCTAAAGAGTTTTCCACTATAAATATTATGTAATTTGTTCTTCTTGCATTTATTGTTCCTATTTCATAACTTCATGTTATAATTGTAAAAGTTGAAAAGTTGAAAAGAACAAGTTTTTAAGTAACCATTGATTCAGTCCCCCTCTCAATGGTGTTTATATTCCAACACTACTTCCATTTGTGGGGATAGTATGGGTACTATTACTAGTCATGGTCAATAAGTGCACAAAAGAAATCTCTCACAAGAGGCCAATAATAGAAGATACTTATATTATCTTAAACAATTAGCACCTATAATTAGATGCTTTATTAGGACCTATTAGACCCTATTTTGGTGATTTTGAGATCCTAATACCCATTATGCTTGATCTTGGCAAAATGTTCATTGCCTCCTACATCTTTTTAGCTATTCTGGCACCTTGCCCAAATTTTGGCCCATTCTCCAAGGTACATGACACTAATGATGTTGTCCCTAAGGATACGAGCCAAAATTTGGCCCAAGGATTTGATTTCATGGTCGCATTAGATTATTTTTGAATCCTGAAATGATGGATTGAGTATACAAACCCTCTATCTCTCCTCATTTTGAGATACATTCATGATATACAACTTTTACAATAAAGCTTGTTACTACTAACTAGTTACTGAGGGGGGGGGGTGTGAATCAGTAAACACTATTTCTAATCCAATTTAATATTGTATGTAGATTCTTTCAGAATAAACAACATGCAGTTAACCATACATAAATAGAAATAGAAATGCTTAAATCAACACATCATATATACATGGAAACCCTTGGTTAGAAGGCAAAAACTACGGTGAGACAAAGCTCACAACTTCACTACTGTAGTAATAAAGATGCCCTGTTAGGAGCTTACAAAGCACTTGCAAGAGTGCTACTCGATAAAGGGATTTGGCAGAAGATCAATTAAGATCTTGACTCTGTTAGGAGCTATCTTGTTAAAGGACTTTCAACACCAATCAAGATGCTACCTGGTTAAAGGATTTATACAAAGAACCTATTAGGGTTCACCCTGATAGAGGGATTTCAATATGCTTTCATAATACAAAAGCAATGATCTTAATTGACACTCTCTATCTAATTAGATTATACCTGTTGATAATTCTCAGTTTTGCCTAGCTGTTGAATCTTTCTACCTTTCACCTCTATGACCATAGATCTTCTCTTAGAAGATCTTTCTTCTTCTTTGTATATTCAACAGCTTTTTTTTCTTGCTCCTTTGACCTGTATTTATGCAAAATTCATCTTAATGAAACCCTGACTCGTAGAATCATCACGCTATAAACTCATCCTTAAATCATGCAACAAAGAAAAAGCTTTGTGTTCTAATCTTGAGTTTACCTTGAAACATACACGTAGAAATAAAACTAACTCTTGTTAAAAAGATAATGTCAATTTTAAACGGTGGATGCTCCACTATTATGGTTTTATCTTAAACAGCTCCGCATTCACCGGTGTGGATTTACATGTTGTTGACCGGTATCAATATCATACTTGGTTGTCCATATAATAAGACTCTTATACCTGGTTCATCTCCTTTTCTACTTGGTCTACTAGTACCTACACTTTGTTTGGTCTACCGGTGCCTATTTAGAAGTGTGAGTGATCTACCAGTTTATTGGTGGGATTGATGGTTTTGATGTTTGCTTTATACTTAACCAATGACAATCTTAAATATGATAACAATCTTCCCCTTTGGCATTGGTTGCAAAATATCACTTTCTGTATACCATCACTTTCTCATCATAGTGAATTCCACCTGTAGACTCTTTCCATGTACTGTATCTTCAGCTCTTATGTTTGGAGACTTCCCCTGTTCTAGTGGTTGCTAGCTCTTTTGTCATGTGGTTGAATATGTTGTCTCTTTTATGATCTCTGACCTCCTGACCCACCCTTCTTTGAAGTCTTCTTCTTTTCTTCAACCAATGTCTTCATCTTCCCCTTTTTGCCTCCACAAGACAAAGGGTTATTCCATTCTTATTATTTTACATTTGAATCTTGGTGAAGATATCCTTGTAAATTGTCTTTGTTGAATGAAGAAAAGGATTCCAGTTACCGGTGACATGTTCTAGATTTTTGAGTGCTACTTTTAGTGATACTATGATATTCTCCATGTCCTCTATTATTTTTTAGTTTTGTTCACTTATTAGATTCTCTACCTCTGTTGTTGTTTATTGCATTAAATCAAAGGTTGGGGGGAGAAATAGTTGAAATCCAATAAGATCTTGGATTCACCTGGTCTTTTCTTCATAAGTCTTTCTTAGAATGAGAACTATACTTGTCATCTCTCTTCTAAAATCTGTTACAGATTTATTCTTAATATCAAATGTTGAAGACAAAGATTTTATGTCTTCTGAAGTCTTAGATGAATTTTCATTCGGATCTTGTGTAAAAGCATCAAAATTTGAAGTCCTTGTCATTAGACTTCTTGCAACTTGTAATTGTTGTTGCAGTACATTTACATTTGTAGTAACTGTTACCTTTATATCTTTGACCTGTTTGTGAAGAATCTCTATTCTTTTATGTTCATAGCGATCAATGGCAATCATTTTTGGATCAGTGATATCTTCTTTGATTGCTTGTGCCAATATCTCTAACTGATCAATCATAGGTTCATCTTCATCTATGTCAGCATCAGGTACAAAGTTGCACAAAATGTTCTTCACACTGGTGAGGACCATGTCTTGTTTCTGCTTTGTTAGCTCCTTTAATTTCCTTGTTGACATTTTGTTGATGTCAACCACAGTCTCGGTAGCCTTACTCCTTTTGGCCTCTGTATCCACTATAAAGGATAATTTCCTCTTGGATGAGGAAGATCTTGGTATATCTACCTATTTCTTGATTCCAGGCTCTTGTATCGGTTGTTCTTATTCTGGTAACTCTTGTTCCTTTTCTAGTTGGGCCACTTCTTTTGGTAGGACTTCTGCTGCTTGTACTTCTTCCTCATTTTGTACTTCCCCTTCTAGTAGTACCTTTACCTCCTGTTGTGCATCTTGTTCCTATTCCATGTGCTCTTATTGAGGGGCTTCTTGTTCTGGTGGTGGATTTGAGTGTTGTTCCTCAGCTATATGAAGCTCACCTATAACAATGTCTTCATCACTAGATATGGTGTTGTTCATAGTCATCTTAACCAATGAATCTCTTGGCATTTTCTCTTCAGGCATGAACGGTTCCTTAGGAACTTCTTGTTCACCGGTTTTAGGTTCTTCACGAGAAGTGAATTGAATTGGTGGTGCTTGTTCTGTTATAGTTTCATCCTGCAGACCCATTTCCTTCAGAGCACTGAAATCATATTGTTGCCAAAAATTCAGTGTCTCATCATAAACTTCCTTTTCATACCCATTGAGTATTTTAGCAACTCTATACTTGGTATCCAAGTTCATTGATGCTTCCTCAAATAGAAGTTTGATAGACTCTTCACTAAGACCAGGTCTAACCTTTGATAATGTCTCCTTAGAGATTCTAGTATTGGTGCTTAAAATGGTTCTCCATTTTGTCATTAGCCTTGTGTTAAGTTTAGGGGGAAAATTAGACCTATAGTCCCTTGGAGTTCTATTGTAATCCATGAATGTTTCCACTATAGCCACTATTACTGCCTATTTATCTTCCTCTCCTAGCACACTATACCATTTAGTTGCATTATCTACATCTCCAAAATCCATCACTTCATCCACTATATCATTAATAGTCATGGTGTGAGCCTTACATTTATTTGGAGAGAAAAGGAGTCTGATCACTTCTTCTATCATCAGTGATGTCAATGATGACTGGTCTAGTAGGAATATTTTCTTTGACTGGTGCTTCCGCTCCTATTATTCCTTTTCCTTTTCCTGTATCAGTGACTGGTGGCTCAATGGTCCTCTAACATGCTTCTTCAGCCTATTGTTTTGTTTGAAGAAGCTTAGTCCATGTTGCCACACCCTCTTCATGAACTTTGTCAACTTCACCGACAAGCATCTGACCGATCCTTCTTTTTATTAGAAAATTTTGCTTGTGCAGTTCAGCTTGGTGAGTGGCCTCATCCAGAGTGAGGTGGTTCTGAACCTCAAGTAGAGCTCGAATTCTTATCTCTTTTTTCTATCCATTGAAGCTTTCCATCTTGCTTCAAGTATTTCTTGGAGATCGTCAAGGATGACCTTGTGAAGTTCGGTAGGATTGAGATTGAATTTGTGAATGCAGTAGATGACCACTTCTTCCAATTTCCTTTTATCTTCATTATTTTCCAGGTTATATCTCCTATCAACTGATGACACGCCACCTGATCCCTTTAACCTTCCCACAAATTCATCAATTGTGGGATTTCTTGCTCTTGGTGCATCTTCCTTCACCAGTTTACCAGATTTCCTCTTTCTGACTAGAGGAATTGTTTCTTCAGTTTCTCTTTCCTCCTGTTCTTCCTCTTGAATGTTGCATACCTATTGTTCTTTGTTCCTTTGAGCCTTAGGTTGTTCTGTCACTGGTTTCTTCTTTGGTATGGGACTCCTTTTGACGTAGACATTCTTGATTGGTGCCCTCTTCTTTAGAATTTCATTAATCTCTTCATAGGTACCAAACCAATAAGCAAAGAGATCTAGGTCAACTTCCATCAAGGCATCAACATATACCTTGGTTGTCTTGGAGGTGATCTCATAACCCATTTAAGGAGAATACCAAGTTCTTGGTTCCACTACTTGAATAATGCAGTGATCGGTGAAGACCAGAATCCATACATCATCTTTATACAAGTCAACAATAGTTGATGACAACCTCTCCCTGGTGTGCATTCTCAGTTGGAATGCCTTGAAGTACTCAGTCATTACTTCACCAAACTAGTTTCCTAGTTGGTTGGCTATATTGCTTATCTGGATCATAACTGGCTGGTTGGTTCCCCAAGTCACCTTTCCTATTCCCGAGAAGAAATTTGAATAGTAGAAGTAAAGACATACTATTAGGGTCCCGTACTTCAGGGATTTCTTCTTTACAATGCCGAGCTTCTTCATATTTCCAAATATTTGACCTCAAAGCATTCCATAGAGATCGTACTTGGTATTGTCATGCATTATTCGGTGAGCGGCATGAATGGGTCCTCCCGGTATGGTGTTCAGGTTGTTGGATTGATAAATCTTATAGCCTATCACAATGGATGTGAACCAAACTCCTTGATCTTCTATGTCATTTATGGTCATAAGCCGACCATCAGATTTTGACTTTGTCAATTTTATGACCACAACATTGGAGATGGTTCTTAGGGTTAGTGCTTCCCCTTCTTGACTGTACCTAGTCACTCAATGCAAGTCTTCCTTGGTAATTTTTGTACATGCTCCTTTTACAAGCCAAAACCTTGGATCATGCACACGACTGAGAACCAGTCGAATCCAATCTGGTTGGAAGATAGTTGGATAGAAGACTCTGGTGATGAGATGGATGACACCAATTTCACGTATCTATCTGGAAGCTTTCCATCCTCACATAATGAGAGGTACTCGCTCTGGATGAAGGTCTCACCCAATTCTTCCTGCTTGGCATGAATGAAAGCGGTCACGTCTTCCTTCATGAGAACACCATCAAGCACACATGATAGTGCACGAGACATGTCCTTTGCCCTATTCTGAACCACCATGATGTCATAGACAAGTCGGTCGATTTGATTACCTTGAATCATCTTGGCAATAGATGAAGAACATTCCATTGTTATCAACTGGTTGATACAGTACAAATAGCTTGATCGATCTTACAGAGAAATCTTATCATTTGATCAAAGCACGAGAAAATTACTCAAGCATAAAAGATTGGAAATCACAAATCACAAAGTAAAAGAAAATGAGTAATATTCCTTTATTTATATAGATTTAGGGCATAATGGTAATTACCAAATGGTAACTATATGTTTAATGGCTACAACATTAATTACCTTACCTACCCTTTCTTTCCTTCTTTTCCAACCGGTATTTAGGCTTTTTCCAATTTAACCCCAGTTGATCAACACTTACCTGTCTGGTATTCCTTGTAGACTGAGTGAGTTTGATACTCACCAGTTCTACTGAAAATAGTAGATGGTCTACCGGTTCCCTCTAAGCCTTATTTGCTCAGTTTGTTGAGGAGATATCACCATCGACAAATGATGATCTTCCCTTTGTCTTCTCCTCAGCGGAGTTCTTTGATTCCTTATTGAACCAAATCTTCTTGACTTGTTTCTCGGTCTCCTTTCCCTTGTTATCCCTTTGATTAGGAGACTTTGTGTTCTTCTTTGCTAGTTTGACCAAACCTTCCTTTGTGTTCACTGGTTGGTTCCTACACTTCTTGGCCAAGTGACCAACTTTATTGCAGGTGTAGTAGACTATCCCAATTCTCTTTCATGGATTGACCCTTTTTCTATTAGGTGAATTACACTAGGAGTCATTCTAACTATGTAGGCCATAGTTAGCACAATTAATTGTGCTCGGGTTGTTATTCCACTTTGGGAATATCGGTCTCAATGGGGACCTGAATGCCATTGTTATGGATCTGCATTCATCAGCCTTGTGTCCAAATTTATTGCATGCATAGAAATACCTTTTGAAGCTTCCCCTGCTTCCATTGGACACACCTGTGGGGCGAAACCAATATTTTGTGGTCTTGTGGCCACTCTTGCAACAATTTTTGCAGTAACTATTATTAGGTTTTACCGGTGCATTTCTGCAGTCACTTGTTCTATGTCCCAGTTTGTCACAGTGATTGCAAGAAGTATTTAAGGTCTTTTTACCTTTTTGTGCTGATGACTTCTTCTTTTCCTTCTTGGCTTTCTTGACTCTAGAAGACTCACTGGTTTCCCTGGTGCTTTGACCGATGAAGCCAAGTCCTGTGGGATCCTTATGCTTTCTCTGAGCTTTGAGTTGTTCATTAAGATTTGTTGAGATTTCATTGTATCTTTTGAGGGTTTTATTCCTTTCTTTGAGTACTTTCATTTGTTCCTTCAGTTGATACAACTCAATTGCCAGCCTCTTGCATGCATCATCTGTATCATGCCAAATCTTTTGCATGTTGGCATTTTCTTAGGTGACTGTTTGCATGTCTTCTTGAAGTTACAGAATGGCAAGATCACTTTCCCTTACAACTTCTTCTACCAGATTTATTGCTCTCTCAGAGGTTGTTATTGACTTAACTGCAATGTTTCTTTCATCTTCAGCTTTCCTCTTTTTCTCAATCAGTTCAGTCATTCTTAGAGCATTATCTTCCTATTCCCTTTTTAGGTTGGAGATTTGATCGGTTAGGATTTGGTTTCTCTCCATAAGCTCAGAGACTACCTCCTTAGCTTCATCTGATCCACTTTGCCCAAAGAGTTCATCAATTATTTCATTGCTCTCACTCAACTGCAGAGCCAGCTCCTTTCTTTTAGCAAGGGACCTTCTCAGCCTATTTTTAAGAGAGGCAATGATGTCATTGGCTTCCTCAATCTTTTTTTGATACCTATAACCCTCCATGATCTTTTTCTCAAGCGGTTAAGCTTTATATCTAAGAGAACCTTTGCTTTGATACCAATATTTACTACTAACCGATTACTGAGAGGGGGGGTGTGAATCAGTAAACACTATTTGTAACCCAGTTTAACATTGTATGTAGATTCTTTCAGAATAAGCAGCATGCAGTTAACCATACATATACAGAAATAGAAATGCTCATATCAACGCATCATATATACGTGGAAACCCTAGGTTAGAAGGAAAAAACCATGATGAGACAAAGCTCATAACTTCACTACTATAGTAATAAAGACACACTGTTAGGAGCTTACAAGCACTTGCAAGAGTGCTACCTAGTAAAGGGATTTGGTAGAAGATCGTTTAAGATATTGACTCTATTAGGAGCCACCTTGTTAAAGGACTTTCAACATTAGTCAAGATGCTACCTGGTTAAAGGATTTATACAAAGAACCTATTAGGGTTCACCCTGATAGAGGGATTTCAATATGCTTTAACAATACAAAAGCAATGATCTTAATTGACACTCTCTATCTGATTAGATCATACCTGTTGATCTTTCTCAGTTCTGCCTGGCTGTTGAATCTTTCTATCTTTCACCTCTATGACCGTAGCTCTTCTCTCGGAAGATCTCTCTTCTTCTTTGTATATTCAACAAATTTTTTTTCTTTCATCCTCTGACCTGTATTTATGCAAAATTTATCTTAAAGAAACCCTAACTTGTATAACTGCCAGGTTGTAAACCCATCCTTAAATCATGCAACAAAGAAAAATCTATGCATTCTGATCTTGAGTTTACCTTGAAACATTCGTGTAGAAATAAAACTAACTCCTGTTAAAAGGCCAACTTTAGTTCTAAATGGTGGATGCTTTGCATATTCTAATTTTATCTTAAACAGCTCCGCATTCATCGGTGTAGATTGACATGTTGTTAACTGGTAGCAATATCATACCCGGTTGTCCCTATAATAAGACTCTTATACCTGGTTCATCTCCTTTTCTACTTGGTTTACCAGTACCTAAACTCTGTTTGGTGTGTCGGTGCCTATTTAGAAGTATGAATGGTCTATCAGTTTACTGGTGGGATTGATGAGATTGATGTGTGCTTTATACTTAACTAATGACAATCTTAAATATGCTAACAAAGCTATCAATATTTTCAAGCAATCAAGAGGAATTGAGTGATTCAATTCAAGATTTGAAGGCAAGCATCTATTATCAAGTTTATCCAAGCCTAAAATTCTTCAAGATAATTCAAGTCAAAGGAAATCTTCTCCAATTGAAGAAATTTTCTCTCTTGTGATGGAAAAATAGAGGAATTCTCAATCAAGCAATAAGATCCTTCCATTCTCATTCTTTCTCCTTCATTCCAACTCATAACATTTCCATTCCGATTTGGTATCTAGAAATCTTATTATACATTGCATTGGATCATACCTTTGCTACATTGCATGTATTTAGATTATTAGATCCTTCTCTTTTCATATCTAGATCTACTCGTATGCTTTACATTAGTCCTTTATATTTGATAGTTAGATGTGCTTTTTATAAAAAATAAAATAAAAAAAATAAAAAATTATTATTTTCTTTATAGCATATCTCTTTCAAAACTTATATTTGCATCTTGTTTCATTCTCTTGTGCATGGGTGTTATTACCTTGAGTCTTACATATAGCATTCTGGTTAGGAGAAATCATAGACTTTGGCTTCCTTTGATCTCGAGTCCTCTTATTTTCCTAAGAATCTCTAATGACATTAATACTATTATTGAGAGCAACTCTTCCCACTCTTCCCATGATTAATATGATGCCTTAAGAGTCCCTCCTATGCAAGTTCAAAAAATTTCCCACGAATTTTAAAAATTTGAGCAATGGTTAGGACAAGAAAACTCTAATTCTGAGGTCATATCCATTGTAGATGGTTTGAGTAAGATAATTCATAATGATGAACATGGTATTAATATCTTGCATAGTATCTATCATTTCATTGATAACAATGTCAAACCTATTAGAGATTATGCTCAAGAGCTACACTTCATTCCACCTACTACTAGTGTTAAGACCTCCATGCCTATTTCTACCTCTGCTCCTGGCGTGTACACTTATGCTCCACCCAATATCACTACTTCCATTCAAAACCTCAACCCTACAAATGTTAGCATTCCTAATCCCACTGTTCCCACTATTCCTTTGAGTGTTCCATATGTTTTCTTACCTTCATCAATTCTCACTCATTATAGTGTTTCTTTTTCATACTCTACCATTCCTTTAATTTCTCATAATGGTTCAAATATTTCACATATATTACCTACCACTCTTTCTACCAATTTTACTATTAGTAGCTTGAATCAAACTATGTCTTCCTTGCAACAAATAAATTACTATTATGACTCAATCCAATTTCAACATTCCTACATGTGACATTACTAGTACTTTGTCATTGGATATCATTTGCATTGTTATTCCTCAATACATGGAAAGTCCTCACCTAGAGACTTATAATGGTAAAGGTGATCATTTGACTCATTTTAAAACCTTTCAAACATTGTGTAGTGATTTATCCCATGACTAGGTTCATGGATAAATTGTTTACTAGAACCTTTCGAGATAAAGTCTTGTAATGGTATTTTTATTTGCCTCCTTATTCTATTGACTCCATCAAAAAAATTTCTAATGATTTCATCCAACAATTTCAAAACAATATTGGTCCTATTTTTTTATTTATTGATCAAATGCATTGTAAACAAGGTATTAAAGAAAAAGTGACTAATTCTAGTAGTAGATTTAAGCATTTGCATGCTCATATTTATTATCTCGTGTCTGATATTGATGTACAACACATTTTTATTTCTAATTTAAAAAAGACATTAGAGATAAGATTATATTTTCTGATTTTTTTAACTCAATTGTGTGTAGAACTTCATAATTATCGACTTCAAGTGAGTCAGTTTGAGAACACTACTCCAATGGCTCTAGTTGATAAGATTTATGTTGCATCCCAATCCTATAACAAGTTTCAAAAACCAAAGAACTTCATCAAAATCAATAATTCATCCAACAATGTTAATGAGCAATTGGCAATGACATCCAAAGGTGTGGCTCCTTTGTCTTCTATTTCTACACCTTCTCATAATTTTACTTAGCTTTCTAAATCTTTTCATAATGTAATATTGAATTTTTTCAATGCTAAAGTGTTAACTCTTACTCCTATTAAACCAATTGAGACATTCAAACCTTTTCCCAAATCCTTTGATCATAAAGCTTTTTGTCAATATCATCGTAAACCCAACCATGATACCGAAAAGTGTTTCCATTTAAAATATATTATTCAGAGCCTCATTGATTCTAATACTATATCTATTAAGGGTGTTAATGATCAAGGAAACAAATTTGTAGCACCTCCCAACCAAAACTTGCAAATATATACCAATCATTTTTCATCTCATTCAACCAATACCGTTGAGTCTACCCAATATTTTCTTTCTTAATCTACCCATGTTGTTGAATATTACAATAAATATATTGAAGCCAGTGACATTTTCAATCTTATTGATCAATCTGAATCTCAACCTAAACCAAACTTGAATCTGAGCTTTGCAATGCCTTTAACCCTTTTTATTAAGCATTGGTTGGTCCTCTTTACATTGTTGTAAATGTTAATGATGTGTATTCTCATGGTGTCCTTATTGATCCTACTTACATGGTGAATGTGATAACTGAAGAACAACTTTACAATAGATAATTGTAACATGATTTCTATGACAAATCTAATTTTGTGATCCAAAATTGTAATGGTTTCACCTTTCCTACCCATGGTTCTATTACATTACCCATAGAAGTTGGTGGTAAAACTCTAGATATCACCTTTGTTGTCATATTGAATTTCAATTAGTTTTAGGTTAGACTTAGTCTTTCATGGCTTACTTCCATTAACGTTGTAGCCTCTCCTATCCATAAGTGCTTGAAGTTTCCCCACAAAGGAGAAATCATCATTGTTAATCATATTCTATATAATCCTTTAGTACCTAAAGAGTCTATCGACCATAATTTATTTTGGTCTTTTTATGCCTCAACCAACTTAACCCCACAAAGACAATCTATTTTGATCATATCATAAAATACAAAATTTAAAAGATTGGTGAGCTTAGCAATCCTAAGGATGTTACATTTCCTTGTCCTAGACCTAGACTTATTCCTACACCTTCTATATATTCTCTATTCCACATCTTATATCATATAAACATTTATTCGATAGTATCTCTCAACTTGGTGAGGTTCCTTCCATTCTTCCTCTTAAAGAAGAAAAGGGCCCAAGGTTGATTGATCCTGAACCAAGCCAAATCTATAGAAAAACTAAGCGTAACCACTCTGCTCATGATCATCACCATAAAATTCATTCTAGAGCCAATGACCATGTCTCTTAAAACCTATCTTCCCCTAAAACACCAAGTGATTCTTTGTTTCCTTTTGACTAGCATGTTCATAGCCCAAATGAGGACATTAATTTGAAAAAGATGAAATTGAACAAACATGATAATTTTATTCGTATCCTGGATTACATTATAATTAATCTGGATGAAGAAGATATTCTTGATGGTGATGTTTTTGATGTTCCTATTACAATTAATGATGGTATTCATGCTAGTGATTATGATTATATGTGTAAGCTTATTGATGTTAATCATGATTTACTAGTTATGTTTTCACAACAATTATCTCCTAGTCCTAGTGATGAACAAAGTGACCATCTTTATCACATGTCCCTTATTTTGAATTGGCTATTATTCCATCTACCATTCTATATTTTTATCCTCTTGCGTGTTTCCCACCTTCTCTAAACACTATAGACCAAGATGGGGGGCAAGTGATATGCTTGACTAGATCCTCTTCTGTGGTGGATTCTTTATGTTTTCTTGTTATAATGTGCTTCTCCTATGAAGTGCTTCTTGATATATGTCTTATTTATATTTATTTAGACAATCCTTATTGGTTCTTTAATGCAAGATGATAAAGGAATTGATTTGTCATAATATTCATCTATTTGTATCTCATTTCTTCTATAAGTTGTTAGATGTTATGTCATCCATGTGTCAATATTCGTAAATGTGCCTTTGTGTTTTCTAATTGGGGATGATACAAAATGGTAGCTACCTATTATTTTTGGTCTCTATGATGCCGACCCTAAAAGACTTTTCTTTGTGACTTTTACATGCTCTTCTTCTCGTTCAACTATCTCTAGGAGATGATGACAGTGATCATCTTGGTGATCACGTGAATGCCTGAGATAATAGATCCCTTCACATTCCTTTGTCATGTGTTTCATTTCCCTTGGTATTTCATTTCTTGGGGTAATCTCTTTGTGGAAACATTTCCTATGGTTGCATGTATGCTTCATTAAAGCCATTTCTCTTTTTAAAGTGTTTGCAATCACTTTTTCATGGGGGCATACACTTCACTCCTTGTTTCACATTTTACGTACACACACACAATTATTAAATGAATTCTCTCTTGCAAATGGATAAGGAGACAATGCTTTCCTTGTGTTCATCCTTTCATTAGATCCATTAATGGAAAATATGCTTTCTTGGAGTGATCTTCCTCTCTTTGATCCCTTTGGAGATAATGCTTTCCTTAGGCCCGATCATTCCCTTTTAGATCCCTTAATGAAGACAATTATTTCCTTAACAATTGATCTTACTCTTGTTTATCCCTTTGGAGACAATTATTTCCTTAGGCATGATCACCCTTTTCAAATCCCTTAACAAAGACAATGCTTTCCTTAAGGACTGATCCTCTTTGATGGGTTGACTAACAAAACACAACTTGCTAGACTTTCAATGTTAATTTTTGCAGCGCTTTCTCTTTGCGTGATCCATATTAAGGAAATACTTTACTAGGCTAGTGGTCATGCCTCTCTCTCTCTCTCTCTCTCTCTCAAGTGATGCCTCTTTTATCTTGGTTTTGGATTTGATGAGGATATAAGTGTCTTTAGGGCTTGATGTTTCTTTGTCTCCTTGATTTACTTTACCATGAGCATGAGCTTGGTATCATACTCTTGATAAAGTGGGGGCTAGATGTACCATCATAAAAAGTGAGAACCCATAATTAAATGCTCTAATAGAACTTATTGGGACCCATTTTAGTGATTTCATGGTCTGAATGCCCGTTATGTTTGATCATGACAACCTGCTCCCCCCCCCCCCCCCGCATCTTTTCAATCTTGAAACTTTGCCTAAATTATAGCCCATTCTCTATGGTACAAAAAGCCAATGATGTTTTGTCCTTGGGATAGGACACTGATGGTGTCATATCCTCATGATAGGATGTCAATAATGTTGTCCCTAAGGATTGGGGCCCAAATTTGTCTCGGGGCCCTATGTTAGGGTATTAGAGAGAGATTTGATTTTGTGATTGGCCTAGATTATTTTTTAATCTTGAAATGATGGATTGACTAAAAACCCCCTATCTCTCCTCATTTTGAGATACATTCATGATCTAAAACATTTTCAATCAAGCTATAAATATTTTCAAGCAATGAAGAGCAATTGAACAATTAGACTCAAGATTTGAAGGAAAGCATCCAAGATCAAATTTATCCAAGTCTCCAATTCTTCAAGACCATTCAAGTCAAACAAAATCTTTTCTAATTGAAGAAATTTTCTCTCCCACGATGGCCAAGTAGAGAAATTCTCAATCAATCTAGAAGATCCTTCCATTCTCATTCTTTCTCCTTTACTGCACAAGCGGTTATCAAACATATCTACATTCAAGATCTTAGAGTGGAATTCATAGATTTATGCATTTATGAGGGTATACTTGATTCTACATCACATTCCAAGGTCAAATCTTTTGATTTCATGTACATTCAAGCATCTTCATGGGTATGAGTGATTTCTACATCCTTCCATGTGAGTTTATGCAAGTTGAATCAAATATTTTACACACTTTCCTTTATGTAATTTCATTCCATTTTCAAGGTTGATTCCTAAACAAAGGTTTGACCAAAGAAAACCCCTTTAGACAACCTTTTCCCCAAATTTTTTTGTGTAGGAACAAGTTATGGAGTTGTAAAATAAATATAGAAAGATTGAATACAGTTAGAGGGCCCCAAAATAATTCAACTAGAATCACTAGGTACAGAATTCCATTGGCGTCATGTTCCCATGTATCATCCTATCCTTAGGTATAGAATACCATTGGAATGTTGTCCCTAGGTATAGGATGATTTCCCACCTGGTCCCTTGCATTTTCGTCCCAGATTTCACACACAGGTCAAATCTGTGCTCTAGTTTCCATTTCATTACATTTGTGCTCTCTATCAAGCCATATTACTATATTTTTCTAGTTTTTTAGTAAATTGTCTAATTCATCATCTATATTACATCATTTCTATTTTCAATATTACATATTTTAGAGAAGGATCACTATCCCACTTAGAGCTCGAGTCTCCTCTTGAACCTAGTGGGGCATATTCCTTTTGAAATGTGCAATTCATGAAAAGGAAAAGTGATTTACTTATTTGCATTGCTTCCCTTTTCATTACGTACAATATTGTACAGGATCCTAGTGATCAAGGCAATGTGAAGAACTAAAAGGTTATGGCAACAATGACTAGTACAACTCCAAATCCTTCAAATTCTAGTTCTACTGCAAAGGCATTATTTACAACTTCAGAGCAAACCCCTCAAAAGATTATAATGACTCCAGTTATAAGTGACAACGGGATAGGATTAGGATTGGGTATTACTAATCCTCAAAATATATTAGTTTCAACCACAGGCTCAAGTGGAGGCACCTATATAATTGCAAGTGCTATTTCACCATTCAGACATTCAATTTCGTCAACAACCTCAAAATTTCATTTACAATGCTTTCCTTGATTAATTTATATATAGAGAAAATATGAAAAAACAAGACAATGAAGAGGGTTGAGGCTATTGCAACTTTAGAGGAACAACCCACATTGAACAGGGTATTTCCCACATATGAACCAAATAAAGAAATAATGGAGTACATGGTTGTTATGCCCCCAAATAAAACTAAAAATCTACCATAGAGTTAGATGGATCCCTCTAAATTTCCAAATGGATTTTTCTAAAGTTAAAAATGTGGACTAATTAATGTGTCAAAAAAGACACATGAAGTGGTCTACATATCATTGCTCAAACTGGAGAGTGAGAACAATAATCTAGAGAGAAAAATAGAAAAGTTATAGGTAGACCTAGAAAATGAGAAAGAAAAGAGGAAAGCAATAGATAACAATAGCAGTAAATTACAGAAAAGGATAAAGAATTCTACCGAGCTACATCTATAATTATAGAGAACAAAAAAATGGAGGAAAAATTGAATGAAGTGAAGTAAAGATTGGTTGAAAGCATAAAAAAAATTGACAAGGAAAGAGCCTCTTCAACACAATTATACAAAAGGGAGAAGAATGTTGCTGCCTCATTTAAAAAAATAATAATTGGACCTTCAGACAAAAAAGGAAAAATAGTGGGAAGAAAAAGTCAAGGAAGACAAAAAAAGCATTGAAAGACTGACATGAGAGATACAAAAGGCAAAAATATAATCAAATCTTCATAGGATAGATTGAAAAAACCTACAAAAAATGCAATGAGGTATATAAAACAAAAAAATAGGAGGCAAATAATGTAGAGGAATGACCAGTTGTGTCAGTGGTTTGAATTGAATGAAAATTTGAAAGTACATTATGGGAAGCTTAATGAATACATTTCTCAAAACATAAAAATTTATTTAAGAGACAACATTGCAAAACAAATTTTGCAAGCAATCTACAAAGACAATGACAACTATTTGGCATCCAAGGGAATTCACAACCGCATTGATGCCATAGTAAAGGCATCAACTATGATTAAAAAATGTGTGAAACTATGGGAAGCACAAGAATTTACGGGTAAGGCTATAAAAAAGGTGAAGAAACTATATAGAAAGGGACATAAATTGATAGGTCTTGGTTTGCTGAAGAGCATCGATGCAAAAACTCAATACATTAGAAATGATGCTTTCAAAAAGAAGATGGAGGAGAAAATGAAGTTTGATCTAGACTAGTTTCCAAAGGAGATAAGTGAGGTGATCTTTTTGGATTACATCAAACCATTTATAACCTTGAATGTAACATTGGATGAAACATTGATGTTAAGTTCCTCTTCCAGATATGAATTGCTGACAAATTTGTAGGTCACTTTCCATATTTTACAATAAATTAGACTTCTATCAAATGGAGAGTGGAGCAGCCTACAAAAACTGACACAATGATTTCATAATATGTATTGTATAGTTTGTATTCCCAAATACTTTCAGGTTTTTTGCTTTTCTCTATTTGTAATGTCCGGGTCATTTGCAAAGGGTTATGAAAATTTGTATTGACTCTTGAGAGTAGATGAAATAGACATTCTTTTGCATTTTGAACCATGCAGGGTTGTGTATAGAATGAATCATTGAATTATATGGTTATATTTTGAAAGAATTAATGAAAATCTCACCATGTATAAATAAACATTACTCTATCAATAAATATATTATGTTGTTTTTTATTTTCCTAATTTCTAATTTTATGTATGCTTTGTTATTCTACTATTTTCTATCTATAAATGAAAATTTGAAAAATACAATTGCATATCAATATTAAATTCCATTGACAAAAATATAAAATATCATCGACCACATTTAGAATTTTGTAATATGAATGATGAAATATAGTAATAAGTTTAATAAATACATAGTAACTACTAGTGCTAAATCTCTTTAACTTGCCAGATCATCTCATCATCCTCATCATCAAGTTGATACCTTCCTTGATTCTTGTCCATGTTTTCCTCACTTTGCATACCTCCGCTTAATTGCATCTCAAAGCTACTATTACATGTGTCACTGTCATTCATTATGTCTCTGTCAATTGTCCCACTTTGGTTTGAAGTGTTGCACAACCCCCTTCTTTCACATTTAGACTTCCAAATTGCTAGTGCCCTATCATAAGGAAAACTTTTCACATCATATCTAGATGTATACAACCTCAAAAAAGTTTTCAAATTCTTGTTTAGTTTGTTTCTTATCTTTGATTTAGAAACCCCAAAGGACTGAAAACTCTCTCATCCTCAATCAAACCCAATAACATGTTTTGACATAAATCAAAAAGTTTATAAAATTCTAATAATGAATCACACAAAATTTCACTCTAACCTAGAATTGTCCAAAGCTTTGTTATTGATCCATGTTTCTCAATTTTTTGATATTGTTGCCTCATAGTTATTGTGAAATAGGCTCATTTCTCTCTAAGAATAGTGTCATCTAAAATTCCATTTACAATTTTTCCATCAAATCATATAGATTTACAAAATTGACATATCAAAGTCATTAGCTCTTGGTGATAATCAATTGGATCATTAAGGTGCCAATATTAAGGAAATACAATAGACATGGCTTCAACTAGATTCTCATGAGGGAATCAAGATCTAATCTCTTTGGAAAGATAAGAGGCAATTTCCTTCATAGAAGCAATTACAAACTCAATGATCTTTCTAAAAATTTCCCTTATAACACTTACTTCATGCTTCTTAGGGCGCTTTCCTTGTTCTGTGATAGTGGCAATGTGCATTGGTATCTCAAATCCATGTACACTAACACATAACTTCTTCTTTCCATTAACCAATACAAAATATTAGGATTGTTCAAATTTATTGTTGTCTTCCACATAACAATTTTTCATTAGATAATGTTGGTTGAGATTGATAGAGATTATCGAGGGTCACATATGTCAGTTTACATAGCTAGCATAGCATATTCTGCAATATACATGGCTCTTTGTTGGTCTTTTTTCACAATAAGGTTCATTTCCTCTAGCATACAGAGAAGACTTGCTAAAGTTAAGAGTGTCTCTATATCACTTAACCTATGAAACAAGTCAATAACTTTGTCTACTGTGTGGCGATGTTCGTACATTACTCCAATCAAGGATAAATATTCTAAATAAACTCGATGCATTAGTCCATCCAAGGAGATCCATATGGTATCAACATCCTCAATATGCTTGTTCCCATCAGTTATTGCATTGACAAATTTTTGAAATTCCAAAATTTGTATTGGACTTCGACAAAAGCATGAGTATCTCTCTCTGACTAAATCTTCAATATTTTTTACTAGAGGATAATTGCTCACAATTTTAAAAGCTAGATTCATTCTATGGGCCATGTAGCGAATGATAGTCAAGTACAATGAACAATAAATTTTTATCTTTATGTAAAGACTGTTCTTTTGACCTTGCATTAAAAAAGCTCCATCCGCTCCTACACATACCAACTTTTTGGCAATCGTCAAATCATCCATACCTCCATATTCAATTAAAGAAATTTTAACTATTTGAAATAGAGCTTTCACTGTCACACTCTCCTTCATTTTAATAAAAAATAGTAGATGAGGTTGGCAAGCATGATTCTTTACAATATAAACATGCATGCATACCTAAGACATATTATCTATTACCATAACTTCATCTAAAGACAACACAATAAAGTTTGACTATCTTATTTTATGCTTTATATCTCATTTTCAAGCTCGGCAAGACCACTTGTCCATTCCCATCCACTATTTACTGACCAATGAATGTTACAATAGTTAGGAACTTTCAAAAAGTTGACTAAAGCCCTCATTCTTGTGTAGTCTAGCATAACATACCCTCTGCTAAAAAAATAAAAAAATAACAACTAACTGAACAACTTTTCCCAATTGTTCTATTGCCACTGCTTTTCCAAAATAACTTCAATAGAACCTTTACACTCACTGAGCTTTATCTATCTTTTCAAATGAAAATTATATTTTAAGGCATTCTTAACATGTTGACATTGCTCCTTTGTTTTCCATCTTATCACCAATTTTTCAATTCCATCTATGATTTATTTTTCATAAATATTATTGATATGCTTTTCTATAGTGTCAAGTTTTATTTGCAACCTCTTTTCCTTTTTATGTTTCCAACTACAAATCTTACACCTGCATTCTATTGGAGGCCCACCTTTCTTTAGATTCTCCACTAGCTTAATGAATGGATACTTTGACACCCAATCAATTTAAAAATTACTCGACATATCCCACTCTCGACCTATTTTTTTGGATTTTCTTTTCCCCTTCTATGCATCATCATCATCATCATCATCATTTGTGACATTGTCTTTGTCACCCAAGTCAATTATCTCATTTGCACTACCCTAGGTATTGACTAGAAAATCTTTTTCAAGTTCATCGTCATCTGAGATATCATGTTCGTTGACTTCTTCAATATTCGATGCAGGTTGTGAATCTTGCAGTTGTGATGATGCACTTTCATCATTTTAACCACATACATTATTAAAGTATGAAGTTAAAGTTGTGGTTTTGCGTTTTGTTGGCCTTTCTCGGCCTTCGCCATATTCAAGAGTCTTACCCTTTTTCTTGTTTGACATCTCCAACGAAATAAAGACTACAAAAAACTATCTACTTGATTAAGAAGCTATAATAGACTATATGATTCATTGGCCATAAGGCTTACAATCTAGATGTCTAAGGTCTCCCCACCCAATAAGAATGAGCTAAAAATTACAAACAAATTGAGATGAATAATATTATAACACTTAAAAAAAATGATCACTTACCTTTAGATTCTTAGTGAGCAACACTAGCAATCGACAATGCACTAGTGTTTGTTCCTGGTCTAAAACTTGAGTATTGATCAGAATCAAGAGCTCAGAACCAACCAAATTGTGTAAAAATAAAATTAGTCTTTGATTGTATTTATACCAATCCATATTTGGTAAATTCAACGAGAATTTTAAATGGCTTGTATATTTGGTGAAACCTGCTTAATTCTAACACGTCTTATGTAAATATAGGGCAAATCAAACCTCTACAAAATGTAAACGTTATAATTTTCTAGGCGATTTATGGACCATCCTTTGGGATGAACTTATAATAGAATTGACGAATATTGCGATGTATTAGGACACACTTTCAAAAAATACTACCTGCAAATTGGGTCCTCATGCAAATAGAACTTTTAATGGCTTTTGGCGAATTACGATTGTCAAATATGACACGCTTGTGAAATTATAGGCAAAAATATTAAATAGACCACTTGGACAACGTAGATTTTATGGCGATTTCTTTATATCGATACAATTAATTAATTAAAAAATCAGGCGAATAAAAGTGCATTTGACCAAAAATTTATAAAGCTGGGGCGAACTAGCCACCCCGTTCAGTTTCAAAATGTTGACACAAAATATTTGCCAATTGGTGAATTTGAGAGCATGACCCCAACAAAGATGTAGAGCTTGGTGGATGACATAATCAAGGAACATAATATCTCCCTTACCAGTTATGCTTAACAATTTTTAGGTGTTTATTTTTATTTTTAAAATTGAAGAACTATTTTACTTTCATATGTAAATTTTTATTTCACTTACATTATTTCCACAATTCCTTTGTTTGATTTATTTAATGAAAGAATTTATATCATCTACATTTTACTTGTTGATACAAGAACACAAATCTTAGAATAAAAAATTAAATGATATCTTTTTTCATCCTTAGTACTTTTTACCAAATTATGAAGAAAAATAAAAATAAAATCAATTGTCCTTCTATTATTAAATTAAATTTAATCACTAAATACAAATTAAAATAAATATATTAATTTTACCATTACACCACATCAAAGTACTAAATGAAAATTAAAATATGTTATCCTTTAGACCTACACCAAGATGGATCCAAGCACTGAATGAAAATCAGCACGAGTCCGCTGATTTCCCATAACACCTCCTCAATTTTACAATTACCCCACCACCTTATATATTAACTGGGAAAGGCTGTTGAGTTTAGGGGCAGCAAAAATATTTGGACCAAAAAGAGACAAGTGAGTGGCGGAGAGGCGTTTAAATGAGGAAAGATGCAGATAAAATGGTGACGAGGTTACGTTAAGCTGAGAAAGCCAATGTCAATGGCAATAGCATTGCCGATGCCAATGCGCACGCGCCTTGGTGTGCTTGTGAGGGCATCAGCTCAACATGCTTTGGTACATTCTTCTTTCAATTACTTTCACAATTGCAATGCAATGATAGACATCTGTTTTTTTTTCGCCAAATCTTTAATATCTACAGTACACTGTTTTGTGAAGTGATAGTACAAGGCAGTTAGCATTCTTATTAAGATGCTTTTCTAAACCTAGATTCCTTAAGTAAAAATTGCACATGAACAGTATGGTTTTGTAACACTCAAAATGGGTCATGCCAAGTTTTAAATGCCGTCCTTGATGTTTTTGTTGCTTAATTCAATTTTCGTAAATTGCACATTCCTCGACACACAATGCCATGGAGTTTCAAGCCTCCTATAGGTGAGTAGCCATAAATTAAGTCATATGGCCTTTGTCAGTGATTTTAATTCTACTTGTTAGTTCTAGGAGCTTATGGTTTATTTTGTTATAGATCTTGATGAAAACCAAAACCGCAAATTTGCAATACATATATATTTCTCAGAACAAAGTAGGAGGTACATGGATATATCTTTATGTACGTGATTTCTCCCTGTCTCAAGACTGAAACATTGCCTCTTTTAATACATACAAATAGACTAATAAAAACCTTTAAAAAATCCGTAACAGATCAGCTGATTTTAGAAAGATCAAACAATAATCCCTAATATTCCTCTAACTCCCCATGTATTTGCTAACTAATTTAATTCAAAGGATTCTAAATAACTGACAACCTCTAACTTGTTAATCTGCCATATCACATAAGATTAAAATAGGAAGGGTTAGAATGCGCCTGCATCAAACTCCCAAGGAACTAAAGGCTTGTTCATGGACTCTTATCCATAAGTTTTCTAATCACTTTTGTTGGTTATACCTTGTTTAACATTTTCCAATTGCAGGTGCATTTACTACAATTTTGTTCCCTCCTGGATCCCAAACTTTGATTTTGCACTGTCCACTTACCTTGTTGATGCAAAGCCTTACAATCAGTTGTTCCTTGTTGCTTTCTGTCCATTTCCTCTTACTATACCTTCTCTTAGTCATCCTCTTCATCAACATCCACAACCTATCAATTTCATCATCTGATTGCATCCTTGACTGCTGAAACTTGCTATCATTTCTCACTCAATGCTGCATATCTTCCTTGTGCATAAGAGTTACAAGAGTCTTATAAACTTTTGGTTTATACATTTGTTTCATATTTTGTTGATTATGCCTTGCAGCTTCTTTAGCATTATTGTCTTTCAAGACAATTTCATCTACATCCATGTCCAATTTTGTATTCTGAATATGCACTTTTTGATTTACGAATCTCTCTTCTAGAAGTTTCAATTCTTCACATGAATCGCTAAAATTACCTTGAACTGAATTTTTAAAATCCATGCCATACTCATCACTAATGTCATTTGTCAACCATTCCTTCAAGAGCTTCACTCTATCCTCAAAGTCCATATCTCTCTCTCCTGGTATAAGAATTTCATCCACAATTCCCTTGATTGGAATTTCCTCGGTATTGCATTCATGAGGAAAGTTTCCATCATAGCTACCTGCATAACCTGCATTCACAAAGAACTCATTAGTTTCAAAAACATGAGATTCTTGGATCTCATCAGCTCCTTCATTCTCATCTTCACCAAGGATAGATCCTTTTTCTGGTTCACAATAGTAAACATTCGTCTTCGCTGCTCAAAGCTCATCATTCCTCAACTGAGAACTTAATCTATGCTTCAATTTCACTTGCAACCTATGCCACTTCACCTTCTTCCGTAGAATCCATCCACACCTTTGGTCTTCCTCACCTTCCTGTAGCAACATCATCATTAAACTAAGTTGTTCTTTCATTTGGGCCATTTCTTGGTCAAATTCCTCGACTCATTCTCTTCATTTTTATGTCATTCACTTTGGCATTCTCCTTCATTTTGTCATGGCTTTTACTCAAAGCCTTGTCATGACTTTTAGTAGTCATATTCTCCTTCCCTTTGTGAACTTCACCTAGTTCACTTGTGAGCTGCACTAAGCCTTTGCAATAGCAAGTCTGTTTCACCCTGCTATAATTACCTCACCAAGCTTCTCTCCTTTGAACTTGGCCTTTTGGTAAAAATGGTTCCCTCACTTGGAACCTTTGAGTTTCCTCTACTCCTTTAGGCTTCTTCACTCTAATCACTTTTAAGAACTTCACCCGCTCTTTCCTCAGACAACCCTACCCACATCTGCAACTATGGTGTTATCTTAACTGTTAGGAATTTGAGTTGTCATTAGTGTTCATCTACAAACATGTTGTATTGGTAAGGAGTCACTAGTCATTCACAACACCGGTCGCCGAGCAACATACCAAATATGCACCGGTAGATGAAGAGAAGATAAGAGTATGCACCGGTAGATGAAAAGAAGTGCACTCACTGGCAGACTAATCTAAACAACGCGCATCGGTTTCTGAGTGCATGTATAAGTTGAACCGGATACAAGATTGCACCGGTCTCGGTCTAGGACAAACTAAAGATCCACACCGGATTAAGAGGATCAGTTTCAGTTAGAAGCCGGACTATATGGGAATTAGCTCTTTAACAAGAGTTAGCTTTATCCTTTGCGGATGTCTTACATGGTGAACTCCAAATAATTACTCGCGTTTTGTTGCTGATTGCATGATTCATTGCGGAGTTTGCGGCCTGGCGGTTCTGTGAGTTAAGGGTTTCATTGCAATGAACTCTTTTAATATATATATATATATATATATATATATATATATATATATATATATATATATAAGACAAAAAGGAGGTTGTTGTTGAAAAGAGTGCAAAAGGAAAGATATTCTTCAAAAGAGTGTAAAAGGCACAGAGGTGAAGAAACTTGGAGAGATCAACAACTAGGCAAACTGAAGAAGAGATCAACAGATATGATCTAATCAGACAGTGAGTGTCATACTAGATCATTGCTTTTACAATGTATGAAAGCTTATTAAAATCCCTCTATCAGGGTGAACCTAATCGGTTCTTTGTAAAAATCCCTTAACAGGGTAACATCTTTGTTGATGTTCAAAGTCCTGTAACTAGGCAACTTTTAACAGGGTTCAGATCTTAACCGATCTCTGTAAAAATCCCTTAATTGGGTAGCACTATGATCTGTGCTTTGTAAGCTCCTAACAGAGCGCCTTCATTCTACAGTAGTGAAGTTGTGAGCTTTGTCTCACCGTGGTTTTTTCTTTCTAACTGAGGGTTTCCATGTATAAACACTTGTGTTGATCTGAGTGGTTCTGCTTATGCTAGTAAACGATTGTTAACTTTCTGTTTTTTTATTCCAAGATTTGTTTGCAAGTTTTAGATAGTGGAGATTAGTTTTATTGATTCACCCCCCCCTCTCAGTAACCGGTATAATATTAACAATTGGTATCAAAGCCTAATAGCTGGAGAGAAAGGTCATGGAGGTTTACCGGTATCAAAAGCAGCTAGAGGAAGCCAATGACATCATCACCTCTCTGGAAAGCAGATTGAGGAGATCACTTGCGAAAAGAAAGGAGCTAGCGCTGCAGCTGAATGAGAGCAATGAAACCATTGATGAACTCTTTGGGCAGAGTGGATCTGACGAAGCTGAGGAGGCAGTATCTGAACTCATGGAAAAGAATCAGATCTTGACCGATGAGATCTCTTATCTTAAAAGAGAACAAGAAGACAATGCCCTGAGGATGATTGAACTAATCGAGAAAAAGAGAAAAGCTGAAGACGAAAGAAATTCGGCAGTCAAGTCTCTGTCAGCCTCTGAGAAAGCAAGGGATCGGGCAGTGGAGGCCATAGGGGCAAATGAACTTATCATTCTACAACTTCAAGAAGAAATGCAGAGTGTCACCCAAGAAAATGCCCACATGCAGAAAGGCTGGCATGACAAGAATGAAGCATGCAATAGATTGTCTCAAGAATTGCATCAACTAAGGGAGTAGATGAACAAACTTGAAGAAACAAATGAAATACTGAGAAGATACAATGAAAGTTCAAGTAAGCTTGATGAACAACTCAAAGCTCAAAGAAGACACAAAGATCAGACTGGTCTTGGATTCACTGGTGAAAATGCCAAAAAGAATGGTGAGCCCTCTAGGGAAAAAGCAATCAAGAAGGATAAGATGAAATTGCTGATGCAAAAAGGTAAGAATTTCCCTAACACATCTTGCAAACATTGTGGGAAATCGGATCATAAGACTAATAATTGCAGGAATGCACCGGTAAGGACCAACAATAGCTACTGCAAGAACTGCTGTAAAAAGGGCCACAAGACCAGTGAGTGCTGGTCCAGTCCCACATCTGTGTCCAACAACAGCAAGGGAAGCTTCAGAGGGTACTGCTATGCATGCAATAAATTTGGACACAAAGCACAAAAATGCAAATCCAAGACAATGGCATTTAGATCCCCAAAACTGGTACTCACCAAGAGAAACAAGGACCTGAGCACAGTGAACTATGTGAACTGTGGATTACACAATTACAATGGCTCTCGCAACAAGTCAACTGACACGAAAAGAATGAACTCATGGAAAGCAACTAGAGTAATCTGCTATCACTGCAACAAAGTGGGACACAAAGCCAAAGAGTGCAAAAACCAGTCATCCGGCAAGGAGAAGGAACCGGTTAAATTTGAAGAGAAGATCAACAAGGAAGAAAAGACAAAGAAAACAATCAAACAGATTTGGTTCGTAAAAGAATCAAAGATCTCCGCTGAAGAGAAGACAAAGGAAAGATCACCATCTGCTGATGGCGATATTTCTTCAGCAAACTAAACCATGAGGGTTTAGAGGGAACCGGTAGATCCACTACCGTTCCCGGTATGACTGGTGAGAGGTGGACTCACTCGGTCTACAAGATTAACCGGTAAGGCAAGTTTACAATCAACCGGCTGGCAAAACGGAAATAAAAAGTAGGTAAAGCATTTATTACTATAGCCGTTTAATAAATAGTTACCATTTGGTAATTACTGTTATAACCTAACCCTATAAAAGAAAGGAAAATTACTCATAAGTTTTCACTTTGCTTACTTTGCGATTTATGAATTCTTGTGCTAAGTATTATTTTCACGCTTTGATCACTGAGAAATCACTATCTGCAAATCGATCCAAGTAACTTTCTGCAAATTATCGGTTAGCAAGAATGGCTTCATCTTCCGCTACCGTGAAGTTGATCAAAGAAGATCAAGTGAATAGACCAACATACAACATCTTGCCTGTTCAGAACAGAGAAAACGACATGGCTGGTGCTCTCTCTTCCATACCAAAAGGAGTCCTCTTGACTGAGGATGTTACAGCGTTCATTCACGCCAGACAGGAAGAACTCGGAGAAACCTTTATTCAAGGAGAGTATGTGTCGTTATGTGAAGAAGGGAAACTTCTCGACAAATATGCCAATCTGGTATCTTCCGGTCTAATAAATGGTGTGTTACCCTGCAATCTTCCAGGAGGACCAAGTTAGACTAGTGTTGAGCCGTCTTCACGAACCAGGGTTTTGGCTCGACAGAGGTGCATGTCACGAGATCACCAAAGAGGATTTCACCAGAGTGACCGAGTACAGTGACGAAGGGGAAGCGATAACCCTGCGCACCATCTCCAATACTATCGTCAACAAGCTGACCAAGTCGAAGTTCGACGGTCGACTCATGACTATAAACGACATTGAAGATGAAGGAGTATGTTTCGCGTCCACTGTTATCGGATATAAAGTCTGTCAGTCAAGCAACTTAACCAGCGTACTAGGTGGTGCAATTTATGCTACGCATCGCATCATGCACGAAAATGTCCAATACGACATTTGTGCAATGCTTCGGAACCAAAATTTTGAAAATATGAAGAAGCTTGGAGTTGTGAAGAAGAAATCTATGAAGTATGGAACCCTTCTGATGTCCCTATACTTTTTCTACTTGGATTTCTTCCCAGGTTTCGGAAAAGTGAATTGGAGAACCAATAAACCAATCATGCATCAAATCACTGAAATGGCAAATAGACAGGGAGACCAGTTAAGCAATGCTATGACTAAACATTTCAAAGCCTTTCAACTAGAGATGCACGAGAGGGAAAGAATTCCGTCAGCAATTGTTGAACATTACAAGGATGAGGTATGTTTTCTGGTCACCACCGACAACTGCATTATTCAAGCAGTTGAACCAAGAGATGCATATGCTCCTGAGTTGGGTTACGAGATCTTAGCCAAAGTTGCTAAGGCATATGCTGAGGCATTAAATGATGCAAATTTGGATCTTGGTGCCAATCGGTTCGGCACGTACACTGAAATTCTTCAGAATCTGTCAAAAAGGGCACCTATCAAAATTGTCTACAAAAGGACGCCCCCACCAAGGAAGAAATTGGCGACAGAATAGCCCAAAGGCCGAAGGAAGAAAGAAGAACCGGCACCTAGCATCCAAGAGGAAGAACAAGAAGAAACAGACCCTGAAGACACAGTTCCTCTGATTAGGAAGAAGAAGACTGGAAAAATATCAAAGGAGGACCCACCTAGACGAGCCAAGCCCACAATTGATGAAATTGTGGAAGGACTAAAGAGGGTTGGAAATTTAGGCTCTGTAAGAAGAAGATATGAATTGAGCAGTGATGAAGACAAAGACAAAATTGAGGAAGCAGTAGCATTTTGCCTCCACAAATTCAATCTTCATCTCGGTGGACTGCACACTACTCTACCGTAACAACTTCTACAAAATATTGAGGCTCGGTGGAAAGCCTCAGAAGAAAGAGAAAAGGAGGAGAGGATACGGGCTCTTCTGGAGGTTCAGAATCACCTTACTCTGGAAGATGCAACAGAACAAGCTGAACTTCATCAGAAAACTTTTGCAACCATAAGAAGGATAGGCCTCATGCTTATTGGAGAAATTGAGACGGTACATAATGAAGAAGTCACACTATGGACCAAACTTCTTCAGACCCAACAACAAGCAGAACAAGAAGTAGCACAAAGAACAATAGCTAAACCGGCACCTGACATCGGTAAAGGGAAAGGAGTACTTGGAGAAGAAGCACCGGTACTAGTGGATTCAACCAAGGGACAAACATCGAATCCAACGGTTCTTATCTCACCAAGCAAAGGTAACTTTCAACCTATGCATGTTGATGATTTAATAACTGAGGTTATGGACTTTGGAGAAGTGGACAATGCAACCAAATGGTATAGTGTACTAAATGAAGAGGACAAACAAAAGCTGATTGTCGGGATTGTAGAGACCTTCATGGACTATCATAGGACTCCAAGGGACTACAGATCCAAGTTCCCACCGGAACTAAACAACAAGCTACAATCAAAATGGAAAACCGGTCTAGGCATGAACACCAGAATCACTAGGGACACACTACTTAAGGTCCGGCCTGGATTTAGTGAAGAAAGAATAAAGCTTCTATTAGAAGAAGCATCCATGAACCTAAAAACATTAGAGAGAGTCGCAGAGATATTGAATGGATATGAGAATAAAGTCTACAAAGAAACTCTAGACTACTGGAACAATTATGACTTCAAGGCATTGGAGAAATATGGTCCTCAGGATCAAAATAGACCAGTGCAAACACCAAAGGAGGGACACATAAATGGTGAAGGATCTTCTGCCAAAAAGGAAAAAGTTCAAACAGAGGAGTTCTTAACTAATGAACAAACAAATGTTGAACAAGAAGCAGAAATTGATATACCCATAGGGGAACTCCATACAGCTGAGGAGCAGCAGCAAAAAGAAGACCCACTGGGAGAACAACAACAAAATGTTGAAGGTAGTAAGCCACCGGAAGAAGAAGTCCAACCGGAAAGCAGAGCTCATCAAGCAATGGAAGACAATAAGGGGCAAGAAGAAGAGATCCCTGTCCACATAGAGCAACTAAGACTGGAGCAAGAGCAAGGCCAGCAAGAACACGGAGACATTCTAAGCTCCTCTTCAAAAAGGAAACTATCATTTGTCGAGGGAAAGGAAGTAAAAAGAAGCAGGATTATAGATACAGTGGTAGACATCAATAAGATGTCAACAAGGCAACTAAAAGAATTGACCAAAAGAAAACAGGATATGGTCTTGACCAATGTAAAGAACAACCTGTACAACTTTGTCCGTGATGCTAACATAGATGAAGATGAACCTGTCATAGATCAACTAGAAGTTTTGGTGCAAGTAATCGGTGAGGATCTAATAGATCCAGAAATAATGGCAGCCGACCACTACGAAAAGAAAAGAGTAGAAATACTCCACAAACAGGTTGATGATATCAAAGTAAATGTGACAACCAACCTGAGAATCCTCCAACAACAGCTTCAAGAGGCAGGAAGCTTGATGGGTAGAACATCAAACTTCGAAGTATTTTTGCAAGATTTGTCAAAGAAGTCTGCCGAGATAACAGAAGAGATCAAAGCATTATCCTCTCAAATTGATATAAAGAACAAAACCGCAACAACCTACAACAGAGAAAAGTCCAGTCTAACACTAGCATAGAGGAAAATTGTTGAAGAGAAAAATAAGAGGATTCAAGATATTATTAGATTTCAAATGTTCTTGGCACCAACATTTGACATCATGAATTCAATTGCATCCTCTACAGAAGCTATCATCAGTGAACCAGAGTACAAAACTGTGGAAGACATGGAGAATATCATTATTTCTCTGACTGCAGCCCAAAAGAATTCAGAATATATAACCGGTCAATGGACCCCATTCCTTCATTCAGCCAAAACAATATATAAGGATATCTTCACAAAGCTTCAAATGTGAAGAAAAATGTTACCCTTTGTCTTATAGAGGCAAAAAGGGGAAGAAGAGTGAAAGAAGTGTCAATGTAGAATTTGCAGGATCAACACAGTAAACCAGAGCATTCAGTCAGGGGGAGTTCGGAACAAGGGAAGTGTTGTTCCACCGATACAAGGTATTGTGAAGTTTGTGTACAAGTTTTGCAACCAATGACAAAGGGGAAGATTGTTAGGAATTTGAGTTGTCATTAGTGTTCATCTACAAACACGTTGTATCGGTAAGGAGTCACTGGTCATTCACAACACCGATCGCCGAGCAACATACCAAATATGCACCGGTAGATGAAGAGAAGATAAGAGTATGCAGCGGTAGATGAAAAGAAGTGCACTCATCTATAGACTAATCTAAACAACACGCACCGGTTTCTGAGTGCATGTATAAGTTGAACCGGATACAAGATTGCACCGGTCTCGGTCTAAGACAAGCTAAAGATCCGCACCGGATTAAGAGGATTAGTTTCAGTTAGAAGCCAGACTATATGGGAATTAGCTCTTTAACAAGAGTTAGCTTTATCCTTTGTGGATGTCTTACATGGTGAACTCCAGATCATTACTCGTGTTTTGTTGCTGATTGCATGATTCATTGCGGAGTTTGCGGCCTGGCGGTTTTGTGAGTTAAGGGTTTCATTGCGATGAACTCTTTTAATATATATATATAGGTCATAAGACAAAAAGGAGGTTGTTGTTGAAAAGAGTGCAAAAGGAAAGATATTCTTCAAAAGAGTGCTAAAGGCATAGAGGTGAAGAAACTTGGAGAGATCAATAGCAAGGCAAACTGAAGAAGAGATCAACAAATATGATCTAATCAGACAGTGAGTGTCATACTAGATCATTGCTTTTACAAGGTATGAAAGCTTATTAAAATCCCTCTATCAGGGTGAACCTAATCGGTTCTTTGTAAAAATCCCCTAACAGGGTAACATCTTTGTTGATGTTCAAAGTCTTGTAACCAGGCAACTTTTAATAGGGTTCAGATCTTAACCGATCTCTATAAAAATCCCTTAACCGGGTAGCACTATGATCAGTGCTTTGTAAGCTCTTAGCAGGGCGCCTTCATTCTACAGTAGTGAAGTTGTGAGTTCTGTCTCACCGTGGTTTTTTCCTTGTAACCGAGGGTTTCCACGTATAAACACTTGTGTTGATCTGAGTGGTTCTGCTTATGCTAGTAAACGATTGTTAACTTTCTATTTTTTTATTCCAAGATCTGTTAGCAAGTTTTAGATAGTGGAGATTAGTTTTACTGATTCACCCTCCCCCTCTCAGTAACTGGTATAATATTAACATTAACAACTTCTACCCAACCTCAGCTGGAAGTTGTTCTTCGTGGTCTTTTATGCAACTTCTGACGTAATGATTACCATAAATTTATTTCTCTTTCTACTCTTACCTGCAGTCAAATGTAGATGTTGTCCAATTGTCACCTGAAACTCATAAGACCACACTCTCAATAGATCTGCTTCTCCAAGAATTCTACTTTCTTTGCTTCAGATTGTTGCAAGATTCTTTTTGCTACCAATCTTCTTAAGGTTCCTTCAAGATGTCATTACAATTTTTATACAGTAACTAGACTCTGGGTGTTGGGTAACACCGATAATGCATCCAATCTTTAGCTTAACTCAAGATTTCTTCTAGACTCACCTTTATCCCTTAGACCGTGTCAATAAACTTCATACATCCTTCTTTGTTTACCATACAAAAGATCCCTTCAAGACCTAACTTCTCTTAACTTCTTAATTTTGACTGTTAAATGTTCTATGGCTTTCATAAATTCATTTCCAAAAAAAAATAGCAATGACCAAATTTGTTATCTTTAATGGCTGAACAAATTAGCACCAGCACCACGACTTTTGGGATCTCAAGATGCTTTAGACAACATCCTTCCTTTGATCATACCAAATGGTGGGCAGTGGCTTTCTTCACCTGTATGTTGCTGAATAGATCAAAACTTCTAACTGTGATCAATTTCTTCAATAACCACTCTCTCCTTTGAGTTCCTTGTTAGCCTAGTTTCCTCCTTGACATAAATGAATTTGATCTGGTTGAATACAGCCGCCATGCTTGCTCTTATTATAATATAACTTTGGGTTGAGAAATTGAAGTTTAGTTCTCTATTATATTGCGACACTATACACACCTAAACTATTGCAGGACAGTATGTTATTGCAGCAGGTATGTGAGGTACCAGCAACCAATCGGTCTTCTCAAATATTGATTGCTTTCTTAACATAAGAGATTGAATTAAAATTAGAACTAGCACACCAAACATAGGTAGCACCAAAACTAGAGCTGATGCCAAACTCATGGGTTGAGAGATATAGGTACCCCCAACAATAAAGCTACCGCGATCAATAATAGTCGATCACAATATTAATGCATCAAGAAAATACTTGTGAATGGATCTTTGGCCTAAAGATACAGACCCCGATTGGAAGATCAACCCATTAATAGGCATAGAATTTACTCCTTCATAGCCAACAATCTCTCTTACTTACAAAACAATAGGCATAGGAAACAAACCTTTAATCAGAACTGCCCAAGCTCAACTCTCCACCAATATGCTTAGTGGCAAAGGTGACCAATCCGACCGCTATTATGAAATCAATCGCTGCCACAGAGATTGCAGAAGCAAGCCAATACATAAAAAAAATCAGTCTCAGCCAAACAAAACAAAAAAAACCAGTAATTGGATATAAGGGCCAGCAACAGTGGACAGGATCTTTTCAATGCATGCTGAAATAATTACACAGGAAATTTATCTTTCACGCAACTTTCCAGTGCAGCTCTTAATCGCCAAATTATTTCTTGCAAAACAATTTCCTCATCAATACTAGCTCAACACTTAAGGTTTCTCTATGTAGAATTTTGTCCAATCTCCTGTGCATTCTCTCTTCTCACAGTCACAACAGTTTCTGGGACAGCACACTCATAAATAATTTAGTCTCACCACAGACAGGAATCTTCTGGCTCTGATACCAAATGATGAAAACCAAAACCGCAAACTTGCAATACATATATATTTCTCAGAACAAATTAGGGGGTACATGGATATATCTTTATGTACGTGATTTCTCCCTGTCTCAAGGCTGAAACATTGCCTCTTTTTTATACATACAAATAGACTAATAAGAGCCTATAACAAATCCGTAACATATCAGCTGATTTTAGAAAGATCAAACAATAATCTTTAATATTCCTCTAACTCCCCATGTATTTGCTAAATAATTTAATTCGAAGGATTGTAAATAACTGACAACCTCTAACTTATGAATAATCTTCCATATCACATAAGATTAAAATAGGAAGGGTTAGAATGTGCCTGCATCAGATCTTTTCTATGACTACTGTGAATTTGTTACTGACACGATCTTGCATTGAACTTCTTTTTCCATTGTTGACTGGATCGTTTTCTTTCATGACGTTTTGGTGAAGCTAATTGATTGTGACTGCCTTTGAGGATAAGGATTAAGGATTAGCTTACGATGTGAGATTTACATTAAAGAATGAGGGTCACAGTTTTGGAAATAGGGTTTATGGTTTTGGCAATAGAGTTTAATGTTCAACAATTCGGGTTTGAGGTTGTGATGTTTGGGCATAGGGTTGTATTACTAGGGTTTAGGGGTTAGTGATGCAGGGATGATTATGGCTCTAACAAATAACTGGTTAAAGCATGTGCTCAGTATGTTTTGGAAGACATAAGAAAGAGGGCACCTCAGAGAATTATCACCATGATTATCATTGAACATATCATTACAAAATCCAAATTGTTGGCTACTCAGTAGTAGTAGGTAACAACATAGTTTTACAAAGACTCCTTGTAGATGAACCCAATAGTAGTCAATGATCACCATCATCTACTTCAATTCATAGTTGAGTGGCTTCCTCCTCAAAGCCAATGTATGCACAAACAACCTACTCAATGCGTAGTCCATCAATGTTAGGTTCCTATGTCAGTAGCTAGTGCCAACAACCTTGTATCTCTCAATTGACTTACTTAATAGGCTGAGCCAAAAGACAATCTCATATCTCTCAATTGACTGACAAGCTTAGCGAAAACACAATCTCTTCACTTAGTACAACTTCCATGAGAATACCTATTGTAAGTTTGAGATAGTTCACCTTCCAAAGCAATTGATTCAACATTTAATGCATTGTTCAATTAAATAAACAACTATCAACATCTTGACACACCACCAATGGTTATTATGTCTTGCTAACACATTACCAAAGATACATGATAATAGTGATTGTGCAAAACCACCCAAGGTGCATAGGTTGAAGATCAAATTACACCCTCATGTAATGTGTGCATGGATAAATATCTGCTTGCATTGAAGAACTTATGCTTGCCACTTTAGAAGTCAGTGCAAGCCTCAAAGCAACCATCATGTGAACAATAACTTGTGCACAAACACAACAAAGAAAACAAATAATATACACAATTAAAACTTGCACACCAAACATTTTTGGGTGATGCAAGATTATATTACCCCTAAGATGCTTTTGTAATGTCCCCTTTTCTGAGTGAACATCTAGTAGATATTTCTAGTCTAGTTTATTCTGGTAGGCTAAGGTGGGCGATTATAATGGAATTAATTAATGCTATGCAACCTTAAGAGAAAAAGCCATGATTAATGCTATGCAACCTTAAGAGAGATTGATCCAAATAGGAATCTGATATTGAGATTAAACTGTAAATGGATTGGATGATTACAAATGAATAAACAATTTCTTTTATAGAAAGCAAGAGAAGCCTAATTGAAAATTAGGAAACTAAAATTAGCTCAAAGAACTCAAGATTAGCTCACTAAGTGAAGCTATTATTAGCCTAATCTAATAAAAAGAAAAATCACCTAGGTTTATCTTAAGTGAATAAAGTAATTAAAGGACCTACTTAATTAATTAAATAATGTCCTAATTATTCCAACACCCCACTCAAGATTAACTAGCGGTAAGCTAAAGAGCTAATGATGAATGCAAAGGTGTGAGCATGCATGGGTCCCACAACAAGGCTTGATTAGGCACCCATGTACAAACCAATGCAATTCACATAAACAAATAAAAGGAGAAAAACCCAGTGGGATAAAACTCCTCTCCAAAAGAGAGAAAAATACAATTGAGTACATGTGATAAGAATTAAGGACTCAAGATGACCCCCCAAGTGCTAAATTGATCATATAAGTATATTGAATGCCCTTTCCTCTATAAGAGGGAGAATGAGGATATTCGTCACCCCAATAAAGAAGTAGATCTTATGCCAATGATGAATGCCCGAAGACAAAACATGATCCACTGCCGACAAACAACATTTGTCCCCTTAGGAAGAATGTAATGTCCCCGTTTTTCAGACTTCGGGATTAGCTTGGTTTGGTGACCCTTGCAAGCTAATCGGGTGTTCAGAGGGGGTCAGATTGTGGAGCCAGCATTGGGATTCCATTCTGGAGATTCAGATTATCAGTTCTGCTCTTCGTTCGGGTCATTTTGGCCAACTTACTATTTTTAGTAAGTGGGTTATCTGGTATGGCCAGGATTGGCAGGGTGTCTGCACGGAGCATCAGACATCTCAGGTTTGATGTTTCAGAGAATTTCCAGTTTGTGAGTTACTATTTTTAGTAAGTCTATTTTTAGCAGTGGCTATTTTTGGCAGGGCAGTATCTATTCTCGGCTAGGCAGTTGGTCTTGGTGCTTTGTCAGAAGTTCGATGATTGCAGTCAGACGATGCAGTGGCTTTTATTTTAAAGGTGTTATTAAATTAAATTATATTGATTTAATTTAATAACTAATGACTTTATAATATTATATTATAAAGTGGGAGTATTTAATAAAGCCAATTAAGGGAAATATTAAAAAAGTGCTTTTTCGAAAAAGCTATTTATTTTGCTTGAAAAAACACTTTCATTGATTCATTATGCAATCATTTTTTTGAAGTTTGAAGTATTGCCCTGGCTAGGGTTTCGAGGACGGATTCCTCTTCCTGGTGATTTGAGCCATTGCCTGTAATGGTGAATTTCACACTGGTTAATTCTGAATATCAATTCAATGCTGATGTATATTGAATTGAAGGAAGTTTCATTCCTGGAGTTTGAAGATCTGCAGATGAAGTTGTAAATTGAATTGATTGAAGTCTCAATTCTGGAAGTTAATGCTGAAAATTGATGTGGAAAAGGAATTGATCAATTCAAGAATCCGAATTAAATAATTCTAGGCGGCTGGAGAAATATCCTCTGAGTTTGAGAAGTCTGATACAATTCAATACCGGCTTGTTTGTTTCGAGTTTGATGGTTATTTGGCTGCAATCCCCAACCAAATCGGGGGTCATTATATACGTTCAGAGTAGCAAATCTGTGGCACGTTTTTACTTGGACTGGTCACGTGTTTGACCATTGAACCGCACTGCCTCTGCCAGACCCGCGTTTGGGGACAAAATTCGTGTGAGTTGATAGCAGAGGGTCGAGTCAATAGTTGGGAGTGTGGCGTCAAGCAGGGACGTTAAGTTGCTGGTGGATGTTCCAAATTCTGGAACCGCATACTACTCATAACCCATGCCTGGTCTGATTGTTGGCTGCAATTTGTATTCAAGGTGGCCATTCCAATCGCATAGCAGGATTTGTGATGAGAGGAATATTATGGATCAGGTGCTTATCTAATTTCTTGATGTAAACTGAGATGTTATTTGTTTTGCTTGTGAGGGAAGTCTATAATTTGGTATTTCAAAGAAGTACAATTTATTTACAATTCAATATTCCAGACTGAGAATTTATAGAAATAATTATAAAGTTCTTGTATGACCGTTCTGAGATATCATTGCATCTATTTCAAAAAAATTGATTAAATTACAAAGAGCCGACTACGGTTCTTCACAGTGGTATCAGAGCTCTGATCTTGCCATCCTGTGGAGTCTGGTTACATTTTTTATGAAGTTATTTTTAAAGTGATCAGCACTTCTATTTCCTAGCTATGGATAGATACAGGAGATCTAGTTCAGCGAGTCGTCATAGCAGTAAGGGAAAAAGAACAGAATTAGATGCTTTGGTTGAAAGCGTTGAGAGATTGAGATTGCATCAGCAGAGACTAGTAGAGAGTTTGTTGGATCCAGCTACGGTAGATAGGGCAGCAAGATATCTGACCTCTGCCTTTAGAAGGCCGACATCGAGTTCGTAGGGGAGAAGGCTTGAGTTTTCTCCGATAGTTGATCGTGATGCTGATGTACCGTCATCTAGTTCAGCACCTGCTATTTCCAATCGCAGTGCTGATGATAGATTTATTGCACCGGATTCAGTGGATGTTTCAGTGCCACTGGAGGACAGCAGTGTTGAGCATCACCGGGTTGAGGCTCCCAGAGCAGTCCCTATGGATTGTACAGAGGTAGCTGATGCTGTAGTCATCTCTGAGTGTTCAGATTCTTCCGTGGAGGGAGTTGTCATTGGAGATGTTTATGTCAGCTACAGTAGTCTTGCTCTAGTTCAGGAGGCAGTTGCTTCCTCAGATAGGCCCGAGGCTTGTATGGAGTCTCCTAGTGATGTAGTTGGTGATCAAGGTATTACAGTGGGGTCACTTGATTTCAGTTCGGGTTCCAGCATTATTGGTGCACAGCTTGATGATGAGTCATGTGTGCAGAGACCCGTGTCCGCAGATGAGATTCCAGCAGGTGATGTGAGAGTTGACAGTATAGACATATCTGAGGACACTTTTGAGGATGCTATGAGTTGCATTGGTGAGGACACCCCCTGTATGTTGTTGGGTGACGACTGCGAGGAGAGTTTGAGCTCTGACAGTTCAGAGATTTATGATGGCAGTCGCAGTATGGGATCAGTACAGGAGACAGTGGTCTTTTCTTGTGCTGAGGATGTGAGCATGGAGCTTTCTAGTGACGACACTCAGGATGGGAGTGTTGTAGATGATTTGGCAGACGTAATTCCATGCTACAGTATAGTCTATCCACAAGTCGACATTGAGTTGTGTACGTGGCCAGAGTTAGTAGAGGAGATGCAGTTAGAGGATGTGTACACTAGCATTACAGATATCTCCGATGTTGAGAGCGAGGATGATGAGTGTTGAAGTATTTCCGGCTTTCTATATCTGACTTTGGGCGTAGATTCAGCGTTGTCATTTGGTGGAGATGGGTTCCATGATTCTGTGTTATCGGGATCCACAAAAGGGGATAGGGAAGCTTTCGAGTGGCAGGAGTTTGTTACAGCCAGGGCTTCCATGTCTAGAGAGAGGGTTACTTCGTCAGTGACTCATGAGGATGTGTCTCAGGATCTGGATTGTCAGATGGTTGCAGGGGATGAGGTAGCTGGAGATGGTGTTGAGTCAGATTCAGCAGCAGCTTCCTCGGGGTTAGATGAGGACATGTCCGATGCCTGTACTCAGAGTGTAGAGGTGTACTCAGATGTAAGTACACAGAGAGACGGTGATCTTGAGGGGAGTTTATTGTGTACAGCTTCCTCTCATAGTGTGGATAGTGCATTTGAGGTTGTACATAGGAGGCCTGTTGGGTAGAGTCATCATGTGACCAGCCAGTTGCAAGTTGATGAGAGGGATATTTCTTCTACTCTCGAGCATTTTGATGCCGCTTGTCAGTTACTGGCTGTTTATGGTTGTAGTACTCCTATGACAGATGAGTCCAGCAGTGGTTACCTTTCATTGACAGAGATTCACTCCTTGCGTGAGGCTGTCAAGATTTTGAGACAAAACTATTTACAGATGGTAGCCGACAGAGATCACCTAGTGGAGTGGGGGAGTACAGCTTATGAAGCACTGTTGGATAGAGAGGATGAGGTGAGTGAGCTTACTCAGGAGCTCACGACGACTTCAGAGGTATTAGAGAGCACTCAGTTGGCTCTCCAGGAGTCACAGGCTCAGTTAGCCGAGGTGACTGTGGAACTGGAGCATCTTCAGTCTACTCCATCACCAGATCCAGTATTGTTACATATTATGGTGTCTGAAGATCTGATGATGTCCACAGTTGGGGTAGTTGGATGTGATAGCAGTGGGGATACATCCGCCCTTGATTTCAGCATTGGAGATGCAGATTTACTTCCATCGGATACTTGTGTAGTTGAGTTAGACACTGCAGTAGAGAGTTGTAGTGTGCCGGACTTTGGGATGGATACTACAGTTGGTAGCAGTACGTCAGGTGATACAGTACAGGACGTTGTAGGCAGTGAAGTGGACCAGTCAGCATTTGGTGTTCCTATTCATGACACTACTCCCTTGATTGCTTAGCAGGGAGGCAGGGTATCACCCGAGTTGGTGGTTAGTGATTGCATAGCTGGTGCGGATAGGCAGCTGACTACGTCACAGTCACACGATGACCAGTTATGGTTTCGAGGGGAGCAGTTGGATACTACCAATAGATTTTACTGCCCGGAGTCATTCTTGGATCACCTTCTTGAGAGTTCAGAATTTCGTGAGGGATCTTACCTAGCTTCTGAGGGTGTTCTCATTCGGGGTACAGGCGCGATCCGATGTTTGGTGAGAGAGATTGTAGGTACTTTGACTACGATGCTCCCTTACAGAGAGTTTGAGGTTGGGTTTGTTGAGAGGGTCACCCAGGACCCTAACCAACCTGTAGTTATACGGAGTCAGAGATTGGAGCCATCTCCTAATTCCCGGTTTGGCTATGATGAGCGGTTGACAGAGATTGGGGTTTCTTACCAGCATTTCACGGTGGGGTGTGCTCATCACTTTTCTTTTGACCCTCAGGTGGAAGATTTGTTTTCACGCAGGGGTAAGTTGGCTTCGGTATCCTACCATCCATTATGGGATGGATTGGCACCATCATTTGCAGATGGTTTTGGCAGTTGCAAGTTAGATTACTTTCAGTGTCCACACACTTAGGACTGCTTATCAGGTGACAGAGTTGTTAACAGTGATCCAAGCACATTTGGTCACTGTTGTTTTCTTAGTGCAGTTGGGTGTGAGTACTGGATTGGCAGGGACTCAGATTTTGACGGAGTTGTTATTGCAGATGGGTTGAGTTCCGTTGGGTTGTTTTCAGTATCAGCATCTACAGTTGGTTTACAACTGTTGTTTTTAGCGGTGGGTGTTTTGCTGATGTTGGTTTTTTCTTCACAGGGGTTTAGTGCAGATTGTGATGTTACCTGTGACCATCCGTGGGATCCGGGTGGATTGTGATGTTGCTTGTTTTTCCTGATTGCTTGAGGACAAGCAATCTTGGGAAGGGAGGACTGTAATGTCCCCGTTTTTCAGACTTCGGGATTAGCTTGGTTTGGCGACCGTCGCAAGCTAATCGGGTGTTCAGAGGGGGTCAGATTGTGGAGCCAGCATTGGGATTCCATTCTGGAGATTCAGATTATCAGTTCTGCTCTTCGTTCGGGTCATTTTGGCCAACTTAATATTTTTAGTAAGTGGGGTATTTGGTATTTCAAAGAAGTACAATTTATTTACAATTCAATATCCCAGATTGAGAATTTATAGAAATAATTATAAAGTTCTTGTATGACCGTTTTGAGATATCATTGCATCTATTTCAAAAAAATTGTTTAAATTACAAAGAGCCGACTACGGTTCTTCACAAAGAAACAAGTTCATGGAGATAGGAGAAGCATCTACCATAAATTAGAAGAAACATGAATCCAAATCCAAACTGTGTGTGCCTCTGGAAACTGCTCAAATGTTGCCATGTCCATGAAGGATGATGATGCCATAAACTAATTAGGTGCATGCCTAATCAATGTAGAGGGTGGCGATCCAGGACATTGCAAAGACTGATGTAGAACAATCTCAATAAGCAATGAAGATTGGTTGACAACATTGATGAGGCTATCGACAAAGAGGAGATGAATGTCCCTTAGATAATCCTCTAGATCTACAGTATAAATAATAAGACTCGACAAACAAGGATGATATGTTTGTAAGATATGAATCCCAACTAGCTGTATCTAGAAGAACAATAGCCTGCTACACTGAATCAATGGGGCCCATGCATGTGCTAATGCCAATTTGATTGCGAATGATAGAAGATGATGAAGATTGAGATGGTGTCTCAGTACGAGTGAGAACTGAGAGACAAGTCTCTGATTCATTAGGACATGAAAGACTTGTGATATACTCAAGTATCTCAAAAGTACCACGATCATAGGGTATACAATCTTCATTTGCAAGGGGAATGAGCCAATTTTCTGCAAGATCCTCGGGAAATGGATAGACATGAGGGTCTCCATAGATCTCTGCGAGTCCAAAGTGTGTGGGAACAATCAATGTCCAATAAAGCACACATAGAGTCATCATCAACACTAGAACCAATCACGTCGGCAATATGGTCATTAATGATATTCGAAGCATACTCCTCTTTGAGGCTGGTTGAGGGATTGGTCCATATAGATAAGGCAAAAATTCAAGCCACTTGAGATGTGTCAAGATGCCCTTTTGCTAAGACTCATAATTGCCCTTTGCTATGATGATAAAAAAGTTTGAATAGAAAAACCCATGATATCTCCTCAAATGAAATGATCAGATCCCAAAAACCTTAGTAAATATAAAGCATATCAAATAAAGCCCTCTCCAACAAATAGATCCATTCTAGGTGCCAAAACATCCAAGTAATTAGTTGGATAGTGAAAACACAAAAACTGAATAAAATATACATGGTGCAAAATCTAGAAAAATGGATGGTAGATCTATGTGGAGCACAAAACTAGATTTCTAATGCCTACTCATTTTTGGTAAATGAAGTCCAAATGTGCAAGATATGGCCTTAGAAGCACAAAGCTGAAGATTTACTTTCATAGACCTGGTATGAAAAAATAGAGCAAAATTTGACAAAATGACTAGCACCACTCAATTGGTGCTGGAACCAGCTTTTTGGGTGATATGTCGTTTGTGTGATTTCAACACCACATGCAAAAGTCATGTCAAAGAGAAGAATAGGCTAAATTTAGCTAGTTGACAGCAAGCAACACTACCCTTTACAACTTGATTTCTGCAAAATTTTCTCAATTGCTGCAAAATCCGACAGATACTCAAATAGTAATGTGCACTGTATCAAATAATATTGTGCACTATAATAATGTGCACTATATCAGATATCCAATGCTAATGAAGGGGTGACATCTATGCATCACTGACAAAAGTAGAAAGAAGAATTATGAGAATGTAAATTTGGTATATGGGAGGCTCATGGTAAGTGGAGACAGTGATTTCGAGAGTTACTGACATCTTAGCAAAGCTAAGAAATTCTGTTTGTTTCATTTCATTCTTCTCCACATCAAGAGAAATATGAAAGAGCATTAAATGTGTTATTCCTAACCGGTTACTGAGAGGGGGGGTGAATTAGTAAATACTATTTCTATTTGCAATTTAAACTTGTATAAAGATTCTTGCAAGATAAACAAAATGTAAATAACCATTCACAAATAGAAATAGAAATGCTCAGATCAACACATCATATGTACGTGGAAACCCTCGGTTAGAAGGAAAAAACCACGGTAAGACAAAGCTCACAATTTCATTATTGCAGTAATAAAGGTGCCCGGTTAAGAGCTTACAAAGCACTTGCAAGAGTTCTACCCGGTAAAGGGATTTGGTAGAAGACCTGTTAAGATCTTGACTCTATTAGGAGCCGCCTTGTTAAAGGACTTTCAACATCAATCAAGATGCTACCCGGTTAAAGGATTTATACAAAGAACCTGTTAGGGTTCACCTTGTTAGAGGGATTTGAATATGCTTTCACAGTATACAAGCAATGATCTTAATTGACACTCTTTGTTTGATTAGATCATACTTGTTGATCTTCCTGTTCTGCCTGGCTATTGATCCTTTCTGCCTTTCACCTCTGTGACCGTAGCTCTTCTCTCAGAAGATATCTCTCTCCTGCTCTGTATATTCAACAACACTTTTCTTGCGTCCTATAACTTGTATTTATGCAAAATTCATCTTAATGAAACCCTAACTCATAGAACCGTCAAGCTGTAAACTCGTCCTTAAATCATGCAACAAAGAAAAAGCTTTACGTTTTGATCTTGAGTTTACCTCGAAACATCCGCGTAGAAATAAAACTAACTCTTGTTAAAAAGCTAACTCTAGTTCTAAACGGTGGATGCTCCGCATATTCCGGTTTTAACTTAAACAGCTCCACATTCACAGGTGCGGAATGACGTGCTGTTGACCAGTATCAATCTTATACCTGGTTCATCCCCCGTATGCACTATAAGACTGGTAATATGTATTTTGTTCAGTCTATTGGTGCATATACTCTGTTTTAATCTACCGGTGCCTATAAAGTAAAGTGAGTGATCTACCGGTGTACCTTATACCGGTGGGAATGGTGTTTGCATCTATCTTCACTAATGACAACTTAAATTTGCTAACAATCTTCCCCTTTGTCATTGGTGGCAAAACCATTACTCACATCACAATTAATTCCTTGTACTATATACTTCTTTTGTTTGCATACTTCTCCTGTTCCAGACTTCCCTTGTTTGCAGACTTGTCCTGTTCTAGTGCTTTAGCTCTTATTTCTTGTAGCTGAATCTACTCTTTTTCTTTGCTGATCTCTGACCCTTGATCCGTTACTGATGTCTTCTTCTTCAACCAAAGTCTTCTTCTTCCCCTTTTTGCCTCTATAAGACAAAGGGTTATGCTTCACTGCTTATTTTACACTTGTAGCTTGGTGAAGATATCTTTGTAGATTTTCTTTGCTGAATGAAGAAAAGGATTCCATTGACCGGTGACATGTTCTAGATTTTTTAGTGTTGCTTTCAGCAATACTATGATATTTTCCATGTCCTCTATTGGTTTGTAGTCCGGTTCTTTGATTAGATTCTCTGCCTTTGTTGCTGTTTGTTGCATTAAATCAAATATTGGGGCGAGAAACAGTTGAAATCCAATAAGATTTTGGATTCGCTTGGTCTTTTCTTCAGAGGTCTTTCTCAGTATGAGAGCTAGACTTGTCATCTCTCTGCCGAAATTTGTTGCAGATTTATTCTTTATATCAAAAGTGGAAGATAGAGCTTTTATGTCTTCTGAAGTCTTAGGTGACTTTTCGGTGAGATCTTGTGTAAAGGTATCAAAATTTGAAGTCTTTGTCATCAAACTTCCTGCAACTTGCAATTGCTGTTGCAGTATTGTTACATTGGTAGTAACTGTTACCTTTATTTCTTTGACCTGTTTATTAAGAATCTCAATTCTTTTCTGTTCATAGTGATCGGTGGCAATTGTTTCTGGATCGGTGACATCTTCTCCGATCGCTTGTGCCAATATTTCCAACTGATCAATCACAGGTTCATCTTCATCGATGTCAACATCAGGTACAAAGTTGCACAAAATGTTCTTAACACTGTTAAGGACCATGTCCTGTTTCCACTTAGTCAACTCCTTTAGCTGCCTTGTTGACATTTTGCTGATGTCAACCATAGTCTCGGTAGCCTTGCTCCTTTTGGCTTCTGTGTCTGCTGCAAAGGATAATTTCCTCTTGGATGAGGACGAGCTTGGAACATCTACTTGTTCCTTGTGTCTAGGCTCCTGTACTGGTAGTGCTTGCTCAATATGTATAGGTAACTCTTGTTCCTGTTCATTCTGCTGTTCTTGTTTTTTTTCATTGTCCGGTTGGACTATCTCTTCCGGTAATGCCACATTTTCCGGTTGTGCCTCCTTCTGGTAGGACTTCTGCTGCTGGTCTTTCTTCATTAATCTGTACTTCCCCTTCCGATTGTACTTCTTCTGGTTGAGCATCCTCATCTGATTGAGCATCCTCTTCTGGTTGCAATTCCTCTTCTGGTGGGGCTTCTTGTTCCGGAGGTGGTTCTGAGTGTTGCTCCTCAGCTGTATGAAGCTCACCTATAGCAATTTCTTCCTCACCAATTTTATTGTCAGTGGTCATCTTGACTGATGACACTTCTGGTTTACAGGTTGTAGATTCTTCATGAGCAGTGAATTGAACCGGTGGTACCAGTGATGGTTCGGGTTGATCTTGTGGGCTTGTTGCCTTGAGAGCACCGAAGTCATATTGTTGCCAGAAATCTAGTGTATCATCATAAACTTCCTTTTCATACCCGTTGAGTATCTTAGCAACTCTATGCTTGGTATCCAAGTTCATTGATGCTTCCTCTAAGAGAAGTTTGATAGATTCTTCACTAAGACCAGGTCTGACCTTTGACAATGTCTCCTTAGAGATTCTAGTATTGGTGCCTAAACCGGTTCTCCATTTTGTCATTATTCTTGTGTCAAGTTCAGGGGGAAACTTAGACCTATAGTCCCTTGGAGTTCTGTTGTAATCCATGAAGGTTTCTACTAGTGCCACTATTACTGCTTGTTTATCTTCCTCTCCTAACACACTATACCATTTAGCAGCATTGTCTACTTCTCCAAAGTCCATCACCTCATCAACTATATCATTAATAGTCATGGTGCGAGCCTTACCTTTTTCTGGAGGGACAAGAACGGTTGGATGAGCCTGATCACTACCTTTATCATCAGTGATGTCAACGCTGACCGGTCTGGTAGGATTCTTTTGTTTAACCGTTACTTCTGCTCCAAGTACTCCTTTTCCTTTTCCGGTATTAGTGACCGGTGGCTCAGTAGTCCTTTGGCGTGCTTCTTCTGCCTGTTTTTGGGTCTGAAGAAGTTTGGTCCATATTGCCACTCCTTCCTCATGAACCTTCTCAGCTTCTCCGATAAGCATTTGACCAATCCTCCTCTTTGTTAGGAAATTTTGCTGTTGCAGCTCGGCTTGGTGAGTGGCCTCGTCCAGAATAAGATGGTTCTGAACCTCAAGCAGAGCTCAAATCCTCAACTCCTTTTCTCTGTCCATTGAAGCTTTCCATCTAGCTTCAAGAATTTCTTGGAGGTCATCAGGGACCACCTTATGAAGTTCTGTGGGAGAAAGGTTGAATTTGTGAATACAGTGTACTACTGCTTCTTCTATTTTTCTCCTATCTTCTTCATTTGCCAACCGATATCTTCTGCTTACTGAACCCATTCCACCAGATTCTTTCAATCCTGCCACAAATTCATCAATTGTGGGCTTTCTGGCTCTCAGTGCATCTTCCTTTATCGGTTTACCAGTTTTCCTCTTTCTGACTAGAGGAATTGTTTCTTCAGTTTCTATTTCCTCCTGTTCTTCTCCTTGAGTACTAGGTGTCGGTTGTGCTTTCTTCCTTTGAGCCTTGGGTTGTTCTGTCACCGGTTTCTTCTTTGGTGTGGGGGTCCTTTCCACATATACATTCTTGATTGGTGCCTTTTTCCTCAAATTCTCCTGAATCTCTTCAAAGGTACCGAACTGGTAAGCAGAGAGATCTAGGTCAGCTTCTTATAGGGCATCAACATATGCCTTTGCTATCTTGGAGGTGATCTCGTAACCCAGTTCAGGAGTATACCCAGTTCTTGGTTCCACTGCTTGAATGATGTAGTGATCGGTGGAGACTAGAAAACATACATCATCTTTGTACGAGTCAACAATAGTTGACGGAACCCTTTCTCTTGCGTGCATTCTCAGTTGAAATGCCTCAAAGTACTCGGTCATTACTTTACCGAACTAGTTTCCCAGTTGGTTGGCCATGTCATTTATTTGCATCATAACTGGCCGTTCGGTTGCCCAAGTTACCTTTCCTATTCCCGGAAAGAAGCTAGAATGGTAAAAGTAAAGGCATACTAGTAGGGTGCCATACTTAAGGGATTTCTTCTTTACAATGCCGAGCTTCTTCATATTTTCAAATACTTGACCTTGAAGCATTCCACATAGATCGTACTTGGCGTTGTCATGCATTATTCGGTGAGTGGCATGAATAGCTCCACCCGGTATGCTGTTTAGGTTGTTGGATTGATAGATCTTGTAGCCTATCACAGCGGATGCGAACCAAACTCCTTTGTCTTCAATGTCATTTACGGTCATAAGCTGACCATCAGATTTTGACTTTGTCAGTTTTGCGACCACAGCATTGGAGATTGTTCTTAGGGTTAGTGCTTCCCCTTCCTGACTGTACCCAGTCACTCGATGCAAGTCCTCCTTGGTAATTTGTGTACATAATCCTTTCGCGAGCCAAAACCCTGGATCATGCACATGACTGAGAACCACCTGAATCCAATCCGGTCGGAAGACAGTTGGATAGAAGACTCCGTTGATGAGACCGGATGACACCAGCTTTGCGTATCTATCTGGAAGATTTTCGTCCTCACATAGCGAGAGGTACTCGCTTTGGATGAAGGTCTCACCTAGTTCTTCCTGCTCGGCGTGAATGAAAGCGGTCACATCTTCCGTCATGGGAACACCATCAGGCACGGATGATAGTGCACCAAACATGTTGTTTGCCTTGTTCTAAACCACCATTATGTCGTAGACAGGTCGGTCGATTTGATTCCCTTCAATCAACTTGGCAACAAATGAAGAAGATGCCATTGTTATTGTTACTCAAAATTACAACATTCAACACAATAGGCATAAATAGGAAAAGGTTGCACATTTGTTGGTCCATTTAATACTATCTTGCAGGTTTTGTTAATGGACATGTCATTATTGCATTCATTTTTAGATGTCATTATTGTACTCTAAGTATTGATCATAATGCAAAAATTTCAAAATTCATAACTGATCATTACATTGTGCATTCAAACTGAATGTAGTATACAAAGTGTCTTTTCATGTTTCATATTTCATATCAACAATAGAGTACATATGTAGAATTGAAAAATAAAAATGATTGAAGTATGGAATAGGGGTTCCATGCATTGCCTTTGTTGTTGCTATATTGTCATCTGGTTGTCTGCCAGGTCCTAGGTTTTAACATCTAGGTCTTCATCTGCATTTAGGTCGTTAGGGTTCATACTTGCATGAGAGAGAAATGTGGTTAGATCCTGTTGGATCTAAGCAATGCATGAGAAACAAATAACATACTGTAACAATCAAGTTTTCAAATCTGCATACCAATTTGGAAAATTAAATGCAATAAAGAAATGTACACTAACACTCACTGCAAGGTAGTATGAAAGGGACTTGTTTCCGTAAACATGAAACCTTTTACTATTTATGATCATTCTGGTGTATGTTGTCCTTTTTGTTAACCAGGTATTTGCATTAAAGGGACTTAGTGTTTCCAACTGAGAAACCTTTTTCAGATGATGCAGTGCATTGGTACATTAGTGAACATAAAGGTTCGAGAATTGATTGACAACTTGTTGATTATGTTCACTAATCTAACCATTTCAAAAAGATGTTGTTTGAGAGCTTAACAGTTTATTTTTGCAGTAAGAAAGTTGACTGGTTTTCACATTCAGTCATAGAGAAAAGATGCAGATCAAGCTGGAATTTAAAGACAAAGTGCTACAGAAGGTGCCAAAGTTGCAAGCACTCAAGGATCAAGTCACAAAATGCAGTTGCATAAATAATGGTTCAATATGTCTTTGCTGATTCAAGAGGTACAAATTCAAGTGATGTCACTGTTATTGCTGATTATACAAAGAAGTGTTATAAAATATTTACACTATGTCTCTTTGAGTGTCACGAGCCCGTGCTCGAACTTCATTGATAACAAACGAACATTTTATACTTTATTGCAATGTTTTAAAGATTTCAATTTCAGCATTGAGAAAGAATTATTTTTAAGCCTGGTAATTTGTGCCAGTAAGTCTTAAGAGTGTTCTCATTTTTCAAGTTTGGAATTCAAGTGCTAAGTGACTGTGCATTAAGAAGAACAATCAAAATGCAGTCAAGTGAGTTGAAAACAGTGGTCATGCTACTTGGATTTTGATACAGTGAGCTATCTTTTGAATTCTTTCAGATTGTAAATTTATGCTGTTGTACAGATTTGCATAGTCTAAATACACCTATAGTTGAAATATAAAAAAAGTGACAAATTTGACAGAAAGCACAAGCTGTAGAGATATTTTTATCAACAGAGAGCATAAGTTTTCAGCATAGGTTCATGATCACAGGAAGTGTGTTGGTATATGTTCAAAGCAAGGATGATAGTGTATCTTGTAAAATCTAATAATTCCTGGTGCTATGTATGTGCATTTATAACAGTAATGAAAAAACAGAGATACGATAATGTACATAAGCTATCAACAAAATGAACAACAGACATTGGAAAAATGAACTTATCTGTCTGAGCAAGGGGTTTTGTTTCTTTTAACATCTTTCAGTCATGTTGTTAGTCAACTTCCAAAGCCTGTGAAGCTTATGACTGAAAGATGTCATAGCTTTTAATGAAAAAACTGAATACATCTACCACATCTTTCAGTCATAAGCTCACGGTTTTGATGTGGTGACTGAAGGAAAAGAGCCCATATGATTGTCACTAAGTTGACTGAACAAAGAACATTCTAAGTCATGGCACTGTCAAGGTGAAAGCTGAGTCATGGTGGTATTGTCAAGAAAAATAAATTTACCCATATCATCAGGGTGAAACAAATCTCATGCTAAAATGCCACGGTCACAGTTCAAGTTCATAAACTCTAAGATATAAAAAACCGAGTTCTGATAACTCACTGTTTTAACACAGTTTGTTCATGGTTGTTCATCAATGAGAAGGCCGAGTTGTGATTATGGTACTGCCGACATTGCAGAGAGTCCATGTCAGTAAGAGTGGAATATAGAAAATAAAAGCTTCATAGTTAAGTCAAGCAGTGAACTTGAGTGAGTTGATAACCTACCCTGACAAGGCCGAGTTGTTGTCAGCAGTGAACTCGTGGATCAAATTGAAGGCCGAGTTTCATGAGTCACAGCTATGTTTTAACACTCATGATAAATAGAGGCTGAGCTGTGGTTTTATGAAATGAGGAGTCAAGGTTACAAAAGAAAGTTCACTGTTGTTAATCTACAGTTGAACTTAAACAATAGTCTCAACTTTAATAATGATAAGCTGTAGTTATGAGCTCAAGCCGTGACTCATGGTTTTACAAAGTTGGGCCCAACAAGAACGAAGTCACAGTTACAGCTTCGCATACAGTCAAAGAAATAAAGCTACACCAGTCACGAAGCTGTGACTGTTACAATGCAATGAGTTTGAGCTCACAGCTAGACCTATAAATGAAGGATAATACTCAGCTATAAATGAAAGATAATACTCAGCAGAGCTGAGTTCTTAGACATTTAATAGAGAGGTAAGAACCAGTCACTATTCATGACTTACATCCAAAACTCACAAGTCCAAGACATTTTCGTAAGTCACGGCTTCAAAATAAAAACAGAGAGCTAAAAAATGCATCAAGCTGTGACTTGCGAAAATGGGAGGTATGTCAAGTTTTTGTTTTGCAGAGGAAAAAGCTAGTGGAAGCCGAGAGCCATGTGCCCAGATAGTTATATATTTGCAGTCATTGACATGAGTCATGTGCGGTTAATGCTGCAAACCAAGTGTAAACAAAGATAGTCATCAATTACAAATGGAGGTGAATGACAGTATCAATCAAATCAAAAAAAGAGACACAGTGGTTACCTTGATTCGAGGCCGAGAATACTCTATCATTCAAAGCCATGCTCGATTGCAAATGAAGACACAGTGAGTTACCCAAATCAAAAGTCGAGCATGATGAATCAAGATTCCAATCAACAATCAGTAAGCCCGAGTTCCATAATGCAGAGCTCAACATAGAATGCACACCAGTGAAGAAAATCAATAGATAGCTCGAGTTTCATCAATGACAGATTGAGTTTCATAAAATTTTGCCAGAGTACGCTAGGTTTGCAGAGATCTTCCAGTTTCTTCTTTGAGAAGACAGAGATAAGTGCCATTTTCGAAATCACAAAAGAGTCTATGAGATTTGGAGTCTGCCAAGTGAAATGCATTCAATGCATTTACTGTAGATGTACATTCCTGCAGTCTTGGAAATTTGCCCAGTGCGACCTCATGTCTCTACATTTGAAACATGCTGCAAGTGGGTTGAGTGGCATTTTATCATTCCCCACTTTGCATTTCTATACTTTGTGTTTTTTCCTAAGTGGTGAGGTATAGGTTATTTATTTGATATTGGATTTTTATCCAATTTTTAAGTAATTTAAAATATTGGTAATATTTTGTAAAAGGATTTAATCCTTATTGTAAGCCAATATTTTGGGCTTGATTTTTGGCCAAAATTAGGGCAATTTGTAGAGGGATTGGCATTTTTGGATTTAGAGTTTGGGCTTAGTATAAGATTGATTTTGATGATCAATTAGAGGGGTTGCAAGTTTGGGAGAGAGGCTAATAGTGAACATATTATTCCTACATGTTTTTCAAGCCATTTTTGTAACCACATTATCGGATTTGTCAGAGAAATAAAGCAGATGCTCTTTGGTCCATACATATTTGGAGTTTGATTTGATAATCATGGTTTCATCTTTCTTTGCAAGTGTTGTTTTAAATTGTAATCCAAAAGAAGTGAATGTATGTTCGTTCCTTCTTGAGGTAATCAGTTGTTTCTTAAACCTTGTATGGAAGACGTATGTTGTTAACTGTTTGAACTATTTGTGATTTAATCCTAATAGCGAAGCCTGTTAACCTATATGTTGAACAATGATTTGAAGAGTCAAGCCTTTGATATATGATTTTGAGTTATTATTTTGTTCTCCCAGCAAAGTCTGAAACCATTTTGGTGTATCACCCCAATTCATTTTAGTTTAAAAGTTCTTTCTATCCCTTTTCTTATCAAGTTTTCAATCAGGTGGTGATATTTCATATTTAATAGGAACCGGCCTAGAATCTGGAGATTCCTCGTTGTTGATAGTCTACCCACAGCTAGAGGAGGTTTCCATTGTTAGGATAGAATTGTTGTGTAGCCTTAATGCCTGAGTTAGGGTAATAACTCTAAGCTTGAACAGTTTTTGGCACGCCCGGTGGGACGTGAATTGCTTCTCAGTTCTGAGTTACAAATTTTATTGTTGTTCTTGATTCAGTTTCAAATTTGAGGGCTTTGTTTTAATGAGTAGAACTCCAACAAGATCAAACAAGGAGGGCTTTGTGCACCAGTAATTGCAGTTAGGAAGAAGGGGAGGTAGATCATTCAGAGGAGGAAGAACACTTCAAGATCCAAGAGGTACTCTATTGAATTTTAATTTTTCATCATTTGATAACCCCATTTTTGAAGACCAGGCTGCAAATTCAGACGAGCTTGAAGTAATTATTGAAGAAATCAGTCTTCCTGAGGATCTAAGTGTTCCTAATCATTCTGGATCAGAATTACTAAGTTTTGAATATTTATCTAGTGATAATTCTGTCCCTGGAGCTTCTACAAGTGGTACTGCAGCAACTCCCCATAATTTGAAGATATATCAAAGGAAGGTAATTCAGCCTACCCAACCTTTTGTTACACCTGCCATTCAACAACAAGCTCCTCCACATCAAGCAATGGCAAGAAACCTTCCTTTTGTTCCATTTGATCAAGGTAGTCCTTTGAGGATTGCAAATCACAATGATATTCCATTGGCTGCTTTGAAAAGCTTGCCAACTTTTACTGGAGAAACACATGTGACAGCTATTGAGCATATCCGAGATGTTGCAACTCTTTGCAATGTCCATCATATCATAGCTGAGGATGTAGCTTTGAAGCTATTGGTTGCATCGCTAAAGGGTAAAGCCCTTGATTGGTTCAGAACTCTCCCGATGGACTCTATTGCTACTTGGGATGTCCTAGGAGAAAGATTGTCTAAATTTTTTGAGGACAAATCTGATAACCTGTCCTTGGTTGAGCAATTAACTACTATCAAGAGGGCTCCACAAGAGGAGATGAGTGATTTCAATTTCCGTTTTCAGAAGACTTGGAACAGAATTCTTGTTACCGTAAGGTCTTCAGTTGAATACACTTTCTTGTATTATTTGAAGAGTTTAAATAGTGATATCTCTATAATGATTCAATCTATGGGGGGAGTTTCTTTACCCCAAGCTTTTGATACTGCTATTAGGGCAGAAAATAGTCTTATCCAGGCAGGGAAGATAGCTCCTAGACCTTCTATGCCTTTTTTAACCTAACATTCAATCCAATATGCCATTAGTTGTCCCACCATTATCTGCTGTTCCATCTTTTAAAGCCACAGAGATAGTTCCTGTAGCTCCTCTGAATGAACTACAAAGTATTAAGGATAGTCAGCAAAAGATAGAGAATTTACTGCAATATTTTGGAAATGATTTAGTCACTCTTAAGAGGAATCAAGCACAAACAAACCCTACTGCTCAAAATTAGTTTGCTGGTCCCTTTTCCCAATATCCTAATCAGCTCAATTATCAGGACAATAGGCAGCAATTCCAAAGAAATACTAATGCAAATAGATAGAATTGGAATGTGAGGCCAAATAGACTGTACAATCTTGCACCTCTTAATACTGTTAGGGATATTGTTCCTACTCAGAATAATATTGCTACTGATTAGTGTTTTCCATGCAACGAACCACATGACCAGTCTACATGTTCTAATGGAATTCTTAACCAAGCTCTTATGGTCCAAAATGCAATGAATTCACAGCAGAATGTGTCCGTTGAGGAGGTACAACATCAATCAGATCAGAGTGCTATGGATACTGGTTTCCTAAACTGGCAAGAGGAAGAGTTTTGTGGTCTAAATGAAGATTCATCAATTGCAGCAAATACTAGAGCAAAAAAGAGAGCTCTTGAAGCAGATCAATCCGCTAGTAATGTACCTTCTTCACCAGTTTCTATTCTTAAGAATCCATCAATTTCATCTAATAAGGATCAAAATTAGAAGAGTGCTGATCAAGGGTCTCCTAGATCTTCACACAAGGTACAGTTTGCTGTTCCATTCAATATTGTTGATACTATGAAGAAAACAAATGTAATTTTGTGTGCATGGGAGACTTTATCTATTCCAAGACAGATTGAGATTTTAAAAGAAGAGTTGTCCAAGTTGGCAATCAGCTCGCAGCAAGCAGTACAGCAACCACCTAGGGTTGTTATGACTAATTTTGAGTCTCCTAAGGTTCAGGAAAAGGTTCCAAAAGAAGAGAAAAAGCCTGGTAAAGTGCAGCAGCCAGCAATACCGGAAGTTAAAAGGGCTACAAATGTGAAACAACCAGCAGTAACAGTTGACAAAAAGCCAACAAATATTCAAAAGACGTCTGAAAAGGAAGGTAAGAAACCTACAAATGATAAACCTCCTTTTTATGTCTCATTGATTATTGGAAACAAGTTAGTGCATAATTGTATGGTAGATAGTGGTGCAACCAACACTGTCATGCCTAAGAAAATAGCAGATTTGTTGAATTTAAAGTATGAACTTCTTGAGAAAGGTGTAGTCCAGCTTGATGGAACTTCAGTTAAGACCTTAGGGGTCATTAAAAATACAAGTTTGACTTTACACTCATTTCCAAATTTCTCAATTCCTCAAGACATTTATGTTATAGACTTGCTGACATATTTTGCTATGTGCCTGTCCAGGGACTTTACAACCAAAATAGATGGTTATTTTTCATCAAATTGGTCACATTTATACTTTAGAACTAGATATGGTACTAAGGTAACTATAAAAACAGAATTGTTGGCCAAAGATCACATAGAGCCTTACAATTAGAGTCCCATTAATGCAAGCTGTGTGATCATGGATCAAGATGAAATTCTAGATTATTCAGCCTATAACACACAAACTGAAGCATATCCAGACATTGTTTTAGATGAATGGGCTACTAGAGATGATCAAAATAATGATATGTTTGATGCTGGTTTTGGGAATTACATGATTTTAGAATCTGATTTAGTTGTGCCTAATTTGATAAAAGATCCCGAATCTGAATCTGATTTATCTAACTAGTTATGAGATTTGTATTTTGATGGATCAAGGAATAAGGATGGAGTTGGTGCAGGGGTTATGCTGTTTCACCTAATGGTAATAAGTTTTATGCTGCCTACAAGTTATCTTTTCCTTGTTCTAACAACGTAGCTGAATATGCAAGTCTGATTGAGGGATTAGAGTGGGCAAGATTGAGAGGAATTAAGTGTTTGAGGGCATTTGGTGACAGTTAAGCAGGTGAGAGGTAGCAATACTGTTAAAAATGATCTTCTAAAGATGTATAAATCTAGAGTTTCTGACATTCTAGATGAATTTGATGCTTTCAACCTGATGTCAATTCCTAGAAGGGAAAATTAGCATGCTGATAGGTTGGCTGGTATTGGTGCTCATGTTTCAATTACAGAAAATAAAGGACAGATTTCAGACCAGTCACATGTCAAGATTATTGTTAGGCCATCTATTCCAGATAATGACACTTATTGGCAGGTTTGTAATACTGATGAACATATTTTAATTTTTTTAATAGAAACAGATGGTTTTCCAGCTTCTAGAAATAACAAAATCAACCAGCAAATGGAAGACCAAATTATTCAGTTGAAAACCAACAAGCTTCCAAAGGGATTGGTTAGCCTGGAGTCAGCTTTCAACTTTGATGATCAGTTTAGGAAAGGTAAAACCAGCCTCCTGATCAAAGAGGATCATTATGAGGAAGTGGAGATATTCAGAGATAAGCGGTTAAAGGTTGGTAAAATTAATTCTCCCGAAGAAAAAAAGTTGTTTATTGATCTTTTCAGAGAATATAGTGATGTTTTTGCATGGGATTATGCTGATTTGAGAGGATTTGATCCTTAATTAACCCAACACACTATAGAATTAGAGCCAAATGCTAGGCCAATTAGACAAAGGCAAAGGCCCATAAACCCCAAGTTAGAACCATTAATGTTGAAAGAACTGGAGAAAACTCTTGGATGGTGGTATTATATTTCCAATCAAACACACATCCTGGGTTTCTAATTTAGTTCCAGTAAGGAAGAAGAATGGAGAAATAAGACCTTGTGTAGACTTTAGAGACCTTAATAGGGCATCTCTAAAAGATAGACACCTTCCTTCTATGAAACAGATTTTACAGTGTGTCAGGGTCTGAAAGATTTTCTCTTAGATGGCTATTCTGGTTATAACCAGATTTTAGTTAAGAATCTGATCAGTTTAAGACGACTTTCACAACTAAATGGGGTACAATGGCTTACAAAAGAATGCCATTTGGGTTATCAAATGCTGGGGTCACTTTTCAGAAAGCAATGGACATGGCTTTCAAAAACATAATGTATAAATTTGTTCTAGTATACTTAGATGATGTGACAATTTACAGCAAGGTTGCAAACCAACACATAGATCATTTGAGACAAATTTTGTAGAGGTGTAGAGAGTTTGGGATTTCTCTTAACCCAAAGAAATCTGTTTTTGCAGTTCATGAGGGTAAACTTCTAGGATATCAGGTGTCTAAGGAAGGTACAACTATTGACCCTGAGAGAATTCTTGCAATTCTTGAACTTTCATTGAGTTTTATTGGGAGAATAAATTTTGTTAGAGGGTTTATCCCTGATATTGCAAACCTGTTGAAACCACTGACTGCTATGTTGAAAAAGGATGTCCTTTTTAGCTAGGCTGATGAGGGAAAGAAGAATTTCGAATTGATAAAACAGGCTTTGTCTTCAACCCCTACTCTTGTTAATCCTGATTTTACTAAAGACTTTATTCTATATGCTTATGGTGGTTTTGATACTATTTCAGCAATGCTGGTTCAAAAGAATGAAGAAAAACAAGAGCAGCGAGTTGCTTTTTTCAGCAAAGGTATGGATGATTATGAGAAAAGGTACATTTTTGTTTAAAAGCATGTGCTAGCTGTTATTAAATCTTTGAAGAAGTTTAAACATTTGATTGCCAGAAATAAAGTGCATTTGATGGTTGCACATCCTAGTATTAAAGAGTTTTTGTTGAACAAGGATGTTAATGAAAAGAGGGCAGGTTGGATAACAAGAGTTATGGAATATGATGTTCAAATTCATGTGACTAAGCTGGTTAGAGGCAAAGGCCTTTGTGCTTAGATGGCAGAAGAAGAGGATCAAGTTGAAACTACTAAAGAATATGCCTTATTTCAAGGTGATATTGTATTGTTTAATGATCCTACATCTTGGTTATCAGATATGACCAGATTTTTGCAAATTGGACAATGTCCAAACAATCTTGACAAGGCAAAAAGGAGGTACTACAGGTTACAATCTATTCCCTATGTTCTTATTGATGGTATACTTTATAGGAAAGATTTTTCTGGAATGTTTCTTAAATGCATTGATTCAGTAGATCAAAGCAGAATTTTATCTGAATTTCATGATGGATCTTGTGGAGGACATTTCAGTCCTAAAACTACAACCTGGAAAATACTAAGGGCTGGCTATTATTGGCCTGATTTATTTAAAGATGCTTATTCTTGGGCAAGGTGTCAGAAGTGTGCTATGTTTGCAGGAAAACAAAAGCTGGGAGCATTGCCATTAAAGCCAATTCTGGTAGATCAACCATTTAACAAGTGGGGAATAGACTTTATAGGTCCTATAAATCCTAATTCTAGTGTAGGTCATGAATGGATTTTGACTGCTACTGAATATTTTACAAGATGGACCGAGGCCATTGCATTAAAAGAGGCTACTGGACCTGCTATGTTAAAGTTCTATGAAGATATTGTAACCAGGTTTGGAGTTCCTTAGTCAATTATCTCTGATAATGCTATGGCTTTTGTTGGTTTAGCTATTACAGAATGGGTTGTGAAAAATGGGATCTATTTAAATACTTCTTCTAACTATTATCCTCAGGGTAATGGTCTTGCAGAGTCTACTAATAAAAATCTGATTAGAATTATAAAAAAGACTTTGCAGGAGAATAAGAGAGATTGGCATTCTAAATTGAAGGCAGCCTTATGGCTGGATAGGATTACACCTAAACAGGTAATTGGGAATTCTCCTTATGTCCTGGTTTATGGTAAAGAGGCTAGATTGCCAGTTTCTACTGAATTTTCAGCTTTACAGCTGGCTGATCAAATGTTGCTATTTGAAGAGGAAGATCCTCTTAAACTAAGGTATGCTGATTTATTACAGCTTGAAGAAGAAAGGAATAAGGCATTGGAAACTATGGAACTAAAGCAAGCATAGACTAAGAGGTCATTTGATAGGAAAGCTAAATACAGAGAATTCAAAGAAGGTGATCTAGTACTCAAGTGGGATGTGCTAAAGAGCAGGCCAGGGCAGCATGACAAGTTTGATAATTTTTGGTCAGACCCTTTTGTTATAACAGCCTGCAAGGAGAATAATGCTTTTCAGTTGTCCACAACTGAAGGAGAAGATCTGCAAATTCCAGTTAATGGAATATACCTCAAGCTTTGCTTTGAAGGTTAGGATAGGTCCAGTTTTCAGTTCAATAAGTACTGTCCAAGCACTAGGTCTCTAGGTTGCATTGAGTCTAGTTTAGGTGCATTTTCATTTCAATAATGGTTGCATTCATGGTTTCAGTTTTCCTAACTCTGTTGCCCTATGATCAGTCTATAGGTCATGTCTAGTAGGCGGACATCCAACAAAAGTCGCCAAAATTGTTACTCAAAATTACAACATTCAACACAATAGGCATAAATTGGAAAAGGTTGCACATTTGTTGGTCCATTTAATACTATCTTGCAGGTTTTGTTAACGGACATGTCATTATTGCATTAATTTTTAGATGTCGTTATTGCATTAATTTTTAGATGTCATTATTGTATTAATTTTTAGATGTCATTATTGTACTCTAAGTATTGATCATAATTCAAAAATTTCAAAATTCATAACTGATCATTACATTGTGCATTCAAACTGAATGCAGTATACAAAGTGTCTTTTCATGTTTCATATTTCATATCAATAATAGAGTACATATGTAGAATTGAAAAAAAAAATGATTGAAGTATGGAGTAGGGGTCCCATGCATAGCCTTTGTTGTTGCTATGTTGCCAACTGGTTGTCTGCTAGGTCCTAGGTTTTCACATCCAGGTCTTCATCTGCATTTAGGTTTTTAAGGTTCATACCTGCATGAGAGAGAAATGTGGTTGGATCTTGTTGGATCTAAGCAATGCATGAGAAACAAATAACATACTGTAACAATTAAGTTTTCAAATCTGCATACCAATCTGGAAAATTAAATGCAATAAGGAAATGTACACTAACACTCACTGCAAGGTAGTATGAAAGGGACTTGTTTCCGTAAACATGAAACCTTTTACTATTTATGATCATTCTGGTGTATGTTGTCCTTTTTATTAACCAGGTATCTGAATTAAAGGGACTTAGTGTTTCAAACTATTTCAGATGATGCAGTGCATTGGTACATTAGTGAACATAAAGGTCCGAGAATTGATTGACAAATTGTTTATTATGTTCACTAATCTAACCATTTCAAAAAGATGTTGTTTGAGAGCTTAATAGTTTATTTTTGCAGTAAGAAAGTTGACTGGTTTTCACATTCAGTCATAGAGAAAAGATGCAGATCAAGCTGGAATTTAAAGACAAAGTGCTACAGAAGGTGCCAAAGTTGCAAGCACTCAAGGATCAAGTCACAAAATGCAATTGCATAAATACTGGCTCAATATGTCTTTGCTGATTCAAGAGGTACAAATTCAAGTGATGTCACTATTATTGCTGATTATACAAAGAAGTGTTATAAAATGTTTTACACTATGTATCTTTGAATGTCACGAGCCCGTGCTCGAACTTCATTGATAACAAACGAACATTTTATACCTTATTGCAATGTTTTAAAGATTTCAATTTCAGCATTGAGAAAGAATTATTTTTAAGCTTGGTAATTTGTGCCAGTAAGTCTTAGAGTGTTCTCATTTTTCAAGTTTGGAATTCAAGTGCTAAGTGACTGTGCAATAGGAAGAAGAACAATCAAAATGCAGTCAAGTGATTGAAAACAGTGGTCATGCTACTTGGATTTTGATACAGTGAGCTATCTTTTGAATTCTTTCAGATTGTAAATTTATGCTGTTGTACAGATTTGCATAGTCTAAATACACCTACAGTTGAAATATAAAAAAAGTGACAAATTTGACAGAAAGCACAAGCTGTAGAGATATTTTTATCAATAGAGAGCACAAGTTTTCAGCATAGGTTCATGATCACAGGAAGTGTGTTGGTATATGTTCAAAGCAAGGATGACAGTGTATCTAGTAAAATCTGATAATTCTCGGTGATATGTGTGTGCATTTATAATAGTAATGAAAAAACAAAGATACAATAATGTACATAAGCTATCAACAAAATGAACAACAGACATAGGAAAAATGAACTTATCTGTTTGAGCAAGGGGTTTTGTTTCTTTTAACATCTTTCAATCATGTTGTTAGTCAGCTTCCAAAGCCTGTGAAGCTTATGATTGAAAGATGTCATAGCTTTTAATGAAAAAATTGAATACATCTACCACATCTTTCAGTCATAAGCTCACGGTTTTGATGTGGTGACTGAAGGAAAAGAGCCCATATGATTGTCACTAAGTTGACTGAACAAAGAACATTCTAAGTCATGGCACTATCAAGGTGAAAGCTGAGTCATGGTGGTACTGTCAAGAAAAATAAATTTACCCATATCATCAGGGTGAAACAAATCTCATGCTAAAATGCCACGGTCACAGTTCAAGTTCATAAATTGTAAGATATAAAAAATCGAGTTTTGATAACTCACTGTTTTAACACAGTTTGTTCATAGTAGTTCATCAATGAGAAGGCCGAGTTGTGATTATGGTACTGCCGACATTGCAGAGAGTCCATGTTAGTAAGAGTGGAATATAGAAAATAAAAGCTTCATACTTAAGTCGAGCAGTGAACTTGAGTGAGTTGATAACTTACCATGAGAAGGCCGAGTTGTTGTCAGCAGTGAACTCGTGGATCAAATTGAAGGCTGAGTTTCATGAGTCACAGCTATGTTTTAACAGTCACGATAAATAGAGGCCGAGCTGTGTTTTTATGAAATGAGGAGTCAAGGTTACAAAAGAAAGTTCACTGTTGTTTATCTACAGTTGAACTTAAACAATAGTCTCAACTTTAATGATGATAAGTTGTAGTTATGAGCTCAAGCTGTGACTCATGGTTTTACAAAGTCGGGCTCAACAAGAACGAAGTCACAGTCATGGCTTCGCATACAGTCAAAGAAATAAAGCTACACCAGTCACGAAGCCGTGACTGTTAGAATCTAATGAGTTTGAGCTCACGGCTAGACCCATAAATGAAGGATAATACTCAGTAGAGCCGAGTTCTTAGACATTTAATAGAGAGGTAAGAACCAGTCACGATTCGTGACTTACATCCAAAACTCACAAGTCCAAGATATTTTCGTAAGTCACGGCTTCAAAATAAAAATAGAGAGCTAAAAAATGCATCAAGCCGTGACTTGCGAAAATGGGAGTTATGTCAAGTCTCTGTTTTACAGAGAAAAAAGCAGGTGGAAGCCGAGAGCCATGTGCCCAGATAGTTATATATTTGCAGTCATTGACATGAGTCATGTGCGGTTAATGCTGCAAATCAAGTGTAAACAAAGATAGTCATCAATTACAAATGGAGGTGAATGACAGTATCAATCAAATAAAAAAAAGAGACACAGTGGTTACCTTGATTCGAGGCCAAGAATACTCTATCATTCAAAGCCATGCTTGATTGCAAATGAAGACACAGTGAGTTACCCAAATCAAAAGTTGAGCATGATTAATCAAGATTCCAATCAACAATTAGTAAGCCCAAGTTCCATAATGCAGAGGTCAACATAGAATGCACACCAGTGAAGAAAAATCAATAGAGAGCTCGAGTTTCATCAATGATAGACTGAGTTTCATAAAATTTTGCCAGAGTAAGGCTAGGGTTTGCAGAGATCTTCCAGTTTCTTCTTTGAGAAGACAAAGGTAAGTGCCATTTTTGAAATCACAAAAGAGTCTATGAGATTTGGAGTCCGCCAAGTGAAATGCATTCAATGATTGTAGATGTACATTCCTGCAGTCTTCGAAATTTGCCCAGTGCCACCTCATGTCTCTACATTCGAAACATGCTGCAAGTGGGTTGAGTGGTATTTTACCATTCCCCACTTTGCATTTCTATACTTAGTGTTTTTTCCTAAGTGGTGAGGTATAGGTTATTTATTTGATATTGGATTTTATCCAATTTTTAAGTAATTTAAAATATTGGTAATATTTTGTAAAAGGATTTAATCCTTATTGTAAGCCAATATTTTGGGCTTTTAGGGTGGAGTTTTCATAGGCTGAATTTTGGGCTTGATTTTTGGCCAAAAATAGGGCAATTTGTAGAGGGATTGGCATTTTCGGATTTAGAGTTTGGGCTTAGTATAAGATTGAGTTTGATCATCAATTAGAGGGGTTGTGAGTTTGGGAGAGAGGCTAATAGTGAACATATTGTTCCTACATGTTTTTCAAGCCATTTTTGTAATCACATTATCAAATTTGTGAGAGAAATAAAGTAGATGCTCTTTGGTCCATACATTTTTGTTACCACATTATCAAATTTGTGAGAGAAATAAAGTAGATGCTCTTTGGTCCATACATTTTTGAAGCTTGATTTGATAATCCTGGTTTCATCTTTGCAAGTTTTGTTTTAAATTGTAATCCAAAAGAAGTGAATGTATGTTCGTTCCTTCTTGAGGTAATCGGTTGTTTCTTAAACCTTGTATGGAAGACGTATGTTGTTAACTGTTTGAACTATTTGTGATTTAATCCTAATAGCGAAGCCTGTTAGCCTATATGTTGAACAGTGATTTGAAGAGTCAAGCCTTTGATATATGATTTTGAGTTATTATTTTGTTCTCCCAGCAAAGTCTGAAACCATTTTGGTGTATCACCCCAATTCATTTCAGTTTAAAAGTTCTTTCTATCCGTTTTCTTATCAAGTTTTCAATTAGGTGGTGATATTTCATATTTAATAGGAACCGGCCTAGAATCCGAAGATTCCTTCTTGTTCATAGTCTACCCATAGCTAGAGGAGGTTTCCATTTTTAGTATAGAATTGTTGTTTAGCCTTAATGGCCAAGTTAGGTTAACAACTCTAAGCCTGAACAGTTATCAACTGGTTTACACAATAAATAGCTTGATCGGTCTTTTAGAGAAATCTTAACGTTGATCAAGACACAAGAATATTACTCAAGCATAAAAGATTGTAAATCACAAATCGCAAAGTAAAAGAAAATGAGTAATCTTCCTTTCTTTATATAGATTTAGGGCATAACGGTAATTACCAAACGGTAACTATTTGATTAATGGCTATAGCATTAATTACCATACCTACCCTTTCTTTCCTTTTTCGCCAACCGGTATTCAAGCTTTTTCGGTTTGAGCAAACCCTAGTTGATCAATGCTTATCTGTCCGGTCTTTCTTGCAGACTGATTGAGTTTGATACTCACCAGTTCTACCAGGAACAGTAGACGAGCTACCGGTTCCCTCTAAGCCTTGTAGGCTCAGTTTGCTGAAGAGATATCACCATCGGCTGATGATGATCTTCCCTTTGTCTTCTCCTCAGTGGAGCTCTTTGATTCCTTCTTGAACGAAATCTTCTTTACTTCCTTCTCGGTCTCCTTTACTCCATTGTTCTTATTGGAAGCCGAGGTCTTCACCGCCGTTTTGACCGATCCTTTTCTTTTGTTCATTGACCGGTTCCTGCAGTCTTTAGCTAGGTGTCTAACTCTGTTGCAGGTGCAACAAACTATCTCGGTTTCTTTCCATGGATTTACCCTTCTCTTGTTAGGTGATTTGCACCAGGAGTCATTATGACTGTTCATGCCACAGTTAACACAATTGGTTGTGCTCCGGTTCTTGATTCTTTTGGGGAATACCGGTCTCGGTCGGGATCTGAATGCCATTGTTTTGGATCTGCATTCATTAGCTTTGTGTCCAAACTTGTTGCATGCGTAGCAATAGCCCTTGAAGCTTACCCTGCTTCCACTGGAAGCATTCGTGGGACGAAACCAGCATTTAATGGTCTTGTGGCCATTCTTGCAACAGTTTTTGCAGTAACTGTTGGTTAGCTTTACCGGTGCATTTTTGCAGTTACTTGTTTTATGCCTTGGTTTCCCACAGTGATTGCAAGAGGAGTTGAAGGTCTTTTTACCCTTTTGTTCTACTAGTTTCTTCTTTTCCTTCTTGCTGGTGTTGGCTCCAGATGACTCACCGGTTTCCTTGGTGTCTTGTCCGGTGAACCCAAGTCTTGTGGGGTCCTTGTGCTTTTTTTGAGCTTTGAGTTGCTCATCAAACTTGACCAAGCTTTTGTTGTATCTTTTGAGGGTTTCATTCCTTTCTTCGAGTTCTTTCATCTGTTCCTTCAGTTGATATAGCTCAATAGCTAGCCTCTTGCATGCATCATCTTTGTCATGCCAAATCTTTTGCATGTTGGCATTCTCTTGAGTGACTATTTGCATGTCTTCTTGAAGTTGCAGAATGACAAGATCACTTTCCCTTACAGCTTCCTTAGCCAGATTCCTTGCTCTCTCAGAGGTTGTTAATGACTTAATTGCAGTGTTTCTTTCATCTTCAACTTTCCTCTTTTTCTCAATCAGTTAAGTCATTCTTAGGGCATTATCTTCTTGCTCCCTCTTTAGGTTGGAGATCTGATCGGTTAGGATTTGCTTCCTCTCCATGAACTCAAAGACTGCCTCCTCAGCTTCATCTGATCAACTTTGCCCAGAGAGTTCATCAATTGTTTCATTGCTCTCACTCAACTGCAGAGCCATCTCCTTTCTTTTAGCAAGGGATCTTCTCAGCCTATTCTCCAAAGAGGTAATGATGTCGTCGGCTTCCTCAAGTTGCTTCTGATACCTGGAACCCTCCATGATCTTTTTCTCAAGCGGTTAAGTTTTATATCTTAGAGAACAAAGCTCTGATACCAATTGTTATTCCTAACCGGTTACTGAGAGAGGGGGGGGGGGTGAATCGGTAAATACTATTTCTATTTGCAATTAAAACTTGTATAAAGCTTCTTGCAAGATAAACAGAATGTAAATAACCATTCATAAACAGAAATAGAAATGCTCAGATCAACACATCATATGTACGTGGAAACCCTTGGTTAGAAGGAAAAAACCACGGTGAGACAGAGCTCACAACTTCACTACTGTAGTAATAAAGGTGCTCGGTTAAGAGCTTAGAAAGCACTTGCAAGAGTGCTACCCGGTAAAATGGTCATCTAGACTATTAGCCCTTTTTGCCAAATCACTAATTGCTTATTCTTGATCAAATCCTAGTTCTATCATTTATTTGATTATTTTCTATGGGCTAACCATCTTTTCCTAAGTTTTTATTTATTTAAAAGGAATATTTCCTCCCCTTTTAATAAATCAAAAGCCCCCACTTTTCCTCTTATCCTAAGTTGCACAAATAAAGCATTATTCTTATTTTATAAAAAAGGGAAAAACACTTTTTGTCTCATATGGACACAAAAGTCAACTCCTATTTTCTAATTGGAGGATATTTGTGCATATGGATTGCTCCTCTTTCAAGTTCCACCCTTGATTAAATCTTTTGCCTCTTAATCTCCATGGTCCATTCCTTCTCATTTCCTTTAAAAGAAGAGCTCTCTTTTTCATTCTAGATCCCCAACTTTTTATGCTAACTTTATGCTGCAGGATTTCTAGGTCACTTTGGAGCTTTTGAAGATTTGGAGCATTCTTAACATCTACATCTCATTCTTGCATTCTTAGCTTAGCTTCATATTTATGTTTTCTTAGATTAGCTTTATTTCTATGCTCTAGATTAGCTCACATAGATTAATTAGCTTGGGTTGTAACACTTGCATATTTCCTTTCATAGCTTAGCTTGCATTTCCATTTCTAGTATAGCATTGCATTGCATTGCATTTTCATTCTTGATTCTTGAGGATATTGGCATTCTTGCCCTTGTCTTCATTGAATCTCCCATTGCATGGTTTACTAGCAAGGTTATAGGCTAAATAGCTCTAGCTAAGAGCATTCTTAAAAGCCCTTGCACTCCATGCCTAGGGAGCTATGGATCGATTTGTGAGGGCTCATTCTTGAGTTTCCTTGCATATAATGATCCATAGAAGTGCACCATTTTAGTGTGTACACAATACTGTAGTAATAAAGGTGCTCGGTTAAGAGCTTAGAAAACACTTGCAAGAGTGCTACCCGGTAAGGGGATTTGGTAGAAGACCGGTTAAGATCTTGACTCTATTAGGAGCCGCCTTGTTAAAGGACTTTCAACATCAATCAAGATGCTACTCGATTAAATGATTTATACAAAGAACCTATTAGGGTTCACCCTGCTAGAGGGATTTGAATATGCTTTCATAGTATAAAAGCAATGATCTTAATTGACACTCTTTGTCTGATTACATCATACCTGTTGATCTTCCTGTTCTGCCTGGTTGTTGATCCTTTCCGCCTTTCACCTCTGTGACCGTAGCTCTTCTCTTAGAAGATATCTCTCTCCTGCTCTGTATATTCAACAACACTTTTCTTGCGTCCTATAACTTGTATTTATGCAAAATTCATCTTAATGAAACCCTAACTCATAGAACCGCTAGGTTGTAAACTCGTCCTTAAATCATGCAACAAAGAAAAAGCTTTGCGTTTTGATCTTGAGTTTACCTTGAAACATCCGCGTAGAAATAAAACTAACTCCTGTTAAAAAGTTAACTCCAGTTCTAAACGGTGGATGCTCTGCATATTCTGGTTTTAACTTAAACAGCTTCGCATTTACTAGTGCGGATTGACGTGCTGTTTTTGGTATCAATCTTATACCCGGTTCATCCCTTTTATGCACTGTAAGACTGGTAATATGTATTCTGCTCGGTCTACCGGTGCATATACTCTGTTTTAATCTACCGATGCCTATAAAGTAAAGTGAGTGATCTACCGGTGTACCTTATACCGGTGGGAATGGTGTTTGCATCTATCTTCACTAATGACAACTTAAATTTGCTAACAAAATGCACTTTATCTCCATTGCAAGAAGTTGCATACCTAGAGATGTCTCAAAATATTTCTAGATGCATGATAAATCATTGACAATGGATCACAATATGGGGATTATGGTGAATCTACTAGACTTGGATGAAGCTCTTGATTAAGTTATGAAGTTCAGTTCTATTGAAAAAGATGGGATAATTTGTGTAGGGTAGCTTGAGAATGCATATTGTATCAAATCTACAAAGTGACAACTATTTCAAGCAAGTATATTTATTATTAAGTCATTCAGCAAAATGCTTTTGGAAGAATGAGATGCTCAACACATGGAGTTGGAAATCCTCTTATATTACACACACATGATGTGGAGGTATTTCTTTTACTAGAAAAATTGTTGTAAAACACCTTTATCATCAATTGTGCATTTTAAACTCATAGTTGTATGTGGAAAGGATAGACTTGGTGCTGTTTACAAAGACAATGCCAAATGGGAGGAAGGTAGTAATAATCGTTTGTCAACTTATTCGAAACAAGGATATTGAGATTTTTCATGAGAAGGAATCATGTATGAATATTAAAATTCTCATATAGTTATTGCTTATGTTGTTGCATTTCAATTTGTAGTTTAAATGAAGGAAATGTTGGTCATCAGACACAGTTGGAATATATATCATCGAAGACCAATTCATTGTCAAATGAATGATCTATGGATTGGAAGAAGAAATAGTGCCTGCTTGAGTCTAACTCACAACTTGAATGTTACAAGTTTGAAGTTCCCTTTTTGGAAAAAGTGATTTATGTTACTCATTGTAAGCAAATATTAGGAAATGAACCTTATTTCTAGAAAAATGATGTAAATCCTAACCCAATAAGGATTATTATTGTCTAAAGCTATTATATTTCAAAAAGTTAGTTATTGGGTAGTTGCTAGGTAGTTATCATGAAGAGGCCTATAAATTTAGGCTATACAGTGTTGTAAAGAGACTTTTCAAAGGAATTAATGTGACGCAGCTGGGAATGAATGTGACGCAGCCATGTATATATTGGCGCCAGCCAAACATTGTTTTTTCCTTGCTATTGGCGGCTTGTCATCCTTCAATCAAGAAAGCCACAACTTGTAAATTCAGCAAATAACCAAAGTAAACCCCAATCCCTTCTATCTTGCTTCCAATCAACAAGTACGGCCTTACTAACTGCCGTACAGTCCTGCATCTTCCATACGGTTCTACAATTCTGTACGATACCCAAATTGCGCAGATTTTATGCAATGAAACAAGCGTCCAGCAAAGATAATTCAGATTCAAACAACACTCTGCAAATCTAGCAATGAAATTTGATGTTCTCTCCAATTATTGAAGACCAAACACAAACCCTTGCTTCTCCTCAAGAAATATGATTTCCTCCTTGAATACCCGCGCTCATTTGTTGAATAGCTGTTGTAAGTTGTAAAAAATTACTACTTGTTACTGTCCTACTGCCACACCTCTCAAAATTTCCTTTGCCTCCCTGTCATCATGTGGTGGTGGACTATTATGTAATGTCCCCTTTTTGGGACCTTAGTCATCCATTAAATAATGGAATTTTAAATTGTCAATTTATATTAGATTTAACGACAATTAATTAATTATTTAATAGAGTAATTAAGTGACTTTTTATGTCAACATGAAATTATAAAATAAAAGTCACTTCATAATTAATTTCCCTCCAAGTTCAATTTAAAATTAAAATAGGGAAATAAAGAGAGGAAGTGGAATGTCAAGAGTCAGGTTGATAGAAGGCCAAGAGTTTTCTGGAGAATGTTATTAAAGAACAGGAGGATTTTCAGAACATGTTCGGATGTTTTATTGAAGTCGATAAATTTGTTGATGCTTTGTCATTGATAGAAAATTTCTGGAGACAAAAACCTTCAGGGATTTGACATGAGAGCTGGATGGAAACCTGGTTCTTCTTCTGGGAGTGGATTCGTGATGGAATTCACATTTGTGTTTAAATTGTGAAGTTTCAGCTGGAAATTAATCTGAAGAATATTTGCAGATTATAAAATATGATTGTGATCGCAATATTTGACCTGGAATGAATATTAAGTTGGCCAGTTTAATATTTGGCTGCTAAAATAATCTGCCGTATTACAAGCTTGGTTGGGCATAGGATTTAATTAGTCCTATCGGCACTATTACAAAGTTTGGAATTTAAGTTTTGGGATGGTCATAATTGGTGTTGTGGCAAACAATTTGTTCATTATTATCAACTCTTCATTTCCAGGTGCCGTAATATAGATGAAGGGGGGTAATTACTGGCAGCGCTTAAGTCTGGAAACATTAATATCAAAATCATATCAAATATTTTGGTACCTGACTTTAGAGGATATGAAGTTGAAGGGAAATAATTACCGGGCCTCTTCATTGACACCTGGAAATGCATATTGTTGTTCCTTCCCAAGTTCTTGAATTCTTTCATATTGTAGATATCTGAAGAGCATAAATATGCTTGTAATCTTCCTAAACAAGGAATGGTGGAAGCCTCAGCTGTTCATATTCCAGTTACAGGAAAGCTCACCTAATATACTTGTCGTTGTTAGAAGAGACACTCCTTTGATATAGAATGGCACTTTCATGGAATTTTGAATGAATGACTTGTGAGGTATTGGTTGCTGGCAGAGGGATTAACTATTGATTGCAGAGTCTAAGGTATTGGAGCGGTGGAAATATGACTGGTATTGCCGTACTCTCCAGATTATAATAGTGGCTTTTTTGTGATATGCTGCCCACAATCTTGGAGTGTTAGGAATGCTGAGTCCATTGTAGTTGGGCGCGAGTAGCTGAGGTTCCTTTGTTCAGCGTGGGTGCTTGTTCATCATCGGGCTGTGGCTTTCTCTTTATTACTGCAATCTGTAGCAGAACAAGCAGGTGTTGGGGGAGATCCTGTTGCTGCAAAGAATTATTAATGGTGTGGTTCCCATCATTTATGGGCATACTGGAGAATACAAATCGACCCCTTTAGAGAACTCTATGCTACTCGGGTATGTTCATGGAGACTATGTTAATGATTTAAAAAATTAAGAGTGATAGCCTCATGTCTACTAGATATGGAGATGTAAGCTGGAATATTATCCTGTATTCAAATCTTAATTTATCAACCTGAAAGTAGACAAATTGCTCGAGTTCATATAATATATTTGCTATAGTCTTCCTTGAAGCAATGACAGTGAACTTCTCAATGTAACTTCAGAACAGTAGATTAAACTGTATGCAAAATGTTCAATATAATATTTCTGTGGGTTCAGTGACTATTCCAGATTCCAGAATGATGCCATTTGCGGTCTAAATCTTTGTCTTAATGTCTGTTCGTATACTTTGTGAAGAGGTGATGGTATATCAGACTAGGGTGAGAAGTGTTTAGATTGTGAACAGTTGACATAATATCTACACAAGAAATTTGTGTTTGTAATATGTCTTCTTGGTTCAAGATGACAGAAATTTCAGAACAGACCTTGCATGCTGATTGTTTGACACAATGTCTCTTAGTGGAACTGGTGAAAAGATTTGTTAAAATTGGTGTCAGATTTGGGGTGGCATCCTAGATATTATCTCTCCTATCACCCATCCTGCTACCTGATCCAAACTCAATATGGTGCTGCCTTGCAGCTATTGCAGCTGATAACGTGTCTTGTTCTGGATAGGGATGAGCCCGTTCAATTTGTTTTCTTTCTTCTCTAGCAATGTACCTCTTATACGTGTCACTTGATTGTATAAAACAAGTTTGAAATAGAACCTGAAGGCTGGCAGGATCCAAGTTCTGATCCCATTGTAACAAGATAACCTAGCTCTGGACCATTTTTTTGCTTTAGTAGATATGTCAAACTGTTGGCCCTTATGCCGATTCTCAGAGTTCTTTGTTTTGTAATGCAATATTGTTTGCAATGGCAATAATATAAATTTGAAATGTGTTTGAACAGTTTGCTTGTTTCAGAAAAGAAGAAACATGCATTTGAGAGAATTTAACAAATTTTAAATTTTCCATACCAACAACTGAAACAAGAATATTTATAGTTTGCAACAGCAAGATATTTGATTCTGACCTGATTGTTTTTAAAATTCACTTTGGGAAGAACAGCAGCGTACAAATTTAGAGACACACAGAAGTAAACTGATTTCACATTATCTTAGCAATGATTTCATTATATTGCTCTTCAACCTAATCTATGTTTTGTTTTTTTCTCAACTGTTAGGAGCTGCAACCTGTCAAAGAATTAACATTAGTCAACCCCTAAAGAAACACTTGCATTAACTTCAGCAAGGAATAAGTCATGCCATGACTTTTATAACATTATTGCGAACATTTGGGAATAGCAGAATATATGAAGCCATATTCAGCAATATAAACTCTTCACCATTGAATATCCACAAATATAAACTTCATTAAATACTCGGCAAATATAATGCTTCAGTTCTGCAAATACTTTATTACTATAAATATTTTTTCGAAGGAAGACTTCACAAATTTGGCTTAGCTGTGAACTCTGTTGTGAATCCACTCTCAAGAAGAGTTAGGTTTTCATCCAACCCTTGTTGATAAACTGAAGGTTTCCGTCCTCAATTTCTCATAAATCATCACACACTGATCATATCAAATCCTTAAAGCATGCTTTGCTACAACCCCAAGAACCTCTTTATAAAGACCTCCAGGAAACAGCTAGAAGAGTAGGCCGACTTTAATATTTTTCATAGTTGGAGAAATTTATTTAATAAAGTGACTTATTTTATTATTTTCACTTTATTCTATAATTGAATTAATCAATTAAAGTCATCCCTTGTGGGAAAATATTAATTTCTGGACAACTTAATTAATTAATTTAATTAGGTCACTTTATAAAAATCTGGGTATATTACATTGGATGACACTGTTGTTATATATTAACTTGCAACATTGACAAGAACAAAAAATAGTGATTAAGAAAAATATAGCAAGTTGAACATGATTTTTTTAAAGAAAATCATGTAAGTTTTAAATGCATTAAAAAAATCTAAATGTGATACGGTAATATGGTAATTGAATCAATGAATTTAACAAAAATATCTATTTTTAACTCTAAAGTGTTAACCCTATATAATTGAAAAAATATTGATTCAAATTAGTGTTAAGTCAATTGAATTTTAATCAATCCACAAATCTGTTGGCATGTAAAGTCAATTTTGTTCTTTTAGCATTGATGACGTAGTTGATGACCTATTGCAAATCTGTATGAACGTGTTTTGGCATGAAAAAAAAATAGAAATGACGTACAGAATTAAATGCTTGAAAAAAATGAAGTTGATGTGAATTTGAAATTCTAGAAATTTCTTCTTCAAATCCTCTAAAAGATCTTCCCATTTCACTCTAAAATGCTTGCTTGCTGTTGCGTGTGGAAGGAGGTTTTACGGAGCATAAACCACATTTTTTTCATGTCAAAGTTGTATCAAAATCATGTCTAACCCAGGTCTGACCTGTGACCTTACGCTTTTGGACACGCTTTTATGATGGGCCTTTACTAGCAATTGCATGAGTCAGACAATGCAGACAGCGAGCGCACTTTTCCACCTTTTTATTTATTCTGGGATTCGTGCGTGCCCTTTATAATATAGGGGTGCCGAGCGAGGTAGTTTTGATGAGTTTACCGGATGCCCCTACTATTCTAAGGGCGTTGAGGCTTCTGATCCTGAAGTCGTTGAAGCACCAAATGGTGACTACCAATGCATAGCCCAATTATTATTGCCCTCTTCATAGTAGTTTATAAGGGCATAATCAGTGCTAGCAAGGTGGTCCCCCACTACTATCTATAGGCGAGAAATGGAATTCTTCTTCCACCGAGGGTCCAACGAATTCCCCTAGGTCTAGGTCCAGGTTCCTCCCTAGGTCTCAGTCTCGATCTGGAAATATAAGGGGTGCAGTGGGCTATGGATATGGAGGAGGATATGGAACTGCTGAAACTAGTGAATAATAGAAAAGAAGGGGCTGGCTTTGTCACCTATGCCGAGTTTGGTGAGCACTTGCAGAAAAAAATGGGAAAAGCTTAGACAATTTTACTTTGAGATAATCTGTGGCGGGGGAAAACTTGGGAGTACTTGGCGACTTGCCGATTCTATGAAGTATGCCAGGAAGTCTATTAGAAATTTGTATAATGTGTTGTCAAAACATTCTTCTATCTTTGTTGTTGAATGGTATTTACTCACAAAATTTAATCTACTTGATTGCCATTAAGTACTTTAAGTTGTAATAGTTACAAGAATCATTAATCAGGGCCTCTTTTAAACAATTTTAGATTTGATTGCCACTGGATAGCATATTGTTCTATGAACTTCTTCAATTCCCTTTTTAAAGAAAAAAACACCTTTCTAATATTCTCCTGCATGCAAAATTTTCCAGAAACGCAAGTACACAACATTAAATATCAACCTTTTCATTAGTAGCTTTGGACTCTTTATTTTCAAGCTTTGTACATTTTATATTTCCCCATATGTGTCTCTTATTCTTGTTGTCCCTTCAATGGCTTGTCCATTCATCATGTCCTATCGCAAGGGGAATATGGTCTTACATATTGTCATTTAGATCTCCCAAAGGTCTTAGTTGCTTAGCTATTTGCAATTTATCAACTTATGTTTCCTCTGCAGTTCATGCATCAGTCTTGTTAAAGTCTTCCATTTTTAAGTTCAATTCCTTTTACCAAGCTCTGGTCAATCATTCAGGACAAGCTTCTAGCATGGTACATGCAAAGATAAGAAAGAAAGAATTACAGTCAGCATGGATGCAAGCACATTTTGATCATTAAAGCTACATGAATGTACATGATTTAGCATCACTGAGTTTTTTGTTGATAGTGATTTAAGATTTATTTGAATGTTGTCTCATTTAACATAGAGTATTTAACATGACTCTAATCATTTTGTGCTGTGGAAGATTTTTAATTTTTTAAAAATAAAACAAAGTCCATTAGCTGTTTTTGTTTGCTGTTTGTCTTGTTATTTGTAAGAGAGATCAAGATAGAAAAGAGAGACCTAATTCATGCTATGTGCATTTTTCCCAGACCAATGAAATGATAGTATCAATAACGGGAGCAACTGGGTTTATTGGGAGAAGATTAGTTCAAAAGCTTTTTTCAGGTGAATAATTCTATTATATTGCTTTCTAAACCATTTTCGTTAGTTTTAAACACGTTAAACAAAATTAACTCATTGAAAGGTGATCTGTATTTTTTATTAGTATTCTAGCAACTTAGTGAACCATCTAGATTTTGTGTAAGTTTTTATCTCAACTTGGTAATCACACAATAAAGCTGCAGGCATAGAGATCAGGAGAGTTGATATAAAATATTTGGCTGTCTTTTAGAGCTTCCCACTTATCATTTATAGCTATTGTTATGAGTTTTCCTAACCGATAAGAATCCCCTTTTTCATAATCAACAATGCTTATATTTTACACATTATTCCCTCACACAGGTATGTCAGTTATTGCATTCAGTGTTTATTATTCATATTAATGACATGATATGCCTTGTGAACATTATACCTATTTAGGTTTAGTAGGAAAACAATGGATAGATTATGGTTGATAATGTCCAAAATATTATATTTCTGCCACTACAGATGATTAAACTAGTAGAATTTTTTGTGTACACCTCCAAATATACCAGTTTATTACTGCATTCAGTTATGGATGTCGAAATACTAGAAATGTCGCCATGTCTGTTGGCTCCTTTAGTTAGCATACCTGCTATTTTTCTCCCAACAAATTTTGCTGAAGTGATAAGATATTTGATGCACTTCTAAGTATATTCTTTCCATTTGACACCCTTAAGTCGGTCTGTACTTATAAGGCTATTTGTAATGTCCTCGATGTAATTAAATAATTAAATTAAAAACTAATTGTGTATGGCCCCAAAACTTAATAATAATATCTTTTGGGCCCTTTTAATTAGTTAGTTATAGGTTTGGTCATGTCGGCCCGTTTGTAACCCTTCAGGAAGTTTCCCGGAACCCATTTATAAGGCTGAGTTTGACATAGTTGTAGGTATGTGAATTTGGTATTTTCTTTGTATGTGTGAATTCCCGTTGGAGTTCAACTTTTCTGCCATTTCAGAGGTGAAAGATCCTCCCTACTTGGTATTTGCAGTTTCGATGGGAAGCCCTCACCCTACTCTGCCGTCATTCCAATCTATAATATCTTCATTTGAAGAACACTTGTAATCCAATTTTCAGAATAAATAAATAGCTCCAGATCTGCGCTTGTGCACTGAGTTGTAATTGTTCTGTGGGTCTATTTAATATTTGCATTCCAAATTCCAAACTCCATCAAAAGCATTACAGTACGGAAGAGAACTTGTTAATCACACATGTGTTAGCCGTGCGTGTGTTAGCTGTACACGTGTTAACCGTACGGTGTTGTGAAGACAAGTTGACTTTAACCATACACAACTTGTCGTGGGGCCCACTAATTGGCCGTACAGGTGTGAAGTACAGAGGAGTTGAGTTGTGTACGGAGGAGTTGAGTTGTACCGTACAAACTACTGTACGCTACAAGTTGATGCGCGACTTGGGAGCCGTACACGAATTTACTATCGGAAGTGTACAATCAAAGTTTTTCTGATGCTTAGGTGTGCCGTGAGAACATTCTAGTGGTATTAGAGTTGGTGATTCTGCCAGCCTGTCGGTAGTGCATGCAGAAGGAACTCATAGTATACACCAGAAGGAGATACCGCTCCGTAGACAGAATGGGGGAACAATAGGACCCTGCTGCTGAAGTCATGGCACTTTTGAGGGAGCTAACCAGAAGCCAAGCTCAGCTCATCGAAACAATGATCAGAGGGGAACAATGACATAAGCTCATGGAGGATACATTGTGACAATTGGCCCTGGGTAGAACAAATGGAGATCACAGTGGACAAAGCGATAATTCAGTCACTGGAAGGTCAAACCTGTTGTCCTCAATTTTGACATCACAAAATTAGGGCAACCCTATGCAATTTTCTCATGGATTCATAGGTGTTTCTTTTGAGTTTAGATGTTTTGAATGATGTGTCATAAAGGTAATTCGTTATCCCTTGAATTGTCTTAAGTTTCATGTCTTTTGAGCATCATTTTGGAAGGTTTTCGTCAAGCTTATCACCATGTTGTTTGTCAGAACAAGTTTTTCTTCTCTGACTGCAAGCACTTGATTTCTAGCAACCTTCGAGTCTTTTCTTCATTTTTCTTGTTTGTGTGCTTCATTTTTAGTTTTGTTTTCGCCCTAGGATTGTAGCATTTTAAATTATGCTCGTTTGGAGCTATCATAGGCCTCAATTGGAGTTGTCTATCAAAAGATATTAAAGAATTAATCATTGAGTAGATGGACTTTTTCGGCTTGACTCCATATCATTATTCTTGAATTAAAATCTTTCATTAGTGGTCTTTTCGTTGATAATTGCATGACATAATAGGTGTTATTTACTTGTAAGATGGATTTAGAACCCCATTATCATGTGTTCGCATCAGAATATATGAGTTTTTAATGAGTTTTAAATGTAAAGATGGGATTTTAAAGTCTTATTACATATCTACTCATTAAAATTAAAATTATTTGTAAAATAAACATGAGAAACCTATGTGCATCAAAGGTGGCGATTTTTCAATAAAAGAAAAACAAAAGATGGGCGGGATGCAACGGTTGGATGCAAGATCTCAACGGTCAACTGTAAGGGGGCAATGGCGATGGCCTGGGGTGTTGCAATGGTAGAGGCAATCAAATGGGGATAATTTCATGGGCTGGTGGGCGAAATAGAGGAAACCAAACAAGTTTTATGGTGAACCGGGGTGAGTGGAAGAATAATGGGGTTTCAAAGAAGCAAGGATTCGAACAAGGTATTGGATTTGAAAGACATAGCGGTGAGCGGGTGGTAAGGAATGGTGGGAGCTGGGAGAACCAACAACTTAGAAACCAGAGGATAGGTGAAAGGTTTTACAATAGGAAACCCTTTGAATTTAAGTGAATAGAGGGGAAGTTCTGGCAACCAAAGTATAAACAAAATGGAAGAAGTGATTCTCAGCAGGTAAGTAATAACATTTTGAATATTAGGGCTTCGTCAATACTTATTGACAATAAGGATTGGATAGATTTGATCTCTTGTCTGGAAGGAAAAGGTTTTTTTATGAAACGGATGGGTTTGTGGCCATCTGCTAGTAAAATGCAAAACTGGTGTAGGGCTCATTGGGATCGAGACTATACCCTGAAATAAGTAGCAAATGGTTTTTATTTGGTCTTGTGTCCTACAAAGAAGGATAAGGAAATGATTCTTAATGGAGGCCCTTATGTAATAGATGGGAAATGGGTTTTTCTTAAAGATCGGGAACCAAACTTCAACCCTTAGAAGGAAAAAGTGGAGTAAACTTTGATCTGGGTTAAATTTCATAATCTCTCGCAAGAATACAGGGGAGAAGCAACTTTGAAAGGGATTGGTGAGAGCTTATGGAACTATATTTTATTAGAAGAAAAGATTAATATGGTGGATTATTCAGTCTATCCTAAGATTTTGATTCAAACCCAAAAGTGCTTCCAAATGCCTGATTATGTTGTTTTAGGTTCTGATAAGGGAGAATGGAAATAGCGCATTATCATTGACAAAGGGGAGGAAAGTGATATTGAAGGACATGGGAATAAAGATAGGACTCTGGGGAAGGACAAGAGTTTGGAGTCCAACAAAATAATGGAAGAAATCATTGAACTAACGGAATTGATTGGTGGAGGAAGAAAGGGACCCACTACGAGCTGGAGATCTTTTTCAAAGAGGATATGCTGGTTACACAGAATATAGTTCACAAATATGGGCTGAGGATATGTTGAGGGAGGTAACCCATTCTCTTGTAAGAGAAGTTGAGACCAAAGATACATCTGTTTTGAAGACTTTGTAATTCGCAAAGGTAATGGCACTTTTACTTTAGCTCCGATAAGAGATAAGGGGGTTGAATCGTCAACACAGGTGGTGAAAGACACCCCATTTCTAATAGAGGAGGAGAAACAAGTAGAAAAAATAAGTGAAGTTAATGACCGATGTTCTATCTAGGATAGGCAACTTGTGCAGGATATGTGCTTGAAAATGAATAAGAATAATGTGATTGACAATGTTTGCAGAGATGTAGTTCTAGGAAAGGAACATATAAACCTGGCATGTGAGGACCCCTTGTTAAATCTCTCTGATTGAGGAACAAAGGGAAATTCATTCGGGGGCTGCAGGATGGAGTAATAGAATTTTTAAACCCTTAGTAGATGAAGAGTTAGACTAAAGTTTTAGAGAATAAAGTGCCCTCGAGAAGATTTGCAACTAAGGAGGATTATGAGGAATCTCTTTACAAAGATATTCAAATTTCTCCCATTAGAAATTTGGACAGCTCCTTGGAAGCAATGAATGATGGATGTGGTAATATTCATCGTTCAAAATCGAAGGATGATTTTGATGTTATCTTACCGGTTACTGAGAGGGGGGGGTGAATCAGAAAATACTAAATCTTATTGTTTAAAACTTGTAAACAGATTCTTGAATGCAAAGTAGAAAGTTAACAGTCATTCACAAGCATAAATTGAAGCACACAGATCTACACAAATATTTGTACATGGAAACCCTCGGTTAGAGAGAAAAAACCATGGTGAGACAGAGCTCACAACTTCATTAGTTCCAAATGAAGGCGCCCTATTAGGAGCTTATAAAGCACTGGTTAAGGTGCTACCCGGTTAAGGGATTTTACAAGAGATCTGTTAAGATCTAAACCCTGTTAGGAGCTCCCTGGTTACAGGACTTTGCACATCAACAAGATGTTACCCAGTTAGGGGATTTTTACAACGAATTGATTAGGTCCACCCTAAAATAGGGATTTGTATATGATGATATATCTTTCAAAAAAAGTGATCTATAATGACACTGATTGTCTGATTAGATCATACCTGTAGATTCCTTCCCCTGTTTGCCTGGCTGTTGATCTTCTTTTCTACCTTCACCTTTGTGCCTGTAGCATTCCTCAGAAGATATCTCTCCTCTGCTCTCTGCGATTTTCACTTATCAACAACAGCACCATACTTTGTGTCCTATTACTAATATTTATACAAGAGTGATCCTCTTGACTCATAGAACTGCCGGGGAATAAACTTGACCATAAAATATGCAACGCAAGAAAGCTGTGCGTTGTGATCTAGAGTTTATCTTGAGATTATCCGTAGAAATTAAAGCTAACACATTTTGAATAGTTAACTTCGCATCAGAATAATGGATGTCTCGCATAATCAGTCTCTTAACTCGAACTGTAACTCAAACTGTTCCAAAAAAAAATTGGACCGGATTTTTCTATCAGTTAGATCGGTACCGGTTTGTCGTTGGATGTTGAATAAGACCGATACTGAGTACTTGGTTCAGTCTACCGGTTTATCTAACTACTTAGTTGACCGGTGCATATACTATGTGCTTTATCTACCGTGTCATCTAAGTAATGCGAGCGACCGGTGATCTTCGACCGGTGTGAATGGGTTTGATGAAATACACTAATGACAACTTATATTGCTAACAATCTTCCCCTTTGTCATTGGTGGCAAAATAGTCAAAAACAGAACCATTCATACAATAGCTGTTCAAACCTTGGTCAGTGAAATAGAATAGTGCCCTTGCTGTCTTTGCCTGATTGAATGCTCTGCTCCTGCCCGGAACTTCCCTTGACTGAGTCTTTTGGTTTTCATTAACTTCTCCTTGTTCTTTTTCTTTACAAATAACTTCCCCTTTTTGCCTCCATAAGACAAAGGGTTATGTCTTCCTTCACATTTGAAGCTGTGTGAAGATATCCTTATAGATGTTTTTTGAAGAGTGTAGAAGTGGTGCCCATTGACTGGTTACATGTTCAATGTTTTGTTGGGCAGCCTTGAGAGATACAATGATGTTTTCCATATCATTGACAGTTTTGTAGTCCGGTTCATTGACCAGAACATCAGTTGAAGTAGCTGTCTGGTGCATGATATCAAGTGTTGGGGCCAAAAACATCTGGAATCCAATGATATCTTGAATTCTTTTGTTCTCTTCTTCTGCAGTCTTTTTGAGGACTAGAGTAAGACTAGCCATTTCTTGCTGAAAGTTGTGGCTGTTTTGGTCTTGATGTCAAATTGGTTGGACAAAGCTCTTATGTCTTCTGAAGTCTTTGTAGCCTTGTCACTTAAGTCAGTCAAGAAAATCTCAAAATTTGAAGTTCTGCTTAACAAATTTTCTGCAACTTGTATTTGCTGTTGAAGAACTTTTAGATTATTTAGCAGAATGGCTTTAATATTTGCAACTTGCTTGTGAAGAAGCTCCACTCTTTTCTACGCATAGTGTTCAATAGCCACTATTTCTGGATTAGTTAGATCTTCACTGATGGTTGCAGTCAGCACTTCTAGCTGGTCGATGACCGGTTCATCTTCATCTATATCAGCATCCGGCACAAAGTTGTACAGGATATCTTTTACTTTATTCAGAACCATATCCTGTTTTCTCTTAATGAGCTCTTTCAACTGTCTTGTTGACATTTTGTTGATGTCAACTATTGTATCGGTTGCTTTGCTCCTTTTTGCTTCAGATTCTCCAGAGGATGTGATCTTTCTTTTAGAGGAGCTGGCAAGAGTTTCTTGATCCTTTTCTCTACTCTGTTCTTGTGCCTTTGGAGCTTGCTCATGTTCTTTTACATCCTGTTGGTCTGTCTTGTTTCCCTCTTTTGGTCTGGCTCCTGGTTCCTGAAGGTGAATCTCAGGCATAGCATCTTCTACTTGATGTGAGGGCTCTTGTGATTGTAGCTGTTCTTCAGCTATATGAAGATCATTTGTAGGGATCCCTTCACCTCTTTGATCTGATCCGTTAGTAGGAAGATTGATAGAAGTTTGTCCCAATTTAACCGGTTCACTAGAAGTGAACTTTTCTGTGAGGACTTCTTGCTCATCAGATATCGGAGTCTGAGTTGCAGTAAACTGACAGGTGGATCCACAATTGTAGTGGTGTGATCCTGAGGACCTGTTTCTTTAAGGGTATTGAAATCATACTGCTCCCAGAAATCCAAAGTCTCTTTAAAGACTTCATTCTCATAACCATTGAGAATCTTGGCGACTTTGTAATTTGTGTTTAGATTCATCGATGCATCTCCTAAAAGAAGCATGCTATTTTTATCACTCAAGCCAGGTCTAGCTTTATCTAGTGCTTCTTTATTGATTTGTGAGTTTCTTTCCAGACCGGTTCTCCATTTTTCTTGAAGCTTGCCATTCAATTCGAGAGGAAACTTGCCTCTATAATCCTTGGGTGTTTTCATGAAGTCTAAAAGACTTTCAACAAGAGCTTCTATTGCCTATTTGTCTTCCTCTGCTAGCATGCTATACCATTTGGCTGCATTATCTATTTCTCCAAAATTTGTAATTTCAGCTATGATGTCATTAACAGTCATGGTACGAGCCTTACCTTTTTCTGGAGATACAAGAAGGGTAGGATTTGTCGGTTCATTGGTTATGTCGATGATGACCGGTTTGTCTACTCCGAGTACTCCTTTTCCTTTTCCGGTATCACGAACTGGCGGAGCTATTGCCTTTTGGCGTGCTTCCTCTGCTTTTTGCTGTGTCTGAAGTAGGTTGCTCCAGATGGCTACTCCTTCAGCGTGGACTTTCTCAATTTCTCCAATCAGCAAGAGGTGTGTTCTTTTCTTTATCAGGAAGTTCTGCTGGTGTAGTTCAGCTTGTTGGCTCGCTTCTTCTAGAGTGAGATGATTTTGCACTTCTAGCAGAGCTTGAATTCTTAGCTCTTTTTCCTTTTCCATTGATGCTTTACACTTGCCTTGAAGAATATTTAGCAGATCCTTAGGCAGTACCTTCTGCAACTCTGTAGGGCTTAGATTGAACTTATACAGGCATTCAATGATAGCATCTTCAATTTTTCTTTTGTCTTCATCATTTGCCAAAGTGTATCTTCTACTAACATTAGCCATTCATCTAGTTTCTTTCAGTCCTATTATGAATTCATCTATCATTGGTTTACCTTTTCTTGGCAGATCCACCTTTGCTTGCTTGCCGGTCCTCTTCTTTCTTTCGCTGAGCGGAACTGTATCCTCCGGATCGGTTTCTTCTGCTTTTTGCTCTTGTGTGCTTGGCTCCGGTTGAGCTTTTCTCTTTTGTGCTATTGGTGGTGCAGCTTTCGGTTTCTTCTTTGGCGCGGGTGATCTTTTGACATAGACATTGTTGATTGGTGCCTGCTTTAAATTCTTCTCTATTTCCTCATAGGTTCCAAACCATTGAGCACCGGGATCCAGATGTGCTTTTTCTAGGGCCTCTACATACATCGTTGCAAATTTTGTATCCAAACTCAGGTGTGTACTCGTTTCTTGGTTCTACTACTTAAATGATGCATAAGTCAGTAGACACCAGAAAACATGCCTCCTTTTTGTATTTTTCAAAAATAGTTGATGGGATTCTTTCTCTAGCATGCATTTTTAATTGAAATGCATTGAAGTGATTGGTCATTTCCTTGTCAAGCTGGTCTCCCAGTTCATTAGCCATATCATTGATTTGCATCATGACTGGTCGATCTGTTGCCCACGTTACTTTTCCTTTCCTGGGAAAGAAATTAGAATAGTAGAAGTAAAGACATACCAAGAGTTCCAAATTTCAGTGATTTCTTCTTGACGATGCCCAACTTCTTCATGTTTTCAAAGATTTGTCCTCTTAGCATTTCGCATAAATCATATTGTGCGTCGTCATGAACAATTTTGTAGGCTGCATGTATGCCTCCACCCGGTATGCTATTGAGGTTACTTGATTGATATATTTTGTAACCGATTATAGTTGATGCGAACTGAACAACTGGATCCTCAATGTCAGTTACGGTCATTAATCGCTTGTCGGATTTTGATTTTGTCAGGTTAGCCACCACTGCATTAGATATAGTTCTCAGAGTAAGCGCTTCTCCCTAATTGCAGAACCCAGTTACCCTGTAAATATCCTCTTTCGTGATTGAAGTGCAGATTCCTCTCATAAGCCAAAATCCCGGATCATGCACCTGACTGACTACCATTCGAATCCACTCAGGTTTGAAGATGACTGGATACGAGACTCCATTTATGATTCCCGATGATACGAGCTTTGCGTAGCCATTGGGATGATTACCATCAGGGCACAGCGAGCGATGCTCATTCTGTATGTACGTTTCTCCTAGCTCTTCTTGCTTAGCATGAATAAACGCAGTTACATCTTCTGTAAGGAGCACTCCTTTAGGTATTGAGGAGAGCACGCTAGCCATGTCGATCTCCCTGTCTTGATTTTGCGAGATATCAAAAGGATTACGCTCCATTTGATTTGCAGGAACAAGCTTTGCCTCACATGATGAGGATGCCATTGCTCTAATTTGGTTGCTAGAGATGATTAGATCGGTTTGACAGATAATCTTACTCAATGATCGAGTTGCAAGAATATTGCTCGAACAAAGATTAGATAACATAAAATCGCAAGGTAAAAAGGAAAGAGTTAACCTTCTTTTCTTTTATAGGATTAGGGCATAACGGTAATTACCAAACGGTAACTATTTGTTAAACGGCTATAGTAATAAATGCTTTACCTAACCTTTCTTGACACCTTTTCTAACCGGTAGTTTGACTTTTTCAATTAGGCATTGATCATTGTGCCTTCGTTGAGCATTGAGTTGCTCATCAAGCTTGACCGAGCTTTCATTGTATCTTCTCAGCATTTCATTCCTTCTTTCAAGGACTTTCATTTGCTGCTTAAGTTGATATATCTCAATTGCCAGCGTCTTGCATGTGGTCTTGTGGCCCTTTTGCAACAGTTTTTACAGTAACTGTTGTTGGTTCTTACTGGTACATTTCTACAGTCATTAGTGTCATGACCTGGTTTTCCACTAGGCTTGCAAGAGGTGTAGAAGTTTTTCCTACCTCTTTGTGCTAGCGTCTTCCTTTTGTTGACTCCACTGGTAAATCTGAGACCGGTGTGATCATTGTGCCTTCGTTGAGCATTGAGTTGCTCATCGAGCTTGACTGAGCTTTCATTGTATCTTCTCAGCATTTCATTCCTTCTTTTAAGGACTTTCATTTGCTCCTTAAGTTGATATATCTCAATTACCAGCTTCTTGCATGCTTCATCTCTACCCTGCCATGCTTTATGCATATTGGCATTTTCCTGGGTGGCAATCAACAGGTCCTCTTGGAGTTGCATAATGAGGAGTTCATTGGCTCTTGCAGCTTCCTCTACCTGGTTCATTGCTTTTTTAGAGGCTGTTGATGTCTTGATTGTTGTGTTCCTTTCGCTTCCAATTTTTCGTTTCTGCTCAATCAGTTCAGTCATTTTTAGAGCATTTAACTTTTGCTCCCTTTTGAGATCAGCAATCTGACTGGTTAGGATTTGATTCTTTTCCGTAAGCTCAGAGACTGCTTCCTCGGCCTCATCAGACCCACTCTGCCCAGAGAGCTCGTCGATGGTTTCATTGCTCTCATTTAGTTGCAGAGCCAACTCCTTTCTCTTTGCAAGTCACTTCCTCAGTCTATTTTCCAGCGAGGCAATAATGTCATTGGCTTCCTCTAGCTGGTTCTGGTACCAGTAACCTTCCATGATCTTTTTCTCAAGTTGTTAAACTTTTATTGTATAGAGAACAAGGCTCTGATACCAAATTGATGCTATCTTAACGGTTACTGAGAGGGGGGGTGGTGAATCAGAAAATACTAAATCTTATTGTTTAAGACTTGTAAACAGATTCTTGAATGCAAAGTAGAAAGTTAACAGTCATTCACAAGCATAAACTGAATCACACAGATCTACACAAATATTTGTATGTGGAAACCCTCAGTTAGAGAGAAAAAACCACAGTGAGACAGAGCTCACAACTTCACTAGTTCCAAATGAAGGCGCCTTGTTAGGAGCTTACAAAGCACTGGTTAAGGTGCTAGCCCATTAAGGGATTTTACAAGAGATCTGTTAAGATCTAAACCCTGTTAGGAGCTACCTGGCTACAGGACTATGCACATCAACAAGATGTTACCTTGTTAGGGGATTTTTACAACGAACCGATTAGGTCCACCCTAAAATAGGGATTTGTATATGATGATATATCTTTCAAAAACAAAGATCTATAATGACACTGATTGTCTGATTAGATCATACCTGTAGATTCCTTCCCCTGTTTGCTAGGCTGTTGATCTTCTTTTCTACCTTCACCTTTGTGCCTGTAGCATTTCTCAGAAGATATCTCTCCTCTGCTCTCTGCGATTTTCACTTATCAACAACAGCACCATACTTTGTGTCCTATTTCTAATATTTATACAAGAGTGATCCTCTTGACTCATAGAATCGCCGGGGAATAAACTTGACCATAAAATATGCAACGCAAGAAAGTTGTGCGTTGTGATCTAGAGTTTATCTTGAGATCATCCGTAGAACTTAAAGCTAACACATGTTGAACAGTTAACTTCGCATCAGAATAATGGATGTCTCGCATAATCAGGCTCTTAACTCGAACTGTAACTCAAACTGTTCCACAAAAACTGGACCAAAGTTTTCTATCAGTTAGATCGGTACCGGTTTGTCGTTGGATGCTGAATAAGATTGATACTGAGTACTTGGTTTAGTCTACTGGTTTATCTAACTACTTAGTTGACCGGTACATATACTATGTGCTTTATCTACCGGTGTCATCTAAGTAATGCGAGCGACCGGTGATCTTCAACCGGTGTGAATGGGTTTGATGAAATACACTAATGACAACTTATATTGCTAACATATTTTAATAGTGAAGATGAATTTGAAATATCGGAAATCCTAGGCATTTTTGAAACAAGGATTGTGGAACAAACCCCGTCTGTAAAGAGCCTGCTTGGCTCCTAAATAGAATTCCTTTCTCTGAAATTACTTGCAATAATTATATCTTTGTGTTTTGTTTGAGTTTATTTCAAATGAAATTTCCCACCAATTTTAAATATCATAAATAATATCAAACTAAATATATTTTGAACGAACACCAATTATTCAAAATTATAGAAGTGGCGATTCTTATAAACATCAAATTATTCAACAACTATTGGCACCTGACAATTGTATGAATGTTACAGAATTAAAATAACATCCAGGAAAGTCAACGCAACAGCCTACATGAATCTTCAGCCACCTCCAAGAAAGAGAACGCAACTTCTCTAATTCCAACGCAGCCTGATTGGATATTCACGCAATCAATTAAAATTGATTTCCAGCCTCCAATATTAATTACGCAGCCTGTTTGGAAGGAAACACAACTTTCTAGTAAGGTGATGCAGCCTCTTTGGATGTCACGAGCTGGCTGTGAGCAAATACACCAGCCTCTGGATGAAACACATTTTCCTTTAGTGAAGTCTGCAACTCTTATTACCCCATGCTGCCTTCTGATTGATCACAGCGCCAATAGAAGATAAAACAACCTTCTACTCAACACAATAAACACTGAAAGAAAAATCGAACCACCTCTGAATTCAGAATTTGTTCACAACTCTTCAAATTTGATATACTTCAGCATCAAATTTGAATTAATTTAACCAGCAAAGAATCTACAGTAAATTAGAAGCAAAATTCACCATTAACAAGTAATGATTCAAATTGCAAAATGAGGAATTAGTCCTCAAACCCTAGCCATGTTCTTCTTTCTCCAATTTCAATAAAAATCACAAGTTCATGAATGTATTCCTTTTTTCCCAAAGCATTGCTTTTATAATAAAAGATATCTTCTCTCACACACTTTTCACTTACAAAAGACTTTGCTTTATGTGCACATTTGAAATATAATAAACTATTATATTTCTCTTCACTTTAATGCTGAAAATGACCCTTTTATTAAAATAATGCTATTCTGACACATAGGGTCCTTGTTTTATGAGCTTAGGATTTAAAAATTCTCAACCCGGTTCCAACAAGCTATAACACTAAGATGCCATTCCCAATAAAAATGGCAACCTTAGCCGATTTAATTAAATAATAATCATAATTCACCCATCTTGCGAAAACAATTGAGGAAGCATTAGAATCAAAATCTGACAGCACAAGAGTGATCCCGATGATGAAAGATGATGAATGAACCTGAAGGGGTGACTTACTAAAAATAGATGCTCACTCCAAGAAACTTGGAGTCCAAACGGGAAGCCGGAAATAAAAACTGAAAGCATCATATAACTCCTCTAAATCCTCTGAGCTCAGAAGAACCATAAGTTGACTTACTATAAAATTGTAAATAGTAAGTCCCTCAAAAAGGGGTCAAAACCCACAACAAGGTCCTCTAATCACCAGTATTAGCCTACAAGGACCCAATGATAGGCTAAATCCACTAACTCCAATGCTAGCTCAAAATGGGGACATTACAGTCCTCCCTCCCTGAAATTGCTTGTCCCCAAGCAATCTCAAAAAATAAAACACAAAAGTCCACCTGGATCCCAAGGATAGAATGAAGTAATGTCCCTGTCCTCACCATAGTCCTGTGAAGAAATCGTCAGCATCAACAGTACAAACATCAGCAAGTGAGAAACTACACCCAACACCCAAACTGAAGTTGCTGCAACAGGATCACCACATGAGAGAAAATCAACCGAGAGTAACCCACACGGAAGTAACTTAACCAACAGACTGGAATTGCCCCCAGTCTTCGTGCTAACCAAACCATCATACCAGTCATCAAATGGATGCACTGAAGAACTCTGTAACTGTTAGATATCCTGAACATGAGGATCAAAAGTGAAACTAAAAGCACTCCTGACTGTGTACACCTTTGTAAACTACTGAGTAAAAGTTGACTGCCATCCTGTAAAATCTGTTTGATAACCAGGTTTGCTAATAGGATCTCCAACATCATCATCATTGTACAACTCCTGAAAAGGATCATTACTGAGCTCAAACAACGGATTGTCATAAGTCATAATGACATCCACATCAAATAAGGGATTGTTCACAAAGTGAATTGATCCCATCTGCTGATTTGCGCTAAAAAACTGCGAACTGCGAGAGACATGATGTGAAATCTGCTCTACCTGAATGGATTCATGTCTCTGAGAATCCTCACTATGTGCAATAAGTCCCTGTAACCTATAATCCTGAGACCTATCATCATCCAATAACCACTCTGAGTCATCATCCAATATCTGATATCATATACCAGACTCGCTGCAGCATGAATCATCCTCATAGATAACATTAGTAGTGTCCACATTATCAATGCCAATATCACCAACCTGTAAAACCTTTAATATCTCATGCCGCTGCCAACGTGACTCACTGCTGTCATAGAAATCAGAATTAGAAGAACTCGCGTTGAGCATGCAAATCCTGAAAACTAACACTCACATCATGTGAGTCAAAATCCATAGTGATGTCCACAACATCCTCTACACTTGCCCTGTCATCATCGACATCAATAAGCTCAAACATAGGACTGCTATCATAAAAATCAGAACTTGTATCGTTAGTAATTTCATTGCTACCAGTTGATGTAGGGTTGCCATTAATGGTGGCTATCATGCCATCAACATTCTCATGATCACGAGCTCCTGTCTCATGGAAATGATAAGAGTCAATGCAACTGTCCTCAAGCAAGTCTGTCATAGCCTCATGCTCCTGAGAAGAGCCTCTGGAATGCTCTCTCTTCTGTGTCAGTTAGTTGTCAAAATTCAAATTCCTCTTAATTGCTTCTGGAAGAGCATTTCACTCTGCAAAGTGTGCCACCATGTCATCAACGAATGGTGTTGGCTCTATCTCTACACTAACTATATCCCACTCAGGCCTCAAGAAAGTAGGACAAAGAGGCCTGTCATAAGTACCGGTATGGTCAGCTCTATAATCACGCTTGTTATCTACGTGTGACCTATGTGATCTGACTGAAACACTTCGTGTACCTCTGTCTCTAGTACGATCACCTGGTAATGTGATACATTGAAGAGTGTCTAAAAGCTGTTGCAATACATTTGCAACATGATGCTGACCATCTGCAATATTCCTGAAGGCATCTCTGGCCTCCCTGTCAATATCATTTCCAATATTATTCTGGTTCCTGTCTCCTACCTGTTCAATTTGTGGGCCCTGTTCATTACCTTCGGGAGGTGGTGAATTTCTACCCCTACAGGTATAGTGCACTCCCGATACAAATTTATCTGCCATTGTTAAATCCTCATACCCTTCAGGATGGGAAGATCAAAGCTTTGATACCACTGTAAAGAGCCTGCCTGACACCTAAATATAATTCCTTTCTCTGAAATTACTTGCAATAATTATATCTTTGTGTTTTGTTTGAGTTTATTTCAAATGAAATTTCCCACCAATTTTAAATATCATAAATAATATCAGACTAAATATATTTTGAACGAACACCAATTATTCAAAATTATAGAAGTGGCAATTCTTATAAACATCAAATTATTCAACAACTATTGGCACCTGACAATTGTATGAATGTTACAGAATTAAAATAACATCCAGGAAAGTCAACGCAGCAGCTTACATGAATCTTCAGCCACCTCCAAGAAAGAGAACGCAGCTTCTCTAATTCCAATGCAGCCTGATTGGATATTCACGCAATCAATTAAAATTGATTTCCAGCCTCCAATATTAATTACGCAGCCTGTTTGGAAGGAAACGCAACTTTCTAGCAAGGTGACGCAGCCTCTTTGGAAGTCACGAGCTGGCTGTGAGAAAATACACCAGCCTCTGGATGAAACACAACTTCCTTTAGTGAAGTTTGCAACTCTTATTACCCCACGCTGCCTTCTGATTGATCACAACACCAAGTAGAAGATAAAACAACCTTCTACTCAACACAATAAACACTAGAAGAAAAATCGAACCACCTTTGAATTCAAAATTTGTTCACAACTCCTCAAATTTGATATACTTCAGCATCAAATTTGAATTAATTTAACCAGCAAAGAATCTGTAGTAAATTAGAAGCAAAATTCACCATTAACAAGTAATGATTCAAATTGCAAAATGAGGAATTAGTCCTCAATTCCTAGCCCTGTTCTCCTTTCTCCAATTTTAATAAAAATCACAAGTTCATGAATGAATTCCTTTTTGCCCAAAGCATTGTTTTTATAATAAAAGATATCTTCTCTCACACACTTTTCACTTACAAAAGACTTTGCTTTATGTGCACATTTGAAATATAATAAACTATTATATTTCTCTTCACTTTAATGCTGAAAATGACCCTTTTATTAAAATAATGCTATTCTGACACATAGGGTCCTTGTTTTATGAGCTCAGGATTGAAAACTTCTCAACCCGGTTCCAACAAGTTATAACACTAAGATGCCATTTCCAATAAAAATGGCAACCTTAGCTGATTTAATTAAATAATAATCATAATTCACCCATCTTGCGAAAACAACTGAGGAAGCATCAGAATCAAAATCTGACAGCACAAGAGTGATCCTGATGATGAAAGATGATGAATGAACCTGAAGGGGTGACTTACTAAAAATAGACGCTCACTCCAAGAATCTTGGAGTCCAAACCGGAAGCTGTAAATAAAAACTGAAAGCATCATATAACTCCTCTAAATCCTCTGAGCTCAGAAGAACCATAAGTTGACTTACTATAAAATTATAAATAGTAAGTCCCTCAAAAAGGGGTCAAAACCCACAACAAGGTCCTCTAATCACTAGTATTAGCTTACAAGGACCCAATGATAGGCTAAATCCACCAAGTCCAATGCTAGCTCAAAATGGGGACATTACACCGTCAAGTCAACAGAAGCCAAAAGTAGGTGAGAAAAAGAGAAGAGGGGCTCAAACAACTACAATGAAACTAGCGATAGCAGGGCGTGCAGCTGACCAAAGTAAGCTATTGAGATCCCGACAACAATGAGGATCCTCACTTGGAATGTCAGGGGCTGCAGTGCCCCTGACAAATCTCGCTTGATAAAGAGATGTCTTGATCAGGTGAGACTGGATGTTGTCTTTCTTCACGAAACTAAGCTAAAAGGTAGTGATGTAGAGGACTTCAAAAAGGTTTTTAGTAGGTGGAGTTGCGTCTTTGTGGATGCTGATGGAGCTTTGGGAGGTTTAGGAATAATATGGAATGATGCTACAGTGGATATTAGTGTGATCAATCATAGTAATAATTGGCAATGGGTGGAGGTGAAGTCAAAACAATTGTGGGATAAGTTTTATGGTATTCATGTTTATGGTCCTAATAGCCCAATATTGAAATGTGAGTTGTGGCAGGAGTTATCCATGATCTCTAGAAACAACATGGACTATATCTTCCTTGTGGTAGGGGATTTCAATGCTATCCTTAGCCCAACTGAGAAGAAAGGTGGACGAGGTTGTGCAGGACAGAGTCAAAGAGATTTTGCAGATTTCATTCTAGGAAATGACTTGATGGATGTTGATTTAAGAAATGGCGATTTTACATGGACTAATAGGAGTGGTTTTCTTAACATTGCGGAATAATTAGATAGGTTCTTGCTGACAGGTGATTGGGGACCAAAGAACTGGACAAGTGTTACTAAGATATTACCAATAACAGGTTTTGATCACTTTCTTGTGGCGGTAAGTATTCAAGAGAACTCAACTCCAGACCGAGCTCCATTCAAATTTGAGGCAATGTGGTTGAGAGATGATAGGTTTTTGAAGCTGATTGAGCAATGGTGGTCAAATGCACCGTGTAGAAAAGGTAACAAGGCTTTTATTTTCTTTAAGAAATTGCAGTTTTTAAAGGATAATCTTAAAATATGGAATAGAGAGGTGTTCCGAAATATCTTTGCTGAAAAACTTAGATTTGAAAATAGTCTAGTAGAGCTTAATCAGAAAATGATTGGAAATGGAATGGATGAAGAAGATTTTATGTTAGAAAAAGAACTATCAAAACAATATGGTGAAGTTTTGGCAAGGGAGGAGATTTATTGGAAACAAAAGTCAAGGGAATCGTGGTTGAAGCAAGAAGATAGAAATACAAAGTTCTTTCATAATTCGGTCAAGGTAAGATCTCAGAATAAAATTCTTTCTATTAAGGATGGGAATGGAGTTGTCTTAAATAGGGTAGATGATATTAATAGGGAAGCTGTTAGATTCTTCAATGACATTTTTAATAAGCATCCTGTAACTATGAATGTTGATGAAAGCTGTCTAGATGTTATCCCGTAGTGTCTCACAGGAGCAAAATGAAGCCTTAACAAAACAGGTTTCTTTAGAGGAAGTTAACAAGGCATTGTTTGGGTTGGGTGTAGACAAGGCTCCAGGGCCAGATGGCTTCTTGGCAATATTTTTCCACAAAGTTTGGGATATTTTGGGAGTAGATATTTGGGAGGTGGTTGAGGAATCAAGGAAAGGTGGTTTTGTGTTAAAAGATCTCAACAATATCTTTTTAGCACTTATTCCCAAGAAGGCGGAGAGAAATTCTTTTGATGATTTTAGACCAATATCCCTTTGTAATACTATTTATAAAGTAATAGCTAAAGTCATAGCTAATAGATTAAAAAATGTACCAGGGGCTGTTATTTCAAGAGAGCAAAGTGGCTTTTCTCTCAATAGATCAATTTATGGTGTGATTTTCGCACATGAAGCAGTCCATTCAGTGAGAACAAGATTGGAGAAATTGATGATTAAATTGGATAAGAAAGGCCTATGAAAATGTTAAGAGGGTTTTTTTGGTGCAGGTGCCATTTTTGGATTTAAGAAAGGCCTATGAAAGAGTGGACTAAATGGATTGATGCATGTATTTCTACTACGAGATTTTCAGTATTAGTAAATGGGAGTCCTCATGGTTTTTTTGACTCCAATAGAGGCCTTAGACAAGGTGATCCCATATCTCCCTTCTTATTTATTATTTTGGCTGAGGTAATGGGAAGACTCATAACAACAAAAAGAATGGAAGGGCATTGGAAAGGCATTTGGGTGGCTGAAGGAATTGACCCCCTTTCTCATCTCGAATTTGTAAATGACACTTACTTGGTTGGTGAGGCAACACTAAGGGAAGCAAGAGTGATCAGAGCTACCATTGATAAGTATAGCTTGGCTTTAGGACAACATATTAATTGGCATAAATATGAAGTATATTTCTTCAACACAAAGAAGCAGATCTAGATGGATATTTGTAGAATTCTAGGAATGAAGGTTGGTAAGTTACTTGGTAAGATTTTGGGCATCCCGTTGTTTGAAGGGGCATGTAGAACTAGCCTTTGGAAGGACCTATCTGATAATTGTGTGAAAAGATTGGAAGGGTGGAGGAGTAGATGGCTGTCTTCTGCAGGGGGAATTCTTCTCAAAACTGTGATTTCAACTATTCCCATTTATTCTATGAGTTGCCTTAAGATTCCAAAAACAATCTTAAAGTTTATTGAGCAGCGAATGAGGAAATTTTTTTGGAATGAAGCACAAAATGAAGATAAGATTCCTTTGCTTGCATGGGATCAAATTTGCAAAGCTAAAGTGTGTGGAGAAGGTATTAGGAATCAGAATGTGTTGAATATGGCTTTAGGAGCTAAATTAGTTTGGACTATTTTTAATAACCCTGATTTACTATGGGTAAAAATTGTAATGGCAAAGTATTAGATTCTGGGAGCGGGGAAAGAATCTTAACAATTAGTAATCCTCCCCGAGGGTTTGCAATTTGGAATTTCTTGATAGATTGCAAGAAAGTCATTACAAATCATCTAACTTGGTAGATTGGCAATGGAAGGAAGGCCTCTTTTTGGAATGGTTCTTGGGATGGACACCCTGTTATTAAGGATCTATCAGATTATCATGATCGAAAAAAATTGATTAAGCAGAGATGGGGGGAAAAAGTGTGTGATTATATGGAAGTTAGGAACACTGAATTTAGTGCTCAATGGGTATGGAGAGATATTGAGGATCTTGGCCTCTCGGAGGTGTAGAAAAACTTAATGAAGAATCTGTTCAGAACAAGGGATTTAATGCGGACTGATAAGGAGGATAAACTCATTTGGTTTGCAACTCAGAGCGGCAAATACTTAGTGAAATTGGGTTTTAGGATGTTGGATAGAGGTGATGAATTAATGGAATGGCCTACTAAGCTATGTCGGGGAGTGGATTGTTTGCCGAAAGCAAGATACTTTTCATGGTTGGCGGTGAGAGGTAGAATCTTGACAACATAAATGAGGAAGAAATATAGTTTTATTGGACCCACATAAATGTGTTTTATGTGGGGAAGTTGAAGAAGATGTGGATCATTTGTTGTTACAATGTAGGTTTGCAGGGGAGTGCTGGGATATGGTGAGAATGAAGTTGGGTTGGGCTGGACCCTTGCCAAATTCAATAAAGGAGGTGGTTATAGGGTGGCCTATTTTCTCTAAAAGATCTCTGCTTTCAAGTGTTTGGAGTAGTAGCCCTTCAATTATTATATGGAAATCTTGAAGGAGAGGAATAGGAGTATTTTTTAGGAGCATGAAGAAAATGTTGAAAGGGTAAAATTAAGAATCAACAACTCAATTGAAGAGGTGATGAGTGCGGCAACCAAAAGACTTACTCCAGAAACTCCTTATACTTCAATGGACAAACATATTCAAGAAAATTGGCTAGGCATTAAGATAAGATTGATAGGTAATGTATCCAAGAAAACTCAAAAAGGACTTGGGCAAAAGGTTGTAAAATGGGAAAAACTTGAGGAGTGGAGTAAAATAAAAGTGGCTTTTTCTAAGTCAAAAACATATTATGTTTGCTAGACGTATCCCTTCTTGAATATTATTGATTAGACTCTACTATCCACGGCCTTCATACAAATTGATATATGCTAATTATAATTGCTAACAATTGTTTATCTTCATATGATATCATTTGGATATGCTTTATAGAGTTAAGGATGCTAATTGTTATTAATCTTAATGGCCATCTTTAATTAGCAATATACAGATCACTGTTATGGCTGTCTAGTCGAGCTCTTGCCTCATCAACATGATTAGTTGTTATTTTCCCTATTTGAATCCCTCTAATATAATCTTGATGTAGTTAGAGACTATATATTTATTCACCTCCAGAGGATGTATCTGCGTGCATAAGAAGTGTTTATGGCATTTAGGATTTCTTATGACTAGATATCACAATCTGATGGAATTCCAGTTTTGCATTGCTGAAATAGGATTAGTCGTGGTTATTGATTTTGCCGTGAACTACTCCTTGGCTATAGATATTTATGCTGAGTTCTTACAGCACCAATAGAATCGATATTCAATGTTGATGTATTATAAGTCTTTGAATTAAATTGGCAGATAATCCTCAGGGCCCATGTCATACACAGTTATGGCTTTCCCAAGCTTTGAATGATTTGCTATAACCTCCTCAACACTATTATTATAGGAATTAATTGATATGCATTAATAGGTAATATGAAACACCTTACGCTGATATATTACTCCTTCGCATATCTCAGCCATGTCACCTTGTCTCCATGTTCCTACTTTAGATGATTTGTTAATCTGTAATGTCCCCAATTTTGCCAGCATTGGTGTTTCAAGGATTAGCCTATTTTTTGATCCTCGTAGGCTAATTATTGTGGATAGAGGGTCTTCTGAGGCAGTGTCTTGGCTTGGGAGGGTCTTGTCTTCTCCACAATTCAACAAGCTACATGTTGGTCTTCATTTGGCTCAGATTGGACTTCATTTGGGCTTAGATTTGTGTACTTACTATTTGTGGTAAGTTGGGTGTTGATTGAGATGGACCCTTTCTATTTTTGGAAAGTGCATTTGGTCACAAGGAGAAATAATAGGTATAACTCCTACTTCAGACGACATATTTAAATGATGAATATTTTGGGAGTTATTACATTTTTAGTGGCCAAATTATTATTAAATTATTAAAGGGCTTATTATAAAGTTATAATCTAACTTTATAATTTCACTTAAGTTGAGGGTCAAGTCATCATTGGAAGGGGCCATTATTTAATTGATTATTACCCAAGTCGCATTCTTATAATGATATCTTATTATAATAATGTTTTAAAGGAAGTTGTTAAAAGGGAGTTGTGTTGAGTGGAGATCATTTGGGAAACTTTCACAATTTCAGAAGTTGAGTTCTTTTGGAAACTTTTATCAACAAAGCATTATAAATATGAGCTCATTTTATTGGAGAAAGGACACTTGAATATTTATTTGCTTTTGTTGCCTTTGAGGAGTTTCTGTGTTTTCTGATTTCTAAACCCTTGCTGTGGTATAAGGGTCTGATTTTCTGAGAGGTGTATTGCAGCTATTTGCTGCTGAGGTAGAGCATATTAAGTTTGCTTCTCTACTGTGTTTACTGTTATTGAGAAGCTATTTGTGAGTTTGGTCTTCAGATTTGGAGAGAACTCATCCAAATTTCATGTGCAATGAATGGTGAATGATCAAAATTTTATTTGCTGCTGGATAGTAATTATTATCATCTTTTAGAAGCTGCCGTACAGTATTCGAGGAGGGCCGTACGGATTTAAAGCAGGCTGCTGTACGGACAAGGGAAGGGCCGTACATTTTCTGATCTGTGGTTGCAAGTTGAGGGCTGTGGGAAGGTTGTTGCTGTGTGTACATCTTGGGTTAATTTGGAGATTACAATTTGCAAGTAGAGGGTTTTAATTGCTGGCGTCTATCATTCATTGGCTGCGTTACAATCTTCAGCAGTCACGTTGGGATAATAAGGTGTTGCAATCTCTAAATTGTTATATGTAATGATTGAATAATGTTACTTGTATGTGAATGAATTGTAAACAATTATGGCACAAATAATTTTCTGTTGTTTATGATGAGAAATTCAGTCATTTTCTATTTATGATTCTAATTGAAAATTTGCAAAATTAGTTATAAGTTTTTGAAATTTAGTAAAAAATGCAATTAAAATTGAGGAAAGATCCAATTTGCAATAGAGAGCCAGTTGGGCTCATTACAGTGGTATCAGAGCATGTTTCCTGCCATCTTGTGGGGTATGAATTATTTTTTATTTTGATGTCATATTAAGAGTGATCAACACTCCCGCTTTCCTAGCTATGGACAAATACAGGAGGCCTAGTTTTGGGAGTTGCCATAGCAGTATGGGAAAAAGAGAGGAAATAAATGCCTTGATGGAGAGTATGGAAAGACTTAGGCTTCATCAGCAGAGATTGGCGGAGAGCTTGTTGGATCCAGAGACAATTGACAGGGCAGCGAGGTATATGGTTTCTGCCTTTAGAAGGCCGACATCGAGATTGGAGGGAAGGAAGCTTGAGTTTTCCCCAACAGGTGCCGATGATGCAGATGCACCTATATTTAGTATGGCACCTACTAGTCCTATCCGCAGTGCTGATGATGGATTTATTGCATAGGGACATATGGATGTATCAATACCATTGGTCGACAGCAGCGTTGAGCAACAACAGGTTGAGGCTCCCAGAGTAGTCGCTACAGTTATTTCAGAGGCAGTTGATGTTGTAGTTATCACTGAGTGTTCAGACTCTTTCGAGGAGGGAGTTGTTATTGGAGACTTTTATGTCAACTATCGTAGTGTTGCTCCAGTGCAGGAGGCAGCTGCTTCCTCATATGGGACTGATGCATGTATGGAGTCACCTAGCTGTGATGTTGGTGATCTGGGCGTTATAGCAGAGTCGACAGATGGTGGTTCATGCTCCAACATTATTGGTGCACAAACTGGCGTTGAGTCATGTGTGCAGAGTCAGGTGTTAGCAGTTGAGGCTTTAGTAGGAGATGTGGATGCAGATAGTATGGACACATCTGATGATACATTTGAGGATGCTATGAGCCGCATTGGGTATGACACCCCTTGTGGGATGTTGGGTGATGACTCCGAGGAGATGTTGGATGAATCCCAGGATCATAGTTTATAGGGACTTATTGCAGATAGTGAGGATTCTCAGAGACATGAGTCCATTCAAGTAGAGCAGATTGCACATCATGTCTCTCATAGCTCACAGATCTCTTATTCAGATCTACAGGTAGGAGTTGTGCACTTTGTGAACAATCCTTTATTTGATATGGATGTTACTATTTGGGATTCTTTCAGTACACCAGATGATCACACAGTTTTTACAGGATGCCAGTCAGATTTTGTTGAGCAGTTTACAAAAGTGTACACAGTGAGGAGTGCTTACTGTTTTACATTTGATCCTCACGTGAAGGATATCTACTAGCTATAGAGTCCATCGGTGCATCTGTTTGATGACTGGTATGATTGTTTAGTTGACACACAAACTAGGGGCACGTCCAGTTTGTCAGTTGAGTTGCTTCCGTGTAAGTTACTCATGATTGAGTTACTCCCATATGATGTTCCTGTCTCAGTATCATCAGTTCGAGTGTTGAGTTCAGTTTCTCAGACGTTGCAGTTGGTATTGTTGATGTTGGAATTATTTTTGTTGGAGTGTGGTGATGATAGGGACATTACTCCATTCTATCCTTGGGATCTAGGTGGACTATGATGTTCATTTTGCTCCGGATTGCTTGGGGACAAGCAATCTTAGGGAGGGGGGACTGTAATGTCCCCAATTTTGCCAACATTGGTGTTTCAAGGATTAGCCTATTTTTGATCCTCGTAGGCTAATTATTGTGGATGGAGGGTCTTGTGAGGCAGTGTCTTGGCTTGGGAGGGTCTCGTCTTCTCCACAATTCAGTAAGCTACAGGTTGGTCTTCGTTTGGCTCAGATTGGACTTCATTTGGGCTTAGATTTGTGTACTTACTATTTGTGGTCAGTTGGGTGTTGATTGAGATGGACCCTTTCTATTTTTGGAAAGTGCATTTGGTCACAAGGAGAAATAATAGGTATAACTCCTTCAGACGACATATTTAAATGATGAATATTTTGGGAGTTATTACATTTTTAGCGGCCAAATTATTATTAAATTATTAAATGGCTTATTATAAAGTTATAATCTAACTTTATAATTTCACTTGAGGGTCAAGTCATCATTGGAAGGGGCCATTATTTAATTGATTATTAAACCCAAGTCGCATTCTTATAATGATATCTTATTATAATAATGTTTTAAAGGAAGTTGTTAAAAGGGAGTTGTGTTGAGTGGAGATCATTTGGGAAACTTTCACAATTTCAGAAGTTGAGTTCTTTTGGAAACTGTTATCAACAAAACATTATAAATATGAGCTCATTTCATTGGAGAAAGGACACTTGAATATTTATTTGCTTTTGTTCCCTTTGAGGAGTTTCTGAGTTTTCTGATTTCTAAACCCTTGCTGTGGTATAAGGGTCTGATTTTCTGAGAGATGTATTGCACTTATTTGCTGCTGAGGTAGAGCAAATTAAGTTTGCTTCTCTACCGTGTTTACTGTTATTGAGAAGTTGTTTGTGAGTTTGGTCTTTAGATTTGGAGATAATTCATCCAAATTTCATGTGCAATGAATGGTGAATGATCAAAATTTTATTTGCTGCTGGATAGTAATTATTGTCATCTTTTAGAAGCTGCCGTACAGTATCCGAGGAGGGCCGTACGGACAAGGGAAGGGCCGTACATTTTCTGATCTGTGGTTGCAAGTTGAGGGCTGTGGGAAGGTTGTTGCTGTGTGTACATCTTGGGTTAATTTGGAGATTACAATTTGCAAGTAGAGGGTTTTAATTGCTGGCGTCTATCATTCATTGGCTGCGTTACAATCTTCAGCAGTCACGTTGGGATAATAAGGTGCTGCAATATCTAAATTGTTATATGTAATGATTGAATAATGTTGCTTGTATGTGAATGAATTGTAAACAATTATGGTACAAATAATTTGCTGTTGTTTATGATGAGAAATTCAGTCATTTTCTATTTATGATTCTAATTGGAAATTTGCAAAATTAGTTATAAGTTTTTCGAATTTAGTAAAAATTGCAATTAAAATTGAGGAAAGATCTAATTTGCAATAGAGAGCCAGTTGGGCTCATTACATAATCACAGTCTTATAATGCTTGCTATCATTGATACTTATTCATGTATGATTTTTTTGATTCATCATTGCAATTTTGTCTCTCATAGAGCTCACAAATTAATGTGAAAAGGATGGGGATATCACAATTAGGGTTTCACACGAGGAACATGACAGATATGCTATGGACTTTTTGTCTATATGCTTGTCGTTTCTGTATTAGTCTAGTGGGGACAAGCTTATGTTTTTCTGCTTAAATTATTAAAGCATTATGCCATAATGTATGTAGGTTTCAGTTTCTAACTATTCAAGCATATGTTGAGGATTTTTTTAAAGCCATTTAGCTTTTTCTATGTTTATATCCATTTAATAAAGATAGCTATAATTTGTGATCTCTTATGCTTTTTCAGCTGGATTTGTGGATGCAAGTGTCCTCATCTATCACATTCAATATTTTATCTTCAAATTGTCGAGTTCATAATCTCTTCCTAAAAAATTTATGCATACATGCATCATCTCTATCTTGTCATGGCTTTAGTGTCCCATTTCTGTTCCTTAACATTCACAAAAAGAATATGTTCACATCGTATGTTTAAAATATAGTTGTCTTAAAGAAAATTCTATGTTAGGACAAATCATACAATTAGATTTCCATATTCAGGAATCTTTCCACAAGAGTGACTCACTTTTTCAAGTAATATATTGGAAATTATGATACATATTCTGTTGAAAGGAAGACAAACAAAGTCTTTGAAAACCAAATAGGTTTGTGCATTACTTAGTAACTGTATGAAGTTCTTAACGAACTTATGGATGACTATATCCAAGGTCTATCATAGTTCCATATTTTATCATACAATTAACCGCATCCAACACGAAGACAATAATTCTTATGATTGATCATAACAACAATTATTTTTTCTGATGTACACTGTTGTTTTCATTGCAGATAATTATAAGATTCAAATATTGACCCGATCAAAATCTAAAGCACAACAAATATTTCCTGGTAAGAAGGTACTTACTGAAGAATTTGTGTTATTTAAATTTGAATATTAAATTTTTTATGATGCTAAAGGGCATTGGAATTTTCAGTACGTATACATGGTGAATCTTTTCCTAAGAATGCTAAAAAAGGAACATTTCTGGATGTGCCCCCAGGGAAAGGTATTTACCTGATGGAAATTTTAACTCTTGCTTAAAAATTGTCAACTTTAGTGTGAAAGGGGATGGATCGTCATGAAAGGCTCCCTTATGCCTGAGTTCCCGCAGGAGTTCAGTGACAATCAACTATAAATCATATCATATAATAATGGTTTTCTACCGTTAATAGTTGTGCAAGTCACTTGAAATAGAGGACCTCTCCAAGAGTGAGGGGCAGTGAATAGATAGTAAAATTCACTTTGAAACTACGGGCAAAAAGTCTTAGCAAAGGGAAATTTCTAAATGACACGATCTTGCATTTCATCACTACCAGACACCCTCCATGTAGAGGAGGTTTTAATGTATTTATCTTTTTGTTGACTGCTAATGTTTGGCAGATCATTAACTTTGGAGAAAATTTACATTTCAAAAAAGGCACCAGCACCTCCTTTTTATAAAGCACTTGAGAGTTGCTCACTATTTAATCAGTTCACTTTTCTGAACTGTTCTCTCAATTTTATGTAGTATTTATTTGAAGTCAACTAAAGAAACATTGTAGTATTTTGACTAAACCCCAAGAAATAATGGAAAGAGAGAGTGGAGATGTGCATACCATGGACTATGGGATCAATGCTCGTTTGCTTTCATGGAATACATGAATAAGACAAAGACCTAATCACACTTAGGCTTACAATAGTACTAAGGTGGTTTCACAAGGGCATTTTTACCCCTTTAATCTTGTGGAATATGCACATGTTAAACCCCCTCATAAGCTTGCTAGTTGCCTCATGAATCCACATTTTCTGCTATTTACCCCCGAGGAGCTAGTTATAGCTAGATTTTCTATTTCCTTGGTGATGATGCAGATGTTTACATCTTTAGGGTAAAAATATGAATAAGTTAAGTTGATAATTATCTCATTAGTATCATTGCATTCAAAGTAACAATATAATGCAAAGGTAGACTCATAATCCCAATCAAATTTAAATCATTCAGTCAACAAATGGACAGTCATTAATATTTACACCAGCAACAAAACAGTCTCAATGACAGAGTCCTACAAATACAATTAAATAGCACAGTAACTTGGTAATTTTTATTCACATATCATTTTCTTTCAAACTATGATCCATTGTAAACATCCAATCAGGAAATACAAACTGCTCAATAGCAGTAAGAGAGAAATTTTTCTCTGCAAGGGCAAACATGACAAGTAATTACAGAGTCCTTCTCTGCAACCGTGAGGTTTTCAATCATCTGAGTCACAAATGTATTTTTTTCTTTTTTCCCCTGGCCAAGGCAAAATCCATGTTCTATATCCGCAATCTCTCTTTTAGACATGACAATTCAAATTGTTTCTTGGTCCGTTGACTGTCTCTACCTGAAACTCATTCCAGTCTCTCTTCATTGTTCTGCCCGTCCACCAATCTTTGTCAAAACGGTGATCTCTGTTTTTGTTTTTCCCTTCCAAACTGTTCACTTTCCCCAAGTTTCCTCTATTTTTTCCTTGCTTTCTGTTGGCTAAATTTTTTGAAAGCCGCTGAAACCATAACTTACAAAATTGTGACTTTAGGCAACGTCTCATGAGACTTATCTCTTCTCTTAGCAATAGGGGAGGCTCCCTTCTTACCGTAGGTGGCTTCAATAGGAACTTAACTGAAATTACAAAAAGGGTTGTTCTTCTAATCAATTTCTCTTTTTTCAAGAATGACTTACAAATAACTACAACTTTCAAACTTAACAAAAAGGTCCTATTGCTACAATAATAGCAGTGGTGACATAAGAACAACTCCTGAGACAACAGTCTACTTATATATTTGTGAAACAAAAACAAGAACCCAAAGTCTAGTACGAATAAAATAATATTATGTTAGTCTTAGTTATGTTATGTCAGGAGGGTAGTTAGGAGTGAGGAGGTGCGTCCGTTGGTTTCCCCAACCAACCGACTATTATATAAACACTTTGGTTATTATGTTGAACTGTTGGTTTTTGGTATCAATAAAGAAATAGCATTTCCTCGCCATCTTATTTTGGTATCTTGGTATTATGGTATGGTATTATGTTTCTTTGACATTGATGTTTAATGTACTATTGGTATCATTGATAATAAGTTCTCCTTTATATTCTTTGTCCATATAACTATTCTACATTTTGGCGCCGTTGCGTAAGTTTGAACCTGGAGGTCCCGGCTTGGGCAGGATGGAGTAATGGGAAGGCCCTTCCTACCACGTGTACTGATAACGAATAGTGACGGAGAAGAGGAGGAAATAACAAGGGAAGATCAAGTGACACGAGATTTGGTGTCGGCCTGGGAAGTCTCAGTCGACCAGTACGTGCAAAGGGAAGCCCGAGAGAAAGCAGTTCTAGAGAGCACAATACAAGACGAGCTTTTAGAGCTTTTAGTGCCACCAACGGTGTATGATCTACTTGGACAAATCCCTCGACTATTGGCAAGAAATTTGGTACGCATGGAGGGAGAAAGAGAGGAGACTGGAAGGGAGAGGAGGAGACAAGTACTCCACCAGTCGGCCGAAAGTACATGGGAATTGGGGGAGCGTGACAAACCAAGGAAGACAATGAGGTACTAAAATAATTCATGCCCCTGCTTCCAAATAAGTATCCCAAACGACGACCGGAAGAAGAAACTAAAGGGGAAGCCGCTAGGCGGATCTTAGGGTTACGCCAAGAGGAAGAGAGGTGTCACTATTTGAGAGGCTTGGTGAATCAATCTCAAAGTACAAGCCAAACTGAGGAAAAGCTTATTGAAAACACAATAGAAGGTCTAGCCAAATTAGCCATTTCAAAAACTTCAGGAAGGAAGGGTGGAAGAATCTTGAAACTCTGGCATGTCGGGAACAACCACGAAGCAGGCAAGAAGAATTGCAAGGGGAAATAGAGAATACTAGTTCAACAGGAGGGAGCGTCCCGACAGGAGGGAGCATCCCGGCAGGAGGGAGCATCCCAGCAGGAGGGAGCGTCCCGACAGGAGTAAAGAGAATGGCAGGGGTTAAGCAAAAACTTCCTAGATTCACTGGAGATGGGTCGGAGGACCCTGCCCGACACTGTAAAACGTGCATTGCCATATGGCACGCCAATGGAGAAAATGATGCAAATCAATGGTTACAAAGGCCACCCTAAGAGGGATCGCTATCGATTGGTATACAGACTTGGAGGCCGGTCAGAAAGCCACCCGGAAGGACCTCCGTACTGCCTTTGAGGAGGAATTCAGATTCCTACATGATGATGACGAGATAGTCACAGAAATCTACAATACCAGACAAAGAAAAAATGAGTCAGTTAGAGGTTATACAAGGAAACTCAGAGAATTGATAGGGAAGTTGGATAACAAACCTGCAGACGGATTAAAAAAAGATGGTTCATTGAAGGATTAACTCCATCGCTAAAACGAAAAATGAAGATAGTGCCACCAACATCCTTTAAAGAAGCATGCACCCGAGCTATGGATATAGAAAGTGAGAATAAAACTTCCAAGGCTAAGTGACATGGATGCGGAAGTGAAAGTTCAGAAGAAAGTGGGGATGAATCCAAGACCATCCAAGACTTGAGAAAAGACATGATGCGGCTAATGAAGGAAGTGACGGGAAGTAAGGAAGAAAAGAAAGAGGGTAGGGAACTCTGGTGCACAGATTGTGAGGAGGGACATACAAAAGGGACTTGCCAACGCAAAGCCTTCTGTGACATCTGTCAGGTGTTAGGACACGCAATCAAAGACTTCCCTTATAACTTGAAGGCACGGAATGCCCAAGTATTTTTCACACAAGGAGAACAATCCACACCACTCGTCACTCCTCCACATAACACTAATACGGAAGCATCATCGGGAGGGTACTGAAACAATAGACGAGGAAGCAATAATAACAGTACTAACAACACACCCCGGAGAGTAATACAGTATGATTCTAAAGGAAGACCCATCATCCAATGTAGGCGATGTAACCAATGGGGACACTTCACACGGGATTGCTAGAATGGGGGAGGACAAAATGAAGGAATGTTGTGTAAATGATGTGGATCGGGTAACCATGAGGATGCCAATTGCCCAAAACAAAAGGGGGTAAATAGGCTTGATATTGCAGACCCTGAGAGGGAAGTATTGGCCATCACAAGAATGCAGGCGAGGAAACATGCATACCCTGACATGGCTACAGAAAGAGAAAGGTTTCAAGAAGCCACAAAAGACATTAGGAATAATATAGAGGAAGGAACAGGAAGCACGGCTAAAACCCCAAAGAAGGGGCCAGTACCTAGCATCATGAAACAATTACTGGAAACTACCATCCCTGTGAAAATTATGGATCTGTTGGAAACGGTACCTCAGCTTTAGGTAGCAATATCACAAGCAATAAGAAATCAGGAGGAAAATCTCCGGAGGGAGGAGATAGAAGAGAAACCAGTGGAAAAGACGGATACCCTATTCACTATTGGGATGGGAAGGACACCCGCAGTAGTGGAATTGGAGTAATGGAATGCAAACTATCTAACACTATTGTGGATGGAGGGTCTGCTGTGAATGTCTTACCGGAGGAGACTTGGAAGGCTCTAGGGAAGCCCACACTCTGGCCACCACATTCCAGTTAGTCGGAGCAGACCAACATGGAATCAAGCCGATAGGAACCTTGATGGGACAAAGGGTAATAATTGGTACACAAGAGTTCTTTCTCGACTTTGTGGTGATTACCTTGGAAAAGAAAGGGTACGATGCCTTGCTTGGCAGAGGTTGGTTGATCGCAGCGAAGGCCACCCACAATTGGAAAAGGAACAACCTATCCATAGAGGTAGATGGGAGAAAATACATAATAGATTTGAGAAATTAGTGTGTAAGTCAGGATCTGGCATTTGACTTGGAGGAATAGGACCAGGAAGGAGCAAAACCAGATGGAGTACTCCGGCTGGGGGAATGCTTTGAAGATGAAACTAGCTCCCTCAACGACCTATTTCACTGGCAGATGGGAGACTGAGGTATTCCAGCCAGAGTGCAATATGTTGCAAATTCAAGAAGCAGAAGAAAGTTACCTTGAGGGGTACAAGGAATACAAGGGGGGTGCGGAAACCATCAATGATAAACCTGCACACATATTTGAGGAAAAGGTGGATTACAAGGAAGCCAAATTGCAAACTGTTAACCTAGGTGAAAAGGACGAACGCAAGGAAATCCTAATAGGGGATGATTGGGACCCAGTATTGAAGGCAGCAGCCTTCAAAATCTTTCTGAAATACAAGGATGTATTTGCATGGACATATAAGGACTTAAAGGGAGTACCACCAGAATTGTGTGTCCATCGAATACCATTGATACCAGGTGCAAGACCGGTGCGTAGGCGACCATATCGGATGGACAAGAACTATGCAACCAAGGTACAGGAGGAAATCACAAAGATGCTTGAAGGATCATATTTAAGGTACAAACTAGTGATTGGGTTTCCCCCATTGTCATATCTTTGAAGAAGGACAACGTAAAAATTTGGATATGCGTGGACTTCAGGTGCTTGAAAGCGGTAATTATAAAAGACCCCTTCCCAATTCCTTTCATAGATAGTATCCTTGAAGAGGTAGTAGGCCATGAAAAATATTCCTTTATGGATGGGTTTTCAGGCTATAACCAAATCAGCATTGCTGAGGAGGATAAACTGAAAACCACATTTGTGGTAGAAGATGGGGTGTATGCTTATAATAGAATGCCCTTTGGGCTATGCAACGCACCAGCCACCTTCCAAAGAATCATACTACATATCTTCCATGGTATGTCGGTGGGCAATTACAGAGCCTTCCTCGATGACTGGTCAGTCTACAGTGGGAAGGAGCACCACCTTAAGGTCATGAGTGAGTGCATGGATCGATGCAGAAGAGCCAGGCTAGCCTTGAATCCAAAAAAATGCAGATTCATGGTAACCCAAGGCAGGCTCCTTGGCCACATAGTATGCAAAGAAGGTTTGAAAATAGACCCTGACAAGATCAGGGTAATACTGGAAATGGAAGCTCCATTAGACATCACTGGAGTTAAGTCCTTCCTTGGACATGTGGGGTACTATAGAAGGTTCATAAAAGGATTTGCCGGTGTATCTCTACCCCTGGAAAAGCTAACCAGGAAGGGGGAAAAGTTTTGCTAGGAGAAGGAACAGGAGGAGGCCTTCCAGGAGCTAAAGGAAAGACTAGTGAAGGCTCCAATTCTCATATACCTGGATTGGACCAAAGAATTCCATGTCCATGTGGATGCTTCCAACTATGCAATAGGTGCCACCCTGACAAAATGGGGAAGGAAGGACTGGACCATCTAGTATACTTCGCTAGTCGGCTACTATCCAAAGCAGAGCATAATTACGGTACCACTGAGCGGGAGGCATTAGGTATGGTCTATGCAGTTCAGAAATTTAGACATTACTTATTAGCCACTCCCTTTAAATTTTTTGTGGATCATCAAGCACTCATGTATCTTGTGAATAAACCTGTAATCCAAGGGAGAGTAAGTAGATGGCTAATCCTCCTACAAGAATTTACTTTTAAGATCATAGTCCGGCCAGGAAAAAATCATGTAATTGCAAATCAATTATCCAGAATCAAGTTCGGAGAAGCTCCAGGAAGCGGAATAAACGAGGATTTTCCTGATGCCCACTTATTTCAAATTGCTGTACTACCCCAATGGTACGAAGGGATAGGCCAGTACCTATCAACGGCTACCTTTCCGAAGGAAATGAGCATACAAGAAAGAAGAAAAAATGCACTCAAAAGCGGGACATTCCAGTTGATTGAGGGATTGTTATACAAAAAGGGGCCAGATGGGATTTTAAGGTGTGTCATGGAAGAGATCTTAGGAGTCCTGAGGTAATCTCATGAAGGATTAGTAGGGGGCCATATGGGGCCTGATGCAACAACGCGAAAGGTGTTGTTGGCAGGTCTATGGTGGCCTACGCTGTACACAGGTGCTAGAGAATGGGTCCTGAGTTGTGATACATGTCAAAGGGAAGGGAAACCCCTGAAAAGAGACTTTATGCCGCTGTTTCCATCCCAACCATAGGAATTGTTCGAACGATGAGGTTTAGACTTTGTGGGGCCCTTGCCTCCCGACAATAACCACAGATGCAGGTACATAGTGGTGGCGATAGAGTATCTCACAAAATGGGCAGAGGCAAGAGCGCTCCCAGACAACACAGCCCTGAGTACTGCCAAATTTCTCTATGAACATATAGTAACAAGATTTGGGATACCATTGCAGCTCACAAGTGACAAGGGGGTGCACTTTGTAAATCAGACAATCAGAACAATGACAAGTGAGTATAAAATTTTTCACTCATTTTCCAGTCCATACTACCCAAGGGCAAATGGTCAAGCAGAGGCCACAAATAAAATATTAGTAACAATTTTATACAAGACTTGTGGAGTGGAAAAGGGAGATTGGGAAGAAAGACTACCAGCAGTTCTGTGGGCCTACAGGACGACTTACAAAGCCACCATCGGGCAAACACCCTTTCACTTAATGTATGGGTAGGAGGCGGTGATGCCTATGGAATTTGGAGTACCGAGCTTGAGAATAGTAGTGGAGCATAGACTGGGAGAGGCGGAAAGCTTAAAGGAAAGGCTTAATGCTTTGATAAAGTTGGATGAAAAGAGGACACTGGCCCAATGGGCCACCCAGGTGGCACAGGAGCGACGAAAATTCTGGCATGACAAACACTTGAAAAAAATGAATTTTAAACCAGGCCAATTGGTTCTGAGGTATAACGGAAAAAATGAAATAAAGCCAGGCAAGTTCAAAGTACGCTGGCTAGGACCTTACAAAGTCATGGAGGTAAGGGATAATGGAGCCATAAAATTATCCTCCTTGGATAATAATCCTTTAAAAAATCTAGTCAATGGATCCAAGTTAAGGCTGTATAATAAAAAAAACGAGATATATCCCATATGTCACTTAGATATAATAGAAGTAAAGGAAAAAGTAAAAAACCAAGTGGAGGAAATAATAAAGCAAAACCCTAACACTCATGAGTGTTAGAAAAGACCAAGGCGTGCACTCATAAATCATACTGCACTCTATAGGGAGGACATACATGAGCAAACTAAGGGAAATGGAGAAGTTGCTGTACGGTTTCAGCACGAGGAAGAATTTAGCCAGCCAGCGTATAGAGGGCAAGTGGTTTGTACGCCATACGAACGATAGAGGGAAGAGAGTGGGCAGCACATAGAGGCCGTACAGACAAAGGTTGCAGACAGGAGGTGGTCGTACGAGGGTACGAGGCACGAGGTGCAGGGCCCTACACCATATGGACAGTTGGGTCATTGCCGTACGCAGAAGGAGGCCGTACGAACAGGGGCAGGGCCATATGAAGAAGCCATATGAAGAAGACAGGAACATAGAAGAGGTCGTACAGGCAGTAGAAGGACCGTACGTAAGGAGGGGCCGTACGACAGTACAAAGTAGAGGGTGTAGGGCCATATGAAAGTGGTGATTGACACGACCAAGAAGATTAAGGCCGTACGCCTAGGAGCAGGAAGGTCCTCCGCTGTATGCTGGACCCGCAAGACAAGGAAAAGGAAGCAAAACGGTTGGTGCCTAGCAAGTAATAAAGACATACCGTTGTTAGCCAGAAACCATAAGATGGTAAAGATAAGTGTGGGAAACCCGAGCAAAGGGAAAATCATTGACTCCAAACAGAAAAATCAGGTCTTGCAGGTGAGGAAGGGAAGAAGATGACAGGCCAGAAGAGCAAAGGGAATGTTCATGAGAAGACCACAGCTGCCAATATTAGTTTTGAGAGTATAATACGAAGTGAATACCGTGTTTGGTGGGAGAACACAGAGGACAAGAACACTCTTAAAGAAGCGCTACGCAAAGCAGAGGTAGACAAGATCATTTTCATGCCCATTTTTGATTTGAAAGAATTTGAAACTATATTTCAAACTATGGTAGCCGGCTATGACAGACAGGCTCACAAATCAGTTACTCAGTACTCCCATCAAATGGTAACTATTTCCTACTCCACCAAGGAAATAAACAAGGTATTCGGAATACCCAACCGGGGACAGCAAATCACAAAAACTCCAAAAACTCCAAAAACCCCAATGGCTATGGAGGAAAAGAAGTGGCTAGAGTTAGTATGTAAAAAGAATCTCACCAATCAGGTATGGAATGACATTCTCAACAAAAGGAATAGTAGGGGCCTAAAGAAAATTTTCATAGCTACTGCAGAATGGAGATGCATTGTGGACTTAGTGAAAAGAAAACTTACTGCTGGAAGTCGCACATCGGATAGAGCTATCTGGATGTTGCCAGTGGTTGATGGGTTAAATAGGGGGCAGATATACAACTAGGCACAGTTTCTTTCAGACAGGCTACGTGAATTCATGGAGTTAAAACATAAGGCATTCTATATGCACCATCATGCCATAGCATTATTCCTGGAAGCAGCTCACACTCAGGTGGCCGCATAGCATAGAGGACCTCTGATTCCAGCGAACAGGGTGGAACCATACAAGCCAGCCATGACATATTGGATCCACTTGGACACCATGGGAGCAGGACCAAGTGGGGTGAACCACAGAAAAAGAAACTAGGGTAGGATGTAGAAAAAAATCCCTTTGCTGAAGATTCCAGCTAGGAGGTGGGAGAAGATAGTGGGGAAGAGGAAGGGACGAGCAACGACACATCTTCAGACTCTCACGAGGAAATCTGGTTTGGTCACCTTAAGGGCACACCAGGAGATATTACTTTTTTACCACGAGCGGAAGGGCCATTGCCAGGAGGAGTTCCTGAGTACGCATAGATTCACAAGACCATCAACACCATGGAGGGGGGAGAGAGTACCATGCTTAGTACTGGGGTCATCCGTACCACTCCTAGTACGGAAGACATTTGTATGGATGGAAGTGGAGATGCATGTAAGGAGGTGAACAACCTATCAGAAAAAGGGAAACCCGACACAGAGGAAGAAGGGAGTAGACAGGAGAAGATTCTTAGATGGGGAGCCACAAGACTTTCCTTGCCTGGCATAGCCAATCTGGTTCCTGGAAATCAATAGACTCATACCAAGGTCATAGACCTTAGAGGACAGCAAGCGGGAAGACACAAGATAAGACTCCACACACCACAGGGGATTGAAGTAACCCAATCGGTTGCTTTGGTGGTGCAGGCTGAGGAGAAAAATGGCCTTGGGAGTATGGAGAGAATGGAAGATACGTAGGGTGAGGATGCTGGAGAAGACAGAGTACTAGAGGAAGAAGCAGATAGACTGCTCGAGGAAGTTGGGATGATAACACCACCCTCGCTGCCCCCCAGTGAAACAGGAGAAGAGGACATAGTAGGAATCCAAAATCAAACAGGGAGAGGTTCTGGAATGATTACATTAGAAGATAAGGCAACAAGGTTCCTCAAGGAGTTGTCAGCCATGGAGCATGCCACTAGGGAAATCATAGAGCAAGCCAGGAGCCAGAATGTGGAAGCCATAGTCAGAGAAGCGGAGTCCTTGGTAGTATTCATGAAAGGAGCATGCCATACAAAATGGAGCCTATTCCAGCAAAGTGGATACAAGGGGGGAGAAATAATTGAAACTTGGACAGCCCCAGACATCATACCACAGGTAGAGGGGAAGCCACCACTCATGCACACCCTTGCAGAGATGGAGGGAGCTTTTAGGAGGACTTACTTGGAACTGCAACAAGAAAGGGATCTGACAAACCGCATGAAAAAGGAATGGATAGAAGAAAAGGCTATGTGGGAAGCTAAATGTGTGAAGAGCTGAATTGGCTCTTCCTGGATATTTGATATTAATTTGAAATCTCTGTAACTATATTTAAATAATACTCATGCAAGAACAATTTTGAGAATATATTCACCGACTTGAATCATCAAACATTCAAACAAATAGTTTCGTCATAACTATTATCAAATAAATCCTTATTCTCCAAACAGAATTATATAAAATTCTCATTCTGAAAATTATTAAGCACCTGTAAACTGTAAATAGACTCCTTGCAAAATCTCGTCTCCACACAATTGAGACGCCTCCCAATGAGCTGCCAGGAAACCAAATGTATTTGGTAGCTGTCCTGCACTTCCACCAACTTTCTCTATGCAGCCACCACTCACACAAATAGCCCCCACCTCTGATTTTTTAGCACGTGACTGTCTGAACAATGTGCCTGAAGATTTGAATTGAATGCCGACCCAAGAGGAATGGCCTTACGGCCTTGCTGAAGATAACGCGCAGTCCAGAAATTGCTGTCATCAAACCTCCACACTCTCACGTGCCTGGGAATGAAATTGCCACAGCCCGAAACTTAGCACATGTGCTGCTAGCTAAGATGCCTTGAATTTATTTGTAGACGTAACATAAATGATGTATATCAGATATTAAATCTGATAATCCTCCTTTGCATATTACTTTCAAAAACCATGAAATGAGTATATGCACCTCTAGAATTATAAACCAGAACTTCTTGTGTTGTATTGACAAACACAATTTAACCAGCAATTACCAACTTCAGAATTGAAACCTTCACCAAATTCGATATACAACATCGAATTGAGAATCACAAAATAATCAGATGTAAAATTCACCACCGACAGAAGATGGCTGACGAGATGAGGAATCAGTCCTCGAAACCCTAGCTAGGATTTGCCTTCTTCCCAAATTCCAAGAAAAATAATGATTGCATAAGATAACTAAAGTGCTTTTGTCGAGTAGAATATATAGGCTTTTTGGAAAAAACACTTTTTAATATTTTCACTTAATTGGCTTTAAAAAATAACTCCACTTTATAACATAAAGTTATAAAGTCATAAGTTATTAAATTAAATCAAAATAATTTAATTTAATAACACATTTAAAATATAAGCCATTGAACTGTCTGACTGCAATCAACGAACTTCTGACAAAGCACCAGGTCCAACTGCCCAACCAAGAATAGGCACTGCCCTGCCAGAAATAGCCCTGCTAAAAATAGACTTACTAAAAATAGTAAATCTCTCTAACTGGAGATTCTCTGAAACTCGATCTTGAGACATCTGACACTCCATGCAGACACCCCTGCTAATCCTGGCCATACCAAAAATACCACTTACAAAAAATAGTAAGTTGACCAAAATGATCCGAACGAAGAGCGGACCTGATAAGTTGAACCTCCAAAATGGAATCCGAACGCTGGCTCCACCATCTGACCCCCTCTGATCGCCTGATTAGCCTGTGAGGGTCACCAAACCAAGCTAATCCCACAAGTCTAAAAACGGGGACATTACAGTCCTCCCTTCCCAAGATTGCTTGTCCTCAAGCAATCAGGAAAAACAAGCAACATCATAAACCACCCAGATCGCAAGGATGGTCACAAGTAATGTCCCGATCCTCATCAAACTCTTGTGAAGAAAGAACCAACATCAACAGAACAAGCACCACTAAAAACATTTGTAAACCAATTGTAGATGTCGATGCTGAAAACAACCCAACAGAACTCAACCCATCTGAAATAACAACTCTGTCAAAACTTGAGTCCCTGTCTATCCAGCACTCACACCCAACTGCACTGGGAAAACAACAGTGACCAAATGTGCTTGAATCACTGTTATCAACTCTGCCCTCTGATAAACAGTCTTGAGTGTGTGGATACTGCAAGTAATCTAACTTGCAACTGCCAAATCCATCTGCAAACGATGATGCTAATCCACCTCGTAATGGATTGTAGGATACTGGAGCCGGTTTACCCCTGCGTGAGATCAAATTTTTCGCCTGAGGGTCAAAAGAAAAATGATGAGCATACCCCACCATGAAATGCCGGTCAGAAACCCCAATCTCTGTCAATAGCCCCTCATGCCCAAATTGGGAATCAGGAGATGGCTCCAATCTAACTGCAGGCTGGGTAGGAACTTGAACAATCCTCTCAACAAACCCAACCTTGAAATCCCTGTGGGGAAGCATAGTAGAAAGAGTCCATAATCTTCCTTGCCAACCTCCGAATAGCACAGGAGCCTCGGATGAGAGTACCCTCAGACATTCTATAAGAATCCTGTTGCACATATGCGCTCTCAAGTAAAGACTCCATAAAAGATTCGGTGCAGTGGAAATTATACGTGGAAGCATCAACATACTCCCCCGCAATCCAGCTGATCCCTCTGAAAATGTGGCACAACCAACTGTCCCATGCTATCAGCTATGTGAGATGATGAAATGGATTCACTCCCAGCTGAGGGAAGCAAATCAACCTGAAAGCTCGACTCCACTGGTACTCCTACCTCAACCGTACCAAGTGCCCCCATATCCTGAACAGATGTGTCTGCCACAACATCATGTTCCTCAATACCGACTGTAGGAGCAAACTCACCACCAACTAACTCAATGTGCAATCGAACTGGGTCTAGGGCTGGTGTGGACCGTAAATACTCCAACTCCACGGTCATCTCCTCCAACTGTAACTGTGACTCCTGAAGAGCCCGCTGAGTGTCCTCTAAAACCTCAGTAGTCATTGTGAGCTCCTGGTAAGCTCACTCACCTCCTCTCTGTCCATCAGTGCCTCATAAGCTGTACTCCCCCACTCAACCAGGTGATCTCAGTTGGCTACCATCTGTAAGTAATTTTGTCTCAAAATCTTGACAGCCTCACGCAAAGAATGAATCTCCGTCAATGAGAGGTAACCACCACTGGCCTCATCTGTCATAGGAGCACCCCAACCATAAATAGCCAACAACTGACGAGCGGCATGAAAATGCTTGAGAGTAGAAGAAATATCCCTCTCATCAACTCGCAACTGGCTAGTCACATGATCAATTTGCACAACAGACCTCCTATGAACAACCTCAAACGCACTGTCTACACTATGAGAGGAAGCTGTAACCAACAAACTCCCTTCAAGATCACCCTCTCTCTATGTACTTACATCTGAGTACACCTCTACAAACTGAGTACAGGCATCAGATACATCCTCATCTAAATCCAAGGAAGCTGCTTCTGAAACCGACTCAAAGCAATCTCCACCTCCCACGTCCTCTACAACTATCTGATAAACCAGACCTTGAGGCACATCCTCATGAATTATCGAAGAAGTAACCCCGTCTCTAAAAGTGGAAGCCCTGGCTGTATCAAACTCCTGCCACTCATAAGCTTCCCTGTCCTCATTTGTGAGTCGTAACACAGACTCCTGGAACCCACCATAACCAACTAACAACGCTGAATCAATGCCCAAAGTCAGATATAGAAAACCAGAAACACTACAGCACTCATCGTTCTCACTCTCAGCATCGGAGATATCTGCAATGCTAGTGTACACATCATCTATCTGCATCTCCTCTACTAACTCTGGCTGCATACACGACTCAATGTCATCAGTTGAACAACTAAACTGTGACATGATTCTACGTCGCCCGAATCAAGTGCAACACTCCCATCCTGAGTGTCATCACTAGAAAGCTCCATGCTCACATCCTCAACATAGGAATAAACCACTGTCTCCTGAACTGATCCCACACTGCGATTGCTATCATAAATCTCTGAGCTGTCAGAGCTCATACACTTCTCGCAGTCATCACCCAACATCTCACAGGGGGTGTCATCTCCAATGCAACTCACAGCATCCTCAAAAGTGTCATCAAATGTGTCTATACTATCAGCTCCCACATCTCCTGCTAAAATCTCATCTGCGGACATGTGTCTCTGCACACATGACTCAATGTCAAGCTGTGCATCGATAATGCTAGAGCACAAACTGTCATCAATTGACCCCGCTGTACTGCCTAGATCTCCAACCTCACCACTGGGAGACTCCGTACATGCCTCGGTCCTATCTGAGGAAGCAACTGCCTCCTAAACTGGAGCGGCACTACTACAACGGACATAAACATCTCCAATAATCGCTCCCTCCATGAAAGAGTCTGAACACTCAGTGATAACTGCAACATTAGCTGCCTTTGTACAGTCCGTAGTGACTGCTCTGGGAGCCTCAAACAATGGTACTGAAACGCTGCTGTCAACCAATGGTACTGAAACATCCACTGGCCCCTGTGCAATAAATCCATCACCACCACTATGGATGGGAATAGCAGGCGCTGAACTAGATGTAGGAACATCAACATCATGGACTACTGTCGGAGAAAATTCTAGCCTTCTCCCTTGCAAACTCGATGTCGGCCTTCTAAAGGCAGAGACCATATATCTCGCTGCCTTATCTATTGTAGCTGGGTCTGACAAACTCTCTGCCAATCTTTGCTGATGCAGTCTAAGTCTCTCCATGCTTTCTACTAAAGCATTTAATTCCGCTCTATTTCCCTTACTGCTATGACGACTCCCGGAACCGGATCTCCTGTATTTATCCATAGCTAGGGAAAATGGAAGTGCCGGTCACCTTTAAAATAACTTCATAAAATTAATGTATCCAGATCCCACAGGATGGCAGGAAGAAAGCTCTGATACCACTGTGAAGAGCCGAACTGACTCTTCCTAGATATTTGATATTAATTTGAAATCTCTGTAACTATATTTTAATAATACTCATGCAAGAACAATTTTGAGAATATATTCACCGACTTGAATCATCAAACATTCAAACAAATAGTTTCATCATAACTATTATCAAATAAATCCTTATTCTCCAAACAGAATTATATAAAATTCTCATTCTGAAAATTATTAAGCACCTGTAAACCATAAATAGACTCCTTGCAAAATCACGTCTCCACACAATTGAGACGCCTCCCAATGAGCTGCCACGAAACCAAATGTATTTGGTGGCCGTCCTGCACTTTCACCAACTTTCTCTATGCAGCCACCACTCACACAAATAGCCACCACCTCTGATTTTTTAGCGCGTGACTGTCTGAACAATGCGCTTGAAGATTTGAATTGAATGCCGACCCAAGAGGAATGGCCTTACGGCCCTGCTGAAGATAACGTGCAGTCCAAAAATTGCTGTTGTCAAACCTCCACACTCTCACGTGCCTAGGAATGAAATTGCCACAGCCCGAAACTTAGCACATGTGCTGCCAGCTAAGACACCTTGAATTTATTTGCAGACGCAGCATAAATGATGTATATCAGATATTAAATCTGATAATCCTCCTTTGCATATTACTTTCGAAAACCATGAAATGAGTATATGCACCTCTAGAATTATAAACCAGAACTTCTTGTGTTGTATTAACAAACACAATTTAATCAACAATTACCAACTTCAGAATTGAAACCTTCACCAAATTTGATATACAACAGCATCGAATTGAGAGTCACAAAATAATCAGATGTAAAATTCACCACCAACAGAAGATGGCTCAAATTACGAGATGAAGAATTAGTCCTCGAAACCCTAGCTAGGATTTGTCTTCTTCCCAAATTCCAAGAAAAATAATGATTGCATAAGATAACTAAAGTGCTTTTTTCGAATAGAATATATAGGCTTTTTGGAAAAAACACTTTTTACTATTTTCACTTAATTGGCTTTAAAAAATAACTCCACTTTATAACATAAAGTTATAAAGTCATAAGTTATTAAATTAAATCAAAATAATTAATTTAATAACACATTTAAAATATAAGCCACTGAACTGTCTAACTGCAATCAACGAACTTCTGACAAAGCACCAGGTCCAACTGCCCAACCAGGAATAGGCACTGCCCTGCTAAAAATAGACTTACTAAAAATAGTAAATCTCTCAAACTGGAGATTCTCCGAAACTCAATCCTAAGACATCTGACACTCCGTGCAGACACCCCTGCTAATCCTGGCCATACTCAAAATACCACTTACTAAAAATAGTAAGTTGACCAAAATGATTCGAACGAAGAGCGGACCTGATAAGTCGAACCTCCAGAATGGAATCCCAACGCTGGCTCCACCATCTGACCCACTTTGATCGCCTTATTAGCCTGTGAGGGTCACCAAACCAGGTTAATCCCACAAGTCTAAAAACGGGGACATTACAAAATGGCAGATGGAACGAGCTTGACTGGAAGAGAAAGTAGCACTGGATGAAGCAAAAAAGATGGATGCTTTGCGGGTTCTCCAAGGAGTTAGAGCCAAACAGAAGATTGCGGAATGAGAACTCTTACGCATTCGGGAACAAGTTCCAAATCTAGGGATGTCTTCACAACCCAACTCTGAAGTTTAATTTTGGTTTAGTACTATCGTTTGGAAGTCGACTGTTTTTTTTGGGGGGGATATATGTAGTACAAATAAAATAATATTATGTTAGTCTTAGTTATGTTATGTCGGGAGGGTAGTTAGGAGCGAGGAGGTGCGTCCGTTGGTTTCCCCAACCAACCGACTATTATATAAACACTTTGGTTATTATGTTGAACTGTTGGTTTTTGGTATCAATAAAGAAATAGCATTTCCTCGCCATCTTATTTTGGTATCTTGGTATTATGGTATGGTATTATGTTTCTTTGACATTGATGTTTAATGTACTGTTGGTATCATTGATAATAAGTTCTGCTTTATATTCTCTGTCCATATAAATCATCAAGAGGGTTCTTGCATCTTCTGTAGATGACAGCTTTCAGATGAATCTGCTCTATCATTTGATTTCTATCTTGCATCTTTGTTGTTCTGCTGATCTGCTATGAATTGAATGTGAAAAACAAACAACTTGACCTTAGCTAAATATCATTTTGTCTCTTGAGATTAAATCCACCTGGCATTGTATTCTGCTGCAACAGTAGGTTGGCCTTTTACAGCAAAAGAATTGTATTACACTTTATCAGCTTGCAGCAATCACCATTACCTTGCAAAAAGTGTTAGTTGGAAGAACCAAAGACAAGATAACCTTACCTAATGGACCGGGAGGACAACAATTGATCTGGATTTGATGCAAACTTGATTTAATTTACAACAAACTCATTAAAAGGATGTGAACACTAAGTTCCATGGTGGTACTGACAATTTTATTTAATTTATTTTTTTCTGAAGTAAACTAATTTTTATCTCAAAATCACAAAATCTAGAATTTTTTTTCCCTACCAAATGATATTGAATTTCCCAAACATGGTAACTATGGTTTTCATGCATTGTATTCTTACAATGAGTTTTGTTAACTTTCTATATAATTTTGTTTCAAATGCAAGTTTTTAAGAAATTGTTTTTGTATATTATTTTTGATAGGTACATTACAATTCAAGGTTGTAAGGTGAAATGGTATTGATTAAATCTTAACCATAGCCATAGAACTATTGATAAGTGTGTGTTATTTGGATTTTTGTAGCAAACAATTACCCTGGCATTGTAATTGTTGAGGAACCAGAATGGAAAGAGTATATTCAAGGTTCAAATGCAGTTGTTAATCTGGCTGGGACACCGATTGGTACTAGATGGTCTCCTGAGGTGAATGAATGCACATTATGATATTGTCTATTCTTGTTTATCTTCTTTCTTTTTTGTGGGGTGATGAGGAGATGATCTGCAACCAATATTGGTAGATATCCTACATTATGTTATCAAATTCAAAATTATTAAATAATTTAAACTGATTTCCTTGAACCTGACGTGCACAAAGGAAACTATTGGTAGGAGATTTGGCTACTTTAGCTCACAAAACTATTTGTTACACCACTAGTAGGAAACTATAGTTACACTCTTTGGTCTACATTTCATCTCACTAGCCAGGTGCCCATATTACTGAGGTGAGCTCTGTCCTCGCTACAACATATACTTCATAGTCTCAAAGAACAATCTAAACATTGCCACTGAGGGATTTTCTACAGTAGTTCATGAAATACGTGTCCATATGTTTTTTGTCAGTTACAAATAACCTGAATTATAGACTAGAAAAGGTAAGAATTGAATATTTAACGTTTTATAAACAAGAAAATAATACCACCTTATCATTTATAGCATTTTGTAGATGGACTGCAGACAATGTCAATTCTATACCTATCATTACAACTCACTTAGGATTACAGAAATAGAAAGTTAAACTTTGGTCAAGTCAATCAGAACAATCATAATTCTTCTTTACAATTTCAAGGAGAAGTAGAATTTTTAAAACAGAAATAATTTATGTTGAATAGTAATAAATAAATAATAATAAGTGCACTTTTTTGCTATACAGTATATATTCAAGTCTTCAATGCCACCACATCTCAATAAATCCTTCTTTAGCATGCCATCTTTCTAAAGCAGATCTACTTCCTCTAAACAGTAGGAATCAGTCCAGTTATAGTACTCGAAATGCTAGTTATGAAAAGTTGTATAAGAAGTAAAATAGCAAAATTGCAAATACTAAATACTAAATACTTGAACATTGAATATCAAATTAGAATACTAAATAAAATTTCAATTTGACATGAAATTGTTGAATGGAAGATTTCTATTATATGAAAAAATATCATAAACATAGATGGAAAAATCTCAGGACTTGCCTTGGACTTAGAGTGACTCGTGAATCCATGAGTGAGCCAAGTCCAGGTGAGTCCTCAACTTTCACTCATGGACTTGTGAGTCCTTTTGAGTCCAAGGCGAGTCCTAAACTTAGACTTCTGAGTTTTTTCTTATGACTCGCCCCAGTCCAACATTAGGATTCCCGAATCTTGTAAATGGACTCTTGTTGCAGGCTAAAAATGCCCAATCAACTTAAAATTTTATTTTTTTAAACTGTTCTTCTCATTTCTTATTTGTTATTGCTCAAAACAGATTTGTAGGGTGTAATGTTTCAATTATGGCTCTAATGTTCTCTAAATGCATTAATTTTTTTTTGTTTTTTTGTAAAATTGCAATTTTTTTTCTTTTCGCAAGTCCTTTCTTGAGTTTTTTTGAGTCTGATTCTGAGTCCAATTTTTTGGGCTGCCGAGTCCGAGGTGACTCCAAGTTTTCCAACTATGATCATAAAGATGATTACAATGAGTAGCATGATATCAAAACAAGTACAAAATGTCAAAATGTAGTGAAGGGAAGCCTCTAATTATCCCTCAAGACAAACACCTCATCATTGGAACTATTGGACTCACGGTCAAGATCCACTAAACAAACATCAACCAGCCCTGCATTTGAAGGCACAACATCCCGATCCTCATCAATCTGTGATGGCTCCTTTGGATTTACATCCTATTGTGCTGTTGTCTCTCCTTGTACACATGTCTTGCAGTCAATGATATGCAAGGCACTATGTATAACCAATAGCTTCTCCGCTCTCCTAGAGGTAAGTCTATTCCTCGTAAGAGATTGGATGAAGCTATGAGTAGACCAGTTCCTATTTGTAGTCGAAGAACTAGAAACCTAAGATAGAAGACAAATGTCTTGTATGGTAGTCTTTGATTTCTATCCATGACAATTTACATCAAATTCTTTTTGAGAATTACAACACCTAAAGCTTTGGAATGTGTTAAGTGTGAAAAATGCTTATCATTTTCAGAAATGACGATCAATATGATGACGTTTCACAATTGAAACCTTAACACACTAGAAGAATATGGACAATGAAGTTTGATAATGAAAATATGCAAATCCTACGGATCCTTTGAGATGCGTAAATTAACATTTTTTTTGATGATCTGTTATTATATTTTTGAACATTGAAAGGAAATTTGAGGCAAACAAGTGAATTTTAGAGCTTCTAGGACATGTTTTGATGAAACAGAGGCTCCTAAGTGCAACTTTAGGTTGGTAAAAGGAAATTAGGTCATCTAAAGAAGACGAAGTTATGTAAATGGGATGAAATCACATGAAAATAAATTTCAGAAGCTTGGGCATACATATAAATGGTTTGGTGTCATGTTGCAAGTCAAAAAATCACTCCAAGGAAAAGGTGCATGCACTTTTCAATGTCAACAAATAAATAGATCACTCAAATCACTAAAATATCACTTTTTCATCTAAGTGGCAAAACTTAGCCTCAAATCAGAACAAAAGAACAATGTTTCACTTAAAAGGCAAATGTCAACAAAGAAATAGAAAGAAGAAATGCACTTCTTTATACTTAAGTGACTAGGTGCATTCTGAGAACTTAAATGTCAAAATGTCATCAAGCAAACATGGAAAAGTAATTCACATGAATGTGTGGAATGCAATTAGGATCACGAATAGTAGTAGAGCAGTTGATGAGGAGGGGTTCCAAGCGGAATTCTTCAAAGTTGGCCTTCCGGTCCTGTGTGGGTACTTAGTTGATCTCTTCAATCAGGTGTTTTTTTGGGGGTTCCGCCCTCCTGGTCACATCACATTATCCACCCAATTGAAAAAGTGGGCTCGGTCTTGGATCCCAACAACTACAGGACTATTATGATTGGACACACTTTTTCCAAGTTGTATGCCACCGTTCGGCACACTCTTCTTACTAGGGAGCTTGATCGACGTTCCATCCATGCTGGGGAGCAGTTCGACTTTAGGCCGGTTTATCAGACTATGTCCTCACGTTCCAGGCTATTATTGAGGAGGCTCGTCACCGCGCCTCAATGGTGTATTGCTGCTTTGTGGATTTCTGCAAGGCCTTTGACTCTGTTGCGCCTTGGACGGAAGCCCAATTCATGTTCGGCGCGGATTCACATTAGAGTTCGCCATTATTTTACCATGTTCTTGGTCATCCGATCTTACTGTTATTTTCTGTATTTCAGATTGGATATTGTATTGCTATTGTATAATACAAACCATTTTCTGAGAGTTTTATAAGAATATAGCTGCTAGTTATTCGAATATATCTGCTAGTTATTTGCATGTTTCTGTTTATTTCAAATCTGCATGATATATATTTGTGAGAAATCAGTAAATGGCCAGTTAGGGTCATTTCAGTGGTATCAGAGCCTAGCATTCTGCTAGCCTGTGAGGTTTTTGGATCAAGTGAGAAGTGTTTTGAAGAGATTTTCTGAATATTATTTGTCACAGAGTTTTAGCAGCGTATGAGGTTTTTCTTTAGATTCAAGTTACAGAGATAAATCATATAGATTTTTCTAGTTGCAGTATTTTTCAAAAAGAAGTTAGCTTGCATTTTATAGAAAGAAATTAGTGTTGTGGGAAGGCAAATAAACCTGGTTTCGTAGGAAGAAGTTTTCTTTACAGCAGTTGATTGTTCAGGAAATACACTGGCATGCATCGAAACTCCTAGGTTGACATCTTAAAATTACTTGCATGTCTATGAGTTTGGGTGGTTGACGCCATAGTGGAGAGAGGACCCGATTGTGGGCATTGAAACAATCTACTGGGAGAGGCTCAGGAGTCAGGAGACTACGTTCTCATGTGTGTTGGAAGGCACGCAGCTCGTGTTCCTTATTGGTCACGTGAGTTGCCGTGGAGCCACAGGATTTGGTATCCTGTAGACATTCCGACTTGTGGTTGTTACTCATCACCCCTCGCAGCACTAGCTCATGAGTTGTGGTTCCGGCCGGGTAGAGCACATGTTATTACCAACCGGTTACTGAGAGGGGCGGTGAATCAATAAGAACTATTTTCTTCTATAATTTCAATCTTGTTTAATACTTCTTGTAATCTAAGCAAAGTGTAAAGCAAACATTCACAATTGTAAAAGTACACAGATCAACACAAGATATATACGTGGAAACCCTCGGTTAGAATGAAAAAATCATGGTGAGATAGAGATCACAACTTCACTGTTGCAGAATGAAGGCGCCCTGTTAGGAGCTTACAAAGCACTTGTTAGAGTGATACCCGGATAAGGGATTTGGTAGAAGTCGGTGAAGATCTTAACTCTGTTAGGAGTTGCCTGGTTAAAGGACTTTAAACATCATCAATTATGTTACCCTGTTAGGGGATTTTACGATGAACCGATTAGGTCCACCCTGATAAAGGGATTTTAACTTGCTTTCACACTTTACAAAAGCAATGATCTTCTATGACACTAATTGTCTGATAAGATCATACTTGTTGATCTTTCCCGATCTGCCTGGCTGTTGAGTCTTTTTCGGCTCTATCCTCTTTCACCTCTGGTGGCTGTGATATCTGTGCAAACACTTCTTCTCTGCTCTCAATAATTCTCAACAACACTTTTCTTGCGTCCTATGACCTGTATTTATACAAGAGTTCATCGTAATGAAACCCTTAACTCATAGAACCGCCAAGCTGTAAACTCACCAATAAATCATGCAACTAACAAAAAGCTATGCATTATGATGTGGAGTTTACCTATAAAACATCCGTAGAAATAAAGCTAACTTCTGTTAAAAAAGCTAACTCCCCTTCTCAGCGGTGGATGTCCCGTATAATCCGGTTTTAACTCAAACTGCTCCGCAGACTCCGCAGAATCTGGTGCGGATCTTTAGGCAGTTTAGACCGGTGTAACATTATACCCGATTCAGCTCTGTATGCGCTCTGAGACCGGTACTGTGTACTTAGATTGGTCTACCGGTGTATTTCCTTTTCTTTATCTACCAGTGCATACACTCTGTTTCTAGTCTACCGGTGTCTTCTAAGTAACGTGAGTGACTGGTGAGCTTTTACCGGTGCATGGTGTTTGTGAATTTACACTAATGACAACTTAAATTGCTAATAATCTTCCCCTTAGTCATTGGTGGCAAAAACCATACACAAAACCATACTCACTTGTGACAATATATACCTTGTTCTCTGTAGACTGCTCTCTTGTCTGTAGAACACTTCTCCTGTCTGAGTGCTCCTGTGTTGTTCTGCTCTTCTCTCTTTCTCTGTTCGGCTCTTCTTCTTTCCTCTGTTCCTGTTCACTCTTTGTTCCGCTCTTCTTCCCCTTTTTGCCTCCATAGGACAAAGGGTTATGCTTATCTTCACATTTGATGTTTTGTGAAGATAGCCTGATATATTGTTTTGGCGGAGTGAAGAAACGGTGCCCGCTGACCGGTTACATATTCAATGTTCTTTTGGGCTGCTTTTAGAGAGACAATGATGTTCTCCATATTTTCCACAGTTTTGTAAGTGGGTTCATTGATCAAAACCTCTGTAGAAGTTGATGTTTGCTGCATGATGTCAAATGTTGGTGCTAGAAACATCTGAAGTCCAATAATATCTTGGATTCTCTTATTCTCTTCTTCAACAATTTTTCTCAATGTTAGAGTTAAACTTGTCATTTCTCTACTGTAAGTAGTTGCAGTTTTGTTCTTAATATCAAATTGAGACGACAAAGCTCTTATGTCCTCTAAGGTCTTGGCAGACTTCTCTGTTAGATCTTGCAAAAATAATTCAAAGTTTGAAGTTCTGCTCATCAAACTTCCTGCTACTTGAAGTTGCTATTGGAGCACTTTTAGGTTGTTTGTCAAATTCACTTTGATTTCTTCAACCTGTTTGTGGAGAATCTCCACTCTTTTCTTCTCATAGTGGTCAATGGCCACTGTTTCTGGATCGGTTAAATCCTCACCGATTGCTTGTGCCAGAACTTCTAGTTGATCGATGACCGGTTCATCTTCATCTATATCAGCATCTGGTACAAAGTTACTCAAGATGTTCTTTACGGTGGTCAGGACCATGTCCTGTTTCCTTTTGGTTAGCTCTTTTAGCTGCCTTGTTGACATCTTGCTAATGTCCACTATTGTATCGGTGACTTTACTCTTTTTAGCTCCCTTCTCCTCGGTGAATGACAACTTCCTCTTAGATGAGGAGCTTGGTATGTTTGCATGTGCTTGTTGCCTTTGCTCTTGCTCCGGTTGAGCTTGCTCATTGTGGACTGGGATTTCTTCCTCTTGTCCCTTTTTCTCATCAGCTCCTTGTTGAGCTGTATTTTCTGGTTGAACCTCTTCTTTAGGTAGAACTTGCTCTGTAGGTGGTTCTTCCTCTACCTGAGCACCATCTTCCGGTTTCTCTTCAACCTCTATAGTCCGTTCCTGTTGGTGTAGTGCATCCAGTTGCTCTGTAGTTGTATGAAGTTCACCCATCGGTACTTCAATCTCTATCTCTTGTTCAACATTTGTTTGTTCACTAGCTGTGAACTCTACTATTTGATCTTTTACCTTTCCGGTAGAAGATTCTTCACCAGGTGTGAATTTGACCGGTGGTGCTTGCATTTGTTTAGCTGGATCCCGAGGACCTAAATTGTCCAGGGTACTGAAATCATAATTTTGCTAGAAATCCAGAGTCTCCTTGTAGACCTCATTTTCAAATCCATTTATTATTTTGGCAACTCTAAGTCGGGGTTGCAAATTCATTGATGCCTCTTCTAATAGAAGCTTGATCCTATCTTCACTTAGGCTAGGTCTAACTTGAGACAAGGTTTCTCTATTTATTCTTGTATTTGTTCCTAGACCGGCTCTCCATTTGGTTTGAAGCCTAGAATTCAGTTCCGGTGGAAACTTTGACCTATAGTTCAGAATAGAATTCAGAATTTCTTGGTGGATTGGACAAAAACCCGATTCATCTCCGGTGCAGATTCACATCAGAGTTCGCCATTGTTTTACCAGGTTCTTGGTCATCTGATCTTACTGTTATTTTCTATATTTCAGATTGGATATTGTATTCCATGGTTATTGTATTGCTGTTGTATAATACAAATCATTTTCTGAGAGTTTTATAAGAATATATCTGTTGGTTATTCAAATATATCTGCTGGTTAGTTGCATGTCTATTTGCATGTTTCTGTTTATTTCAAATATGCATGAGATATATTTGTGCGAAATCAGTAAATGGCTGGTTAGGGTCATTTCAAGTAGTCCATTCCTCATAATATCATCTTTGCAGAGTTCGGGGCACACCCCTTCAAGCTTAAGGCCATCTTTAATTTGATTTAGTTTTTACATCCCCGTTGTGGTTTTGTCGACTCCCTTGAGGGGAGACACAGATACTGTTCCTTGGAGTCCATTGCTTCTGTCTCTTCGGGTTGTGCTCGTGGGTGGTTCACTGAGGCCTTGGCCCTCCTTGGGTCTATTGGGATTTCGATAGAGCATCTCCCCCCTTCTAGTACTCCCTTGACACCCTTCCCCATCTCCTTCTCCCCAGACAGGAGTTGAACAGGTGCATCAGGTCGGACATCTACAGGTAGAACATCCACTCTACTTGGATCAACCCCCATGGGAGTCTTCTCCCCAAGATGGCATTCTATGCAGACCACTTCCTTGAGATGAGGGACGAGCTCATTGTCTGGCCCTCTTACTTATCGCACCATTGGTCCCATTCTTTCAAGATCTCCCTTGGTTCCTTTTAGGTGGGATCCCACAGGCTCAACTCTGAGATTGGCCACCAACTTGACAGAAAGGATAGGATCTTTCAGTTATGCAGCAATGGGGAGACCGAATTGGAGGAGCACTTCATTTTTCATTGCCTTATTTATTATACGATACATGGGAGATTTTACTACCTTTTCAGGGACACTCAGAACCTTTCCACCTTTTTTAGATTCACGGATCAGAAGTGCCTTGCTCTCTATCTCTAGGAAGCCACCAGGCTTTGGGACAACTATTCTCTGTGTTAGCCTTATGCGCACCTACACACTTCTCAGCTTATCACCTCCTTCACTGGGCTCTATTCGACGCGTGGTACCAAGTGGCAGTGTGTCGCCCCCCTCCGGTCACTCTAGATTTGTGAGAGCTTAGACTAATTATTCTTAGCTTCGACCTTCCTCTTCTAGAACCTTTCAAAGGCGGCCAGTTGTCTCAGTTGGTTCCACGACTTACCCTTCTGTTTAGAGGTTCTTCTTGGTGGCTCAGGTTTCTTAGGGGGTGGGGGTGTTCCCTCTTGGACCACCTGCTTCCCCCCTTCTTCCTCCTCAGTTCCTGCTTTGTGGTTCTTTTTAGTTTCTTGTTGCTTCGGATTTTTCTTTCTCTGGGTGCCAATTGGTGTCCTTGTTGTGGGCTAGGCCCTTTTGTTTTGTTTGGCAGTCCCTTTGACCCCTTTTGTGGTTATTTGTTGGACATTAATAAATTTATGTTATCTTATCTTATCTACATCTGCCAAAAACACTTGAAGTGACAAAATTCAAAGTGAAAATAGACCAAAAAGTGACAGTCAATATGTTGGGCATGCACCCAACTACTTAAGCAACAAAAATGTCATGTGTGAAATATAAGAAAAAGTGATACTCAACACCTTGGTTGCACACCTAGTCACTTAAGCAACAAAATGTCACTTGTGAAACATAAACAAAAAATGTTTCAAGTACCCTAGGCATGCTCATGATGACTCAGATGACAAAATTCAAAGTAAAAATATGTTAAAAGTGCACAAATGATTCTAGTTGCACCCAGGGAGGACTGAGTTGCAAAGTGTTGTCTGTAAACCAGACCAAAAGTGTGCTTATGCTCACTAGTGTCCCACTAAGCCTCTTGGTGTCAAGTTGTGAACATGCATTTTCAAGTTTCTCAAGAGTGTGAACATTATCAGTTTTAGGTTTAGAGTCTGATGGAAACACATCTTCTTTATACATCTTCTAAGGGTTACATACATGACCTCATATAGGATCACAGATGCATACAAGGATTTGCTGCTGATGAATAATGGTTTGGGGTTGATTGATGGTTAAGGATTATAAATTCTGAAGACTTTAGCCATCTCACTTCCATAACCTTCTTATCCAAGTCATAACCCCTTTTTCAGAACTTTAAATATTCTCATTGGTATAACATGCTAGCTTAGGCATAACATTCTGTTGTAATATTTCATCCATCCTTGCATGAACTTGTCTTGTTATATCTCATTCTGGTATGGCATTCTAAATGACTCGGATCAAAATGCTTGAATAGTTTGTGGAAGTTTTTAATAAGCAAAACATCAATATAAGCATCTGTGATTATAACAGTTTAGAAGAAGTATAATATCAAGTCGATTTCACTTAGTTTCAAATCATGCTCCTATTAAAAAGTCAAAATATGGAATGCCACTTTGATGCTTTATATTGCATATCTTTTTTTTTTGATATATGAGATTGAGAAAGAAAGAATCTGCCATTGCTAAATTGTGGTGATGTCAATTTGGCTTTTGTTTAAATGCAATAATTAAAGAAAATAAGAATATAACTCTATTTTATTTTTTGACCTTTTTAACATGCAGATCAAGGCAGACATTAAGAAAAGTAGGGTTTCAGTTACTTCAAAGGTAATTTATATAACCTCTTTTGTGCCTATGTTTTGTATAGTAATGTAGAATGTTTTCCCTACATCTGTTGGGTTTGGAAGCATTTAATTATTTCTATGGATGGAACTAAATAACAATCTTTTTGTCTTTCCACTGAAGGTGGTTGATGCTATCAATACGGCAAATGTTCAAAACAGGCCCTCAGTTTTCGTTAGTGCAACAGCAGTTGGCTACTATGGTAAGTTTCATACTTTCATTATTTGAAGGTTTCTTTCAAAGTACATGTTAATTCATGAGTAAATAAAAATTACATGTCTTCCTTTATTAGATTCATATTTCTGAAATTCCCACAGCAGAGTGGGGAATGAAATCATTTCGTTTCACGGTGGCATAGAACATTCACCATATTTAAAGTTCATAGTACTGAACTATTCACCTTAGTTAATTTGTGCTTAGTGTTGTTCTTTGACTACCTTCTTATCTTTCTCATGAGCCTAAATTTCAAAAATTTTGAAGTGTGAGGGTTTTTGGGTCAATTTGCAAGCTTGGACAGAATTTTGGAATTTCAAAGCTTTCCATTTTTGGTGCTTTTTTCCTCAAAGTCGCCAACATCCTTGATTTCTTTGATTTCAGGATTTCCCTTCCTAGCATGCCTCTCCTGATAATCCCCATTTTTCCAAGTTCCTTGATTTTTAACTTTGGGACATCCCCTTACCTTGGTGCTTGTTTCCTTAAAGTTATCAATGCCCTTAATTTCCTTGTTTTTGAGATTTTAGGATTTCTTTTCCTAACATGCGTTTCCTTTAAATTCCTAATTCAAAATTCCCAATTTCTCCAAGTTTCTTGATTTCAAACTCTGGGACTTTGTCTTATATTGGCGCTGGTTTCATCAAAATCTCTAACCCCTTGATTTCCCTTTCTAGCATGCCTATCCTTAAAGTCACCAAGTCCTTATTTCCCTAAGATCCATAGTTTAGACTTTGAGACTTTTCCTTACTTTAGTGCCTATTTTCTCATTTTCCCCAACCATCTTGATTTCATTGATTTTGGGATTTCCGTTCCTGTCATGTCATTCTTAGAAGTCCTCAAATCCCCATTTCCTCAAGTCCCTTGATATTGGACTTAGGGAGTTTCCCTTACCTGGGTGCCCATTTGTGTAAATTCTCCAACCTTGTTGATTTCCTGGATTTCCCTTCTTGGCATGTCGTTCCTCAAAGTCTTGAGCCCCTTGATTTGAGACATTTAGAACCTCTTTTAGTGCTTGCACATTATTAAGGTAGCTCTTTTCGTGGACTTATGCTATTCAATTGTAAGTTTCACTTACTTCCTTGTAGATTTAGGAAACCATTAATGGTCCCAAATCTATGTGATTAGACAAAGGAAGACTTTCAAATACTTTTTTGTAATGATCCCTTTCCTATCATGTCTTATAATCCATGAGTAGTGCAAGTTACGAATATTGAATTAAGAAATCACTACTACTAAACAAGTATGTTAGCCTATTATTCTATATTAACCATCATTATTTATGAATGTTAAGAAATACAAACCATCAATGGAACAAGAAAAGAAACATATTTTATAAATGCCAAAATATCTCTCGTATGGATCATGGAGGAATCCTTCTCTCTCTCTCTAAGGCCATCAAGAGTCGAGGAGTTACAGGGCCTAGGTCGTGCGAAACAGGCTACAAGCGGTTTCCCTCAAGGCTTAACCCCAGTGTTGGGATAACCATCATGTGCCCGAAATTAGTCCGCCTCTACCTTCCATAACCTTCTCACTCAAAGATGCCTTAGTGGGATGAAAGAGATGAGTTCGTAAGATCTATATTGGATATATCAGTTTAATATTTCTATTTAGAAATTGTATTTGAATACAAAGAGCATATTTATTAATATCTCTGTTTCTACACACATATGTATAATCATGATTTTCTTATTATTAACATATATGTACTATATATATATATAAAAGTTCATTCTCATATTCCAAATAAATTAATTGGATGGTTTAGAAAAATGCTCTGCAACTTGATGGCATTGCATCTTGAGTAATTTCCCACGCTTCCCCGTCCTCTCGTGCGCTTCTAGTGGGGGTGCCATTAATGGCCTCCACCTCTCTCAAGTACAATGGCGGCTGTAAAACCTAGGCTATTCATTACCCTATTAAAGATGGGGACAAAGGGTCTTTATGAAGCGATATTTCTTTTGATCCCAGAGCAGTTGCTAACGGTGGAGGTTTCGCAGTGACTGTCCATGGAGGTGAATGCTCAGCGGCTACCCTAGGAAGAGGGCTTGGAGAAATTGTAGAGGCTTGGACCTCAAGCAGGACAAAAGATGGAGAACGAGGAGCGAAACCCAAACTGAAATCCTTCAAGCAAGCAGTCCAAAATGAAAGGACCCTGCCAGAAGGTGCCCTATTCCTCTTGTCCATTGCCCAAGGCTTCAAAGCAGTTGCTGGAGATGGCGGTAAGGTTCCGTCGCCCCCCAGACTCATTATTAAGCCTAATCCTCAAATGAACATCACAATTGATCAGGAGAAGAATAGGCTTAGGGATAGTGCAATTTTCTTTGTTGATGTTAATGCTTCTAAGGTTCTGTCTCGAAATTTCCTTAATGAGTGGTTTCATAAAGTTTGGAGTCAAAACCTAGGGTTTCATTTTTCGTATTGCAGAATGTTACAAAAGGGTTTATTTTTAATGTTCTTCCTTGATCCCAAATCCCAAAAAGCCATTGTTGACAGACAATTCTAGAGAGTCGGTCTGTATGAGTTTATGAGTTCTGGCACTCTCAAGCCCTAGATGGGTGGTTATTGGCAATCTTCCTCCATTCTTATTAAAGCTAATTCCTCAGGCTCTCGAACCAGTGGGTAAGGTGTTGAGAGTGGATCAATCCAATGTGTTAATCCCTCATACTGATGTTAGGGTCCTCATTTGCCTCAAACTAGGTATAGACTTCCCCGAATCATTGCATTGTGACCTTGGTGGTTGCCCCATTGTTTGCCCTGTAACTCTCCTTGGAGGTTTAAATAGCTGTTATCTCTGCAGGAAGGAAGGTCACAAAAAGAAGGATTGCCCGATTTTTAAAAAGCGTAATCTTGTTCCATTTAGTAACCCCCCATCTAATGCTAATCCTCCCTCTCCAACACTCAGTGCTTCCATTGGGAATCATCCTTCCTCCTCTTAGCCTCAAACCCCACCGGCCCCTCCCCCTCAGCCTATGCTAGTTCCCCCTCATAATCAGAACACCACATCTGTAGCCTGGATGCAAGACTCGGCTAAAATATCTGCTACCCTTGAAAAACTCAAAGGTCAATTTGATAATCAACTAGCTCCCCCAAACCAACTTGGTGTGGCCCCTAGAGAATTGCTAGAGCTCCCTAATGCCAGTGGTCTAGAATTTGGATTGGACCCCAATTCCATAGCCCCCCGTCCAAAGCATAGAACTCAGAATGCCCAACAAATTGCTTTAGAAAGGATTCAAAATAAGGCTGTCAAAATGCGGTCTATCCCTAGACCCAAGTGGAAAGTATACTCTATCCTCCGTCAGGGTCAAGATGCTTCTCCTGACCAACCTGCAACCCTTGATGTATCAATAGACAAGATTGGTAGCCCTGAAGATTTTTCTCTCCCTTCAGACTCCCCGACAACAACAGGATCTGCTGATCAAGCTAGAGAGATAGTGGATGTAGAATTAAACATTCATCTATCCCTTAATGATAAAATCAATGAATTCTCAGTTGTTATCACGCCACCTCCTCCCCTCCCGCTATCGCCTAATCAGTGGAAATATGAGTCTAGGAGGGAGATTATCATAGAGGCTCCCACCTTGTCTAATGATTTAGCTGTGTTGAGGGTTGAGCAGCAATTGGACCTTGAACTTGAGGAAGGAGAGATCGACAAAGAACATGTTGCTTCCTGCAGAGCACAAGATGTTCATCTTTTCCTTAGAATTTGGAAAGAAGTATAAGAAGGCTAGCAAGCCTAATAGTAAATCCTCAATGGATGTTGTTGATGGGGTAAACATTAAAAAGATGAGAGGAAGGCCCCCTCTGTTGAATGGGAACCCTAAACCTCTCAAAAACCCAAGGAGTGAAATTCCTCAGTGTTTCAAGAGCTTTCGAGCACCCATGGATTCTGATAAGTAGCTGTTTCCCATGTTGTTCAATTGTGCATCTTGGAATGTCAGAGGTTTGGAATCCTTTGATAGGAAATATGTAGTCAAGAGATTCCTTCAAATGAATAAGGAAATTGACATCCTTATATTGCAATAAGTCAAGGCAGTTGGGTATACCCTAGACATTGCTTTGAAATGCATTTGGAAAGATGAAATTGCCTACTCTTCTAAACACCAGAAGGGTAAAGGAGGGACCTCTATCTTAATAGGTCCAAAGTGGAGGAACTCAAATCCATGAATGGGGTTTCTCACCCTGCAACAAAGCAGTCTGGGTTTCATTTAAGGTTGAGGAAGTTGTCTTTGGAGTGTGCTCAATTTATGCTCCCAATGACCACCATAGTAGGATTGACTTGTGGAAGTGGATCTTAGAACTGGATAGCATTCCTTGGATTCTTGCAGGTGACTTCAACATGGTTGAGAGGGCACAGGACAAAGAGGGAGGTCTGAGATTTGAATGGAAAGGGAATGAGCTTGTCTTTTGGAACAAATTGATCTCTAAGTTAAATCTCTTTAACCCCTTGGCAAAAAAAAGAAAGGAGTCTAAGGGGATATGGTTTACTTGGTCCAATTTCCAAAGGGGAGAGAAAAGGATCTATTCTAGATTGGACATAATCTATATGAACAATCAATTCTTTAGCTGCCCTCCCCCCAGGAGACAATTGTGTTAAAGTTACCCCATTCACTCTGTCAGATCACCACCCTATTCTCTCTTGCATTCACCTGATCTCGGATCAAGGAGACACACCTATTAAGAAATCTAGATTTGCACTAAACTCATCTCTCCTTTAGGATGGGGATGTACAGGTAGCCATTAAAATCATTGCCTGTTACAATGAGGAGATAGCTCAACATGAGTCTGAGATAGACAAATGGAATCAGACCTCTGACTCTTGGCAGAAGATACTTAAGAGTGTAGGGAGGAAGAAGGCCAAAGATGCTAGAGGAAAAGAATACAAATTGGTTGAGGAGCTTCAAGTAGCAGAACTTCAGATTCAAAGCAATCCCACTTCCCCAGAGCTACTGGACAAAGTTATTCAGTGTAGAGACTCACTAAGGAATCTGCAATTATTTAAGACCAAAGGTGCTAAAGCTAGAGCTAGAATGACCTGGCTCAACTTAGGGGACAAAGGATCTAAATTCTTCTTCCACACCTTAAAGAAGAAGGAAGCTAGGGATAAGATAACCTGTATAAGGGAGAAAGGGGTCTCTATCACATCCTAAGAAGGAATTGTAGATACCTTCTCAAAGTTCTACAAGTGCTTATTCACCACTGAAGATGATGGTTCCATGGATTCGGCTAGGCAGAGGATCAAAAGTATCATCCCTAAGAAATTAACCGAGGAAGATGCAGCTATTTTAGAGAGAGAGATATCAGTACATGAAATCAAGGAATCCGTATTGAGTATGGCCAATGATAAGGCCCCTGGACCAGATGGGCTGATAGTTGAATTCTTTAAAACCAATATTGACTGGGTGTGCAGTAGTTTATACAAGGTTTACAAGGAGGCCATTACCTCTGGCACCCTAGGCCCTACAATCAATGTTGGCCTAATTAATTTGATTCCCAAAGAAGGGGACAAACTTCTGATAAAGAATTGGAGACCTATCACCCTTCTTAATGTTGGTTATAAGATTCTTGCAAAAGCCCTAGCTCTAAGGATTGTTAATGTGCTTCCTAAAGTGGTTAATCATACACAAACAAGTTTTGTCAAAGGAAGATATATCCTTGAAAATCTGGTTACCTACTGGGAAGCTATGGGCTGGGCTAAGAACTCAGGGAAATATAGTGCTATGATGCTCATTGATTATGAAAAGGCTTATGATGCTCATTGATTATGAAAAGGCTTATGATCGTATAGAATGGAAATTTATATTGGTAATGTTGGACAGTCTAGGATTGCCCCCTTTCTTTTGCAAAATTGTCTCAACTTTACTATATGGGGCTATGGTGGCTGTTGAGGTGAATGGAGTGAGATCTGAATTCTTTGAACTTACTAGGTCCATCAAACAGGGTTGCCCCCTAGCCCCCTCCCTCTTTGTTTTAGCTGCACACTCCTGTTGATGTCAGTTTTGTACCACTACATAACATATAGCAATTGAATACTTGATATAGAATACCAAACACTCAATCCTCTCTTGAAAAGTATATACTCATGAAGAACATGAGAAAAACTCCAAGGTTCCTTACACCTGTGGATACTAATTCAGTTATATTAATGTGATTTGCTGGTTAATCACGTAGGCGGGCTTACGTTGTTAATTCAAAGATAACTTGGTGGTAATTTGCTTGCTTGACTTGTTCTTTTCTCCTTGATCACTTTCACTTCAACTACTCCTACCACTAACTGCTTACTGCTCTACTACTACTCCTATGAATGAAGAAATTAGCAAATGGACGGGGATCCAACCAAATGAAAGCTTGCCAGCGGCGCTACCTCCATTGGTGCAATGATTCAAAGGGATACTCTTAGAATTTTCACACTAACACCTATCTTCCAACCCAACTTGAAGTACAAGCGGAAAGATGAAATGCAAGTAGAACTTGGGAGCGATTGGACTAGATTACCACACAAGGCTTCCTAACAAGCCACTAGGATGCTAGTGGCCTAGTATATAGATCCCTATCAAACATTTACCAATATCACCATACAACTAGCCATCTACTTCTATTCTTACTTTAACACTTTCTTGAAATGAAATCTACTTTAACAACTCAATGAAATCTAACTTTAACTATTGGAAGTAGAAACCATGCAATAACACCAAATGTTCTTAATCACCATGCAAGACACAACAATGACAAGAGAAGCAATTTTGGTATTATATTAGCAACAATTTTCTTCAACCCTTTACAAATGAGAGTACATGGCCTTATATAGAGGCTCAAAATTACAACCAACGGCCAAGATTAAGAGGCAAAATCAACGATCCAAATTAAATCCTAGAAACCCTAATTAGGGTTGCCACCCCATCGGCCAATGAGAAGATGCCACATCATCAATGGACCAATGAAAAAAAAGAAAAGTGGCAACCAATGAGAAGGCACCAAAATGGTAGCCAATCAGAATCAGACACCTATCCTACCCAAGAAGAAAGGAGAATTTTCCACTTGGGCTTACATCAAATGGTCTTCTAATACAATTCTATCCTTTTCTTTCATCTTTTTAGTATAAGCAATGAATTTGGCTAACATGTTGTTGACTTCCTCCATGGGAGGGCAAGGTGTATGCCTCATCCTGAGCTCAGCTGCGTTCATCATGTTCTTTGCTGCTTGCAGTGTCTTCTCACTCTCCTTCTCATCATCTCTGGCAAACTCGATAAGGGCCCTGAGAGAGGCAAGGATGCCCAACTGTTTCTCTCTGGTGACAACCTCCCCTAACTCATCCAATCTCAATTCAAACTCTGTCTCATTAAAATTGTCCTCTTTGATTTCTTCAAAATCAAGTGCAACCCTCACATCGCTCAGCATGTTTGAAATGAAAGTGTCGATGCTTGGACTGTATTGTGCAATCTCATCGTGTATCTCTTCGAGTACACTCGATCTGGTAGTCAAGGTAACATACCAAGACTCAATAATACTCTATCCTCCTTCACTGACAAACTTGGCCCTCATCAAAGATCCCTCTGATAACTTTATGGCCGCCTGTAGCCTGGGAATGGCTAAGTCACGGATTGGAAGGAAATCCTTCCACTTCCCTTCAAATGCTCTGAATTTGTCCCTAAGAGACACAAATGCCCTGAATGTCGAGATAAAGGCAGGCAAGAACTTTCGCCCCTCTTGAATTGTATTACTGATCCAATTTTTAGTTTCTTGCTCTCGAGCTAATATTTCTTCCAGATTGCTCCCACTATTTTGTGGAAGGGCCGCCTGATGCAACTGTTGGATAGGTTGACATACACCATGATAGCTGTCCCTCCAATACTTGTGTTCGTTTTCAAACTCCACAATCCTTTCGTTTGCCTTTCTTAACATTTCTCTGATTGAAGCTATGCCTTCCCGAACCTCCAAACTCTCCATGTCATTTGTGATTCTTCCCATGTCATGTTCTACTATCTCATAATCCTGGGCCACAATCTTGTCTACTGCTTTGCTAACCTTTGGTACAGCAATCTGAACCTTTCAGTGACCATCCTCATCATTCCTGATTACCTTTGCCACTGTTCCTGCAATTTGTTTCTGTCCGACATCATCTTCCTTTTCGACTAACCCTTGAATATCCTCAAATGTCCGGATGGCCACAACCTCGCCCCTCGGCATAAGCATCTATCTCAACCATAGTGGTGCAGTGCATCTCCCCAAATCTGGATTTGGTTTGACAGGCAAAGCATCACCAACGGCCTTGGGCGCTTGGCTTCCTTCCTCAACTGATAGAACCTCAATATCAACTGGCTTATTCCCTTCATCACTGACTGTCATATCCTCCTCAACTTGGTTCTCCAAGAGAGGAGAGTACCTTGTATTGTTACTATAACCACTTGATTCTGAACCAGAGCTTACCTCTACCGCTGCCCTTTGCTCATTTGTGTCAACCTCTTGGCTCCTAGCCTCAACTATGCTCTCTCTTGATGGCACTGTACTCCGTTTCTTTGCTGGAGGCTCCTGATGTTCTTTGTCTTTCTCAACCTCCAAACTTCTCTTCTTACTCTTAACTACTTGTTGCTGGCAACTGCCCCCACCTTGCTGTCCAACTGATTCCGCTGGAATCTCCTCTTCTGGCTTCATCTTCTCATAGGTAAGGTGTACCCTCCGACTTTGTAATTGCCTAAACTTCCTATTATACCACCACTCAGTGTGTAGCTCAACTGTTCTTGTTATTGCATCTAAGGAAAGATCCTGATGATCATCCCAATCCACTGGATCCAACTCCATTCCCTCTACTGTATTGTAATCTTCCCTTAGCACATCTTCATCCTCTTCCAGTTGATCCGAAATATCAAGCTTTCTCCATCTAATTGCCCTCATCATGCTCATCGATAACCTTGAGAAAGCCAACTTCCTCACATGAAAGTCATCCTGTGCATTGGCCCAAAAATCTTCCAAAGTAGGAATATGCTTGAATGGATCCCCATGAGATGCCTTGATTAGACCATTAGGGCAGAATCCTTGCCTTGCCCTATACCATCCTAGATGATATTGTTCTAACTCTTTCTCCGAAGCTGCAAAGGCGACAGGATTGGGACAACTATCATTGCCTATCATAAGCGAGAAGGTAACCCCCGTCTCACCCTTGAGCTTCATCATTTTGTCATATTGCTCAAGTTGCCTAGCCAACTCCATCAAAACTATCCTATTGGGTGGGTACCTTGGAAGCCTCTTGGGACAAGCCATGCATCCAGCCACTCTGATATAAGTGATTTGCGAAAACTGGATGAATCAACTCCCAAACTTCTTGACTTTTGTCTCTGCCTCCAGTGAGAGCCTCCTTGCGGGTGTCCCTTGCAATACCCTTATTGTCCTCATGGCAAAGGCATCATAAAATATCTTGTAGTCCTTGGTGTTGTGCAAATGAAGTTGTCGATAGCACTCATACACCAAGCATTGTCTGGGCCCATTGCCAATCACCCCTCTAACCTTAAGTCCAGGATGTTCATACAGTTTTGCAATTAAATAGAAAAGGTAGGACCCCATATAGAATTGTTTCTGATTTTGTACTGTCCTAAGTTGCAACTCTAAATTTTCACTTATGATTCTAGCTCAATCAAACTTTCTTTTTCCATTTTCAATTCCTTCAATAAAATACTACATCCAAGTTTCAAACTGCATACCTTGAGCGGAGCCCATGACTCGGTTGAGAAGCACAATAAGATCGCCATACTCTGATTTGAAATCTGACCTGGTGAGCCTTGATGACTTGGTAACTCCTTTCTTGCTTTCGTGCAACCAATTCCTCTTTAGTAGAGCGAGGTAGGCATCTTGACTGTCTTGAAAGAACTTGGCGGCCTGATCCATCAACATTACTATCATGCCCTTTTGTTGGGGTATATTGAACACTTCCTCTACCACCTGCCCGCTGATGTTAGCCAACACCCTCTTTCTTTCATCAAAGATGATGGACTTGGTGGCAATATCTAGCCGAGATGCACACTCCACCACCAACTCCGGACAAGGCAAGGTAGGAGGGAAGGCGGCAGTTTGCACAATTCCACACTTGTAGATCTTCTTTGCCATAGAGGACTGGCCCCCTTTCAACCTATCTCTCAACTGTATCATGTCCACTGTACCGATGTTGGTGTCACCGACTCGCTTCAATTTTGAGAAGGTGGTCTTGGGCATCATGTCTTCCCTAACTTTCTTGGTATTCATTCCCTTTGGGTTCTTGCTTGCACTAGCATTCGCCATCCTAGCCCTTATTTTTGCCCCTTCTTTCTACAGTGAGGTGGGACTACACTTATCTCTGCCCCTCCAATCCTAGGGATGGATTAGCATATTTCTGCCTCTCCAATGCCTATCACACTACACTTATCTCTGCCCCTCCAATCCTAGGGATGGATTAGCATATTTCTGCCTCTCCAATGCCTATCACACTACACTTATCTCTGCCTCTCCACCTAGGGATGGGACTACCACTTATTTTTGCCTCGTCGGAAACTTATGAGATGGACTACACTTATATCTTCCAACTTCGTTCCTAGGGGTGGGACTACCACTTGTATCTCCTTTCTCCAAATCCTAAATGAAAACTACACTTATATCTCCCAATTTCAAGCCCTAGATGAAATGATGAAGTGATCAATGGACGATGCAAGCAAAAAAATAGGAAAAATGTACCAAGCAAGAACAAGGAGAAAATCTGCCTTTTAGACTAGCCTTCACCCTCAAGCATGAAGATCCTCCTCTACACCAACAAATTCTCCTCCAAAGAAGAAGACAACACCAAAAATGCACTCCTCCACCAAAAGAAGAAAATCACCCCTTTGCTAAATGCACTCCTTGCAAAATTTCGCTCTTTTGCTGCTCCAAGAGCTCCTCCTTGGCTGCCAAGAGACAAATGAGAAATGAATGAGAAAATGAGGAGACAAGCCCTCCCTTTATACTAAATTTTTTGCCTCTTCAAATAGGGCCGACCTGCATTGGAGGGAAAATAAAATTAATTAAATTGCTAAACATATAACCCAAATTAAATGCATTAAATCACACAGCCTTGGGTATTTAATTTTAATTTAAAATTGGGCCAGCCTATTGCAAAAACAAAAATCTGTGCAATAGCATGTTAATTTTCTTTTTAAAATGAAATTGGGCCACTCCAAAAAACGATCCATATGGGGCCCCTAAACATTGAAATTAACCAAGCCATGGGCCAAAAAAAAAATTAAATTAATTTAAGGAAAGGGCAGATTTAAATTAAGAGAGCCACTTGCATTGAATTGTGCAAAATTATGGGTTTAAATTAGCCAAATCCGAAATTATCATAGGCCTTAAAATTGAAATTTTGAAAAAAGGTCATTTAGGCCTCTAATATAGCTTTAAACCTTCCCCATTGTGGACCCAATAATTTACCTTGAATTTCACACCTCTTAGGCCTTAAAATACATTGAGTTTAACACACAAAGGAGACCAAATTAAATTTCTAAATTACAAACACTCAGCCCAAAAATATGATTTTATTTATTTTAAAATTGCCAAATTAATGCATAAAAATCGCAAGTGGGGCTGGAATTGATGGCTGCCTTGGGTGATGAAAAATTTATGTTTGTTGTGCCCAATACCAAGCGAAAATAAAAAATGGGAAGGGGCTGCTAGCTGTAGCTTTTTTCATTTTATAAATTTAGAATTTTTCCCAAGAAAAACTGATTTTAGCCCATTTAAATGATAACAACACCATCCCAAAATCAAAATCTGCCAGCCAATTAAAATTCAAATAAATTTCAATTCCATTTCCAACTTTTATTTACTCTTTTTCCCCATTTAAAATTTCGAAAATCCCACTTGGTAATTTAAATTTTTATTATTTTGCAATCCAAAATTACTTAGCAATTTAATTTCCATTTGGCAACTAATTCAAATTTGGCCATTTAATTTTTTCACTTAATCTCCATTTTCACCACCAAAAAATTTACAAGGTTTCCCCAAAACTATCCAAATTCACAATTAAATTTTGGAAAATGTTCAAGTTATGCAATTATATCAATTTTTCAAAATTCATCCAATTCTAAAAAATATTGCAAATTTATCGTCTCAAACCCCAGGGTTACTCCGAAACTCGCTAAGGCATCCGAATACCCAGATCTAGGAAAATTGCCAAGGCCGGCTCAAAAATTGGGGGTCTCCAAATTCTTTGGGGCGATGGTGTGAAAACCTCACAACTCCCTCCATTACTTGCTTAGGGATGATACCTTGTCCCCTAGAGTGAAAGGAATCTCTCTTCCCAATGATCATGAGGTCTCCAACATCCAGTTTGTTGATGACACAACCATCCTTATGATCCTTGAGGAAGATAATATGGAATACCTCATGGCCAAGCCGGACCTATTTTGCTCGGCCTCTGGCACTAAGATCTCTATCTCCAAGTCTATTATGCTAGGTTGGAATCAGGATCCCCCAAGTTGGTGGAGAAAATTTGGATTAGAATGGGGAGGCCCCAATCATATTGTTAGATACCTGGGAATTCCATTTGTTGTGTATCCTAATATCAATGATATGTGTTGCTGGGTTAAGGATAGAGTTCTCAAGAAATTGAACAAGTGGGACAACAATCTCCTCTCTTTCCCGGGGAGAATACAAGTTTGTTAGAAGATCCTCTCCTACTCTATTTATTTCTCCTCAGCCTAGCTTTTTAACCAGAACCAATTTAGCCTTATTTAGAAGATTGTTAGAAACTTTCTTTGGGCCGATGGTAGAGTAAATAGGAAGTTGCATGTAGTTTCTTGGGAGTGATGCACCAGAGAGAAGGTCTGGGGTGGGCTAGGGCTGAAGGACCTTAGAACACAAGGTATTGCGCTGACAGCTAAATGGATTGCTAAAGCCTCCATAGGCGAGGAGCCTTGGAAAATCTTGATCAAGAACAATTTAGCTAGAGCTCATTCTTGTAAATCCAAATCTTGGACTAATCTGGGCTATTCTGACCTGCTTGTTATAGAGAATAATGTTCATGTCCAGGGCTCGAATGTCTTCAAGTCTATTTGGAAGAGCTAGAGATATGTAAGGAAGTTTCTCTGCAACACTAGGCCAACAGAAGGTAACGGAGTGGTTTGTAGTCTTAAGTCTTTGTGGTGGAATCTGAAACATAAGAGTAAGCCTCTGGCCTTACTCCAAGGCTGCTCTGCAAAGAAGTGGTCAGAGAAAGGTATCAATAAATTTCAAGATGTTTTGTAGAGTGGTAAACTGATCCCTTGGGAGAAGATGGAATCAGACTTTGGTATCCCCAAATCCCAAATAAGAACTTATGGAATTCTCTCTGCTGCCCTTAACAACTTGGGGGTAGTGAAAGATTGTTGCTCCCCTGATAGGTGCTCCTTTCAGCTTACATGGCCAGACAACTCCCCCCTCCATCTTGTCAAGACCAAGCTTATTTATCACCTTCTTACCCATAACCTTGATATCTTTACCCACGCTAACTCTAAATGGCACCTAGACACTCCTGTATTTGACTGGAACAAGTACTTTACCTCCCTTTGGACCAGACCTGTTGAACCCAAGATCATCTGCTTTTTTTGGAGACTCCTCTTGCATAAACTTCCTTTTAAAAAGCCAGGTGGAGACCCCAATCTCTGTACTGTTTGTAGACATCCTGAATTTGTCCTCCATGTCTTTTTTGAATGCTTCTTTGCCTCCGAAGTTTGGAAGATGTTTGGTCTTACCTAATATACTCATTTCAATACTTTGAATATCATCTCGGGGCGCATTAACAACAACAAATTTTGCAATATTTTTTGATCTACCCTTTCTTCTATTATACTGTGGACTATTTGGAAGGCTCGTAATAATGATGTGATGGCAGGGAAGGACAAGAATCTTATTGGGCCTCTTAGGAGACTCATATACTTTGATGTTTCCTTGCAGGTCACAATTGTCATCACGATGAAGGAGAGCAAATTCTTACAGATCCTAAGAGATGGTAAGGCTACCATAGACAAAAAGGACATAGCTCATGGCTATACCATGAAACCCAGAGCTGAGTTTGATGTAAGCTTGCTGAGTTCATTGAACAGGTTAAGAAATCTAATCAGGATGTGCCAGCTGAAGGAGGAACAGTTGGATCAGAAGCATCTACCCTTAGATCATATGAGATCATAGGATACAATGCTGTATCCCCTGACTCCAATGAGTCAGATGCAGACCATGAAGTTTATTTTGATTGATCTAGTAATCCCTCATGTATAGTTTCTTTTTGATAATTTTTACGATGGATACAATGTAAGTTTTTGAGCTATTTTTGACCCTCTTTTTGCTCTGGCTGAAGATATCATTCCACCCCTTGTAATATTTCGTAAACTCTGATGTATCTTTCTTTATGACTTATGATATGTAATAGAAAAAAAATAAATTAATCCATTCAATTATATACTCTATCTATACATATGATGGATACATATATACAATTCTTATATTTTTCACAATTATCTTTTATATTTTAGATGTTCTATTATCTATATAGTTTAGATATATTATAACTATATATAAATATATATAAAATAGCTGATACACATAATTATGAGTTTATTCCAACTTAATAAATATAATATATATATATATAATCCTCTAATCCTTTTGATGAGTATTATATTTTAATCCTCTGATCAACTCAATGTATGATCCCATTTTCTATTGATCCTCCAATGATCTTCCCAATCCCCTATATCCTTTCCTGAAGTGAGAAATAACATTGTTTATATATCCTCAAAATTGAAGGAATAGCGTCCCTTGGAAATAATGAGCCGCTTCTCTTCATAATCCCACTTCCTCATGATGATCTTTAACCTTGTTAATACAAATTTATAACTGGTGTATATAGATCACACCCCTCAATTTGTTAGTCGAATCATAAAACATTTATTTGAGGAAGTTGTGCGCTATATCTTCCATTAATCATTGCTCCCTTGGACTCATCATATTTACTTACATAATATATATTAAATGTATGTTTGGATGAATACGTTTCCTCCATGTCAGTCATTAAGTATGCGTAGTTCTTAATCTAACAGATGACCTTCCAATGGCGACCAACGTGCTCTAACAGATTCGTCTGTATATGTGTTACACCGACTGGTCATAATCGCAGCATGTATCAATCAACTTTCTTCCTCTTAATGGCTCGATAATATATTTATTTGAATTGTTCTTGACTGGTTCTCATCAATTGGGTCTAAGGCAATAGCCGTAATGTGTATATGGTTTGAACATAATAATTTGACAATACATAATATTCATATTTACAATGTCCTTGTAATCCATGATGGCCTTCATCAATTTCGTATGCAATAGTCATATGGTTAAGTCGAACCATTCCTTGGTATGGAGCTTGTCATTGTAGACTTCCAATACGAGTCGTTGAGATAGTCGATACATATATATTTACTACTATACTTCATGTTATTATAATCTTTTATCACCGCTTCTGTATTTCCATGTGTCTAATTTGTAATCCCACCATCTTGTATTAAAACTACATCCTCCATGGTAGCGGTAGTCTATGTGCCTAATGTAGTATAGATTGCCTCCATATTATCTTCGATGTCTTATATGTATTTTGTGGAACAACACAGACAAATACTAATCTTTAGTGCCTACTTGCTCATGGTAATATAGCAAATGGATCCCATCAACTAATAAACTTGGAATTTGTAAAATTAACATTATTAATTTAATTATAATTATCATTATTAAATAATTTTGTATATATAATGAACTGTGAAGAACCCTGCAGGCTCTCATTAACAACTAGTTTTTTCCGTCAATTTAAATTGTAGTTTTAAATACTTTCGGAACATAGAGAGAATTTATGAACAACAAATATGAATTCAAAGATGCTTTTTCAGATTTATTACCACTTGAGATAATAATAACAGTCATTAAAAACAACACTGGATGGCTTGCAAAGTATCCGAATTGGCACACATATCCAATTAATTTTCAATTACAAACATTAACAAATTAAACGTGGCACCTTTCTCTTAATGCAGCTGTAGGAATGAATCACGGCTGGAGTAATTTGTGCCAGCATACACAATCGAATTTCCTTCTACTGACACCACCAGCAAACTCCTTAACACGTCACCTGAATGTATGCAAATTCTGGCCAATCGTATTAACCGGAATAGTTCCAGCCTACATGCAGAGCTTCCTTAATCTTTAAATCTGTATGGCCCAGGCAGATTCTGTACGGATTTATCAGAATTTCCATACGGCTCTGTTTAATAATAAAAATTGCAAACTTCTATTGCTGGAAAGTTATGGTAACTTTCATTGACTTCAACAACCAATGCAAGTGCACTCTTCAAGAGAAATTGACAGTATATCAAAGTAAATCATTCAAACCCTTAATATCTCATTTGAAATTCAACACCAATTTATTAATTGCAGCATCAACAATTAATTAACAACAGATTTCCCAATAAAATCAACCTCAGCAAATTCGAATGTAATTACCAAATGAAGAAACACAGAACTCCTCCAAACAATTTCAGAACTGCAGCAAGAAAACAAATCAAACCCCAGAACAAATAAATTGATTTGCCTGTAGAATAAACTTCTCAGAATTCCAGTATACCTCAGCACTAGATTACGATCTCAGATACAGCTGCAAAATTCACCATCAATTTGTAATGGCTCAAATTGCCAGAAGAGGAATCAGTCCTCAAAACCCTAGCCAGGTAGTCTCTCTCACGAACTTCAATCAATTCATAATTCAACAATGGGTGAATGAAAGTGCTTTTTCGAGTAGAATATATAGTTTTTTCGGAAAAAGCACAATTTCACTTTTTTCATTAAAAAGGCTTTTAAATGACCTCTTCACTTTATAACATTAAAGTTATTAAATTAAAATAATTTAATTTAATAACGATAACTTTAAAAACCAAAAGCCTCTGAATCTCGCTGACTGTACAAACTCATTTTCGACACCAGAGCCACAAACGCCAACTGCCCTGTCGGAAATGACCCACTGCCCAAAAATAGCCAACTGCTAAAAATAGACTTACTATAAATAGTAAGTCTCTCAAACTGGAGATTCTCTGAAACTCAATCTTGAGACATCTAACACTTCGTGCAGACACCCTGCTAATCCAGGCCATACCCAAAATACCACTTACTAAAAATAGTAAGTCAACCAAATTGACCCGAACGAAGAGCAGATATGATAAACTAAACCTCTAGAATGGAGTCCCAACACTGGCTCCACAATCTGACCCCCTTTGAATGCCTGATTAGCTTGCAAGGGTCGCAAAACCGAGCTAATCCCGAAGTCTGAAAAATGGGGACATTACATGAACATATGGCTACATATTATTTATTATTCTATTATTGTCAATTTAATCATGTATACAAGGTAATGTATATTTTACCACAAATACATCATCCGTATATATCAATTCATGGCTTATGATAGTCCGCCCCTCCCAAATTTGCTTGTCCTCAAGCAAAAAATAAAAAATATATAATTTCTACTTATGACTTAATAAGTGACATTGGTTATTAAAACAATATTTCTAGATAAACCAAATAGAGTGTACACTTAAAAACATATGCATGAATATGTAGAGATACCAGGTATATACATAGTACACACATTGTTAGGTTCATTCTTAGACAACTAATGCTAGATGTGTCTTTCATAATCAACCATAATCTAGTTGGTAGGAAAGCCTCGCAAAGGCGCTTGTCAACTGCTCAATCCGACTAAGTCCAAGAGCGCGCAATGTTGTTAAGGTTTTTAGGATCGTTGCAAATGTAATAGCACTGCCTGATTGTATGTGTTTTCCAAATGCAACAATCTCTTGCATTTATATTGAGAATGAGCCGAGAAGAGACATGTCCCTTCATCTATTCATTAATGTAATTAGTATAATGACAATTATGATTATATATATATACTCATACATACATACATACATACATAGATATATATATATATATATATAAAATATCTCTTGAGTATTATACTCTAATATTTACATAATAATAATAATAATTTCTATATATTTAAGTATATATATATACTTCTCATATATACTAAATATATATATACACATCTTCACTAGTATTGACTCAGAGTGTTTATCCGACTAAAGCTACGAAACATCAACACTCCCTCTTAGCCAGGGAAGATTACACACATGATTTAGAGGATATCATTTACCGTGATATCAAAGATATGGCCTGACTAGGAATATCAAGTTGCATGATATTCACCATAACTCATAGATTCATAAGATATCATCTCATGATATCTGGAGCATTGGCCACAGAATATCAAGTAGCATGATACTCACCAAGTACTCAAAATAATGTGAAAAGATATATTACCTTAATGTAATATCAGAGTTTATAGAGATATCATCTCTTGATATTAGAGTAATGGCCATAGAATATCAAGTCACATGATATTCACCATGTACTTAGAGTACTGGCCTACCGACATCAAGTCTCATGATGTCCACTAGGTACTCAACAAATATTTTAGATATCACCTCAATATGATATCTGAGATATGGTTTGACCAAGCATATCAAGTCTCATGATGTTCACCAGGTACTCAACAAATATTTTAGATATCACCTCAATATGATATCAGAGACATGGTCTGACCAAGAATATCAAGTCTCGTGATATTCACCATAACTCAAAATATTTTAGATATCACCTCAATATGATATTAGAGATATGGCCTGACGAAGAATATCAAGTCTCATGATATTCACCATAACTAAAAAATGTCCTATAGGTAATGTGCACATGTACCCTCAATAATACTTACCATAGGAACATTCCTATCATCTATCATGATCTGTTTCAGCCATCATAAGATGTCTATCACAATAGAATATCATAGCCTGTTTAAGGAACTCAATCCACCATGCAAGATATCATCTATCATGATCTGTTTCAGCCATCATAAGATGTCTATCATGATAGAAGATCAAGTTATTGTAAGATTGTCACCTTCCAATAACTTTAACACATACAAGTGATAATCATTTGGAAGTCGTCACTTCCTCATGATTTACATAGGGCCCTAAAGGCACTCATAATTCCTAGTCCTCTGACTGGTATAGATTCTTGATCACTGGAGAATCCATCTCAATATGGACTACTTCTGAATCAATACGACCAAGATTATCAAAAGTTGATTTTGATGAACTACAATTGATTGAATATCTAAGATGAACTGAAGAACTGTGATTAGAGATCACCGAGTACTGAAATGATATGTAAGATGATTAAATCAGTCAATATGTTGTCATTGATGTCAACTAGTCTTGACAATACTTATCATGTTAGTTACAAACATCTGAACATTGTTAAAGAAGAAAAGTTGAAGAATAGAGACATCTACATGAGGAAAAGATGAAAATGACAGAGAAGGAAAAGGTAAACATTGGGTAACTTATTTGATAAGGCTATGACTGTATATTGTTGACTTGAGCATGTTGCATTAATCTATCTTGAAGAAGAGATACAAAACTGAACAAGTCAATGTGGTCGGTAATTAAAGTTTTCTGTATACATTGAGCTAGTGCAGTGTATATCGAGTGACAGTATTAACCGAGCTAGTCTAACTAGTTATCATTGATGCATTTCTATATTAACCGAGTATGGATGAAAACATTAAATGCTAAGGTTAGCCGACGGAATATGATGAGCTGGATATTGTTATGATTTCGAGGTTAAGGATGAAGTTTGTTATGAGATCCACGGCTAATGATATTCAAAGATGATCTAAAGGATGAGATTGAAACGTGTTATGAACACATCTACCGAGGAAGGTTTAAGTGGCAAAATCTAATGGTTAATAAGAAAACGTTTTACCTGTCTATATAAGAGACATGAGTTTCATTGTTGAAATTATGCCGGAAGATGGAGACTGAAGAGAATTCGTGTGAAGATTGTTTCATGCATGCCTGATCAAATTGGTTATTGAAGAACTGAGCTGCAGAGTTTTACAGAGCGTTAGAGAACCATTTACCGAGTGAAAGTAAGTTGAAGTATTGAAAGAAGTGAATTGTTTAATGATCAGAGGATTATTTCTAAGGGCTTAGCATAGATTTGAATATTTGCAATTGAGTTGTAATTGAATCAGATCATTACTGTATCAGTTTAACCATTGATTCAGAAAATCTCTTAACCGAGTGGACTTGACAGTCTTATGTTCTACCCTATGACATTCTATTGAATGTAAAGTGTTATCTTGTTGACCCCATAGTGAATGTTGGTCAAAAATTAATGGTTAGTGTTAAATCCTCTAACAAGGTCACACTTGACAGTGTGTATTGTAACCTTTAATAAGGTTGGCTCTTCACCGAGCTCACTTCAAAAGAGTGAATTATTTTGGGTTACCGGTCCCAGGTGATTTTTCCCTTAACAGAGTTTCCACGTTAAATCATTGTGTTATGTGTTACTTATTATGATTGTTTTGCTATCATACTTTAGAAAATATCATGCAAATTCACAAAATGATGTCGCCATTCTCGAACATTACCAAACTTCTTCACATGACCTGTCTTGAATATCCAAAGGTTCCATACACTATGACAACTTGTTGGCATCAGTAACCGGTAAGCTCTCTACCGGTTCGAGTGTTGTCATTGATTGGCAAAAGATGATAGAGATTTGTTATCTCTATAAAGGTTGAAGCTTTAAGGAACTCTATATCAAGAGAGGCCAGTTTGGCACCTACCTTAGCTACAAGAAAAGAGTAACTATAGTTTCATTGAAACCAGTCACTACACTAAGCATCAGCAACCAGACAATGCACTCAATTAGGGAAGAGAGTATCCTAGTATCAACCAAGGACCGAATTTCAACCAGTATAGACAAGAAATAGCCAAAGAGCAATAATCATACCAAGTGTCTATAACACAACTGGGACAGTGTAACGGGTAGTCCACGCAAATGCAACCAGTAAGACATGAAAGACACTTCAACAAATCGAAGAACTCAACCAATATATTACAAGACTCCGGTATGAACCGAGGAAGTCATAGTCAACTGACAACTATCTGTTCCAATCTATCAGGATTTATTGCAGTAAATCCGGGTGACTTTGAGTTGTCTCGATGATCGGCTTGTGGCAGAGTTAAAGGAATTAAAGTCGGAATCAATGGCTTTTGAGGCGTGACTGAAGGATTTAAAGCCGGATTTAGTGGCTTTAAATCAAGGAGTTATCTCCTATGAAGGAAAGTTGCCTGGCACGCAACTATTGTTTTCTTCATAAAGTGAATAAAGCTAGAGAATGTATCGAATGTTTGCTTAGCGAACCAATACTCAGCTGAGTGATGTAATCAAAGGATCTCAAGATTAGGTCGTGCACTTTAGGCACAGTCAAAGCAACATAACTCTATATATTCTTATGCCTGTCAAGAATAAGAGTTGCCTTCATTCTGCCGAGAAAAAGAGTGAACCTATATGCTACAGAAGCAAGGGTTAGAGAAAATTGAGAAAGAGAAATAATAGGTTGTGCAAGGCAGCACAACAATAGTTGAGAATACACCTGTGTTAACCGGTGATGATTCTCAGTCGAGCACAAATAGAGATCACATCTGGCTAAGCAGAGCCTTCTGTAAAGATCTTGATTCTATTGTTTTCTAGCAAACTACAATAGATAAAATCCAGTATTTGGGTGGACTCTAACAAGTCCCTTGTATCAAAATCCCTTAACTGGGTGACATCTTTCAAGGTGTTTGAAGTCCTTTAATTGGGCACATCTTAACAGACCTTACTGTAACAAATCCCTTGACCGGGTTGCACTTAGCAAGTGCGTTTTTATCCCTTAACCGGGTAGGCTCTTAACAGGGCATACTTCAGAAGAGTACAAATATTGTGAGGTCTCCTCACACCGTGGTTTTCACCCTAACTAGGTTTCCACGTGGTAAATCTGGTGTCACTTTGTGTTTGTTCACTTACTACTTTATTTGCTTAGAACTGCTTGCTTTTGTGCTGTAAGTTTACTTCACTGGATTAAAGAAAAAGGAAAGAATTTTGCAAGTGCTGATTCACCCCTCCCCTCTCAGCACCGGTTGGGACTGTCACAACCTTCAATCTGATCGGATCTCCCCTCAAGCGGTTAGGCTTTTTGAAGAAGAAACTTCACTCTTTTACAGATTTTGCATAGACTTGTACATAGGCGGTCATAACTTTTGAACCTGACACTTTCTTGCCAATTGCTCTGGTGAGATTCTTCTAAATTTGTTTATCACCAACATATCCAAAATTCAGCAAAATCCAATGGTGCATTTGTGAGATATGGTCCTCGTACTAAGACTGTATTTTCTAAGACAGTCACACATTCACCATTGACAAAGTACCTCTCTTACATTTGCAACTTGGCTCTGATACCATGTTAAGGTTTTTAGGATCATTGCAAATTTAATAACACTGCTTGATTGTATGCGTTTTCCAAACGTAACAATCTCTTGAATTTATATTGAGGATGAGCCAAGAAGAGACATGTCTATTCATTATTATATAATTAGTATAATGACAATTATGATTATATATATATATACATACATACATACATACATATATATATATATAAAATATCTCTTGAGTATTATATTAATTTCTCTAATATTTACATATATATATATATATAAGTATATATATACATCTCATTTATACTAAATATATATATACATATCTTCACTAGTATTGACTCAGTGTTTATCTGACTGAAGCTACAAAACATCAACAAACGTCCCACTATGAAAACTCACCTCTTGGCCCACAAGAGGTAGGAGCGTCCTACTATGACAATTCCATCCCCTGGGGTGGCCTACTTAACTTGGGGAAACCAGTAAACTTCTATTCCCTAGCTTACTTCCTCCATTCATTTCGATTGATTACGAGGTAAGACATCTACACATAATCAAGGTCATTTATATGATCCATACTTTTATATATATATTCTTATTGATATATTTTCAAATATGCATGTATATACGTTTAGATTCATTTTCATCAGAATGGTTCCACATTTTATCTTTTTACCTTACAGGATGGTAGGATCATGCTCTGATACCACTTGTAATGATCCCTTTCCTATCATGTCTTATAATCCATGAGTAGTGCAAGTTAGGAATATTGAATTAAGGAATCACTACTACTAACCAAGTACGTTAGCATATTATTCTATATTAACCATCATTATTTATGAATGTTAAGAAATACAAACCATCAATGGAACGAGAAAAGCAACATATTTTATAAATGTCAAAATATTTCTCGTATGGATCATGGAGGAATCCTTCTCTCTCTCTCTCTAAGGCCATTAGGAGTGGAAGAGTTACAGGGCCTAGGTCGCGTGAAATAGGCTACAAGAGGTTTCCCTCAAAGCCTAACCCTAGTGTTGGGATAACCATCATGTGCCCGAGATTACTCCAGCTCTACCTTCCACAACCTTCTCACTCGAAGATGCCTTAGTGGGATGAAAGAGATGAGTTCGTATGATCTATATTGGATATATTAGTTTAATATTTCTATTTAGAAATTGTATTTGAATACAGAGAACATATTTATTAATATCTCTCTTTCTACACATGTATAATCATGATTTTATTATTATTAACATATATGTATTATATATATATATATATATGTATATATAAGTTCATTCTTATATTCCAAATAAATTAATCCATTCAATTATATACTCTATCTATATATATGATGGATATATATATAAAATTCTTATATATTTCACAATTATCTTTTATATTTTAGATGTTTTATTATCTATATAGTTCAGATATATTATAACTATATATAAAATAGCTGATACACATAATCCTGAGTTTATTCCAACTTAATAAATATAATATATATATAATCCTCTAATCCTTTTGATGAATATTATATTTTAATCCTCTGATCAACTCAATGTATGATCCCATTTTCTTAGTGATCCTCCAATGATCTTCCCAATCCCCTATATCCTTTCCAGAAGTGAGAAATAACATTGTTTATATATCCTCAAAATTGAAGGAATAGCGTCCCTTGGAAATAATGAGTCGCTTCTCTTCATAATCATACTTCCTCATGATGATCATTAATCCTATTAATATAGATTTATAACTGGTGTATATAGATCACACCCCTCGGTTTGTTAGTCGAATCATAAAACATTTATCTGAGTAAGTTGTGCGCTATATCTTTCATTAATCATTGCTCCCTTGGACTCATCATATTTACTCACATAATATATATTAAATGTATGTCTAGATGAATACATTTCCTCCATATCAGTCATTAAGTATTCGTAGTTCTTAATCTAATTGATGACCTTCCAATGGTGACCAATGTGCTCTAACAGATTCGTCTGTATACGTGTTATGCCGACTAGTCATAATCGCAACATGTATCATCAACTTTCTTCCTCTTAATGGCTTGATAATATATTTATTTGAATTGTTCTTGACTAGTTCTCATCAATTGGGTCTAAGGTAGTAGCCGTAATGTGTATATGGTTCGAACATAATAATTTGACAATACATAATATTCATATTTATGATGTCCTTGTAATCCATGATGGCCTTCATCAATTTCGTATCCAATAGTCATATGGTTAAGTCGAACCATTCCTTGGTATGGAGCTTGTCATTGTAGACTTCTAATACGAGTCTTTGAGATAGTTGATACATATATATTTACTACTATAATTCATGTTATTATAAACTTTTATTGCCGCTTCTGTATTGCCAAGTGTCTAATTTGTATTCCCACCATCTTGTATTAAAACTACATCCTCCATGGTAGCGGTAGTCTATGTGCCTAATGTAGTATAGATCGCCTCCATATTATCTTCGATGTCTTATATGTATTTTGTGGAACAACACAGATGAATACTAATCTTTAGTGCCGGCTTGCTTATGGTAATATAGCAAATGGATCCCATGATGGTCCCAACCGGTGCTGAGAGGGGAGGGGTGAATCAGGACCCACTAAAACTTCCAAAAACAAATATGATATAATGTAACTAAAACTGTAAGCATAACAGATTCTAGAACAAAAATAGCTATCAAACAATCAAGCAATAGACAACATCAGATTTATCTTGTGGAAACCCAAGTCGGGAGAAAACTACGGTGTGAGTAAACCTCACAAATTTTGCACTCTTTTGAAGTGCGCCCTGTAAGGAGCCTTCCCTGTTAAAGGATTACAAACGCACTGTTAGATGTGACCCGATTAAGGGATTTAAGAATTAAGGCCTGTTAGAACCTGCCTGGTTAGAGGACTTAGAACACCTAAACAAATGTCACCCAGTTAAGGGATTTAATACAAGGGACCTATTAATGTCCACCCAAAATACTGAGATTTCGCTATTGCAATTATTAGAGAGCAATAGAGGGTTTGATCGTTTGATGATGGCTTTGTTGAACCTGATAAGATCGTTGTTCTATTCAACTGAGAATCATCACCAGTCACTGCAGGTATGTTCTCCTTCGCTGTTGTGCTTCTCTGCACACTCTACTTTCTTCTCCTCTCTTCACCTTAGCTTCTTCAGCGTACAGGTTCACTCTTTTCTTTGACAGAATGAGGGCAAACTATATTCTTGTTAGGCAGAGGAATATATAGACTTCTTGCCCTATTTTCTTTTTACATGCACAGCCTGTTTAAAGATCACCTTCGGATCCAGCACCCAGTGGAGTATCAGTTCATTGAGGGAACATCCGATGCATGCTATGCTTTATCTACTTTATGAAAGAAACGACAGATGCGTGTCAAAAGCTTTCCTTCACAAGAGATATCTTCATGTTTAAGTGCCAAAAACTCCGGCATTAAAACCTTCAATCGCACCTTGTATCGATCGTCTTGATAACTCAAAGTCTACCGGATTTTGTGCAACAAATCCCGGTCAAGGAGTCAGACAACTATTTGTCGACTATGACTTTCCCCGGTTCATCAGTTGTGATGAAATCTTCACTTGATCGGTTAATATCCTTAGTTTGTGCACAGGTTAGGACTTTAACCTGTCACCATCCCTTTCACTGGCTGTACTGGTTGCATCCTTTCCTCGGTTCCTGTTACCGGTTACCGGTTGCATCTTCCTTGGTGACTGGTTGCTCTGATGATCAGTTAGAGCATTATTAGTAACAGATATAGTCTCTTCTTACTTGCATAGTGTCACCGGTTCCCAAACCAGTCTCTCCTCGCACTTATTGTTGTCAGCTGTGGCTGTCCTTGCTTCACAGATCAAACACTGGTATCCTTAGTCATAAATGACAACACCTCTTTGCCAATCAATGACAATATCTCTTTTGCCATGTACCGGTTGCATTCTTACCGGTTAATCAACTAATGCCAACATCCCATCAACTAATAAACTTGGAATTTATATAATTAACATTATTAATTTAATTATAATTATGATTATTAAATAATTTGTATCAACTACCCTCCCTTCATGGTCATTCTATCAACTAAATTTTTTCCAATACCCTCCCTTAATGGTCATTCTATCAACTACCCTACAAAAGAATGTACATGTCTTGTGGTCATAAATTCTTCAGAACATTTTGCTACTGTTGAGACACTCCTTGGATTTGTAGAGTGTCAATGACCAAGAGTAGCCAAAAAAATAGAGAAGGCTGTCCCCTTTTTCAAAATGGTCGGCAACAAGAGACAAGAGCCTACCACTGAGATGATTTTTCCACTAACCCTCCCAGAATCATCAAAACTTTTGATTAGAAATCATGACAAAAGTCCAACTTGATGTTGGAGAACAAATCTATCTCTACTTGTTGCCAGAGACACACCGAGAATAGCTGCAACAATTTCGAGGAAAAATCGACAAACCCTCCAAACTTTCATAGATAAGCACGATGCCCCAAAATAGATTGCTAGATACCATGATTTGAAGTTAATAAAATATCATTTTTTCGGAAAAAAGTTAAAAACTTGAAAATAGGAATCCCTGACATTAAATCCCATAGAAACTCCGCAAATTACAAAAACTAGAAATGGTTTTTGAGGTGAAAAATCGATTAAAATCAAACAAACCCAGATCAGAGAACTTTGTTTTTGGGGGAAAAACGGTAAAACCCAAGATAAATTTGGAGGAAAAATTATTAAAACCCAACAGATAATTTGAAGAAATTTTTTATTAAACCCTCCCAGAATCATCAAAACTTCTGATCAGAAATCATCACAAAAAGTCCAACTTGATGTTGGAGAACAAATCTATCCCTACTTGTTGCTAGAGACACACTGAGAATAGCTGCAACGATTTCGAGGAAAAATCAACAAACCCTCCAAACTTTCGTAGATGAGCAGGATGCCCCAAAATAGATTGCTAGATACCATGATTTGAAGTTAATAAAACATCATTTTTTCGGAAAAAAGTTAAAAACCTGAAAATAGGAATCCTTGACATTAAATCCCATAGAAACTCCGCAAATTACAAAAACTAGAAATGATTTTTGAGGTGAAAAATCGATCAAAATCAAACAAACCCAAATTAGAGAACTTCGTTTTTGGGGGAAAAATGGTAAAACCCAAGATAAATTTTGAGGAAAAATTATTAAAACCCAACAGATAATTTGAAGAAATTTTTTATTAAACCCCCAAACCCCCCCCCCCGCCCCCCTCCCGCCGCTTAATTTTTTAGAAGGAATATATTAGAAAAACCCAATAGATGATTTCTAATGAGCTTATGGGCATGTGGCCATAAACACATAGGAGTTTAACTCCTCATTAGAATTCGGAGCAGCTTGAGCCTTCTGTTGAGACCTTGTGAAGACTGCGTAGTTGCCAAGCCTTTCTTGTAATCTATCTTCATGTGACCAAACTTGTGATGATAATTGCATTGAACACTCTTCTTCTTTGAAGATACCTGAGGTCTACTTGGTCCTTTCTGTTGGGAGGATTGAGGTTTATCTTTGTTCTTGTTTGAAGCTTTGGCTGTGAAGGCCACCTATTGAGAAGAGGATAAACAAGCATTCCTACCAAACTGTTGCTTCCATCTATCCTATTGCAAGATCCTGTTGTAGAGATTAGAAAACATCAGAGCAACACTAGTAGAAGTGATATTGAGCGTGTCTATGAAATGCTCGTATGATCGAGGCATGCTTTTTAGAGTGATCGCCACCACAGCTTCTTCCATGTTGCGTCCAATAGCCTCGAGCTAGTCATGGATGTCCTTGATTTTCGTAAGATGTGCTTGGAGAGATGTCTTCTCATCCATCATGATAGAAAACAACCTATTCTTCAGAAAGAAAGCTTGGCTCTTGTCGAACGTCTTATGAAGATCCTTCAAGATTTCCCAGATCTCTTTAGTTATTTTGTCGGAAGGCACCTAAGGGAGCTAATCATCTGTAAGTGAAAGTTTGATCAGCAAGACAGCTTCCCTTATGTTCATCCTATTTGTCCTGATTTGACTGAGTTTGAGGACGTGTTGTGTTACCCAGAACTATCTTATCCAGACAACAATATTCAAACATCATTATCTTATGCTGCTTCCAGGTGTTGTAATTGCGACCATTGAACTGTCAATTTTTCTCCAACATAATGTTGGTCAAAGATGCCATCATTGAAACTGAGGTTGTTGGTCAACCCTGTGAAGACACAAAAATCAAGGCAGATGTTGCTGCAGAGAAGAAAGGGTGGTGCGGTTTCAATAGAGGAATAACGGAGACACGGGCCTTAAAAAGAAACCCTTGAACACGCGTTTAAAAAAAATCGCGAAACCCTTGTATGTAGAGGTCGTAAATTTTTTTTGCATCAAATAACGAACTGACACCAGAGATTCTGATTTGATTTTAAACCCTTGAATTTCACACCATGAAAAAAATTCAAATTTCAGACCAAAGGAAAAATTTGCCCAGAAATCAGACCACTCTGATACCATGAAACTTTGCAAAATAGAATAATTTTATTAGCAAATTACACAAATAAATAGAGTTTACAAACTCAATAAAAAGCGTTAAGTAAGAAGCAAAGTTGTTTAAATAAATACATCTAAAAAAAGAACAGATTAAGACAACTAAAAATAAAGCCTAAATGACCATTAACTAAGATCCTAGAATAATGAGCTAAATATAGCAAGAACCTAGGATACTAAAAATATTCTACTATATATATGCTGATTTATCAATTTGGGGCCTTTGTTTCCAGCTATACCATTAAGAACACAACAACAAGACATTCTTTGATCATATTTCAGCTAATCATCTCATTGCAGGCAAGATGTGGGCTTTCTTGGAATGCCTCAGTTCTGAGTTCTTTAGTCTAGCTGGCTGTACAAGTTAGTGTATGATTTTGTAGACATTAATATGAGCAAATAGGTTTTATCCTTGGGCATTTTGGTTTGAGTGTTGCTCACCATAACCTAGGCATGCAATCAAAGGGTTTGATTTGCTGGATTCTTTCCAAATTACCATTGTAATTGCCACTGTTTGAAGACAGTTCAAATCATAAATAAACATCAGAATTCTGAAAATATTGATCAAATGTTGGATGCCTGAGAGTGGCATGCTTTAGTTCTTGATTAATGCTAGAAGTTTGTAGTTTATTGAGCAATTTGAATTCATTCTTGTTAGAAATAATTCCATTTCATTCAATAATATAATTCCATCACAGAATACAAAAAACACAAAAGAATCAGAAAATCAGAAAAGCAATAAAAAATCATAAATCAGAAAAAAAGAGTATTCAGAAATCTCATTTCTGGAATGAGGTGGGACATTACACATGACATAAAATCAACATTTTCTGGGCAATAAACATCATGACAGGCTGCTGATGAAGTTTATCAGCTGTTTTAATTTGAAGGACAGAACTTGGAAGTCTTAAAATCTGAAATTTTCTGTTATAGCAGCAAGTTTGTTAAACAGAAAATCCTTTGTTTCAGTTGGTGCATCTAGCTTTTGATTTTCTTATTTGCTACAAATATCAAGCTTTGTTTTGGTCCTTTCTATATTTTCATAAATATATAAAATTCTTGTAATAACCCCTTTCCCAGATTTGTGCTAATTGTAAACTTATTCCTCCTTTTATTTCGTCAAACAATTGGTTTGCAGACATCTAAGCAATGTAATGGTGTGTTATATGTTTATGTAATCAGAGTATGAGCAGCAACAAATGTATCTGCTATCAAAATCTTGAGACACCACACAGAATGAAGTAACTCGAGCCTTCCAAATACTACAAGCTTAATGGATCTGTCTGAATATGGAGATGGCGGGGATTGTTTCAGATGAATACGCATTGATGTCACCCAACTCTGTAACTACTTAGCCAATTTCCCCAAGCTCACGTCTGGTAAATGCAAAGAGGTCATCAAATCACCTGCTCCCATGTAGTAATCTGTCCAAATACAAATTGCAGCTCAGATTAGAAAATAGAAAATGAAGATTCCACAGCTTTGAACAACTCTAAATCCAAGAAGAAATACTACACTACAGTCTTTGAAGATCATCCGACCATAAACATCTGATTAGGGGTTTGGTGATGCTATGCAAACAGTCACCATGTTTCCAGAATGAATGTATCTCCAATACAGCCGCTTCAAAACCACCCACGGCTTGAAAACAAGGAGGCTCGACTCTGAGGCTGACCCCAAACTCCACGCAGAGAAACAGTAGTCTTCGCCAATGATATTAAGAGGCTCTTATAATGTTTAACCATAAATATTTCAATACACTTTAATGTTCATCCCGTCCCTTGCTTTTCTCGGCACTAGAAAGATTAATTAATTTCAAATGTCTTCCTCGTAACCTTACAGCATTGAGCTACAACTCCAAAGAATTGAAATTGCTCACGGCAAATATAAACCAGCTTCTCCCGCAAATAATAAGAAACTCAGTGCATATTGATAGCAAACTTCATATTTATATTGCCACTTGAAATATATCTCGATACACCACCTGTGAAGAACCGTACTTGGCTCTTCTTGAATATTCAATGATAACTTGTATACAATAGCAAACTAATTTCCCAATAGACTATGCAAAGCTAAATTTGATTGCATAACCAGCAATTTCATTGATTAATTCAGTGAAATAACTTTCTGAAATTAATGTCCTGAATTCAATTATTAATATTCAACCAACTGATATAATAAACAAATTAATCAACTTATGAATTGCACATGTGCATACACCAATTATCTTTCCCTGTCACAACCCGTACTTGCAAAATCTTCCTTATGCTGATGACATCTTGAAGGAATACAACCACCCAAGTGTGTGTTGATCACGTCACTGCTCATAGAAGTATGTGACTGTCTCAGAACAACAAAACCATCCCAAATGAATACGTACAGCCCTGCTAATTACAAAGGGCATGACCAGAACTTGTCACCGCTCCTCCAATGCCTCACGTGACTGCTCTCAGTCAACGCAGCACTGCCCAGAATTTAATACGCTGCCTGGAAATGAGTTACTGCAATGCGCTGGGTGTACAGGAGCCTTAGGAAAATAACCAGCAATGAATGGGATCCAGTATATATGCAGTCGCATCCAGCAAACAATGTGTGGCTCTCACATGGAGTGCAAATGGCCACCATAATCAATGTAGACCCTCATTTCAAGAACGGCTAATAGACAAACAAAACTTGCTTTGTAGAAATCTTCGAACCCATTATTAATTGCAGCAACAATTAATCAAACTCGGCACAAATCTTAAAGGAAATCTAATCACACCTATTATTAATCTAAATTCTCTGAAAATAATTATCTTGCCTGTAGAACAATTATCCAGCCGCCAAATTTCTATATCCAAAACTTCTAACTTATTGAATTCTTTCAACAATATTATCAGCAATTCAAATCTCTGAATTTCAGTATGTAAATGATTTCAAAACTTGATAGAACAAGCTTGCTTGTAGAATTAAATAAAACTTCACCAGAAAAATTTCAGCCTGTAGAATAAATTTCATATAAATCCAGTATACATCAGCACTGGATTTAATTCAGAATCAGCAGTACGAAATTCACCATTAACACGTAATGGCTCAAATCGCGAGAAGAGGAATCCGTCCTCGAAACCCTAGCCAGGGCAATTCTTCACAAACTTCAATAAAATAATGATTGCATAATGAATGAATGAAAGTGCTTTTTCGTGCAAAATATATAGCTTTTTCGAAAAAGCACTTTTTTAATATTTCCCTTAATTGGCTTATTAAATACTCCCCACTTTATAATATAATATTATAAAGTTGTTAGTTATTAAATTAAATCAATATAATTTAATTTAATAACGCCTTTAAAATTAAAGCCACAGACCCGTCTGCCTGCAATCTTCGAACTTCTGACAAAGCATCAGGGCCAACTGCCCAGCCAAAAATAGATACTGCCCTGCCAGAAATAGCCACTGCTAAAAATAGACTTACTATAAATAGTAAGTCTCTCAAACTGGAGATTCTTTGAAATTGAATCCTGAGATGCCTGACGCTCCGTGCAGACACCCTGCCAATCCCGGCCATACCAGAAACCCCACTTACTAAAAATAGTAAGTTGGCCAAAATGACCCGAACGAAGATCAGACCTGATAATCTGAATCTCTAGAATGGAATCCCAATGTTGGCTCCACAAACTGACCCCCTTTGAACACCCGTTTAGCTTGCAAGGGTCGCCAAACCAAGCTAAATCCGAAGTTTGAAAAACGGGGACATTACACCACCATCCAGAGAATATCAAGTCCACATGGCAGATATAATATTATGGGCTACTGGGCTCCATAAGAAACTCGACACCATTCCACTAATAAGTTCTTTAAATATTTAGAGGCACCCAAAGTTCTAATTAATATTTGAACCTTATGTTCAGATTACCAATATCCAACTTTATAAAAAGGTTGCCCACGACTCAATGAAGTATTAAATCTTATTTGTAATATTAAAATCAAACCCAACATATATTGAAATCCATCATTCCATAAACTGCACGGCTCCAATAATATTTATATTTGCCCAGGCCAAACAATTTGATACTGAATATTGATGAATGGCTAATAAAGAAGTAATTAAATTATCCTTCAAAAATAAAGCCTTCCAATTTCCATTATAATATCTCTGGATAAACTAATTCTTTAATTTTCTAACATCAATCATAATATCCAGAATGAAATAAATTCTCATTTTCTCAATTCAGATACAAATACCTCATTCAGCAAATACTATTATTTCCTACAAATTTGGCTTCTGAGAAGACTACACAATTCTGCACAAGTGTGAACTCCGTCATGAATCCACTTTGAGGAAGAGATGGGTTTTTGTCCAACTCTAATCACTGAAGGTTTTTGTCTCCAGCAATTTCTCAATGCAAAACACCAGTAAAATTCATCAAATCAAATATATCATTTAAACATGTTCTAAATAATCCTCTACTTGTACTTTTATAACATTCTCCAGTAAACTCTTGGCTTTCCCACTGCTTGACCTTTGGTATTCTTTTACACTTTTAAATAATTAAGTGACTTTTCTTTATTAAATAATTCTCTATTGACATAATTAAATTTAGTTAAATAACATTCTCCAGAAAACTCTTGGCTTTCTCACTGCTTGACCTTTGGTATTCTTTGACTGCTTAATTAAATAATTAAATTTAGTTGTCATTAGATTTGATATAATTTAGCAACTTAATTGATTTCTAATGTCCCCAAAAAAGGGACATTACAATTCTCAACCAAACATATCAGAAATATTGCAAATGGAAAACAACTATTTTTCCTGCATGCAGTCTGTTTGACATAATTGCTTAAGTGCATTTTTTTTTGGTATAACTGGGGCTGTCACTTACATTTTTAGAAAACTTGGTTGGAGCAGCAACATAATGGTTTCATCATCTCAATGATAGTTCCATCACCAATAGGGAGACCATACACAAGGAGTTCCTATCACACTTCAAACCAATTGAGGATGGTCATGTTATATTTGCATAACTCTCAATTGTGAAAAAGGATAACAGTGAGCCCATGAGGGAGTTTGTTGCAGTATTCAACTGACTTGTTGGGAGAATCAGTAATCCTTTAAGGCCTTCACAAATCCTTTTTCAAGAATAATATAGAACCATTTATGCATTTGTCTTGGATATGATTCTTATATTTACATTGTTTTATTTGTATAAGTTTCAAAATACTTGACCAAAGTGCCCCTTTGGTTATGCTTTATTATTGGCAGTGTAATTCAAGAGTTGAGGCACAGAATTCTCATATAGGTTTAATGGTTTGTATTGCTCACATGTGCAATGCCCTAGCTAATATGATCTTGGTGTGGGATACTCCCTATGATAGCAACTCTTTAATTGCATTACATATGGTAGGCTTGGATGTTATGCTTTTTATACCTTAACCTGGTACATCTAATTTATACCTTATTTTCTGTATGGTTTATGCATGTTTGTTATTGTGTGTTGCCGAAAAAGATAAGGGTTCAGGTTGGTGATAGAGAATTTTACTAGGGATGTGGGACAGGCTTGTGCTTAGTTTGACAGAATTAAATGCAGTTGGCTTGCAATTGATTATCTAATCTTACCATTAATAAGAAGAATTGGAGACATGAATAGAAATACCATGTGCTTATGAAATTATTTTTGAGGGATGGAGCTACAAGTGAACAACTATTTGTTATGGAGAGATAGTAAATGTAACTCAAGTGACCTGTAAGGAGAGAGATCTTATGAAGGGTTACGAGTTGTCATAATTTTTTGTATTCCTAGTGTTGAAGGTGAGCCACAATGCATAGATAAATGTCAGTCCTGTAGGTTTGTATGGAGCTGTTTTTCATACTAACTCGATCACTCTTGTGATGTATTTCTCTAGGTTCATAAGGTTTGTCCTATAATCATGCTGGATCAAATACACAACAATGTAACAACCTAGTGGTCTAGGAGAGATCTAACTACCATCTATATGGCCTGTCTTTTCTAGTTGAGGCTTTAATTCATTAAATTTTATTCCTATTGCATTACATGGTAATTGCTTAAATATTCCTTTATTAAAATAAGGATATAACAATGTCAGTTTTTCTTTATGTTTTCAGCGCAGAAGACAATATCCAAATGCAAAAGCAATATACTCATTGTGAACGAGATCTACTTCTATTCTTTTTTTTTTTAAATTAATTTTTGTACATCACGGAGGACAATTTCACAACTTTATTTATCTGTATTTTGAATTTATGAAGTTCTGGGTGCTGTTATTTAAGAAAAACTTTCCATCATCTTAAACCATTAGCATTTGTTTTTCAGAAGTTGGTTTTTACCACTTGTTTTGTGGACAACTGTAACTTCATTGATCATTAATGTAAGATATGTCCTCCATTGGCAAGTGATATCTTATGTATTGTAACTTATTCCATATTCTTATCGACAGGATCAAGTGAGATAAAAACTTTTGATGAGACAAGTTCCTCTGGATATGATTACTTATCTGAGGTAAGCAAGTAGATGCTAGTTTGATTTTCTTCTTTACACTGTAGAGGAGAATCGCTAGTTGAATGTATGGCACATGGCATGGACCTTCTTAAAATTAATAATCTTTGAACTATTCAGATTCTTTTGGTCTTTATAACTTTTTCTGTGCCACAAACACTGTTTATAACTTAGGCTTTTTTCAAGCCTTTCAACGATGCTCTTATTTACAACCTGCAAGTTTGAATTTTTCTTGGTCATGATAAGTGCTTAGATCTGAGCTTCACAGTGGTTGATGTAAAATAACTTATTCTAGGCTGAGGACATATTTTAACTGCAGTATCTAGCAAATTAAGAAACAAAAAATGCATGTGAGGCAGTTTCTTTTCTTGCCTTTGTAGGAAGATATTTTCCTTATAATACAAATATACATTTAATGTAAATCATTTAATTTCTTCAAAACAATCAATTTTATGTAAAACTTGAGAGAAATTGAAAATAAATAGCCTTAAGGTGCATTAATCAGAGTATAAAAGTATTACTGTTAAGAATTAAGTTCAAGTTATCATATGTTCATGGTTCTCACCTCTCTCTGAACATTCAAATTTGTCAAGTTTATTCAACTGTAACAAATTTTTAATTGTGGCCCTTGGAAATATTGTTTTGGTGGACTAACTAAGTTTGTATAATATACATAGTTAGAGCGCCAACTTTTCCAAAATTCTAGCTTGAAGGTTCGATGGATGAATCCTCGAAAACATAACAGAGATTTCTTTTGTTTAACTATAATGATTGTCTTATTATTTATATATACAAAAGAGATAAGATAAGATAAGTTTATTAATGTCCAACAAAAGACCACAAAGAGGGTCCAAGGGACTTCCGAAACAAAAAAAGAGGCCAGCCCACAAAAGGGACACCAAACGGTGCCCAAGAATAAAAAACACTAATACCGAAAGAAAACAACAACAAACAACAAACAACAAATTTTTGACTTGGAGCAGCCATGAGAAAATTCAGAACTAAAGGATAAGCCGTAGGGTGAGAAGGGACCGGAAGCCACCTCTGAAGATCCCTGGAAGAAGAAGATTGCTGCTATTTAGAGTCCCTGTGAGGCCTCACGGATCTGGTATGGCTAGAAGGGGGACCAAGTCGCTGCTTGGTACATGCGTTGGAGAAAGCACTAGGAAGAAAGAGGTGATAAGTTGATAGGGGTGCTGACTCATGGGAAGCTAGTGCTAGAGTGAGTGGTGTCGAAGCCTCAAAGCCTCCTGAAGATAAAGAGCCATGTATCTCTGGTCAACGAACCTAAAGAAGGTGGAGAAAGATAGAGTCTCCTTGAACAAGTAGTAGAATCTCCTTTTAATCTTGTAGTAGATAGCGTAGCGGAATATGAAGTGCATCTCAGACTCAACCTCCCCCATGCTACAAAGCTAGCAAATCCTGTCCTCCCTAACCATCTGATGGTTGGTTTAGATGTAGAGCCGATGCAATCCCACTTTGAAAGAGCCAAGGAAAATATAGAGTGAATGCGACCAGTGGTGAGAAAGGTAAGAAGGATGGACAATGATCCCATCCTTTGTCTCATGAAAGTGCTCAGCATAGAAAGCCATCTTTGAGCAAAGCCCCCCATGGCGGTTAACCCAAGCTGCGTGGATATACTGCCTGTAAATGTCCGTTTTGATGTACATATTCAGCTCCTATCTAGAAGGGAGCAAATGATGAGGGGCATCCAATGAGTTCTGGAAGGGGGGAAGATGATCAATCTCAATCTTGATCAAACCTAGAAGAGTCGAAGCCTGAGCATACTAGCCATGTGCACGACTTGAAGAACCGGAAACTTTAATAGCTTTCAAAGAGCAGTAATTAAGGTAGGAGTACATGTGACACCCCTCAGAGGAGTCTGCAAAACCACATAGATGATGCAAGAACCAAACCAGGTCAAAGATGGTACCAAGTCTGAAGGGGTGAGCACCAAACTCAACAAGAATAATACTATGAGGAGTGGACTGCTTGCATCCTATGATTCGCTAAAGAAGAAGATTTTGGACCCACTCAACCGAGGCCTAGTCCGACTCTAGTAAGGAGGGCCCCCAAAGAACTGATCCATAGATAATGATTGGTCTAATTAGAGTGTCCATAAGAGTCAACTTGGATGTGGTGCCCTGGAAGTGATGTCAGCAACCATAGTAACGAGAATCGCCCAGAAATTGCGTGAATCGCCTGTTTGGCGATTCGATTCGGGCTTCCCGATTTTTTTTGAATCATTGAACCAGATTGGTGATTTCATCGCCATGAATCGCTGATTCATCAAAAAACTCGCCAAAATTACCTGCATGAATCATGAAAAATTGGCCTGCATGGCTTGATAACAAGTCAAGTCAAATTTTAAAAAAAACACATCTTTTTTTAATGTTTTTTTTCCTTCTCCGATCATTTTGGAGGAGATTGATCTAGAATCAGAGTGGTTCAATGAGGCTATGGATCCGGTCTTCATTGAGGTAGACCATGGGTTGACCAGGTAGATAGAGAGGCTGAGGCTGTGGCCATGGCAGAGGAGGCGGCTAGAGCATGTTCAGGCACTGGCAGGCGCACATGTGCACGCACAGACACAGGCCCTAGTGATGTCGTTCATGAGCCCATCTTACGTAAGGGGGCTATGGCTCAATAGTCCTCTAGGACCTACCTTAGATGCCTTTGTAGAAAGAAGATAGGATACTCAAAGTCTGAGGTTGCGACCGATCTTGAGGATGATGATGAGGCTTGAGCTAGAGCCTTGTTTTTTCATTTTGTTTACAGATACTAATAGACATACGTTTCATGGATCTTCATCTTACATACATTCATGATTTGATGTCTTATGGATCTTCATCTTACATACATTCTATGATTTGACTCATTATGATCCTATGATTTCTATTTACTTCAGCTACAATTTACATTTTACATGTAATGTATGTGATGGATTTATCATTTATGTTCCTTGTTTATGTATGTTAGCTTCTATTTGATGATGTTATAGTGTGTTTAAGTTATATTCAATAAAGGGTGCATGAAATAAGTTTTAAATTGTTAAAATCTCTAAATTTCAAGGGTTTTTTAAATTTGCCGATTTGTGGCCGATTCGATTCCGATTCATGGCCGATTCGCGATTCGATTCGGCCTTGCCAATTCCGATCCAATTCCAATTCTCGTTATTTTGTCAGAAACACTATCTCTCAAGAAGGGCCAAAGAACCATACCCTTTGATGATGCGTGACCGTAGGGCAGGTCTCATGCTGAAATGGGGCTTGAGAACTTGACCCCTAGATATGTGTAAGAAGAAGAGATCTTCACTTCAACACCTTGGAAAAAGAAGTGGAGGTGAGAAGTCTTAAGGCTATTGAAGACCATCACTTTAGTCTTACCCAGGTTAACTGTCAACTGTTGTGAATCACAGAAAGAAGCAAGACCATCAAGAAGTCTCTGTAAGACCTCCAGAGAGGAAGCAAGGAGGACCGCATCATCCGTAAAGAGCAAGATAGAAATCATAATGTGGTGTAGAAAACAACCGTCCCTCGGAAGAGAGTGCTCCTGAAGAAAAGCCTCTAACTCATCAATATGTATCCCAAACAAGGTAGGGGACGAAGGGCAACTTTGCTTCACATCGATGGTGCTTTTGATGAAATTCGAGACCCCACAAGGTGTCTTAGTGTGACCCACAACCATCTCGTAGAGTCTCATGATGATAGTCAAGAGAGTCTCAAAAATACCAATGTTGTGAAGTCTCTAGAGTAGGGCCGTCCTAGGTACTGAATCAGAATCTTTGCGAAAATCCACAAAGCAGCAATAGACCTTCAAGGAGCAATGACGACCCTCAATAATAGCCTTGAGAGTCAAAATGTGGTCCATGGTTTGATAGTTTGATTTGAACCCTGCCTGCCCTTTAGCCCAAATGTGACATTGATCTAACTCCCGAGAGAAAAGAGTATGCAAAACTATGGTATACAGTTTGGAGAAAGTATAGTCAACCATGATGGTCTTGTAGTTGTAAGGATTGAGATGGGGCTATCCTTGTGGATTGGATGAATGATATGACACAACCAAGAGGGGGAGAACCTCATGCAAACCATGTGATTGAAGAGATTAGTGAGAAAGGAACCCAACACTGTGATACTATGTTTGAAGAGTTCTTCTTGGAATCCTTCCTCATTTGCTGCCTTGCTACTATTCGTGTATCTAATAGCCCCCTGATGTTAGTGTAGGTGTGAAGATGGCAGTGAGGGGGAGGGGTGACAAGGATGGAAGGTTGGCCAGGGTTATATTAAATAGTGGAGGTGTGGGAGACTAGTAAGTTGTGGTCCAACACGGGGGTGAGGGGGGAGCGACAAAAGAAAAGGGTGCACCAAAAAGACTTGGGGAACGGGTGAGCGAGGCACGAAGGACTCTTCTATGCTGTGAAATGAAGAGACGTTTCTTGTGGCAGAGGAAATGGCGATAGGAGTTTTTCAACGAGGTGTAGGAAATGGCGTGATGGATTAAAGCAGAGCGTAGGGTGTGGTGGAAGGACTTGCAGTCATCATCGTACTAATTGTTCATAGGGAAGGTTTTCTTATGCTTGGGGAGAGGGATCAACAAAGTGATGTGATGAGGAAATGAGAGTAGGACAGCCTCCTAGATAGAAATGGAGAGGAGGTCAAACATGTGGGAAGTGCACACAAGGGTGGAGAAGGAATCCTAGGGGAGTTGTTTGAGATGGTGGGGAAAGTGGTCCTAGTCTCCACTATTTGCCCATTTCTTTGCAATTTTAGATGTGTTTATAGTTGTATAGGTGGCAGATTTATTTTTTAGAGAAATTTTCAAACTCCATGGGTTGCCTCGAAATATAGTGAGTGACAAGGATAGGAAGTTAATGAGTTTGTTTTGGCAGGAGTTGTTCAGATTGAGTGGAATAGAACTCACTCCTAGCACAAGCTATCATCCACAAACTAACGGTCAAACGAAAATAGTTAACAAGTGGTTGGAGGGCTATTTGAGAAATTACATTTCAAGGCAGCAGAAAGCATGGGTGAAATGGCTACATTTGAGTGAGTATTGTTGTAACTCTACATACCTTATGTTAATTAAGATGTCTCCGTTTATGACTCTTTATGGGTATGAACCACCAAGCTTCATGGACTTATTGTTTGGAGATAGTAGAGTACCCAAAGCCAAGGATTTGTCGCAGTAGAGTGAAGACATCATGAAATCTTTGAAGAAAACCATCCAACAAGCCTAGATTCGACAAAAACGATATGCAGACCAACATAGAGTCGAAAGACATTTAGAGGTTGATGATTTGGTATACTTGAGATTGTGGCCCTATAGGTAGTACACACTAAAAAGGAGTGGCTCAGAAAAGCTCAAAGCCAAATTTTATTGTCCTTTCTAGATTATTAGAAGAATTGGTGAAGTTGCATATGAGTTGGAATTACTAGCGAGCAGCAAGGTACACAATGTTTTTCATGTTTCACATTTGAAGAAAGCTTTGGGACACAATGTAATTCCTTCTACTATGTTACCACCCTTATCTGAAGAAGGGAAATTGATTTTGATTCGGGAAGCCATCATTGAGAATCGAGAACTAACTTTTAGGAAGCGTATGATTAAAGAGTACCTAATAAAATGGGAAGACTTACCGGAAGAAGATGCAACTTGGGAAAATGACCAGATATTGTTGCATCCAAGATTGAAATTTCTCGAGGACAAGCAATTTTGGGGAGAGAGGATTGTAATGGCCCCACCAAGTTTATGAAATTCCAATAATAATTCTTATTAAATACTAAGGCCCACATTAGTATTTAATTAGATAAATCAATATTTCACTGTTATGGTCAGAATTTAAAAATCAATTATAAAAAGGTGAAATATCATGCTTTGTCCTATGTGGGGGAAAATTGGGGAAAAAAACCAAAAAGAGAAATACGACAGGAATGCAAGGAGTCATGGCAGTTACCGGGTGTAGAGATAAGAATGGGAACATTGCTAGAATGTGGAGGAGGCAGGAGAATATTTTCTACAGAGAAAAAATTATAGGTGTTAGTAGAGTTATTTCTACAGCTTTTGTAGAACGAAATATCTTCAGGGGAACATTATCTATAGACATGAAAGATGCTCTTTGGATAATTAGTGTGTTTTTTTGAAAAATACTGGAACACTATTGGAGTTGGAAGAAGAGTAACAAAGGTATTTCGGTTTCTTGGTCAGGGAGGTTATAACGTGAACTATTGTTAATACTGTAAATGACATTTGTCAAGAATTTATGCAAGTGATGGAATTGAGAAGGAAAGAACGGTGGCGTTTTTCCTTGTTTAGCATGAGACTTCATCTGTAGTCTCCCAAATTTGTGTTCCATACGATTTCCTATTTATAGCAAAAGCTTGAGAACATTACATGATATTTAGTGAAGAAATAACAAGAAGTGAAATGACATGATAAATTTGTTATTGTGCAGGTTACTTGAACAATCCTTCATTTGTAGAGAAGAACCTTTATCCATGGCATAGTTGTCTTTTTTAGCCGGAATGTTTGTACCATCATTTTTCTTTATGGATATACAGAAAATAGGTGACATACTTGTATAATTCCTTCGTCGTTAAATATAGGAAGTTCTTTGTTAATCAATAAACCTTTATTATGGAAATTGAACACTGCTTGTGAGAGACAAAAAAGCTAACTTGCCGTCATGATTTTAAGTATAGGATACCATTGGTGGATCCTTTCATGTTTTCTCTTTGAGATCTCTCTCCTTTTTGAACATATATTCTTTCAAAGCTCATTTTTAGTAAAAATCGAGGAATGAGATTGAAAGGAAAGGTGTGCTTTGTTAGGTGAGAGAATTGCATTATATTATTGAAATTACGCGAGAAATAGAAAGTGTTTATGATCTAAAAATAGATGAGAGTCAACATTATAAAAGTCTATCACGAAGTAGTAAGTGTAAGCATACACTTGATTGTACTATTATTCTAATATTCTAATACACTCCTTTATTGACTAAACTAGAAGGATCTAGAGGTTTACTCACTAAATTACAATATGGCTCTTGAGAGTTATAGAAATGGGAAGAAGTATTTGCACAATAAATCTTTATGACATTAGGCATATGATAAAGATATGCAAAAAAGTATAATGGACATCCTCTATTTCAAAGTTATCAATTGATTTGCCTTTCTTTTGAGGTGACACATTTCATTTGGTGAAGTCATCTTTGGGCTCACCTTCAAAGTTCATTTTTTTAATGTAACCATTTTGAGCTAGCATTGGAGTTAGTGGGTTTAGCCTATCATTGGGTCCTTGTAGGCTAATATTGGTGATTAGAGGACCTTGTTGTGGGTTTTGGCCCCTTTTTGAGGGACTTACTATTTATAGTAAGTCAACTTATGGTTCTACCGAGCTCAGAGGATTTAGAGGAGTTATATGATGCTTTCAGATTTTATTTCCAACTTCCAGTTTGGACTCCAAGATTCTTGGAGGGGGCGTCTATTTTTAGTAAGTCACCCCGTTAGGTTCATTCATCATCTTTCATCATCAGGATCACTCTTGTGCCATCAGATTTTGATTCTGATGCTTCCTCAGTTGTTTTTGCAAGATGGGTGAATTATGATTATTATTTAATTAAATCGGCTAAGGTTGCCATTTTTATTGGGAATGTATTCTGGGCATCTTAGTGTTATAGCTCGTTGGAACCAGGTTGAGAAGTTTTAAATCCTGAGCTCATAAAACAGGGACCCTATGTGTCAGAATAGCATTATTTTAATAAAAGGGTCATTTTCAGCATTAAAGTGAAGATAAATCATAAATATAATATTTTATTATATTTCAAATGTGCACATAAAGCAAAGTCTTTTGTAAGTGAAAAGTGTGTGAGAGAAGATATCTTTTATTATAAAAGCAATGCTTTGGGCAAAAAGGAATTCATTCTTGACTTGTGCATTTTTTATGAAGTTTTGGAAGTGGAGAAGTTTGGCTAGGGTTTGAGGACTGATTCCTCTCTGCTGCAATCTGAATCATCATTTGTTGGTGGTGAATTTTGCTATTGGATACTGGACATTCAATTCTGATTCTGTGGATGCAAATTTGGTGCTGTTGTATACCAAATTTGAGGAGAATTGTTTAATTGCTGCTGCTATGGAGATATTATTATGGTGGAATGATTTTCTTCAGAGTTTCATATTGATACTGGAAGGCTGTTATATCTTCCAGACTAGCTGCGAATTATATAGGAGAGCTTGTGTTAGCTCCCATAGAAGCTGCATATTAATTACAAAGGGCTGCATTTCGTTACAAGAAGCTGTGCTTCACTTCTTGAGGGCAGCGATTAATAACTAGAGGCTGCATTTTTTTTTGGTGGCTGCGTGGACTTTTCCTTAAGCCACATTTTCAATCCCCAAGGCTGCGTCAACTTTATATATTGGTGGCATCATCATTAGAGTGACCATACCTACTTGCTAGGTGCCCAACATTAATTTGTGATGTTTATAATTAATTTCAGCATTTGATTAAGCTTTGGAATAGAAATTAATTTGCTGCTGTTATTAAGTTATTCAATTCATGTTGGGAAAAATTGTAAAAGGTTATAAACTTCGTGAGACTCAAAAATAATTTGCAAATAGATTAGAAATAATAGCCAGATTGCAATTGAGAGCCAGTTAGGCTCGTCACAGTGGTATTAGAGCTTTGATCTTGCTAGCCTGGAGGTTATGAGGGCTTAGCTATGACAGACAGGTTTGTGCTTGGTATGCATTATGTCTGCAGGGGTAGAACTTCACCCCCACCAGAGGGTAGTAAACAGGGAAAGGAGTTGAATAGCATGGTTAATCTCAGGAAGCAAACAAATGCCATGATGGAAAGTATGGAAAAGCTTAGACAAAATCAGGAAAGGATGAGTGCTTTGCTTTCAAATCCGTCAACCATAGGCAAGGTATATGGTTTCCATTTTTAAAAGGTCTTCCTCACAAAGAAAACAAAAAGAGAACCAAGAGGATTGTATAGGTGTAGCTTCCGCAGCCAGCAACCATCAGGTAGTGGAGCCTTTGCTCAATAAGGCAGTTACTAGTCCCTATACGCGTGATGCTGGAGGCTCTTCCCAAGAGCATGTGGTTATGACAGACTTGCTTGAGGACAGCTGCATTGAGTCTCATCATTTCCATGTGACAAGAGCTCGTGATCATGAGAATGTTGATGACATGATAACCACCATTGATTGCAGCCCTACATCAACTGGTAGCAATGAAATTACTAACGATACAGGTTCTGATTTTTATGACAGCAGTCCTATGTTTGAACCTATTGATGTCGTTGATGACAGGGCAAATGTAGAGGATGTTGTGGATATCACTACGGGTTTTGACTCACGTGATGAGAGTGTTAGTTTTCAGGATTGCATGCTAAATGCGAGTTCGTCTAATTCTGATTTCTATGGCAGCAATGAGTCACGTTGGCAGCGGCATGTGATATCAGAGGTTTTACAGGTTGGTGATATTGGCATTGATGATGTGGACACTATTGATGTTATCTATGAGGATGATTCATGCTGTAGCGAGTCTGGTATATCATATCAAATATTGGATGATGACTCAGAGTGGTTATTGGATGATGATAGGTCCCAGGATCATAGTTTATAGGGACTTATTGCACATAGTGAGGATTCTCAAAGACATGAGTCCATTAAGGTAGAGAAGATTTCACATCATGTCTCTCACAGTTCGCAGTTTTTTAGCTCAGATCAGCAGATGGGATCAGTTCACTTTGTGAACAATCACTTATTTGATGTGGATGTCGTTATGACTTATGACAATCCGTTGTTTGAGCTCAGTGATGATCCCTTTCAAGAGTTGTACGATGATGATGATGTTGGAGATCCTATTAGTACACCTGGTTATCAGACATATTTTACAGGATGCCAGTCAATTTTTACTCAGCAGTTTACAGAGGTGTACACAGTGAGGAGTGCTTTTAGTTTCACTTTTAATCCTCATGTTCAGGATATCTACCAGTTACAGAGTTCTTCAGTGCATCCATTTGATGATTGGTATGATGGTTTGGTTAGCACGAAGGCTAGGGGCAAGTCCAATCTGTTGGTTGAGTTACTTCCGTGTGGGTTACTCTCGGTTGAGTTTCTCCCACGTGGTGATCTTGGTGCAGTATCTTCAGTTTGGGTGTTGAGTGCAGTTTCTCAGTTGCTAATGTTTGTACTGTTGATGCTAATGATTTCTTCACAGGAGTATGATGAGGACAGGTACATTACTCCATTCTATCTGTAAAGAGCCTGACTGGCTCTTGGCTCCAAGAAATTCAATTCTTTGAAATAGATAACACTTCCATAGAATTTTATCATAGAAAATATATAACTTGGATATTTCTTCACAATTATAATATCATAAATTTCAAATAATCCATTTATAAATTAAACTCACAGGTATGAATGTACAAAGAATTTGTAAATTCAAATTCTGAAAATTATTTTCCATCAAAAAATGGCACCTGGCAAGCAAAGTATGCGCGCTGAATGATGAATAAACTCCAGGTGTTATCACGCAGCCCTAGGAAGAAATTCGCAGCTCAAGGAATCAAAACGCTGCCTCCTAGGAAGAACTCGCAGGCAAGAAAGGACTCCACGCAGTTGTTTGAAATCAAAACGTGGCTCCCTGAAATTGAAATGCAACTTCCAAAATAATTAATGGAGCCTGTATTTATTGGTAGGCAGCCGTCCAGTCAATGCAGCAATCATAAGGAGATACATCAGCCTCCCTTACTCAGCAATGGCATCCAGATAAGAGAAAATCAAACCCAGCTGTAGAAGTAATGAATTCAATTTATTCTTGAACCAAATTGATATACATCAACATCAATTAGCAACCATGAATTATCAGAATTTCTTCAGCAGAATCAAATGTACAATTCACCACCACAAGAATGATTCAAAGTGCAACAGAGAGGAATCAATCCGCAAACCCTTGTTGAAAGCTCTCAACAAAAGACTTCATAATAATTTTTATCAAAATGAACAACGGATGAATGAAAGTGCTTTTTCAAAATGAATATATAGCTTTTTCGGAAAAAGCACAATTTCACTTTTTTCATTAAAAAGGCTTTTAAATGATAACTTCACTTTATAACATTAAAGTTATAAAGTAATAAAGTTATTAAATTAAAATAATTTAATTTAATAACGATAACCTTTAAAACCAAAGCCACTGAATCACATTGACTGTGATAAACTCATTTTTGACACCAGAGCCTCAAACACCAACTGACCTGCTAGAAATAACCCACTGCCAAAATAGCCAACTGCTAAAAATAGACTTACTAAAAATAGTAGTCTCTCAAACTGGAGATTCCCTGAAACTCGATCCTGGCACATCTGACGACACTCTGCTAATCTTGACCATACCCAAAATACCACTTACTAAAAATAGTAAGTTGACCAAATTGACTCGAACGAAAAGCAGACCTGGTAAACTGAACCTCCAGAATGGAATCCCAACACTGGCTCCGCCATCTGACCCCCTCTGATCTCCTGATTAGCCTGTGAGGGTCGCCAAAACAAGTTAATCCCAAAGTCTGAAAAATGGGGACAGTACAGTCCTCCCTTCCCAAGATTGCTTGTAGTCAAGCAATCAAGAAAATCAAGCAACATCGCCAACCACCCTGATCCCAAGGATGATCATAAGTAATGTCCCGATCATCACCATACTCCTGTGAAGAAAATACCAACAGAACAGACACTGGCATTTGAGAAATTGCCCTAAACACCCAAATAACGGACATCACTACAAACAACATCCGAAGACCAACTGCAGATGCCGATGCAGAAAAGCACCCAGCGGAACTCAACCCAACTGAAATAACAACTCTGTCAAAACCTGAGTCCTTGTCTATCCGACACTCACACCCAACTGCACTGAGAAAACGACAATGACCAAATGTGTCGGAATCACTGTTATCAACTCTGCCCTCTGACAAATAGTACTTGAGTGTGTGGATACTGCAAGCAGTCTAACTTGCAACTGCCAATTCCATCTGTAAAAGATGGTGCCAATCCATCCCATAATGGATGATAAGAAACTAGAGCCGATCTACCCCTGCGTGAGAACAAATCTTCTACCTGTGGGTCAAAAGACAAATGATGAACATACCCCACCGTATACTGCCGATAGGAAGCCCCAATCTCTGTCAATAGCTCATCATTACCAAACCGGGAATCAAGAGATGGGTCCAATCTCTGACTCCACATAACTATAGGTTGGGTAGAAACCTGAGCAACCCTCTCAACAAACCCAACCTCAAAATCCCTGTGGGGAAGCATAGTAGATAGAGTCTCCACAATCTTCCCTACCAACCTTCGAATAGCACAAGAGCCTTGGATGAGAGTACCCTCAGACACTATAAGAATCATGTCGCACATCTGCACTCTCAAGTAAATGCTCCATAAATGACTCGGTGTAGTAGAAATTATACGTGGAAGTGTCAACTTGCTCCCCCGCAATCCACAGCTGATCCCTCTGAAAATGTGGCACAACCAATTGTCCCGTGCTATCAACCATGTGAGATGATGAAATAGATTCACTTCCAGCAAAAGGAAGCAAATCAACCTGAGAGCTTGACTCCACTAGTACTCCTACCTCATTCGTACCAAGTGCTCCCATATCCTGAACATATGTGTCTACTACATCATCATGTTCCTCATCACCAACCGTAGGGGCAAACTCACCACCAACCACCTCAATGTGCAATCGAATTGGATTTGGGGCTGGTGTGGATTGTAAATGGTCCAACTCCACGGTCACCTCCTCTAACTGAATCTGCGATTCCTGAAGAGCCCGCTGAGTGTCCTCTAAAACCTCAGTAGTCGCTGTGAGCTCCTGAGTATGCTCACTCACCTCCTCTTCTCTATCCATCAATGCCTCATAGGCTGTACTCCCCCACTCAACTAGGTGATCTCGGTCGGCTACCATCTGTAAGTAGTTCTGTCTCAAAATCTTGACAGCCTCACGCAAAGAATGAATCTTTGTCAATGAAAGGTAACCACCATTGGGCTCATCTATCATAGGAGCACCCCAACCATAAACATCCAACAACTAACGAGCAGCATCAAAATGCTCGAGATTAGAAGTAATATCTCTCATCAACTCGCAACTGGCTAGTCACATGATGAATCTGAACAACGGGCCTCCTATGAACCAACTCAAACACACTATCTACACTATGAGAGGAAGCTATATCCAACAAACTCCCCTCAAGATCACCGTCTCTTTGTGTACTTCCATCTGAGTACACATCCACAAACTGAGTACAGGCATTAGACATGTCCTCATCTAACCCTGGGAAAGCTGCTGCTGAATCCGACTCAACACAATCTCCAGCTCCCTCGTCCTCTGCAACCATCTGATAGTCTAGATCCTGGGATACATCCACATGAGTCACCCCCTCTCTAGAAGTGGAAGCCTTGGCTGTAACAAACTCCTGCCACTCATAAGCTTCCCTGTCCTCATCTGTGAGTCCTTGTAACACCGAATCTTGGAACCCACCACCACCATATGACAACGCTAAATCTACACCCAAAGTCAGATATAGAAAGCTGGAAACACTACAACACTCATCATCCTCACTCTTAGCATCGGAGATATCTGCCATGCTAGTGTACACATCATCTATCTGCATCTCCTCTACTAACTCTAGCTGCATACACAACTCAATGTCATCATGTGAATCAACTAAACTGTGGCATGAAACTACGTTGCCCAAATCAACTGCAACACTCCTATCCTGAGTGTCATCACTAGAAAGCTCCATGCTCACATCCTCAATACAGGAAAAAACCATTGTCTCCTGTAGTGATCCCACACTACGAGTGCTATCATAAACCTCTGAGCTGTCAGAGCTCATATGCTCCTCGTAGTCATCACCCAACATCTCACAGGGGGTGTCATCTCCAATGCAACTCACAGCATCCTCAAAAGTGTCATCAGATGTGTCTATACTATCAGCTCCCACATCTCCTGCTGAAATCTCAACTATTGACAGTGTGACTCTGCACATATGACTCAACGTCAGGCTCTGCACCAATAATGTTGGAGCACGAACTGTCATCAACTAACCCTGCTGTAATGCTCAAATCACCATCCTCACCACTGGGAGACTCCGTACATGCCTCGGTCCTATCTGAGGAAGCAATTGCCTCCTGAACTGGAGCAACACCACTACAGCTGACATAAACATCTCCAATAATAACCCCCTCCATGAAAGAGTCTGAACACCCAGTGATAATTGCAACATCGGCTGCCTCTGTACAATCCGTAGTGACTGCTCTAGGAGCCTCAACCCGGTGATGCTTAGCATTGCTGTCATCTAATGGCACTGAAACATCCACTGGTTCCGGTGCAATAAATCCATCATCAACACTGCGTATGGGAATCGCAGGTGCTGAACTAGATGTAGGAACATCAACATCACAGACAACTGTCGAAGAAAACTTTAGCCTTCTCCCTTGCAAATTCGATGTCAGCCTTCTAAAGGCAGAGACCATATATCTCGCTTCCCTATCTATTGTAACTGGATCCGACAAACTCTCTGCCAATCTCTGCTGATGCAGTCTAAGTCTCTCCATGCTTTTTACTAAAGCATTTAATTCCGCTCTATTTCCCTTACTGCTATGACGACTTTCGGAACTAGATCTCCTGTATTTATCCATAGCTAGGAAAAAATGGAAGTGCTGGTCACTTTTAAAATACTTCAGAAAATAAATGAATGTAGACCCATAGGATGGCAGGAAGAAGGCTCTGATACCACTGTAAAGAGCCTAACTGGCTCTTGGCTCCAAGAAATTCAATTCTTTGAAATAGATAACACTTCCACAGAATTTTATCAAGGAAAGTATATAACTTGGATATTTCTTCACAATTATAATATCATAAATTTCAAATAATCCATTTATAAATTAAACTCATAGGTATGAATGTACAAAGAATTTGTAAACTCAAATTCTGAAAATGATTTTCCATCAAAAAATGGCACCAGGCAAGCAAAGTATGCGCGCTGAATGATGAATAAACTCGAGGTGTTATCACGCAGCCCTAGGAAGAAATTCGCAGCTCAAGAAATCAAAACGTTGCCTCCTAGGAAGAACTCGCAGGCAAGAAAGGACTCCACGCAGCTGTTTGAAATCAAAACGTGGCTCCCTGAAATTGAAACGCAGCTTCCAAAATAATTAATGCAGCCTGTATTTATTGGTAGGCAGCCGTACAGTCGATGCAACAATCATAAGGAGATACATTAGCCTCCTTTACTCAGCAATGACATCTAGATAAGAGAAAATTGAACCCAGCTGTAGAAGTAATGAATTCAATTTATTCTTGAACCAAATTGATATACATCAGCATCAATTCGCAGCCATGAATTATCAGAATTTCTTCAACAGAATCAAATGCACAATTCACCACCACAAGAATGATTCAAAGTGCAGCAGAGAGGAATCGGTCCTCAAACCCTTGTTGAAAGCTCTCAACAAAAGATTTCATAATAATTTTTATCAAAATGAAGAATGGATGAATGAAAGTGCTTTTTCGAAATGAATATATAGCTTTTTCGGAAAAAGCACAATTTCACTTTTTTCATTAAAAAGGCTTTTAAATGATAACTTCACTTTATAACATTAAAGTTATAAAGTAATAAAGTTATTAAATTAAAATAATTTAATTTAATAACGATAACCTTTAAAACCAAAGCCACTGAATCACACTGACTGTGACAAAATCATTTGTGACACCAGAGCCTCAAACGCCAACTGACCTGCTAGAAATAACCCACTGCCAAAATAGCCAACTGCTAAAAATAGACTTACTAAAAATAGTAAGTCTCTCAAACTAGAGATTCCTTGAAACTCGATCCTGGCACATCTGACACTCCATGCAGACACCCTGCTAATGTTGACCATACCCAAAATACCACTTACTAAAAATAGTAAGTTGACCAAATTGACTCGAACGAAGAGCAGACCTAGTAAACTGAACCTCTAGAATGGAATCCCAACAGTGGCTCCGCCATCTGACCCCCTCTGATCTCCTGATTATTCTGCGAGGGTCACCAAAACAAGCTAATCCCAAAGTCTGAAAAACGGGGACATTACACTATCCTTGGGATCCAGGTGGACTTCTGTGTTTTGTTTTTTCTGAGATTGCTTGGGGACAAGCAATTTCAAGGAGGGAGGACTGTAATGTCCCCATTTTGAGCTAGCATTGGAGTTAGTGGATTTAGCCTATCATTGGGTCCTTGTAGGCTAATACTGGTGATTAGAGGACCCTATTGTGGGTTTTGGCCCTTTTTTGATGGACTTACTATTTATAGTAAGTCAGCTTATGGTTCTACTGAGCTCAGAGGATTTAGAGGAGTTATATGATGCTTTCAGATTTTATTTCTATCTTCCAGTTTGGAGTCCAAGATTCTTGGAGGGGGCGTCTATTTTTAGTAAGTCACCCCATCAAGTTCATTCATCATCTTTCATCATCAGGATCATTCTTGTGCTGTCAGATTTTGATTCTGATGCTTCCTCAGTTGTTTTCGCAAGATGGGTGAATTATGATTATTATTTAATTAAATCGGCTAAAGTTGCCATTTTTATTGGGAATGTATTCTGGGCATCTTAGTGTTATAGCTCGTTGGAACCAGGTTGAGAAGTTTTAAATCCTGAGCTCATAAAACAGGGACCCTATGTATCAAAATAGTATTATTTTAATAAAAGGGTCATTTTTAGCACTAAAGTGAAGATAAATATAATAGTTTATTATATTTCAAATGTGCACATAAAGCAAAGTCTTTTGTAAGTGAAAAGTGTGTGAGAGAAGATATCTTTTATTACAAAAACAATGCTTTGGGCAAAAAGGAATTCATTCTTGACTTGTGCATTTTTTATGAAGTTTTGGAAGTGGAGAAGTTTGGCTAGGGTTTGAGGACTGATTCCTCTCTGCTGCAATTTGAATCATCATTTGTTGGTGGTGAATTTTTCTATTGGATATTGGACATTCAATTTTGATTCTATGGATGCGAATTTGGTGCTGTTGTATACCAAATTTGAGGAGAATTGTTTAATTGCTGCTGTTACAGAGATATTATTATGGTGGAATGATTTTCTTCAGAGTTTCATATTGATACTGGAAGGTTGTTATATCTGCTAAACTGGCTGCGAATTATATAGGAGAGGCTGTGTTAGCTCCCATAGAAGCTGCGTATTAATTACAAGAAGCTGTGCTTCACTTGTTGAGGGCAGTGATTAATAACTGGAGGCTGCATTTTGTTTTTTGGGTGGCTGCGTGGACTTTTCCTTAAGCCACGTTTTCATTCCCCAAGGCTGCGTCAACTTTATATATTGGTGGCATCATCATTAGAGTGTCCGTACCTACTTGCCAGGTGCCCAACATTAATTTGTAATGTTTATAAATAATTTTAGCATTTGATTAAGCTTTGGAATAGAAATTAATTTGCTGCTGTTATTAAGTTATTCAATTCATGTTGGGAAAAATTGTAAAAGGTTATAAACTTCGTGAGACTCAAAAATAATTTGCAAATAAATTAGAAATAATAGCCGGATTGCAATTGAGAGCCAGTTAGGCTCATCACAATTTTTGCCAAGTTTCAAATTAGGAGCTCATTCAAGGCACAAGGAAGGTTCATGCTTCAATTTTCTATTTTTGATCATGTCTCTTTATGGCAATTGTTGTTTTTGTATAGAGGTTAGGGCCTAGTTTCAGCTTGCTTTAGTTAGTTTTTCTTTGTTTTCTTAGGACTTGTTTTTTGCTTTAAGATTTCTTTCTTTCCCACTTTTCAATAGCTTTATGCCTTTTTGGTTTGGAACATCAAATTTTGGGATAAATATGATAACTTTTTAAGTTTGAAAATTTGAGCATCTTGTAACCTACAAATAATGCTTTGAGCACACAAGAAAGTGCTTATATTGGAGAAATATTATTCCATTTGTTACTGTGTTTATCATTTATGATTTCATTGATTAAATAAGATTGAATAATAGTACTAGACTTTGTACTGAATTTGTAATCAACCTAAAGTGTACACTTTGTATGTTACTTAGCTATTTGGATTATGAAATCACATATTTTCTTGTGTTTACTTGTTATTCCCTTTTTGAATCTTGTTTTAATCAGATTGTTGGTCTCTATTTTAGCTAGTTCGAAGTTTTTTTGTTTTTTAAGTTTAGATTAGTTGCTTTCATTTGTAATATTTGAAAATCTTTCTTGTGAGATAAGAGCTGTTACCAGTCTTGTGCTCATACTTGAGATAAAAAAGACAGGTGGATAGTTAATAATCTCATTTTTGCAAATCCTCGAATGAGAATATTTTGTATGTCTCTAACTGTATAATTTGTCATATATTAGTGTCTAGGGTAGTTTTTGATCTTAGGTAGCTTTCTCTCAGAATTTGAAAAGAGGTTTAAACTCACATACTGTTACTGGTTTGAGATGCCTGGGAAGAGACTAATTAAATTGCTAATAAAAGAGAAGAAATAGTTTGGTATAAGGGATATAAAGATACTACCATTTTGGATTTCTCTTCAAGTCTTACCTGTGCAATTTTCAGTTTCTTTAAACTTGAAGTATGTGTTCCTTATCCAGTTGAACTTGCTTACATCATCTAACAAACATAGTGATCAAAGTGGAATTCTGAAGGGATGAATTCTCTTTCTTGGTGGGTTTCACTTCAGTCTGTTTTTTTCCAGTTGTGCATAAGAAGTTTTAGATTGGAATTTCATAGAGGGTTCACAATTTCGAATTTTATCAAGAAATTCATTAGAGACTTTAGTTTTTTTAATTTCAAGTTTCCACTTTGCTTTTGTCATGTACATCCGTAATCAAATATGGGACCAAAGAGGAAATGATGGAGAAAGCCTACTTGATGTTTTGAAAGGTCTAGGATTTTAATGACTAACTTGAGAAAAATGCCCTTTGAAAAATACTAAGCATTAACTAAACCTTAAGAAGGGCATAAAAACATGGAGGGTAGGCAGAAACTATTATCCTGAATAATAGTTTTGTTAGCTAAAGGCTGCAACATAATGAAAGTTATGAGGATTGTTCCTAGGGAAGATTATTCTGCAAATGGCTTGTATAAGCTAGAAAATGTGAAAATCTTTTTAGGTAGAAAATGTTTGCTGGCAAAGGTAATCAGCAGGATCAAATATTTTTTCTTTTGATACTGTATTTGTTCATCTTTGTGATAATTTCTATGAGCAGAACTACTGAGTTAAATGATGCACAACGAATCCAGTCATCACTTTGTCACATTTAGAGAATGTACAGAATGAACACCACTTGAGATATAACATTATATTCCGGAAAAGAACTGTTATATGCAATTTTTTTTTGTTTATGCAGCATGCAATGTAGTTGTATATAGATATCAAAACTCATATCGTATTCCTTGAGGTGATTTTCCCATGACTTGTAACTTTTATTATAAACCAACAAATCTATCAATATATTTCTTTCTATATTAGCCTCAAGAGAACATACACCGTTGTTGAAGCATTACATCTTTTTGTCGTGGTTTCTTTCTTTGTCATTTTTCCACAGATATTGTTCTTTCCTTAACTTTTATGTAATTAGTTAAATTATAATCATCTATACATACTCTCTCCTCACTCAGAGTTTATTTGTTAGAATTTGATTCATGGTGTACATGGTATTTTCTACGTATCATTCAATATTTTAACAAATATTTTCCTTTAACATAGAAAAAGAGATTGTAATTTCACACTATTCATATGCAATGGTAAGAGATCAGAGAACACTTATCAATTTTTTCTCATAAATTAATACATCTGAGCTGGTATATTCCATAAATAGGTCTGCAGAGAGTGGGAAGCAATGGCACAGAGGGTGGATGACCCAGTTAGATTAGTTCTTCTCCGTGCTGGTGTTGTTCTTGACAAAGATGGTGGTGCTTTAGGTATGTGTTAAGACTTTGTCATACCAATTTCCATGAATGTACATTTATAATGTCCACACTAGTGGGTTGGCTGTCAGTTTTTGTGGCATATTCATTTGGCAATGAAAGAATATGTAATCAGAAAAAGAATGCAAGCACAAAGATATGGCAGATAGCAGGAAAAAGGGAAATCCTCAATTGAGGCTGCCTAGAAATTTAGGAAGATCTGTAATAGAGAGGACATTGATAAAAAATAATGTAGATCTGGATGCCAAAAATATTCCAATTTAGAACCACCTTTACAGAAAAATACTTTTGTCAAAGCAAAATCCTTGTGATGTGGAATATTGGAACTATAGGAGTACTTATTAGCAACAAACGTTTCTTGTACAATGACAGATAGGAAATCAAGATTGATTTAATACTGATGCGAGAAATAACAAGATGCAGTAATTTAGAAGGGATCAAATAAATGACAATCTGGGACAGCAAACACATCTACTTTTGTGCTAAGGTAGCTGTTCAATGGGACCCAACAAAGTATATCTCCAACGGTCATACCAACCTTCAATGGGGGATAGCTTCTGCTTATACTCCTATAGATAGTAGGAAAATTTCACTAAATAAGCATTTATATATTTTCATTTAGCAATATTATAGTTTACTATCTTGAGCAAACTTGAGATTAGGTAAAATCTAATATTGGCCAAAAAGTCATCATCATGGGAGACTTCAACATGTAGCATTATGCATGTGCCATGTAGCACCATTCTAACACTACTATTTATCTTATCTTATCTTCTTTTAGGATAAAAATAGAAGCATAACTCATGACCATAGTTGTTTCCTAGCTAATATCTGTCATGGTTTTGACCTAGTTGGTATCACATCATACATAATTAGAATGTCTTGAAAATTGTGAAGGTCCATTGGTTATGTATCATGCATACGATGCATTAATTATCTCCTCAAAGCTCTAAGGATGTGGATTGTAATCAGTGTTACAAGACTCAGACTTGGCCCAGACTTGACGAGCTGATTTTTGACTCAAAGTCAGTCTTGACGCCAAGACTCAGTGCAGACTCAATAAATTGAAAAACCCAAGAAATTCAGATATTTTTAAGGATTTAAAACTTGTTTCACGCACCCTATAATAAATAAATGTTAAAGACACAAAAACCACATCAAATAGAAGCTACTTTGATTGCATACATAGTTATATATCGATCACATAAGCGTAATTGTGAATTTTAGCCGAAAGAAATAACACATTTAGATATATAAATATTGTCAAATGTTTACAAGACTCATGAAATATGCAATCCATCTTACTCAAAACAAACATCGAAACTAAAAATGTCTATGACTCAGAGGAGCCTACATGAATGATCTTAACATCACGGAAAGTTATGAGCTTGTGTCCAAGATTGTCTTGGATGATGGTGTAGCCATGATATTTTCTTGTGTCTCAGTGACTGGTGTGTATATTCAAGTGAGAAATTATTAAAGTTTTCTTGAAGTCTTCAAGATTGCACGTTTTCATTAACAAAGAGGAATGGTTATGTAAATTGATAAATAGTTATGTTCTAGTTTGACCTTAGCTAGAATACTAATAGATAGAATTGTTCTATGCATAGTTCAAAATATCGTTATTGGCAACTTATCGCTGAGGGCAAAAAAAAATATCGGGATATATCAGAGATAAGTTGGGAACTTATCGGCGAACTTCTCGGGAACTTAAAAAATGGCTTAAATTTAATTAGAAATGCATTTTTTTTGCAAAATTCAATAAGGAGATTCATCTAATGAGTTAGTAAATGAGTAAACAAACCAAACAAGCTAATCTAGATATATATAAATGCAAATATGTATCAAAATTGCATCCTCATGTGGAATGTTGATGGCTGGTAGCCATAGTCTGATAGTCTGAACTCTGAAGAAAACTAAAAATAGAAAATTGTCTTTATAAAACTATAAGCAAATACATATGCCAAGTACAATATCAAACTAGTCTACATCTTCCTCTTCCCCTTCCCAGTAGCTCTAGTAAAAACTACGGGAGTGGGAGGGGGTCTAGCCCTAGTAGTCCAATGTGGTTGTGACACCTCCCTCTGCACAACTGGCTGTGACTGGACCTCCACCCTAGATGTAGATGGTGCTGACACTGGCAATGACTCCTCATCATCTGTATCCTCCTCACTCTCATTGCTCTCATGATCATCCTCCTAAATGTCATCCAATCTTGTTGTGACTCCACCCTCCTCCATAGCCTGCCTCTCCAAATCATAGATGTCATCCTCTGTGAACAATGGAGGCTGCTCCTGTGATGTCCAATCACAGTATGGATCTATGTCATCCAAATCAAGTGGCCTTGCTGCTGGTAACTCTACCTTTCTTACGCGCAACTTAAGGTTATATTGCACATAAACAAGGTCATTGAGGCGTTTTTGTGCTAACTTGTTTCTCTTCTTCGTGTGAATGGCCTCAAATAAGCTCCAATTATGCTCACAACTAGATGAGCTACATGGTTGACATAAGATGCGCAAGGCAAGATTTTGCAGATTTGGGACATTCCCACCCCAATTTTGCCACCAAGCATCTGCAAGATAAATATTAAAGAGTTAGAAAGCAAGGTGAAAACATATTTTAGTAACTTAGTTTTTATCTACTTATCATGCATGTGAAAGACAACAAAAATCCAAATATTGTACCTGGGGTTTGAGTCTTTCTTCCTCTTCTTGCATAGTCTGAGGAGAATAGCTTGCCCGTTGCATTTTGATACACTTCCATCTCGGCCACAATGAGGTCTCTCACCTCAACCTCAGGTACCATCCTCTGCATGCATTCAATGAAGCCTTCCATGACCTCTCCATTGGGATCCCCGTAGGTTGGAGAGAAGCGAAAAGAAGGGTTGAGGAAGTACCCCGCTGCATGAATAGGTTGGTGGAGCTGATTGTTCCACCTCCTATCAATAATTTCCCATATGGGGTCAAATTTTAGGTTGTTCCCTTTGTACATATTTTTTACAGCCTCTTTGGCCCTATCCATGGCCTCATAAAGATACCCCATTGGGGTTTGATCCCCTTCTACCAAGCGGAGAACTCTAACCAAGGGCTCTGTCACCTACAATTGAAAAGTAGAAAAAGATTATCATTAATTATAGACTAGAGTTCCAAATTAATAATGAAAGACTTGATTCTTGAATACAAAAAAACTAAATATTCAACTTTTGAGTTTCAAAGATACCTTCACAATTTCTGTAGCATCATCAAAAAAGCGGTTGTCAAAGACAATGTATGCAACACTTTGACCATCAACCTTCTTTGAATAACTTGAGTCTAACCATGGTTGACTCACAAACAATTGCTTCAAAGGATTTAAAGAAATAAGAACACTTTGCAACGTTAAGAAAATCATTGCAAACCTTGTAGCTGTAGATCTAACCAACTCCTTCCCATGGGTGAATTTTCTCATCAAAGCGAGAACCCAAGGGTGATTGTAGATATATTTTGTTATCTTTCTTGCATCCTCTACAACCGATTTCACCCAATCCAATTTTTCTATGTCCTCCAAAAGAAGGTCAAGGACGTGCGTTGCACAAGGAGACCAAAAAAGAGTGCTATACTTATCTTGGAGGATCCTGCCCACTGCCACATATGCCGCTGCATTGTCGATTATTATTTGCACCACATTAGCAACCCCCACCTCCATCACAACTTGCTCTAACATTAGGGCCAAAGTTTTAGCTGTCTTTATCTTGTTTGAGGCATCCAAGGATTTCATAAAGACCACTTGATCCTTGCAAGAAACTAAAAAATTGATGATGGTACAGTTTCTTCCATCCGTCCATCCATCTGAAAGTATAGAGCAGCCAAATTGTTTCCATTGCAATTTTTGGTCTTCTACCACTTCATTGGCCCTAGTAACAGCATCTTTGAGCAATCTACAAGAACAAATTAAAAATAACATTTAAGTACACAACTTTGTTTAAAAAAATTACATTCAACAAAAATAAGTAAATTGTAAAACCGTAAAAGTGAACTAACCTCCCACTCAAGTCTGCAGGAGTAGGTGCCTTGTAGCCCTTTCCCGCTACAGTGATTCCTGTCACAAAATTCAGCCAATAGGGACTTTGCACATTGAAGGGGATATTGTTAAAAAACCAAAAATCAGCACATTGAATCTCAACTTGCCGATGCACATCGTTGTTCCACCCACTACCCTCTAGTGATGGTTGTGCTCTAGGTGTGTTTTTGGGCACAAAAAAATTGTCTATAGAAGATGAGCGTGGTGCTGGTCTACTAGAACCAGTGGAAGTGGAAAGCGAGGACAAGGTAGATTTGCCGATCTGTGGGCCACAATGAGAGCCCACTATGCCCTCAAGTGCTGCTTCATCTTCTTCAAGGGTGGATGGGATACCTGGTCACAAATCACAACCCACATTATTTCATTATGATTATAAAATAATAAATGATTCTTAAAAATGAGACAGTGTGAGATACCTTGCGAATAAAAAATGGCTGCCCTGATGGCCAATTTTGCCCTTTCCCTTTGCAACTTTTTCTCTTCTCCAGCAGCGAGCAAGGCATTCATCTCTCTCATTATTTTTGGGGTGGTGGCGTCACAAACCCTTGTGTCACGCTTTGTGATCCTTGCAAGGTGGTATTTCAAATGAGATATGCCTCCACTAACTAGTTTTTCACATTTTATGCATATCACGGTATTATATTCGGGTCCTTCAAAAGCACATGCCCATGCCTTGTCTCTAGCCCCTTTAGGGCGCATTCCTACATATCCCGATGGACACACGTCTACTGGGGCATTGGCAGACCCTGCAGTTGACCCAGTTGTAGAGGAATCCCTATTTGCCATTTTGATGAAGAATCAAACTGCACGTCACATACAAAATGAGGGCACAAATTTAGAAATTTAACAAAGAAATTTAGAAACAAACTAAGTTTAAAACTTTAAATTAGTTTAAACATAGCTAAAACTTGAAGGAAAAAACCAAAAAACTTGAAAGGTTATGAAATTTTTGAGAAAATATGAAGTTTTTGAGAAAACTATAAAAAATTTGCAAAATTGCTAAAAAATGGTGTTAGATCTTATTCATTACGTTCTAAAACAAGTTAGAGTAGATTGGAAGTGATATTACATAGTTTGTATAAATTTGAATGCATTTAATACAAGAAAAAATGATTTTAAAACAAAAGTGAAAGAATTTCGAAAACTTGTGATTTTGAATTTTCTTGCAAAATCCCTTCGAATCCACTCCGAATCGATCCAAAATGCCTCAAATGCCGATGTTTCTCCTCCAAAACCCTTCTTAGTTTCTTTTCTCTCCAAAAAAATCATTGTCACTCATATTAAAAAAAAAACTAGCACTTTTTCCTAGCCGTTTGCCCTTTATCCGGCCATGGGCGCAATAAATCGTGATAAGTTGTCTACTTATCACCGATATATTGCTGATAAGAGCAACTTATCAGCGATAAGTTTGCCTAGCGATAACTATACTAGTTTTATCGCCTGGCAAAAATTATCGCGATAAGTTGACTTATCGCTGATAAGTTGGCGATATTTTGATCTATATTCTATGAGTTGTCTGTGCAGGGCATGATGATTCATTTTGCATTCTGAAAATGCCATTCTTGCCAACTATGACTTAACTTTTATTCAACAGTACAATGATTGTAGCATGCCAACTTTGCTTGTGGCAGTCCTTGTACACTAAACACGTTGTCCTATCATTAAGGTATTATATTATACTCCCTGTTCGGGAAACGTTTTTAGTACTTATCACTTTTCAATCTTCTTACTACTACACACATAGTTAAATATCACTAGAATCATGCTCAAGATGGAAACAAGTATTGAAACCTAAGTAAATACAGAATTATATTGTTCACAATGATCTGTCACTATGTTTCTTTATGAATATGAAATAGTGCAACTTATAAGATTGCACCCTTCCTTAGGTCATAGATGTGTGTCATGCTTCTAATCCTCATCTTAATATATGGAAAGAACACCCTTGATATGATTCAAAGAGATGTCCACGATGAAAGAAACTTGTCTTAGGGTTACAAGCCTTGCAGTGTTGAGAATTACGAGTTGTATAGTAGAAGCTAATCATAGTACAAACTCTAAAGTGTCGAATTGGGATCTTGATGGTAACAAAAGGTTCAATGGACAAAATGAAACTATCATTGCTTGAGGACAGGCAATCTTGGGAAGGGTGGACTGTCATGCCTCCGCCATATTAGAAATCACAATTCACAAACCCTAGTAGCCGACTAAGACAAGGCAATGGCAGTTTATCTTGGCCAACTTATTACAAGGCAAGGGAAGTAATGGAGTTCAAATTTAGAACTCTTTACAAGGGCGACTTATTCAATGGGTTAGCACCTTAGTAAAGTTTGAAATAAATTATATTTAATAAAGCCTGCCTACCTCCTTTATGAAGAAACACATCCCTTACAGAAAACACATCCCGTAATTACCAAGGGAGGTATATTCAAGGGACATCAATGAAGGAAGGAGATAGGAAAGGAATTTGAGCAGATCTAGGGCGTAAATAAATATACAACAGATATAAGCAGAACAATCACTGTCTGTAGCAGTGATCTTTTTCAATATCTGTAGCAGCAATTAGATTATATAAAAGCAATTAGTATTAATGATTAGTCATAAATAGATAAAGATTAATATTAAAAGAAGGCAGCGAAAGGTTGTGTTCATTTGTGGAAAGGCAGTTGGTTCCAAAGGATGCCTTCCTTCCTTCATAAATGGTTAAGATGTATCGACCAAGCAGTCAGACGAACACATTTTACAGATGGAAGGACAGGCAATCAAGCCAGCAAGGAAATAGCCAGCAAGGAAATCACATCAAGACAACTAGCGGGTCAAAGAAGAGATATTCTGATAAATAAAAGCAAGAGATTTCAGATCGAATATCCATTCACTTAACTGCAGTCCACTGCATCAGCAAATATAATCATTCAAGGATCAAGCATACTCAGCAGTCCATTACATCTGCAAACACAAATCATCAGGAAATATAGAAGCAAGTTAGCACAGGTGCCCAAAGGACTAAGGTGATTCATAAGATTGTTCTACACCTATACACAAGAACTCCTCTGCAGATCGGCAGGCTGAGATTATATCAGATCTGCCATTTCAGCATGCTTCCTATTTACAAGTAATTGTCTTATATCTATATACATGTGCTCATGATTAATAGATAATACAATGATGATTGTTCATAATAGAATATAAGATGTTCTCGACTGTTTGCAACCCACCTTGTAGGAAGGGTCTAAGGTGTCAAAGGAGGGTAAAGAGGGTCATGTAAGGAGGCCAAGAGAGCACTTACATCATGTAAGGAGGCAAAGAGAGAACTTACACCATATAAGGAGGCCAAAAGGGCACTTATATAGGACTGAGAAACCCCCTTACAGCCTTCACCCAATTCCGCAAGGTGGCATGTGTCTTTGGGAGGATGAGACATTGATAGGGAAAGAAGATACAAACAAACCACTAAACAAGAAAAGAGGAGGGATTTGGTATACATCCACTCTTGGGCTTAGTGTAGAAATGGCTCTGGACAGACCTATCACGTTTCTTCCTCCAATCTTTAGTATACTTGCATAATGTTATTGATAGTATGTGATTATGATGTAATCAAACCCTAATCATTGAATGGATATATAGATTAGAGTTCCCAGGTTCGCCATGACTCGCCCAAACTCGGCGAGTCGTGAGTTGGGTAACCCTAGATGAGTCACAACGACTTGGACTCGGGCTTGGTCAAGTCTAGGATTTTACTCGCCGAGTCATGGCAAGTCAGAGACTGAATTGCTAGAGTCTCGATGACGAGACTTGACCGATGGACATAAAGTTTTGTGCATAGAAAAAACATAAAAATTGATGTTGTAACTTGGTTTTTTTGTTTCTTTTTCTTCATTACAACCCTAAAAAGCATTTCATTTCATTGTATTGAGAAGAAGAGAGAAGTGTGAGATTAGAAGAAAAATAAGAGTCCATAGGGCACAGACTATGGCTGTTCCGTCATCCAGGACCTACCTTAGACACCTTTGTAGGAGGGAAGCAGGCACCTCTGAGGTTGAGGTTGAGCCAGAGCCATAGACTTGTTTTTGTTTTCACATATGTTTGGAACATTTGATGTCATGGATTTCATATTCCATGAGTTTTATATACATTTGACAATATTTATAATTTTATATATCTAAGTTTGTTATTTCCTTTAGTTACAATTTGTGTTTGTACTTATGTGATCGATGTATATTTATGTATGTGATCAAATTAGCTTCTATTTGATGATGTTATTGTGTCTTTAAGCTTTATTCAATAATGGGTGCATAAAACAAGTTTTAAATCCTTAAAAATGTAATCTACCCTTTTTGAGATGATATGGTTTATAATTGGATTAGCCTATTATTGGCTCTCGTAGGCTAAAACTGATGGTTAAGGGTCCTAGTTGGCAGTGTAGTAGATTTATTGGCATTCCGGAGGTTAGAAGTGTTCAGGATTGCTCTTCGTTTGGTTTAGTTTGGCACACTTACTATTTATAATAAGTCGCCTTGTCAGTGGATTCTAGTGTTACTATTAATAGAATGGGTTTGCAGTGTCGATCTCCTTGTTCAGTTGGTTTGGCCAGTTAATGAGTATTTATGGAGTTATTATTATTAAAGTCATTTTAATGATAATAAAATATTATTAAATCATAATATAAAGTTTTAACTTTTATGTGCACTTTATACCCAATGGGGCCATGACCCTTCATTTAAGTGACTTAAAGTGCAATTAATGATTTTAATAGTTGAGGTCCATTTATTGATGCAATTTATAAAGTCAAAAAGCAAATATAAAGTATGTTTTAGAATGATTATTAAAAACATTACTTTTGAGGGGCCATTTATTAAAGCATTCAATGAAGTTGAAAAGAAAAGAATTTATATCATTTTAAATGATTTGAAGTTTACATGAAGGAAATTGACCTCTTGAGGAAAATATATAAGGCTTTTGAAAAGAAAAGAGAAGGCATTCACTCATTTGACAATTGAAGACTTCGGAGTTTGTGCTTATGCTTTTCTCATGGAGAAGTAGAAACCAGGGTTTGTTGGTATTGGCATTGGAGAATGGAGATTCTTCATTATTTTAGCATTCTGAGGTTGTGAAAGACCAACTAAAGTTTACTTGTTAGATTGGCTTCATCCAGAAGTCAGCATTGTGTTTCATTAGAGATTATATCAAGGGTTTTGAAGAATATTTAATTGCTGATCAGAAGTTTGAGGATTAAGTTTTGGTGAATACTTGTTGCTAGCTTTATGCCATTCTTCTTCAGGACGTGGGGTTTATATTGTGCATATTGGGAGCAATTATCTATAGAATTTAAAAAGGGTTTTGAGCAGATTTTTGGTTGAAATCAGTGAACCCTTTGTTGCTGGTTAATATTGAACAATCTACCATAGCTGGACCGTAAAATCTAGTACTATGTAGGCCGTACAATCTTCTATGCAAGGCATTTTCTCTCTAAGCTGAATTGACTTGTGTTTGGAGTTGAAGGTTGTTCTTTTTGGAGCGACTAAGGGTCTGATATAAGTTTGCTGCATTTGTTTGTTGAAGAATTCATTTGTTGTTGATATTCATCCTTTCAGAGGGTTTCAAGGCATGTAGTATCTGTGGGCTCATTAATTGTAACTCCTAGATTTTTTGGGTATTGTTGTTTTAGATAATAGGTGTTATTTAATGAACTTTTTGTCATTATATTGTGAAAATTCTGAGTATTCAAGCTGGTATAAAAATCTGGAATTTTCAGCTTTGTATTTTCAATGCAATTTCGGTTTTGAGTTGGAAAAATCATTATTGCAATATCTTTTATTTGTTGCATTATGTTGTCATATCAACATTGCAAATATACCACATTCATTCATCAAAACAAACACAAACAAGACAAAAGATTTGTATTTACAAGAATCCGCTTGGAGAGGATTACAAAAAATCTCTAAATTTTAGAGGGTTTCAAGGCGTGTATTATCTGTGAGTTCATTAATTGTAATTCCTATATTTTTTGGGTATTGTTTTAGATAATAGGGGTTATTTAATGAACTGGTTTGTCATTATATTGTGAAAATTCTGAGTATTCAAGCTGGTATAAAAATCTGGAATTTTCAGCTATGTATTTTCAATGCAATTTCAGTTTTGAGTTGGAAAATTTATTATTGCAATATCTTTTATTTGTTGCATTATGTTGTCATATCAACATTGTAAATATACCACATTCATTCATAAAAAAAAAATGACAACATAGAAAATTTGTATTTACAAGAATCTGCTTGGACAGGGTTCTTACAAAAAATCTCTAAATTTCTTGGGTTTTTTCACTTTGCTAAGTTTTGCCGATTTTTTGTAGAGTTTTTTGCCGAGTCATGAGTTGAGTTAGACTTGCCGAGTCCAAGCTAAGTACGAGTTTGGGAACTTTGATATGGATATATATTTGTATATGTTGTTTATGTTATGATTACAGGATTCAAATCTAGGATCGCAATATTTAAAGAATATTTACTTGGTAAGATATAACTCTAGCCCTAATTTGTTGCAATTGTGAATATAGGGCAAAATTCTAGGGCAAAGTAGGAATAGGACATCACAGATTTTCACTTAAGTCAACCCATTAAATTAATTAAAATAAAGCTATCTGTAAAGATTACTTTATTAAACAACTTTAAATAATTAATTTAATTTATAAATAGGTCATCTTTGACTATTACTCAAAAGGGGACAATACAACACAACCAAGGGGACTTTAACCGTTTTAAGTTTTGTTTCACTTCTCAAGTGGGGTAACCAGTCCAATGGAGAGATTTAAGTAGTTGAGTTTTAGGGAAAGTTCAACAAGAGCAAAGAATTTTTTTAATTAATTATGATTGTCACCCTTTATTAATGGCAATGTCAAGGTGATAGATAAAATGGAGTGGTTAAGTGGCTGACAATCAGTGACTGATTAATAAGAACTTAAAGAAAGAAGCTGTGCATTTGTTTTGGGAGTGTCAATGACAAAATGGGATATGAGCACCTGAATGGTTGCAAAGTCACAATCAGCTTGAGTGAAGTTTAAAGTAAGTGGAAAATTATGCTTTTGGCTTTTTATTACCACTGCAGAAGTGTATCTCATCTTGCAATGGAGTGCTGAAAGTGCAATTGGCAATATAAAGACTTAAAACGTTAAGTGAATAATGTGCTTTCCCTATTGCTTAGCTAGGCATAAAAGGTGACTACTGGTGTTCAATTCACAAAACTGTGTCAACTTTTTAGGAACTTAAAATGTTAAGTCATTGTCATGTTTCTTGTATGGCATTGCTAGTTTAAAAAGACAAATGAACTGCAACGCTTACACAAAAGCGTGGCAGAGGTTTAGATTGGCTGTGATAAATCTAAAATGCCTATCTGTAATTTCAAAAAGTGAAAAACAATGATATTTTTATGTTGCCCTTATCCCAGTCAGCCAATTGTTGAAAGAAAACAAGAGAAAAAGCAAGACAAGCCTATTTAAATAAGCTTGCATTTATTCCAAAACACAACAAGCATTGCTTCAGCTGTCATCAGCATAGTCCTATGTGCTTTTTTTGCAGGTTTTGAAGGCAAATTTGAGATGCGAAAATGTAGGGTGTTTAAGTTTGAACAACTGTAGTGAAGCCTAATTCAGAATTAGATAAGGTTGCTGTCATAAGTGCAAGATATCAGTCTTAGAATTTCAAACTTTATCATTAATTGCTGCTGTTGTATACCAGAAAGGACTGAATCTTGGTGTCAAGTTGAACAAACTACTATTACAAAGAGTTCCAAACATCTACATCAGAAAAGTCTACATATTTCTCCATTGAACATTTCTGTAATGTAGCACCCTGCCAAGGAAACCTCGGAACCAAGGGTAAAACATGCACGTTTTTTTTTTAATCAATGACATCATATGTGCATAGCATGAGGTCACAATGCAACCATCAAAAGCATAAACATGACGATCATTACATGTTCGCGCGCTAACGAAAGTCTCAACCCACTTCCTCTATGACCAATACTATCACGTTCAAGGTGAAAACCCATTCATGCATACCTATAATAACAATCTTGCAACTGTGATTAGGCTCAAGAAGGCTGGGAATATATAGGTTTCAAATCATCATCTTTCCATTTACATAGACCCTCATTTACATCCCTTTGTTATGAATGCATAGGAATAGAGCACATATATACAGGAAAAAAGGACAAGTGCGCAGGAAGATCTTGCATATGGACAAAAACAGTTTTAACTCCAAAATTCAAGCAAACCAAATGCTAACTTACATGTATAGTCATAACTGTTGTAAAATTAAGATCGTCCTATAGAGAATATATATAAGTGCTGTGTGAAATAGATTACCATTGTGATTGATCTTTTCACCAGCCATCGATATGAATTTATATCCTTTGAATAGTCATGTCTTGAAGAGCCATGACCATACGTGGCTTATGCTACGTAGGGTCATGACCCTTCATAACCGATTGTTAATATTAACTACATTGTAACATATACAAATATCAAATGATCTTAATATATATATATATAACCATATCCGATCGTAGCTATATCTTAACACTCCCTCTTAGCAAGAGAGGATTGATTATCACAAGATGTAAGTGTTCTTGAAATCCCTGACTCAATTCGGAACTGGATTTAGAATAACACTTAATCACTCGATATCAGGGTTGCCGGCATGGTGCAGAATACAAGTTTAATGTACTAAACCTGATAGAAGAAAATTATCACAATCCCCGACTCGATTCGGAACTGGATTTAGTGATAAGTATAAGTGTCAAGATATTCGGCGCAATCCGAATCAAAACTTGAAGCACTAGTTATCATCATCCCCAACTTATTTGGAACTGGATTTTAGTGATAACTAAAACATAACTTCATATCAAGATATCCGACACAGCTCGGGACATTATTATAATGTACTCATCTTGATAGAAGAGTTATCTCAATCCCCGACCAATTTGGAACTAGATTTAGCGATAACAATCAAGATATCTGGCACATTCCGGGACAACAACTTAATGTAGTCTAATCTTGATTCACATGTTATAATCCCCGACCAATTTGGAACTGGATTTAACAACTCCAAAATTCAGTGTCAGGAATAGTGACTACAATACATAGTCATACCTAACACTAGGTTAAGCTATTGTCTAAGTCGTCACCTAGCAATAGTAACCCAACACATATGAAAGATCGTCACCTTTCATAATATAACACAAAATGAATGGGCCCATAAAGTCACACATATGACATCCACCTTGACTCTTCTCAGAGGGTGGATCCACCATGGCTCATCCCAGAGAGTGGAAACCAAGACTTCCACCTTAGACTTGTCTATCAAAGACAAGAATCATTTAAGATACAAAATGATGGATCATTGAAGCTGCAACCTTCTTTTCAGCTAAGGCTTCACTCCTCAACATGCCAAGGTTATCTGAAAGTACACAATCTTCTTTATAGCAAGGGGTTTGGTAAGAATATCGACCGTTTGTTCTCCACTGAATTGTATTTGTTTGTACTGTCTCATAGTCTTGGTGAATTTTGAGCTTACAAAGTATACACCATCTTTACATAGTACACTCCCTCTGAATTTGTATGACCAAGATCCTAGGGTGCCAACTTAATTTGATCTTCTAGCTTCTCCCTCTGACATATAGTGTTCTCACATGGTAATAATCATAATTCTCTGCTATAATTTCTTGATTACTAGAGAACCAACAAAACATGGTCTACTCCCTCTGAATCAAGATCCTCAAATGTCCACTGATGCAGATCATTTAGCTTCTCCCTCTGTCACGAAGGCATACCCTGTTTATATACTCAACTCAGTGTCACTGCAGGATGTCACTTCATACCTTCCTTCCTGAGAGAACCAATACAAATAATCTGAATAGTCATAAGGTTACATCGGCTAGCATAAGATGCATTTTGATCTTTTTCAAGGCCACAACATTAACACTCCCTCTTGGACTTGAGGGAAGATAATAAAGACCTCTAGTATGATGTTTATCTCAATGAGCTATAGTCTCATGATGTATGGAATGCCTTAATCAGGGATTCTATCCATGTGCATCTCATCGGCGATTCTATCCATGAGTTTCCACTACTATAATCTTAGAATTGTTTTACCTTCAATAGTGAACTCCCTCTCAGTCAATATGATTGAGTTTGTCCAAGTTGACTGAATCATCTGTTTTGTTAGAAGCTAAATTTTGCCAATTTCTTGACCTTTCTGAAGATGTCAGAGATAGATTACGAATTGTTCTTAAAGCTAAACTATCCCAAACATAAAAAATGATAGAAGCATGCAAAATTTATAATTTAATGAATTACAAAATGCAAATTCATATGGATTAATAAAACATGAGATACTGATCTTTTCAAATATTTCCAAGTATTTCCTTTCGTAAGGTGAGCCCATTAATACAATACTCGTACCCATCGTTCTTCTTCATAAGATGTCAGTTTCATTCTGATCCTTATGTTAATTTTCTTCTTTACAAATCACATCTTATGATAACTACCGATTAGATGTTGACTTCATACATTATCGGTATCTTAACTTATCCTTCTCACTTCATCAAATGATGCTATGATGTGTGTAACCAATTTATAATGCTTTCAACAATGTTTTTCTATGCCAATTCAAATATGCAGATATGTTGGTCGAATGTTCTGTTGTTTTCAACAATTATTTGCACTACTATTATGCTTGGCTATGTAATACATTACTTTTTGAGAACCTTTGATTTCATCGTTCATCATCATCAACACCACTTTTGAACATTCTTCTGAATCTATAGACATTGGCTCTCTTTACCAGGTCTGAAGAAGACATCCAAACTACATGTTCTTAGTAGCAGATGCAAACTCATTTTCACTAATAGTGAATGAAGATTAAGATTGATTCAGAAATGCCATAGCGGCTGCCGCAAAGAAATTATGGCAAAAATAGTTTTCATCGATGAGACTATGTTCTAAGACTCCCCATGCTCCTGTAGCATATAATTTGGTTTGCCTTGCCTTTCTCGCGGGATAGCAAGGTTACCCGTGCTCTTGCAACCCAAATCACATCAAACACTAAATCTTTAGCAGGGTAGTAGGGTGTTTATTTCCTTAAGAAATTTTATTTTATTTGCCTTTTGATCTTTACATCCCACATGCCCGCAACTTACTATAGAATATTCTTCTTTTCACTTCCAAGATAGCAGGGGTGAGTAAGACTTCAAAAAAAACAAAAAAAAATTAAAGTTATTTGGCTTCTAACTTCAACACTATTTGAAACACATTTGGGAACCCACTTAAAATCATTTGCTTTACATCAAAATGCAATAAGTTGACCCTTAAACTATATTGAAATCATCAAAATGATTTAAATAATCTCCTTTATACTAGCATCTAGGTCATTGTATCCACCATACACTATTATTTAAATCTTTTTAAATGATTTAAATAATAATAAGCATTTACGAAGATCAATTTTGTTTGACTATTACTAGGTCCTAGTTCCATGGTGAATGTCGGGTCCTCTCATGGGCCTGGCCTTAAAAAAATAAAATTCGTTATGAAACCATTTTCACATAAGATGATTTTGAGCAACCTCTATGTGCTTTTGGGTAAAAAAGATTAGGTGGGTCACCATTAGAACTTGCTTTCTACTATTTCTGCACTGCGACCCAAATAGGTCAAGTAGCCTCCGGAATCACCTATTCAAACGTCCGCTTGGTACCAGAAGAATAGACATGCATACTCACTAATGATAGGAGAATCAAATTTCCAAATGGTTTTACTTGAAGTTATCAGAATCATAAAATATTAACAATCAAACTTGCTCCTTTAGCCTTTTCTGAAACTGCACTTGCAAAAACCCTTATGGAACTCACTAAATCACCTCCTTTAAAAATACCAAATCTCCTCTAAAAATACCAAATCAGGTTCAATTGACACGTGCAAAAGGGCCTTGCACCAATCCACTTCATAAAATATTAAAGATCAAAGATGGCATCTTTTGAACTATTTTTATGTTGTCTCTCTCTGTAATACTTTGCTAGGATATTATTTCGATGTCTATCACTGATTGCTTGTGAATATATTTTATTCTCTTATAGGTTGGCTCTGATACCATGTTGTAAAATTAAGATCGTCCTATAGAGAATATATATAAGTGCTGTGTGAAATAGATTACCATTGTGATTGATCTTTTCACCAGGCATTGATATGCATTTATATCCTTTGAATAGTCATGTCTTGAAGAGCCATGACCATACGTGGCTTATGCTACGTAGGGTCATGACCCTTCATAACCGATTGTTAATATTAACTACATTGTAACATATACAAATATCAAATGATCTTTATATATATATATATATATTACCATATTCGATCGTAGCTATATCTTAACAATAACATGACTAACTCCATGTCGGGGAGTACCGGTTACTCAAAAACAAGGTGAAATCCATTCGATAAACCAATATAAATATGAATACGTAATATCTAATTCTTTCAATGAGATCTTCAATACAATGATCGCAATTATAGGGAAACAAAAGGATTAACTTAATGAAATAGACTTCGTACAAGAGCGATAAAATACAAGTCTGGGACCCCTTGAAACCTGTACACTGGTCCCCAATGGTGGATGGTCACACTACCAGACCATAAGGTACCCTTAGGCCCTCCCCACCATGCTCACGAAGATAATCATATGGCCCAAGCATACACATTGACCAATTATTCAGTATGGCTCACAACACTATCAATACACCAATATACATCTATGCACAATGAACACGTAGCATAAGGAGACCAAGATTGCATCATGGGCATGAGTGAAATGACCCTAACCTGCCATTTACTAATTTCTACCAATAAAACTCATGCAGATTTGAAACAAATAATAACATGCAAATAACCGTTGATCCAATGCCAACAACCAGCAGATATATTCATATAACCGGAAAATACATTCTCATGAAATAACTCAGAAATATGGTTTTGTATTATACATCAGCAATACAATAACCAAAATTACAATATCCAATCTAAAATACAGCAAAGAACAGTAAGACTAGATGATAAGAACCTGTAAAGCAATGGCGAACTCTGAAGTGAATCCGCACCGGGATGAATCGGGTTTCCGTCCAATCCACCAAGAAATACTGAAGGTTTCCGTCCTCAGATTTCTAATTCGATAGCTGAAGCTTCTCGAATTCTCAAGGAGAGATAAAAATCCATAAACTAAACCATGCTGAAATGAGACTCCCAACCTCCTCTTATGGTTGTAGCTGTGACTCTTCAGTTTCCCCAATGTGACTATTCATATTCCCAATTCGTCTCTTTATAATTTCACTTTAAGTCACTTTTTAAATAAATTGACCGTTGAGTTATAAAGTGAAATAATAAAGTGAGGAATCTTCCGTCATTAAAACGGAGGCCCAAACGAACTCGGATGCCGACATGTGATAGCTTGCCGAAAAGCTCTCGGTGAGACGCTCCAAATCCACTGCTAAAAAGCCGAGAATTTTGAACCCCGTTGACTTACTATAAATAGTAAGTACCCTGGAAACCTGCGGAAATTGCTCCGATTGGCTTGGAATTGAAACCACCTAGGCCAATTATCTCCTGGAGCACAACCACGCCACGGTTAGCCCTCCGGACCAAGGTAAAAAGGCTAATGACACGACTCAATATAATGTACCCCAAAAAGGGGACTTTACAATGAGGGAGCAAGAAAACATACAACCACTCAAGACCATGCATTGCACAACACAACAAGAAGACCACTCCACATGAGGGCATGACGATAAACACAAGGCATCAAGGGACCGGTTATACAACTCAACCATAGCAACAATCCAAACATCTCTAATGCATGATACATTATGATCATATTCCACAACAATTCCCTTCTCACACTTCATATTGCCATCATTATCCTTGGCAACTCACTCCATTAGTTTACAACCAAGGGTATGGTCCACTTAAACCCCACATAAAACCCATGTGGCATTGCAAGATTATCACATATTTGTCAATAAACTACAAGACCCACTATTTCCATATAACTCATTTGGGATAAAAATCATAGTGTCAAAAGGAGGTCTTTCACAATCCCAAAGAATATCCACACAGGGCCAAGCACACTCAACTAGCTCTAATCCGGAAGTATGGATTCCCTTGCATCTAAAATCGAAACTTCATATCTAAAATCTATCATCCCACATAAACCAAGCTCATCAAAACCACTGAAATCTTCTTTTGAACAATTCTCAAAATTGGTCATAAAACCAGTCCATAACCATGCCACCATTAAAGCCCACCAAAAAGCTTAAATTTTCAAATAAAAAAAATTAAAAAAATGGGAAAAATCAGTGAACTATAACCACCCAACACTCCAAAAATGTAATAACATTTACATTCCGGGCATCCATAGAAATTTGGGCAGTATTTCCCGATACAAACCCCCATTTCCAAATTTCCATCACAAAAATTCACAAATTCATCAAATGAACTTCTCTAAAATGGAAATATGATTGAAATCAACTCAGAAAGCAATTACAACTCACAAAATTAGGTTTAAAAGAGAAACCAAGAAGAGACAATGATTTCTTACCTTTTTCATAAAGAAAAACATAAATGTGAAGAGTGAATCAAATTCACAATGAAAAGATTCCAAATTCGGGCTAGCAGTAGAAAACGTTGAATCAAAATGGTCAAGCCAATGCCTATAAAATTTCTTCTACAAAATCCTTCCATCCAAAGAAAAATCTATTTCTCCATAAGAAGGTTTTAGAGAACTCCTGAAAATTGGGGAAACCAAAGACAAGTCATAATAATAAAGACTTTTTCCCCCCAATATAGAATGACTTAATCAAAAAATTCAAAACAATAAAACTATAATATTCCACCCAAGTTAAAATCTCAACATTAACTTTTAAAATATAAAAAGCCAACATAAATAATAAAATCCAAATACCTTTAAAATGCTTCGAATAATACTTGCCGGCTACAACAACAATTATGATAATATAATGACCAACAACATCACTAATAAATCACATATATTATGTTACTCAAGCACTATTGACAACCATTACGGACAACTAGATTGCACAGGTAACTTGTCTCACCACATAATGATAGTCCCAACCGGTGCTGAGAGGGGAGGGGTGAATCAACACCTCTATAATTTCTTTCAATCTAAATCCGGTGAAGTAAACTTACAGTTATAAGATATTCAGATCTAAGCATATAATAACAGCAAGAAGACAATCACACAGTGACACCAAATTTATCACGTGGAAACTTGGTTAGGGTAAAAACCACAGTGTGAGGAGACCTCACAAATTTTGTACTCTTCAAGAGTACGCCCTGTAAGGAGCTTTCCCGGTTAAAGGATAATAGCACACTGTTAGGTGTGATCCGATTAAGGGGTTTGTTACAATAGGCCCGGTTAGTGCCTGCCTAGTTAAAGGACTTTGAACACCCTACAAGATGTCACCCTATAAAGGGATTTGATACAAGGGACCTGTTAGAGTCCACCCAAATATTGAGATTTTGACTATTGTAGTTTCTAAAAAATAATAGAATGTTTGACCTTTTACAGATGGCTAAGCATAGCCTGAAAAGATCTCTATTTGTGCTCACTGAGAAACATCACCGGTCACTGCAGGTGTCTTCTCCTCTACTATTGTTCTACTCTGCACAATCTTCTTTCTTCTTTTCAACCTTGGCTTCTTTAGCATACAGGTTCACTCTTTTACTTGGCAGAATGAAGGCAACTTCTATTTGCCTCATGGAGAAGAATATATAGAGCCTTAGCCATAATTGAGTCTCCCATGCATGACCTAACCTAAAATTTTTTACAAAAACATCACTCAGTGAAGTATCTGCTCACTGAGGAAACATCTGCTGCACGATCATGCTTTATCTGCATTATGAAGGAAACAGTAGTTGCGTGTCAACAACTTTCCTTCATAGGAAATAACGCTTTGTTTTAAAGCCACTAATCTCGGCTTTAAATCCTCTCCTCAATCCGATCGCCAGTGTTAAAGCCACTGATCTCGACTTTAAAACTTCCAGACTCGCTTCAAATTGATCGCCAGTTTAACTCAAAGACTTCCGGATTTAATGCAGAAAATCCCAGTCAAAGAGTTGGTTAGAACAAATAGTTTGACTATGACTTCCTCGGTTCATACCGGAGTCATCTCATAGATCGGTTGAGATCTTCATGCTGTGAACAGGTAAGAGTCGTTAACCTGTTACAGTTTCTTTTCTTGGCTCTCCTTACCAGTTGCACCGGTCTCGGTTGCTATTGTTGACACCGGTTAGCTGTACACGCTTTTCTCTGTGTTTGACTACACCAGTTGTAGCCAAGTCCTTCCTTCGTTACTTGACTGTTTACTATTCCCGGTTTCAGATGCTGTGACAAGTGACCGGTTCCTATTTATTGGCACCATCTGCCAAACCATCCTTCCTTTATACCGATCTCCTTGGATCACTAGATAGTATAGAGGTGACAAGTCTCTGTATTCTGTTTGCCAATCAATGACAACATTAGTACTAGTATCAAGCTTACCGATTACCATTACTTAATGCCAACAATCTCCCCCTTTGGCATTGATGGCAAAACCTCTGATGGGTAATCACAATATCACCGGTTTGCTATGCTTATATCTTTGCTTGTATCTTCTGCAACATTAGTACCCGTTATTGCCAAACTCTCCCCCTTTTTGACAATAATGCCAAAGGCTAGTCAGAGAGACTACCCCTTTTTTTTTTTAAAACCACTCCCCCTAGGAGAAGCATTCCTTTTTCATTAGTCCAGAAAAGATGAGGTGTAACCCTCTGTTGAGGCATGATGAACTGATGACCGCCTTTGCAGGTTTACTGAAGATCTTGAAGTGGTATCACCCCTAGTTTACTTCTGAGATACTCAAAAGTACTCTTTGGTAATGGCTTTGTGAAGATATCAACAATTTGTTCCTTTGTGGGAACATACTCCAATCTCACCTCCTTGTCTTGTACCAGCTCTCTCAAGTAATGATACTTGATGGCAATGTGTTTTGTCTTGGAGTGCATAACAGGATTCTTTGATATGTTAATTTCACTGGTACTATCATAGTAGATAGCGATCGGTTCAGGTATCTATTAAGTGTCTCTTTGGGATTTGCAGAGAATCTTGCCACTATGCCAACTGCATGTGTAATGTCCGGTCTACTGTGAACAACATACTATAGTTTACCTATCATGGACCGATATATTGTTTCATTCACTTCTTTAGCATCATCCTCCTTTGATAACTTGAGGTTAGTTATCATTGGGGTTCCAACCGGTTTCGAGTCTTCAAGTCCAAAGGTCTCAAGAATTTTTTTGATATATTTGGACTGAGAAATGAAGATGCCTTCTTTCAGCTGGTGGACCTGTAGTCCAATGAAGAATTTTATTGCGCCTATCATAGACATCTCAAATTCTTTTTTCATCTCTTCAGCGAAGGCTTTGCTCATCCTGTTATCTCCTCCAAAGATGATATCATCAACAAAAATCTCAGCAATCAGATTTCCATCTTTTCCGGTCTTGAGATACATATTGTTGTTGTCCCCGGTTCTTGTGAGTCCTATGGTCAGGAGGTATGAATGCAACCTTTCATACCAAGCCCTTGGGGCTTGCTTAAGCCCATAAAGAGCTTTCTTCAGTTTACAAACCATTCCATCCTCATGTGTAGATGTGAAGCCTTCTAGCTGTTCAATATAGATTTCTTCCTCCAGAATTCCATTCAGGAATGCAGACTTAACATCCATCTGGTATACTTTGAATCCTTTGTGAGCAGCATAGGTGAGTAGAATTCTTACTCCTTCCAGTCTTGCTACCGGTGCAAAGGTTTCTCCATAGTCCAGTCTAGCCTCCTAGGCATATCCTTTGCAGACTAATCTTGCCTTATTTCTTATTACTTTCCCATCCTCATTCAACTTGTTCCTGTAGACCCACTTGGTCCCTATGAGGCTATGACATTCTTGTCCTTTGGTCTTGGTACAAGCTCCCATGTATCATTGTTTTCAATTTGCTCAATTTTTTCCTCCATGGCCTTGACCCAATTGTCATCTTCTAGAGCTTCCCTGGTGGATTTGGGCTTTATACAAGAAAGTAAGCAGATATTTTCTTTGGCCCTTTTCCTGGTTAAGATATTTGCATGTTTGTCACCATTTATATTGTCAGTAGAATGATATGTGACATACCTTGGAAGAACTGGTCTCTGTTCCCGGTCTGGTTCTTCCGGTTGAGCATTATCTTCATCATGGTTCAGGGCATCAACTTGTTCGCCATCCTGTGTCAACTTGTTGGGTTCAGGTACAATCTCCTGCTCTAGATGTCTATCCATGTGTATTTCTCCTTCATCTTCAGTCATAGCTTCGTTGAACTCAAAAGCATTTCCTTCATTTAGGCTTTTAAGATTGTCATGATCATCATGACCGGTCTTCTTTTCTAGTTCTGAAGATTCATCAACTTTTACATTGATGCTTTCAATTATCTTGCATGTTCTTTTGTTCAGACACTGGTAGGCCTTACTTTTGGTAGAGTAACCCAAAAATGTTCCTTCATCGCTCTTAGGATCAAACTTCACAGAGTACATATCTCTTTTAATGTAACACTTACTACCAAAGATTTTGAAGTAGCCTACATTGGGAGTATGCTTGAACCAAAGTTCATAAGGAGTCTTACCGGTTCCCTTTTTGACTTGAACTCGGTTGAGTGTGTAGATAACAGTACTGGCAGCTTCCCTCCAGTAGTGATGAGACAGATCTTTCTAAATCAGAAATGTTCTAGCCCAATCAATCAGCATCCTGTTCGTTCTTTCTGCTACTCCATTTTGCTGAGGAGTCCTTGGTGCAGATAGATGTCTTTTTATTCCATGTTCCTAACAGTAGTGAGTGAACTTTTGAGAGGTAAATTCACCTCCTCTGTCTGATCTCAGACACTTCAAGCTTTTATCGGTCTCTTTTTCCACTCTAGCTTTGTAGATTTTGAACATGTGGAAAGCTTCTGATTTCTCCTTAAGAAAGAGTGTCCACATCATTCTCGAGAAGTCGTCCACAAAGAGCATAAAGTACCAGTCTCCATGGTAGCTCTTTGATCTCATTGGTCCACACAGGTTAGTGTGCACCAAGTCTAGAACATTCTCAGTAGAGAAGGACTTACTGTTGAAAGATGTTCCGGTCAGCTTTTCTAACTGACAATCTTTACAAACACCCTTGATGGGCTTTGTAATCCCAGGAAGTCCTCTTACCATTTTCTTTTTGCTCACTTTGACAATACTGTCAAAGTTTATGTGGCAGAGCCTCCTGTGCCATAACCAGCTGTTGTCTTCTTTGGAGATAAGGCAGATTTTGCTTGATTTTCCTTTGACTGAAGCAATCAGACAGACTCCTTCCATTGAGTCTAGGTAGAATAGATTGCCTTTGCTTTGTCTACCAGTTGCAACATGGGTTCCAAACTGATTCTTTACAATGCAGGAACTTTGTCCGAATTCCAACAGGAATCCTTTGTTATTCAGCTGTGCAACACTCTTCAAATTGTACTTGAGTCCGTCAACCTAGTACACATCTTCACAGACAGCATTGTTGCAGAGAGCAATAGATCCTTTACCTTTGATAGCACAGGGAGCATTGTTCCCAAAGGTAACTGATCCGCTGTCATTGAGCTCCAAGTTGATAAACTTGTTTTTGTCACCGGTCATGTGGTGAGTGCATCCACTGTCAATGATCCAGTCATCATGCTGATGGGATCTTGATATAAGTGCAACTTCTTCTATTAGTGGGCTCTCCTCCTTTATTGCAACAAATGCAGTTTCTGGATCCTCCGAGTCTTCAGATTCGTTATCTGTGACTCCTTCTGCAAGATAGCACCCCTTCTTTTCTTTATTCTTGAACCAGTCTCTTTTATCTTTATGTTCATTATCAGGACACCTTGCAGCAATATGTCCTATTTTGTTGCAAGAGAAGCATTTCAAAGGGAGTTTTCCCTTGTACTTCCCTTTCCCTCTGGGGAATCTTCTTGCAATGAGTGCTTCAAACTCTTCTTTCTCCATCTCTTCTAAGAGCAGATTCTCAACAAGGTTACCAATCTTACCGATAGAGCAGTTATCGGTTTCTCTTCCCTTTTTGGTGGAAGAGATATTGACAAAAGACTTGAAAATTGCTTCCTGAATGGGTAAGCTATTATCAAAATTACTTAATTCAAAGGCAGCCAGCTTACTGATTAGGGAGTCTAGAGTGACTTGATCTTTGGTCACCAATCTGAGCTCTTGAATGGCAGAGATCGTGATGGCATATTGAGGTCTGAGAGTTCTTAGTATTTTGCTGATTACTTCGTTTTCACTGAGCTTCCCTCCGGCGCATCTGATGGAATTGATCACCTCTTTGATCCGGTTGCTGTATTGCTCGATGTCTTCTCCTTCATTCATCCTCATATCGTCATACTTTCCTCTGAGGCTTTCGACCTTGGCTCTTTGAACATTAGGATCTCCATAAATTGTTTGCAACTTGCCCCACATCTTGAAGGCAGATTCAAGATGTTCAATCTCAACATAGACATGATCAGGTAGCGTGCTAGCTATCATATCCATAACAACTGTGTGCTCGGTCTTGATCTTTTGTTCACTAGGTGTCACCGTTCTAGCAGGTTCATTGTAATCGGTGGTGACATGATTCCAGTACTGATCTCTGGTGGTCTTCATATACAGTTTCATTCTGCTGCACCACAAGGTGAAGTTTTCCTTTGAAAACTCTGGTCCTTCCTTTCTCATCATCTTGACTTTATCTTTGAGTGGTTAGGCGGTAAAGAAAACAAGACTTGGCTCTGATACCAATTGATAGTCCCAACCGGTGCTGAGAGGGGAGGGGTGAATCAACACCTCTATAATTTCTTTCAATCTAAATCCGGTGAAGTAAACTTACAGTTATAAAATATTTAAATCTAAGCATATAATAATAGCAAGAAGACAATCACACAGTGACACCAAATTTATCACGTGGAAACCCGGTTAGGGTAAAAACCACGGTGTGAGGAGGCCTCACAAATTTTGTACTCTTTAGGAGTACGCCCTGTAAGGAGCTTTCCCGGTTAAAGGATAATAGCACACTGTTAGGTGTGATCCGATTAAAGGGTTTGTTACAATAGGGTCGGTTAGTGCCTGCCTAGTTAAAGGACTTTGAACACCCTACAAGATGTCACCCTGTAAAGGGATTTGATACAAGGGACTTGTTAGAGTCCACCCAAATACTGAGATTTTGACTATTGTCGTTGCTAGAAAACAATAGAAGGTTTGACCTTTTACAGATGGCTAAGCATAGCCTGATAAGCTCTCTATTTGTGCTCACTGAGAAGCATCACCGGTCACTACAGGTGTCCTCTACTATTGTGCTACTCTGCACAATCTTCTTTCTCCCTTCTTTCTTCTTTTCACCCTTGGCTTCTTTAGCATACAGGTTCACTTTTTTACTTGGCAGAATGAAGGCAACTTCTATTTGCCTCATGGAGAAGAATATATAGAGCCTTAGCCCTAATTGAGTCTCCCATGCATGACCTAACCTTATATCTTTTACGGAAACATCACTCAGTGAAGTATCAGTTCGCTAAGGAAACATCTGCTGCACGATCATGCTTTATCTGCATTATGAAGGAAACAGTAGTTGCATGTCAAGCAACTTTCCTTCATAGGAAATAACGCTTTGTTTTAAAGCCACTAATCTCAGCTTTAAATCCTCTAGACTCGCCTCAATCCGATCGCCAGTATCTCGGCTTTAAAACTTCCAGGCTCGTTTCAAACCGATCGCCAGTTTAACTCAAAGACTTCCGGATTTAATGCAGAAAATCCCGGTCAAAGAGTTGGTTAGAATAGATAGTTTGACTATGACTTCCTGGGTTCATACCGGAGTCATCTCATAGATCGGTTGAGATCTTCATGCTGTGAATAGGTAAGAGTCGTTAACCTATTATAGTTTCTTTTCTTGGCTCTCCTTACCGGTTGCACCGGTCTCGGTTGCTATTATTGACACCAATTAGCTGTACACACTTTTCTCTGTGTTTGACTACACCAGTTGTAGCCAAGTCCTTCCTTCATTACTTGACTATTTACTATTCCCGGTTTCAGATGCTATGACAAGTGATCTGTTCTTATTTATTGGCACCATCTGCCAAACCATCCTTCCTTTATACCGATCTCCTTGGATCACTAGATAGTATAGAGGTGACAAGTCTCTATATTCTGTTTGCCAATCAATGACAACACTAGTACCGGTATCAGGCTTACCGGTTACCATTATTTAATGCCAACACATAATGCAGGGTAGCCGAACATTACCACACAGTAACTGACTCGTCACCCAAGAATAGGAATGACAATTAGGTTTAGAGCATTGTTGGCTATATGATTAACTCCAATTTACCCACCACTGAGGATATTTTAGTTGGAGCCGATGCTTGGTATCTGTCATCACTCAAACACTTGTTATATGTACCAAATCATATATGCATAAATAACCGAAGCACATATAACATCATTATCAATAACGGTAGTCTGTTAAAGGGAACTTTAGCAATGTAATCATTCTATGAATGTTATGACACTGCCCCTTCTCTCATAAAATCATCCTCCATATAATCACATCAATCATAGTTCATTATCAGTAATTATCGACAATAATCTCATAATAGTACGAAATACCAAGAGAGGTCTTAAACTAACATTGATTAACATTTAACTGTGCTATCAATAACAATTGTAACCTCATCTAAGCTAACATGCTAAGTATCATTAATCATTAACAATAACATGAAATCTCATCAAGGATCATTAATTAACTTTAGCATTATTAATTTTTGAATGATACCATAAATAGTTAAAATCATTAACTAATATCAACATCATTTAATTAGCACTAGTGAGAAAATGATAGATCCCTAGAATGGTTTACTAGCAATACTTGATCAACCATAATATATTAGTGACACCAAATCAACACTCATCATGAAATAAACAAAAATGCCACAAGGCCATCATTCCATCTATGCAAGTAAATATAATCAATGAACAGTCATTTAGTAAACAAACACAATGTCCATTTCAAACCATAACAAGCAATATGTTGATCCCACCGCATAATCTAGTTTCTCAAAATTGAACATCACATCATGGCCCAACGTGGCCAAACATCATATACCCATCTAGAAGGTCACAAGACAGAAAGCAAATAGGATGGGCACTACATGTAACATCAAATCCTCTTTTCAAAGTTTTGATTTCTCAATAAACAAGCTCTTTTTTTGAATTTCTTATACTTCAAATCAGTGTTACCCGGAGACCCGTCTCCCCCCCTCTAGATGCATCTCAGAGACTTTTCGTGTCGCCAAAGTCTTCAAAAATGGCTGGAGACTTCATGGCGAAGTCTTCCGAAGAATACGAGTCTCTGATTCCAAAAAATGAGGTCTCCCCCCTGTCTCCTAATTAAAATACAACATTAAGTCATTTTATGTATTTTGAGTTTGACCCTCATTTTAATGTTTTTTTTATGATCACAACCTTGTGGAGATGATACTAGATAGATTTCTGATTTTTCTTTACAGTTCTGCGGTTTTTGTTTGTATATCAGCGATTTAGCATCAAAGTTTCAAACTATATATTTTTGAATTTAAAATTTCAATATGTAATGATAATCTCAGTGATTAGTAATCTGATATGATGATGATCATATGCGATATTGAGAAATCAGAAATGACTATGAGAAATGCAATGTGAGTTTTGATCTATTTGACTCTATTAGTGTTCCGGGACTTTGCGAGTCCTGGCAGGACTCTGCGAGTCCCGAGTCGAGCCAGGCTCGCCGAGGCCGGCTGACTCGGCTCAAGGACTCTGTCGAGTCCTGGGCGAGTTTGTAGGACTCGCCGAGTCCTTGGACTCGGCCGGACTCGCAGAGTCCCGTTGATGAAGGTTGCTCCCCTTAATACCACAAACACATAACAGAAACAGAGAAACAACAACAATTTGCAAGAACAAATGGGCTTCTTATTATCTCCACAAATGTGGAATTACAAATTTTTAGAATTACAATATGCAAAGCCACATGGGCATTCCCCTTACAATATTCTGTAGGACAAAGCCTCGAATTATTACCCAGATCTACTACCCAGAACTGTCCCGAATTGCCTAAGACAACACTACAGCCTTCCTTATATAGGCAATTTCCACCGCCTGGGAAGGTTCCAGAATTTTAGCCAACAAGGCCGACCAAACTTAGAATTATTTTATTTTACAATTTATTACATCAAAGTTAGCTCAAAATAACTTTTGAAACCCAAACAGAAATTTTGAAGGAAAATCATTTTCCGCCATTTCAGGTGACCCAACTTCCGAAGACCATAAGTCATTGCTAGTTGACCCGATTGACTATTATAACCCCATTCTGGAAAGGCCATGAAGCGCTCTATAGCCTTGACTTGCGCAAGCGCTTGTCACCCAAATTCTTGACCTCATCCAGGGCCTCTAAAGCCTTCAAAACTGAGTTCAAAGTTTCTGTACCCTGTTGCCAATACCGAAAATCTTCAATATCTACAAAGCTAGACTTGATCTGTCAATGAAACTTTACTAGCAGGCTGATATGACCAAAATGAACCTTCAAGGAAGAAATCAGAACATTCCGAGATCGGATGACCAACTCACTAAAAATAGCAAGTTTCCATAAATAGCAGCTCTGCACAAGATAGCCTTTATTGAATACAAAAACATATATATTTTTGGGTGATGCAAGATTGCTCTTACACCCAGGATGCTCCTGCATCACCCGTGGCCTGGACTCTTCGCGTCCAGCCACGTTAAAAAATAAAAAAACATAAAAAATTATAAGGTTTTAATGATTTTTTTTTGCTTGTGTTCTATTTGACCTAAAAAGGTCATTCTATCATTTTGAAAGGCTAGGAAGAGAGGAAAAACAGTTGGGAGAAGAATATAGGGGTTTTAGACAAAAATCAGCAAATCGATTGGCTCTGATATGTTGATTGCTGATTACTTGTGATAGTTTCTAGCTTTTATGCACACATTACAAGGAGCTGAACGAAGCATTTGGAGGAGGCCTCTATAAATTTGAGCTTCATTTCTTCATTTTGGGAGCAATTTTGAAGAGGTAAGTTGCATTTTTTTGTTGTTTTATGAATTTTTTACATTCAAACTTCATATTTTCATTGTGTTTACATTTGTTTGTCCTTAGAATCTTAGATTTCCTACATTTTATGTTGATGAAACAACTTGATAAGAGACCATAGTCTTTGATTTTTATTATTGTAGATGCTTATTTTTTTATTTATGATATATTGCAGCAACAACATAATGTCTCAGCATGAGGGTAGTTCGTCTAGGCCTTCAGCTAACCCAGATGCAGACCCTGTTCGTGTAGCAAGGGATAAGGCTTGGAAATATGCAATCCCGGGCCCAAAAAAAGTAGTAACATGTTGGAAGTGTCTTGTTACTTATAATGGGGGAGGTATTAATAGGCTAAAATACCACCTTGCACATATATCAGGGCATGATGCTAAAGCATGCCTAGAAGCATCACCGGAGATTGTACGTGAAATGCAAGCTCATATAGAGGCCCATGAAGAGAAAAAAGAATTAAGAAACAAGCAACATCAAGAAATAGCAAGCTTAGGTGGAGAGAGCTCTTCAAGTTTTCGTTCCCCATTACCTCCATCTAGTAGTGGTACTGCAAGTGCAAGTATGACTATTGGGCTTCGGATTCGTAAGAAGAAATCCACACTAGATTCCATGTTTGTTCCACCCATGGCTCCGGGTGCCCAACCATCGCTTGAGAGCATGGCTTGGAATAAGGACAAACATGAGGCTGCCAAGATGGCACTTGGAGATTTGTTTTTCTACAACGACATTTCATTCAATACAGCAAGGTAACTTATTATTTTACTTTCTATGTCTTAGTTTTCTTGTTTCTAACTTTTAAGACTCAAGAATATGCCATATTCATTATATTAATTTTGAAAGTTGAAACTTGAAAGTAAAACTTACTAGTATACTTTTTGTGTTTTTTTAATTTGTTATAGGTCTCCTTGTTGACAAATTGCAATAGATGTTACTGTTTGTGGTTCGGGGTTCAAAGCCCCTACTGATGAGGAGCTAAAAGGTCCTATTTTGACCCAAAAGGTGGCTGATGTAAAGTTTGCAATTGAGGAGCAACATGAAATATGGAGGAAGGGTTGCACAATAATGACTGATGGTTGGACCGACTGAAGAAATAGAACACTGCTTAATTTTCTTGTCTCTTCATCAGGGAATTGTAGAACTTGTACTTGTTATTACTAGTAGTAAACTATTGATTTAGTGATTAGTTGATTTAAATTATGATTGTACTAAATTGCTTTTTTTTTCCTCAGGTGCCACAGTGTTTTTGAAATCAATTGATGCTTCAGGGAAAACAAAAAATGTTTAGTATTTTTGTGAGGTAATTGAGAATGTGTTGAAGGAGGGGGGTGAGGAGAATGTGGTTCAGATAGTCACAGATAATGCAGCAAATTATGTTGCTGCAGGTAAACTTCTTATGGAGAGGCACCCCCACTTGTTTTGGACCCCTTGTGCTGCTCATTGCATTGACCTTATGTTGGAGGATCTTGGCAAACTTCCATGGATAAAAATATGTGTAGAGCAAGGAAGGAAAATTTGTAAATTCATATATAATCATACTTGGGTCCTCAACCTTATGAGGCAGTTCACAAAACAAAAAGAGTTGGTTTGTCTAGGGGTCACCCGATTTGCAACAAATTTTATCATGTTGCAATCTTTGCTTAAATCCAAGGGCGGTTTGAGATGCATGTTTGTAAGTGAGGAATGGACTTCATCATCATATGCAAAGAGCAGTGCGGGGATAGAGACAGTTGATTGTGTTTTTTATGAGACTGGCTTTTGGCAACCGGCCAAGGATATGGTGGAGGTAATTTTCCTTTTTGTCCTCATTTCCATTTCATTTCATCATTTTTGTTCACATTTGTTTATGTTCATTGTTCATTTTTTAAAGTAAAACTTAAAGCTTAAATGTTTCTAACTTTATACTTTCACAATGATTGCAGTTCATAGAGCCTCTTATTGTTCTCCTACGAATTGCTGATGTGGAGAAGCCCGCAATGGGATATATCTATGAGGGCATGGATAGGGTGAAAGAGGCCATTACAAATTTTTTTGTAGGGAATCGGGATAAATATGGTCCCATATGGGCTGTCATTGATCGACGATGGCACAATTTACTTCATAGGCCTATACATGCAGCTGCCCACTTCCTTAATCCAGCATACCAATTCAGCCCAGGTTTTAAGTTAGATGATGAGGTGTGGAGTGGGCTTTATGATGTTGTAGAGAGAATGTCACTAGATGAATCAGTTGGAACACGTGTAGTCCGTGAGATAGAAATGTATAGGACTGCACAAGGAGACTTTTTCTCACGAGAATTATGCAAGAAAAATCGGACACTATTGATGCCAGGTAAAAATCTATGATTCTAAAATCTAAATTCTAATTTTTAATTCTATTACCATTTTACAATGATAAAGTCAAAGTTATAGAATTGATTTTTAAAATTTCTTGTTTCAGATGCATGGTGGGAGATGTTTGGTAATTCAGTGCCAAATTTACAGAGGATTGCAGTTTGTATCTTGAGCCAGCCATGTAGTGCTTCAGGATGTGAACGCAATTGGAGTATGTTCGAGCATATACACTTGAAGAAGCACAATAGGTTGGCAGTGAAAAGGTGGAATGATCTTGTGTTTGTGCATTATAACCTTTGCCTTCGTCATAGACAGATCTTGGACATTGACACATCTCCTATCATTTTAGAGGAGGTTGATCCACTAGTAGAGTGGAACACTGAGATTGATGATCCTGTCTTCAATGATGAAGACTTGGACTGGGTTGATGAGGTGGATCGAGAGGCAAAGGCAGTAGCTATGGCACAGGAGGAGGCTAGAGCGCGAGGAGACCTAGTGGAGGACCCTGAGGTTGAGAGTGACGGATCTGAGGATGATGATGATTATGAGGAGGGTGAGGATGGTGAGGATGATGAGGACGCCATTGAGGTTGAGCCTCAGACACAGGGACAGAAGATGGCTACAGAATCTTCCATGACCTATCTTCGGAATATATGCAAGAAGACATAGGGCCTTTTATTTTGATATATGTTTTGAACTTTTGATTCCATGGATTTCATATTCCATGATATTGTAGATTTTTGAGTCTTTGACAGTGACACTATTTATAATATTATATTTCAGATTTCTAATGGTGTTATTTATTAACTAGTTTAAGTTGTTTAATAGTTAACTTATTTCCTTCAGTAATTCGCTTCCCATGTATACTTATGTGATCGATGTAAACTTGTCTATGTATGCAAAGTAGCTTCTATTTATGTCAATTACTGTGTCTTTGATGTTAATTGATTGAATGATGCATGAAAAAAGATTTAAATCCTTAAAAATCTCTGAATTTCTTGGGTTTTTCTATTTGCTGAGTCCGGGCACCGAGTTCGAGTCCGAGTCCGAGCTCGAATCCAACTTGCCGAGTCCGAGGCAAGTCCGAGTCTTGTAACACTGGACTCTATATTAATATGACATTACTATTTAGTATTAGTCTTTGACTCTTTAAACTTTTATTTTCAATGTTCATACATATAACTTTCCATTGTTCTTGTATTCAAAGCACTATGTTATGAATCTATGGTATTTCTTTGAAATTATTAAATTATATTAAAAAAATTTGCCGTCTTCAAGTACCCCCATCTCCTATTTTTGAAAATTAGCCGTCCCAGTACTAGTACTAGTACCAGTACCAGAGACCTCCTAGTCTCGCCTCCCCGTCTCCAAGTAACCTTGCTTCAAATCATGTAGAGTAAGAAGAAGTCACTTTCAACAATGGAGTTACAAGAAGACATTGTGGAGCCCAACACATGCTTATCCAACAATTCTTTCCATGTCAAAGACACTATGTTAGGATATATGAATATTTGGACTCGAAGATTGACTAAATAGTAAGAGCTACAAACAATTTTATAGTCAATTTAGTAGAAAGAAGACTCATCCAAGCTACTTCTTTTACTGCAACAATTCAGTCTCATGAATCAGTCATAGCTTGCAAGGGAAGGCTGGTATGTCTCTTACCCTATATGTGGTTTTATAAATCATGTTTTGTTTCCCTTCACCCTTGCTTGACATTTTATATTTGTTTGTCTTTTGTGTATTGTATTTTACTTTTCAATGATATTTTTGTTGTAAATATGTTTCTCATAGTTTTTACCTTCTATGCACCCAATATATAAGGTGGTTTTCCTTATGTATCCTCAAGTGTTTCTTTCCATTGTGTCTAGTTAAAAATATACTCCTAACCAAGGGAAATTCCACTACATGTTTTTGAACCCTATTGGAGCTTGTCAAAAGTAAGTATTGTTAATTAAAAATATAAGTTTGGATTTTGATTCATGAAAAGTAGGAGGTTTGTATATTCAATGGTAAGATTTGATCGACATAATATAGGGGATACAAGACTTAATCATGGAAGACATGCATGTTGTTTCGTAGTGTAAGAAGATATATTTACCATCAAGGTTTGATAGGATCAAGGAATTTTTTTATACAATAATTGTCAATACCTAGAGACTAATGAGGTTCTCCTTTGATCCAACTATGTGATGTGGTCCCCATGTAGAGCTAGTTGTTGTCTCCATATAGGGATAACCCTTTCAATTGGGACAATTAAAGCGTTTAAAGACAAGGTCTCCCTTGTCAAAAACTAAAAGCTCATTGGTATTTAGAAATAGGTTTGTGGTATAAAAATGATTAACACATGGTTAAACAATGGTTGAGTGTTTATAAAATCATAGTTGGAAAAATTTGTGGACTCGCCACGGACTCGAACAAGTTTGTGAGTCCATGAACGAGCCACGTTGACTCGCCATAAACTCTCGAGTCGAGCTCGAAAGCATTAGTGGATTGGACTCGGGAGTTTTTTTGAAGGACTCAGACACGGACTTGGGATTCCTTGAATAAGACTCTCGACGTTTGCTGGGAACACCCAGTCAAGGTTAAAACATAAAAAGAATCACTTTTCATCACTTTTATGATTTGTTATTGCCCAAAATAGGTATGTAGGATTATTAATTTCTTTTTTTTTTTGTAAAACTACGGTTTTTTTCTTTTGCCAAGTCCTTTCCCTAGTTTTTTTCAACTTTGGGTTTTCCAACTATGTTATAATTTATGACATTCATCAACTCTATTGCTGAATGGATAAGGCATTGGACTGAATTTTATGTCATTGAAGGGTCTTCACATATTGTTAAGTAATTTAGGGGTCAAATTGTCACTTCAAGTGATCAAAGTTGCATAGAGAAGTCTAAGTATGCACTTAGAGACATGAAATGGCCCTCTTAAACCTTTTTCTAATTGTTAAACATAGTTATATTTATTTGATTCTTTTTTAGAATTGATAAATTATAAAAGTGCATGAACTTCAATTATTATTAGCCTTTGCACGTGATTAAATTTATTTTTATTTTTGGAATTAGTAAATTATAAGGGTGTGCAAACTTCAACCAATATTAGCTTTTGCACACAATTATGTTTATTTAATTCTTTATAAAACTAATAATTACAAAAGTGTGCGAAAATATTTAATTTGTGGATCATGTGAAATTGTAATTCAATTAGAAAAGGCGAAAAACGTTGCAAAATTTGCACTACAATAGGAAAATCAAAAGTGAGTAGAAGGATTAAAATTAGGAAAGCAAACTATGACTTGGAGTGTTATGCTACTTGCCAAGTTGCTTTTGGGAAAACTTTGAAAGTGTTAGAATATTGTAAGGGGATTTTAGAAGCATCTGTGTTTTTAGAAAATTCTCCTACAAACTTCTAAAGAACATATTTATTGTATGTGTTTTAATTGTAATCTATTTCAGTCAATTGCTAAAAGTATGAAAATGTAATGTTATGCTAGATGCCATTTCATTATTCAAATTGTGTATGTGTTTCATAATGTTGATGGATTTTAAATGTCAAATCTAGAATTACACCGTTTTGTAGCCTTCACAGAATTTACAGGTTTTGGGAAAATGATTGATAAATCTAGGATTTATATTGGGTTGTCTTATTATAAGATAGTTTTTTCTCTCTACATTATTCTCTTCCTCTATATTGTGAAACCTTGTGCACCAGTGTAATTTTCTGTTAGCTTTGTTTCATCTTTGTGCATAAATTCTTGCTCTCTGTTTTCTGAAATTCATGTGTGCCTGTGTTTTCAGAAAAGCAATGACTTAATGTCTCTTTAGACTAATTCCTATGCAATGACTAAAAGTATTACACTGCATGATTGTTTTTTCTGTATTTTTTTGATATAATATCTTAACATTTAGCTGACTGTAAGCAAGGTCATTAAAGGCTTTGATGTATAATTATTTGAAAAATCTATTAGGCATTAAAAATTGTAACTGAAACTATGAGCAAAAACAATTTTAGATAAGATAGTTAATGACAAATTATTTTTCATGTTGGATGACAGCTAAGATGATCCCACTTTTCTATTTGTTTGCTGGTGGTCCTATTGGATCGGGAAAGCAATGGTAAGATCTCTATTCTGAACGTTAGCACAATCTTAATATGTTACTAATACTATGCATTCATTGAGAACAAGATCTTTTAGATGAACATTTATATTTAATGCTTAGAAGAAAGATATAAGCAAACTACATATTAGTATTTTAATTTTTCTCTTTTAGGACAACACAAAAATAAATGACATATAATGATAAACCTTTCTTCAAATTAGAAGGGAAGCTCCCTTGTAACTAAAAACTAAACTAAACCCTTGAATTTACAGAGTTGACCTTAGCTTCTAAAAAATGCACAAAATGCCTTTGGGGATTTTAGCATGCAAAAGAAAACAAAGTAAATAAAACACCCTCCTTTTTTCTCAAGTATGGGGAAAGGGATACACTAGATCTACACAAATGCGAGATTTTATAATATTCTAACTGGAACTAATGACCTAATTTATGATAAATAAACTCACATATGCGTGCACACACACTTTATTTCTAGCTAAAAGAAGGCATCAAGAATGTACACACAAAAGAATTGGAATTGTAAACAAAAACAAGATCCTACCAATCAAATTAAGGAATTCTCAAAACTATGATACAAATCCTACAATAGGCACAAGGTGGTTGATGATGCTATTCTTTTTGGTGATAGAACCTATCTTGTTCTAGAATTAAAAATGAAGGACAAGATCTTAAGAGTTGTCCATGACACACCTTTGGAAATCCTAGGTTATTTTAAAAATTATAAGCAAGTTAGAGAATGTTTTCTTGGAATGGATTTAAGGATGATGTCCTTAACATATTTGAGAATGTTTAGACCATAGAAGCATAAATCATTTTGGGAAAAAATCAGCAAACCAGAGGTGTAGGATTTTTTGAAAAAAATCGGATTTACAAAAAAATGTAAAAACTTGAAGAAAAACAGTAAAAATTTACTTTAAAAAAAAATTAAGGGGCATTTCTACATCATATATATATATATATATAAAGAGAGAGAGAGAGAGAGAGAGAGAGAGAGAGAGAGCAAATAAAATATAGAGTTCAACAAGTAGATTGTAGAGATATCGCTTATTTCATTGAACAAAACATACCACAATAGCTTAAAGATAACTAGATGGAGACAATTGTCAAAATAATATAGTTTGTGACTTTGTACAAAGTCAATTTATAAACAAAGTACAAAGTTTCAAACAATTATAGAAGTTCACTCTAAATAGAGATTCAAATGAATATAAAAAATTATAGAGGTTCACGATGGCATACAAATGTAAATTAATCCAAACCAAAATTATACAAAAATGATATAAAAACGAGCATACAAATATGAAAACGATATAAAAATGTTATATATGAAAATTATATAAAAGGTTTTTATTTTAACAATATGGAAATTTTATTAAAAACAATATGCAAATTTGATTAAAAACGATAAATTGATGTACAAACACTAGTGAAATAATTTATATATGAGAATTATATAAAAACAATAAATTATACAGATATGCAAACGATATAAAAACATGTAAAATTTGTAAATTAATGCAAAATGATATAAAAATGAGCATACAGCTATGAAAAGAATACCTGGACTTAGGACAGAAAAATGATGAAACATGGCAGAAAAGAATACACCGTTTTGAGTAGGCCAATGGAATCTGCAAGCAATCAAACCCACAAACGAAGACAAGAATTGTAATGTCCCCATTTTTTGCAGGTCATTGATCTGATGGTGCCAGGTCATTATTGCGATCCTCGTGGTATGGCGAGGTGTTTAGAGGATCTTTGGTGTGAACTTACTATTTATAGTAAGTCAATGGATAGTTCCGATGAGCTCAGATGAGTTAGAGGAGTTGAATGATGATCTCGGTTTTCATTTTTGGCTTCCAGTTTGGGCTCCAAGAATCTTGGAGAGAGCGTCTATTCTTAGTAAGTCACCCCGTCAGGTTCATTCATCATCTTTCGTCGTCAGGATCAATCCGGTGTAGACAAATTTCGATTCAGACGCTTCTTTAGTTGTTTTCGCAAGACGGGTGGTTTATTATTATTATTTAATTAAATTTGCTAAGGTTGCCATTTTCGTTGGTATTATATGCTGGATACCTTAGTGTTATAGCTCGTTGGAACCAAAATGAAAAGTTTTAAATCTTGGGCACAAGAAATAGGGACCTTGAGTGTCATAATTTCATGATATTGGTGAAAAGGTCTTTTTTGGAGCCAAATGAATTAATAAATTCTATTATTTAATATGTGCCTAAGTATAAAAAGTGTTTTAAGTGAAAAGCGTGTGAGAGAAGACACTTTTTAATTATAAAAGCAATGCTTTGTGAAAGGCAAATCATTCATTGTTGATTTGATAAAATTTATAAAGCTTATTGGCTGTGAGAAATGGCTAGGGTTTTGAGGACTGATTCCTCTTTCTGCAATTTGAATCATCACTGATTGATGATGAATTTTGCTTCTGGATTTTTGATAATTTTATTTTGATTTTGGAGTCTTAAATTTTGGTGTTGAGATATGCCAAATAGAATGGATTGATTAAATTCAAGATGCTGGGGTTTGATATCTATTATATTGAAAGCTGGTTGATTTCGAAATCATCATAGAGGTTGAATTATCTCTGTGAGTGAAGGAGTTGTTGTCTGTTTGCTGCAAATTTGTTATAAAGACAGCTGACATTTTTTTTCCATGTGCGATTTGTTCTTGGGATTCATGTGAGTGGTGAAGAGGCCGTGTTTGGTTCCAGGCTGTTTAGGAACTCATTTCTGGTCACACAATACCACAAGGAGGTGCCATATATTATTTGTTTGAGCCCAAACGTGGTTACTTGGCTGCTGCGTTAAAAATCTGGGAGGTGACGTGATACTGCTGGGAGCTGTTGTGAATGCCAGCAGTTACATTCTGCCTTGGATAGGCCTTTGGGATGAGTGAACGAAATCTGGAGGCAACATATATTGGTTAGCAAAGAATGTGACTTCCAGCTTGAAGGAAAAAAACAAAGTTGCTGCATTCCTTTCATTTTTTAAAAGGTGACGTTTTCTCTTGGAGGTAATATTTTAAGTGTTGACAATTGTTTAAAAAATATTATTGCTACAATTTGTGAAAGAATATTATTTGGGTAATAAAATTAGCAACTATTGAAGTTTATATGAATGATCCTTATGGAGAATTTTTGACATAGAAGATATATATTTAAGTTTAATCTTTGGCACCTGTCAAATTTATTCGAGAAAAGTTAAATTAAATATATAGATCTAGGCAGGCTCTTTACAAGAATACACCATTCTGAGCTGGCCAGTGGATTTTTTCCCCTACTTAAGCTCAAGCATACACCGTTTTGGTTCTTCTCCTACTAAAGCTCTGCAAAACCCAAATCTATCTATTATATTGAGGCTCAAAGCTCATCGATTATACCTACAGGCTTGTGCGGTGCATCCTAAATAGAAAAATCGAGGTGTTTTTGGGTGCGGTTTAGGGTTTTCGCAGCAACAGTTTTTGGCGACATTTATTTACCAATTAATCTTGTATTAACCATGATTTTTTTGCTGATTAAATGCGATTTTATGCCCAAAAATCATTGACCGATCAATGCTGATTTTGACTGATCTTTTGGGGAAAAAATCGGGCCCAACCCCGATTGTAGATTAATTGCAATTTTTTGACGATTATCGCTACTATGGTTTAGACTGTTAGTAGAATAAGTTAGAGTCTACTTTGGAGGTTTTTGGCAGCCCCTATCTATTTTTTATGAAAGAAAATGGGAAAGTATCTCAGTAGACTTCGTCGTCGACCTTCTACGAGTTTAGATAAGGATTGCATTTTTTTGGTGGACAATTAACCAAATTTTCTCATTTCTACGCTATATTCTTAGAATATAAGTCATCTCAAGTTGTTGAATTGTTTTTCAAAGAGGTGTTTAGGCTACATTGATTGCCAAGAAACAAAGTCAGTGATTAGTGGGGTGGTCCGTCACCAACTTCGACCTCCTGAAGCCATGGAGAATTTGCAGGTTCCATTTGAATTTGAGTCATGCCAGGTTGTTTCTTTCCCTGTTCTTAACGTTCAAAGTTGTGAAAGTTGTTATTTTGATTATGGAAATTGTGGAGAGAAAACTTGTTTATGGATTGATCATGGTCCTAATGAATTTCCTCAATTGTTGATCTTGCATGATAATGTTATTGAGTTTGAGCTGGAGGTAAGAAATTTATTTTCAGAGTACAAGGATGAGTTTGCGAGATTGAGAACTATCACCCAAGCCTTGTTACTTTTGAACATCCTGAGAAACCATGTTAGATCCAGTGTATATATTAGATCGGTTAGTGTTGTCCCTTTAGAGTCTTGTACATAGTTAGTGTAGGTTTGTCTTGGACCATTTGGTTCTGGAGAGTAGTTTAGTTTGCTTTCGTGTTTGGCTTAGATTAGGTTTCCTTTCAGTTGTTTAGAGTAGGTTTCTTTCCAGTGAGTTAGAGTAAGTTTCCTTTCAGTTGGTTAGTTTAGGTGTTTGAGGGAGCTCGAGTTTAATTTGCATCAAGTCATTTAACTTGAGATCTTTTAGCTTCTCTTAATCGGTTGGGTAATTTTGGTTTTGGAGCTTTGCAAGTGCAAAGGGGGTCCAGGTTATCACTCGGGGACGAGGTGTGTAGATTTCTACACTTTTGGTGTCAGAACCTAGAGTCCGTCTTGTTCATTTCTTGAATACATTTGACAAAGTTTAGGGGATTGAAAGTTGTGCTTGGTCGTTGGTCTATGGTAGGACTTGTACTAAATTTGGGTCAAACTAGATTGTGGCTTTTGAGTTACCTTTGACATGGCTACAACTTTTTACTCACACTTAATTGCTCTGGGTTCTTGGTGTTTTGAAGTGAAGTTGGACTTAGTGAAAATCATACACCCACTTCAGCACCACTATGGTCTTCCAAACCCTCCGCGGGCTTCATTGCTTGCAAGCCAAACAAAAGATTGAGAGAGAAATATCAAAAAAAGAAAAAAAAGAAAAAAAGCGCAAGATGAAAGGTAATATCAAAGTGAAAATAAAGATGAAAATTGGCTTTAAAGGGCGTGCAATCACCTCTATCGGTGCTAATAAGTGGTCACTAAAGGTAGAACTGTGATTGTGGTGCCACAGCGATAACTCCATCGGGGCTATAAACGCCTGATTGGCAGCGGGGCTCTATCCAGGATGTTTTTGAAGTAAGGATATTATAATAGCTAAGTCTAATGGATCTAAGAGATCATCAAGTTCTTGTTGATCGGGGAATAAATCATTTGCACACACGTGAGTAACTTATGGTCAGGGTGCTTAAGTTCAACTTGAGAGTTCTTTCCCTTGTTAAGCGCTTGTCCTTAAGTGGATTTTCGAGTGGGTCGTCCTGAGGTTCTTTGTTCTAAGTTACTTTATTTTTGAAATGTTTAGGAACATTTCTTTGGGTTGATGCTAGATGTTGTGAGGTTTTCACACCGTCGCCCCAAAGAATTTGGGGACCCCCAATTTTTGAGCAGGCCTGGACAATTTTTCCTAGATCCGGGTATTTGGATGCCTTAGCAAATTTTGAGTGATCCAGAGGTTTTGAAATGAAAATTTTACACCTTGACTATTTTTGAGGCGCCTGGGAGGGTATTGCTCATTTTCACCTTGCGCGGAAACTTGGTTTTCCTAAAGTTTGATTTTGTCTTTAGGCCAAATGAAATTCAATGAGAGCATTTTTTTTCGATTGTTACAATAAATCTGGGAGGATAAAATTGCAAATTTTGGACTTGGATGAATTTTGGAAAATTGATATAATTGCATAACTTGAACATTTTCCAAAATTTAATTGTGAATTTGGATATTTTTGGGGAAACCTTGTAAATTTTTGGGTGGTGAAAATGGAGATTAAATGAAAAAATTAAATGGCCAAATTTGAAATTAATTGCCAAATGGAGATAAATTGCAAAAAAAAAAAAATTAATTGTCAAATGGAAATTAAATTGCTAAATGATTTTTGGATTGCAAAATAATAAAATTAATTAAATTGCCAAGTGGGATTTTCGAAAATTTAAATGGAAAAAGAGTAAATGAAAATTGGAAATTAAATTGAATTTATTTGAATTTTAATTGGCTGGCAGATTTCGATTTTGGACTGAGTGTTTGTAATTTAAAAATTTAATTTGGGCCCCTTTGTGTGTTAAATTCAATGTATTTTAAGGCCTAAGAGGTGTGAAATTCAAGGTAAGTTATTGGGTCCACAATGGGGAAGGTTTAAAGCTATATTAGAGGCCTACATGACCTTTTTTCAAAATTTCAATTTTAGGGCCTATGATAATTTCGGATTTGGCTAATTTGAACCCAGAATTTTTGCACTAGGCTAGCCCAATTTTAAATTAAAATTAAATAACCAAAGCTGTGTGATTTTAATTACATTTAATTGGGGTTTTAAATGACAATTTTAATTTAATTTTTTTCCCTCCTAGAAAGTTGGCCCTACATTTTTGGAGACAAAAATTGGTATAAAGGGAGGGCTTGTCTCCTCATTTTCTCATTCATTTCTCACTTGTCTCTTGGCAGCCAAGGAGGAGCTCTTGGAGCAACAAAGGAGCGAAAATGTGGTGTTAGGAAGCCAGCGAAATCTGCTATTTTGAGGGCTTCGAAATCAGTAAAGGGACTGCTTTTTGGGTGAAGAGGGGCTGCTAAATATGAAGAAGGCAGGGTTTGCAAAAATCTGGGGGCTGCTATTTTAGAGGCTGCGAAAATCTGAAGAGGCTGTGAATTAGAGGAGGAGGTGCTACGAATTTGATTGAAGAGGAGTTACAAATTTGGAAAGGCCACAAAAATCTGGAAGGGCTGCAAATCTGGTCTTGGTAGCGAATTTGGTGTTGTCTTCTTGATAAGGAGCTTCAAGTTTGTTGGTGAAGGCTAGTTAGTAAGGCAGATTTCTTCCCTTGTTCTTACTTGGTTCTTTTCCCATTTCTTGCTTGCATCATCCATCCATCACTTCATCATTTCATCTAGGGCTTGAAGTTGGGAGATATAAGTGTAGTTTTCATTTATAGGATTTGGAAAAAGGAGATATAAGTGGTAGTCCCACCCCTAGGAACGAAGTTGGGAGATATAAGTGTAGTCCATCTCATAAGTTTTCGAAGAGGCAGAAATAAGTGGTAGTTCCATCCCTACGTTTGGAGAGGCAGAGATAAGTGTAGTGTGATAGGAATTGAAGAGGCAGAAATAAGTGGTAGTTTCATCCCTAGGATTGGAGGGATAGAGATAAGTGTAGTTCCATCTCACTATAGAAAGAAGAGGCAGAAATAAGGGTTAGGATGGCGGATGCTAGTGCAAGCAAGAACCCAAGGGGATTGTATGCCAAGAAAGACAAGGAAGACATGATGCCCAAGACCACCTTTTTCTCAAAATTGAAGCAAGTGGGTGACACCAGCATTGGCACAGTGAACTTGGTACAGTTAAGAGTTAGTTGCAGGAAGGCAAGAAAGGAGTTACCAAGTTGTCAAGGCTCACCAGGGCAGATTTCAAATCAGAGTATGGTGACCTTATTGTGCTTCTCAACCGAGTCATGGGCTCCGCTCAAGGTACACAGTTTGATCCTTGGATGTATTATTTTATTGAAGGAATTGAGAATGGAAAAAGAAAGTTTGATTGGGCTAGGATCATTAGCAAGAATTTAGAGTTGCAACTTAGGATAGTGCAAAATCAGAAGCAATTCTACATGGGGTCCTACCTCTTCTATTTGATTGCAAGGCTGTTGGTGATGCTTTGCTAGTCGAACCAAATCCAGATTTGGGGAGATGCATTGCACCACTATGGTTGAGGCAGATGCTTATGCCAAGGGATGAAGTCGTGGCAGTCCGAACAGTTGAAGACATTCAAGGGTTAGCCAAGGAGGAGAACATTAGTGAGGAAGCAGGTTGGAAGAGATTTTGAAGATATTTGAGGCTAGGCATGGCTTGGCTATTCGTGCAAGCTAGTTAGGTTAGATTTGAGAGGGAGGTATGGCCAAGGCAGGTGCCCCCAAAACCCAAGAGTATTGAAGCAGAGGGCGGGTGCATGCGAACCAAATTTGAGTAGGAGGGTTAAAGCGAGACGGAAGGTTAAGGAAGGCAAGGATAATGAAGGAGGAAAGCAAGACGAAAGGTTGAAAGAGGTCAAGTTCGATTTCAAGGCGGTGGCCAAGAGCAAGGCTCTCAAATTGCAGAGAGGTTCACACCCAAGCAAGCCACCGAGGCCAAGGTAAGATTACCCCAAGTGCATAGAGACCTCACCCTTTCAAGGTCAGGACATCAGGTACAAGCAAGTTCAAGTGGTGATGAGAAAGTTTCTAAGGACGAGCTCAAGCATCCAAGGCTTCACCTCATCTCAAAGGATTAAATAAATCTATAAGATAAGGTTGATGAGGTGGCAATTTCATGTGCATGCAATCAAATCATGCCAAGTGTCCTATGTTCTCATTGGTTGACAGATTATTGTAATTTTCTCATTGGCCCACAAAGTTGGTGCCCTCATGTAATTGGTTGAAAGATGGTAACCCTAATTAGGGTTTGTAAGGTTTAATCTTGGCCCTTGATTTTGCCCCTTAATCTTGGCCACTCATAATTTTGAGCCTATATATAAGGCCATCTGTTCTCATTTGTAAAGAGAGTTATGTTGGAGAATTGTTGCCAAAATACTATCAAAATTGTTCTCTATTCATTGTTGTGGTTTGCATGGTGGATATACATGGTCATTTTGAAGTATTGCATGGTGATGTTAGTGAATGTTTGATAAGGATCTATATACTAGGCCACTAGCATCCTAGCGGCTTGTTAGGAAGCCTTGTGGGGTAATCTAGTCCAATCGCTCCCAAGTTCTACTTGCATTTCATCTTTCCGCTTGTACTTCAAGTTGTGTTGGAAGATAGGTGTTAGTGTGAAAATTCTAAGAGTATCCCTTTGAATCATTGCACCAATGGAGGTAGTTCCGCAAGCAAGCTTTCATTTGGTTGGATCCCCGTCCATTTGCTAATTTCTTCATTCATAGGAGTAGTAGTAGAGCAGTCAGTTGTTAGTGGTAGGAGTAGTTGAAAGTGAAAGTGATCAAGGAGAAAAGAACAAGTCAAGCAAGCGAAGTACCACCAAGTTATTTTTGAATGAACAACGTAAGCCCGCCTACGTGATTAACTAGCAAATCACATTAATATAACCGAGTTAGTATCCATAGGTGTAAGGAACCTTGGAGTTTTTCTCATGTTCTTCATGAGTATTTACTTTTCAAGAGAGGGTTGAGTGTTTGGTATTCTATGTCAAGTATTCAATTGCTATATGTTATGTAGTGGTACAAAACTGACATCAACAGAACTTTTTGTGTTATTTATACAAAGTTGATTCCTAGCACTAGTTATCATCCATAGAAAAATGGGCAAGTTGAAATTAACTAATTGGTTAATGGCTATTCAAGGAATCATGTGGTAGGGAAACAAAAAACTTGGATTAAGTGGCTTTACCTTTGTGAGCGTTGATGTTGTTTGGCATGACTCAATTCAAAGCGTTGTACAAGTATGGTGCTACATCTTTAGTGGACTTGATCATTATTGGGTTCAAGAGAGCCAAGATATTTTGTAACCACTAAAGAAAAATGTCAACAAGCCCAATATTAGCAAAAGTTACAAGTAAATTGACACTAGTTGGAGTGAACCTTCAAGATTGGGGATTTGGTCTTTTTGAGATGGAAGCCCTATAGACAGTCTTAACTCAAGAAGAGTGGAGCAAGGAAACTCAAGCTACACTTTTATGGACCTTACGGAGTTGTTAGAAGGATTGGGGAAGTTGCCTATGAGCTAGATTTTCCCTAGCACTGCATAATTCAAAATGTATTTCTTATTTTGTGCTTTCAGAAGATGCTCAAGAAACACTCTACCTTCTTTGGAGCTTCCGCCGATGGATGGAACAAATTTGATTCTTGTTCTCTAAGCCATTCTAGATGTGCAAGAAAGCAGATCAAGGAATACAAGTATTTCAAAATATATGGTCCGTTGTAAGGACTTTCCTCTAGAAGATGCTACATGGGAAGTTGAGAAGATTCTTTAGCATCCTGATTTACAATTATCCAAGGGTATGAAATTTTGGAAAGGGGGGTCTGTCATGTCCCCTTTTTAGGTGTAAGAAATTACCCTTAGCATATTTAATTTCCCATAGGCTGATTGGGATGCTACAAGGGAAATTATTAATTATTTGACTCAAGATGTCTAGCAACATTTTATTTTAGGACAACTTATGTTCAATTAATTATTTTATGAATGGTGGCTAGTTGTCAAAGTAATTCTAAAAGGTCACTTTGGGAGATAAAAAGTAATATCAAATTAAAAGATTTAAATTCACTTTAGAGGGAAATGAAGAATTCTGAATAATAATACTTTATTATTTCAAAAGTACATATAAAACAACGATTTGAGGAAAGAAAAGTCATTCTATGAATTTCATTTACAAGGCACTGTTGCTGCTTCCATTTACAAGAATGCGTTACAGCTTACAAAGGGCCGGTTAGGCATCGGTTGGGCAACTAATCCCAACATTGTTCCTTCTGATTCTCTGAAAATAATTTTCAACATATTTCCAATTCATCTTGGGATTGAACTAGGTTTTAGTGTTCCCATGGGATACACAAAAAATAATGTCCTAGACAAAATTTAGAAATACATAGAGGACAGATGATGATGGGCGACAACCATATGAAGTTTACGCTGTGATGAGGAACTCAATCCTTGCAGAATCAATCCTTCAGCATCAACTCATTTACATATTTCTAGACAGATTTAAATATCAGAATGACTCCAGCAAAGATCTTGGAATCATCTCCTCCCCCCTTGTCAACCAATGCTTTTCATGGTAATATATAAATCTCTAAATATATGCAATATAAATATTCCTCTCTTCGCACTATAGAAGTTTCCTTATGGTCTCCCATTGAATGCAGAAGGACCCGATTCTTAAATGAATTAGAAATCTTTCAATAGACCCACATGTATTATTCAGGAAATTTGACCCTTCAATGGAGTATATCACTGGAAATGCAGTAGTTGCAGTGCTTCAAACAAGAAGACCGCCTTCCACACACATTTCTGCATTTTGCAATCACACCCAGGATAACAAAATATCGCTGCTGCAGTTGATATATATTGCTGCACAATTACAGAATATAGCTGGTGAAATTTAATGGATGTCACATACCCAAAGCTTCTTCACATAACACTGTTGACCGTCTGACAAACATTGGATCTAATTTGAGCTCAATTGCCAATGCAAACATGATGATTATTATTATGACAAGGTATCTTTATAATGAATGTCATTAGCAAGTGAAACTGCCTCCAACAGATAGCGAGCACGGCGGTAGTTACCTAACACAGAACACATTTCGTTAACCTCCTCTTGAGAAGCCTCGGCAAGATCACTAACTTCCTTCCCCCACGACACAGTAAGAAGCTTACATAAATTCTGTTTGGTCCTCTCTACTAAAACATTATTCGTCTGTGCTGATAATTTCATTAATAATCGAAAGCGCGAAACCGATACATAACACACCCAATGCTTGAGACTTTGCCAAGAAGTCTGTACGCTGCCCAGCAAACAATCATGTGCAGATGAAAGAGTCACGCACACACACAAGCATCTAATTATAGTTCGAACCAATACTACATTTCTCTGTGCAGACACTCACGGAAAATATTAATATTTGTTCGGCCAATGATATTATAGGAAACTCACAACTATTAAAGATTGGGTATAGTTGCCATGAAATATTTTCAGTCGCAACCTTTGCTTCAAACATATCTAATTCAGAAAGTGTGTGTCGTATTATTTTACTCACGACAATTATGACCAAAATAATATTTCTTCATTCACGAGGAGTAAACTACTCTGCAGAAATGCTTCAGCTCTTCATTCTTCGGCAGATATGAGATACACTTTGAATTGTTCTGAAATATAATCTCTCCCTTGAACAGTAAGGTTTGTTTCCCAAGCTGAAGCTTCATGGGAATGCAATGAGCCGCACAGGAAATTTCATCGAACTATATGAATCGCACCTTCTTGAATATTATACTAAGAACTATATACATTCCAAAAGTATGGATGAAATATTTAGTCCCAATGGCAGACTTTAATTAGGGTATTTGAACTATTTGCACGGCAAAATAAAATACTTCTCTTTAAATATCATGCCGGGAACTCTAATACATTTCCAAAGTTTTCACCACAAACTCTATATTTGCTCAATAAATTTGAAGGCCCAACTATAGTATACTTGCACATTAGTAATAGTGAAGATTCCAATTATTTCCCACGAACAGTAGTAGTCAAGTAATTCACGGCTTCTGAAATATTTTATCCTGCAATAAAGGCTTCAACCCCAGTGCTGAATATTCACCCGCAAATTTCTTCCTAATCCAGTACTTAATTAAGTTTTATTGGGAATATTAAATAAACAATTCCCCGTTAATAAAAAATATTCCTGTATATCTCAGATCGTTCTCAAACCAGAATACATCGAAAAGCAAAAATCATTTAGATCCCAGAAGTTCGTATCTTCCCTGATACCATGTTAATTTTTCTGGTTTGCTCAATTATCCACGGGCAATCTAGATGATGCTCGGGGGAGACAATTGAGAATTGTCTATGGTTGGGAGGGCAATGAGATTGCCCGTGGATAATCAAGCAAACCAGAAAAATTAACAGTTGTATCTTGCGATTCTGCGATTTTTTGACAAAAAAAAGCGCTGCGATTTTTGTAAAAAATCAGCCCCATGTTTTTGGGTGATTATATCATCTCACTTTCTGCCTCACAATTTTTGCAACTATGGTGCTAGGGTTTTACAAACCAGAGTTCTTCCACCAAAACACACTCTTCTGACTAGGGAGAGCATGTATGTCTCACCGAAGTCAGGGACACTTTAAGACTTACAATCCTCAAGCCAAGTTGCAATAGCAGACAACAGAAAATCTCATCACATAATAAGCTCAAAATGAGCCTTTAGGGTGCTATATAACAACTCCTAACAATATCTCTCGATTCGGCTTCTCTGGATTCTCGTGGCCCTATCGTGGGACAATCTCTAGATTTCTTGTTTTTGGGCGCCTTGGTTCTTGATTCGATATTTTGGCAGGATTTAGCTAAAAATGCAGAAGACGGGTGGACTTCGGTTAAAGGTAAAAAAAATCTAAACATCCGCCCACTTTCGATATGTCCCTTCGTTCCCAGAAGGGGAAGAAATAATCTATCTCGGCTGTCAGTCTTCGCTGTCCATAGGTAGTTTCAGAGCTGCTGATATTAAATTGTATTATCTTTTTCGCAGTGACTTCTTATGTTAGGGTCCCAATCTCCATCTTCTGGTACCATTTCTTCTCCAGGTTGTGGGTGCTTGTTGTAAAACCCTCACAGTGGTCTCGATCTGTTCCTTTTTAGAGTGCTGCTTTGAAAATCTTATTTGACCAAAATGTACAAGGTTTTGGGGCCCCTTCAAAACTTGTTTTCCTTAAATAAAAAACAACTCCTAACAATATGATTTTAACTCTACTCCAAACATAACCTCTTAATCCAAGGGCTCACAATAAAATCCTTAAATATCCTTTTATCAGCTCCCAGAGACTGGTCGCCCCCCTCACACAAATTGTCACATGTTTTTAAGATGTCACTTAACTACATGAAAAGGGGACAACTTAAGTCCAATGGCTAGGCATCACTTTAAGTTGCCTAAAAAGACGTGCCCAATTTAAAATAACTTGAGCTTCCTTAGGTTGCATAAAAAAGCGTGCACTCAACTCAAAATTAGAATTTAGAACAAGCCAAGGACTTATTTTCTTACCCAATGATGCTCTACGTCCTCTTCGTCAGGTAATTCAAGGAAATGACAGCCTAACTACTGCTAATCGTCTTGATTTGAGTTGAGAACATTAGATGTTGGCTCTATCAGTTCAAAATGGATGTAAAGGTAATCAAATGAATGCAAATTTCTATTCTTGAATGGTGGTTTCAATAAGACATTGTATATGACCTAACTAGAAGGATATGTGATCAATAGTCGAGAAAAAATGTGCAATCTTGTAAAATTGTTGTATGGTTTGAAGCAAGTTTCACAAGCATTGTATGAAAAGCTTGCCAAAAACCTCTTGAAGATGAATTTCAAGCACATTGAATTTGACGATACAACTCTTTTTGTCAGAAAGGTTTATGTAACAGTTGTATATCTAGTTGTTTATGTGGATGATCTATTCATAATTGATAACAATGAAAAATACATTGCAACCATGAAGGACAAATTGAATAAAAGATTTGAAATGGATGTCTTGGGATACCTTTATTACTGTTTGGATATTGAAATGATTCAAAAACTCAAGTATATCTTCATCACCCAACATAAACATATTGATGAAATTTTGAGCAAATTTAGAATGTCAAAGTACAAACCACTATGTATTCCTATGGGGCAAAGTTTGAAACTAAAACCAGATGATATTAGAGTATATTGAGGCACCTAAGTATAGACAACTTGTTGGAAGTCTGTTTTATGCAATCAAAACACAACTAGATATTTTCTTTTTGCTGTTGAAGTCCTCTCTAAATTCATGCAATAACCTAGAGAAAATCATTTGCTAGCAGCGAATTGAGGTCTTCAATATTTTAAGGGAATGTACTCAAATACTCCAAGGTAAATAAATCTTAGATAGTCATATATTCAGAGTCCAATTATGTGAGTGATTTGGAATTTGATAAATCTAAGTAATGTTTTCTAAAGTTACTGTCAGCTTTGTTCTTAGCAGTAAAATAAATAGCAGCTTCAGAAGCAACTATGGGAAAATTATGGATCAGGATTCTTGAAGATTTACTGGAATTACAAGCTTTAACAACACTTCTCCTAGTTGGCAATACATCTGTAATCAAAATGACAAAAGAATTAGTCTTTCACAATAGAACAAAACATATCACAACAAAGTTTCATTTGACTCAATATCGTGTGGAAAAGGTAGTTTACAACTCAAATATTGTCCAACTGCAGACCATCTAGCAAATATTCTTACCAAAACATTTTGATGAGAGAATTTTGAAAAATTTAAAGGAATGCTTCTTTTTTTTTATCGGTAAAAAGATTATTTATTATTATTGAAATATATAGCAAAATTACAGTAATGTCCAGTTGCGATCACTATCCAGAAAACTACCCTTAAATCATGACAGACCCTTCCAATTTTGATAACCAGTGCCATCCTACAACCATGAACACAAAATGGGGTGGACATTTGTCCAATTAAAAGGAATGCTTAGTTTAATTGTACTCTTTTCATTAATGTGGGGAATGCAAATATTAATCTTACAAGTTAATATCAAGTATTGTGTTTTTGGTAGTATTATTTTTCAGTTTAGCTTTGCCAATTAAACTTCTTGTGACCTATAAATAAAACTATAAATCGTCATTTTTTAATAATTAAAATATGCCACTCTATTCTGGCTTTCAATCCTGGGCTGACATCAAATGGAAAAGACAAACAACCAAAAGGAAAAGACAAACGTCACTAAATATGGGCATATGTAAATAATTATAATTTCCATGTATACCATTGGAAATAAAATTTTGATCATCTTGTGTCAGTTGTATTTTGTAATAACGGAGCTCTTTTCATTGTTTACTTTAACACGTTCCCGAGTGTAGATAAACTCATGTGCAACCATCTGCAGGTTTTCGTGGATTCATCGAGATGATTTAATTAACCTTATAATTGAAGCAATCTCAAATCCAGCTTATCAAGGTATAATCCTAATTTAGGTCTTGACGAAGGTGCAAAAATTTGAGAAAGAATAGATCAAATTTCTCTAGGTGATCCATCCAAATATACATTTATGTTTAGCCAATGGGATTTATTATTTTCATTGATTTGGTAGTTGTGCCATCCTCTTACATTTTTTCTCTTTGATAGGAGTGATCAATGGTACGGCACCAAATCCAGTCCGACTAGCAGAAATGTGCAATAGTCTGGGAAATATTATGGGGCGGCCATCTTGGCTTCCTGTACCAGATTTTGCAGTAAAAACAATTCTTGGGGAAGGTGCTTCTGTTGTATGTATCTGCACCCATCACTTGAGAAGCTTATCCATCCTAGAAAATGGCCCACAACAATGGTGTAAATTTATTCCACGTAGGTTGAAGACTTGCATCTTTGCTGTGGCCCATTTCGAGGACTGGGAAAACTACTTGTTCATCTCCTTCCACCAAAATTAGAATAAATACAATAACACAGCAATGGTGTTTATTTTTACTTGACATGAAATACGTGCAGGTATTGGACGGACAAAGAGTGATGCCAAAGAAAGCTCTCGAGTTGGGTTTCAAGTTCAAGTACCACCATATCAATGATGCTCTCAAGGCCATCCTCTCCTCTTAGCCCACTCTATATTCCTCTATGTTGTGTTGGTACCATGGTGAATTTTGTGCAAATGTTTTGCTCTGGTCAGTATATAATAAAAAAATTGCAACAACAATTCAAGTACCACCATATCAATGATGCTCTCAAGGCCATCCTCTCCTCTTAGCCCTCTCTATGTTACTCTATATTGTGTTGGTACCATGGTGAATTTTGTGCAAATTTTTTGCTCTGGTCAGTATATAATAAAAACATTGCAACAACAATTGAAGTACCACCATATCAATTATGCTCTCAAGGCCATCCTCTCCTCTTAGCCCTCTCTATATTCCTCTATTTTGTGTTGGTACCATAGTGAATTTTGTTTAAATTTTTTGCTCTGGTCAGCATGTAATAAAAAATTGCAACAATTTTGCTTCACTCAATATCCTTGCCCATCCTAGATGATCGGTTTGACTGCTTAACTCGTAATCTTAGAATAAATAATTTGTCTTGTTTTTCCCAAATTCATACGAAATACATTTGCATTCAGTTTGAACACCATGTTCAAAACGGGCACATTATAAAACTGTGAGCTTCTGCTGTTGTCATACTAAAAGGTGTCTTAGCGAATAAACTGTAATAACCTATACGAACATCTTGGCCAGAAAAGTCATTATTTGTAATCCATTTGAATGCTCAAGTTAGTCATTTGAAAATTCTATGATGGCAATCAATTATTTTATTATATATAAAAAATGTTGGAAGAATCAACTACGGGTTATTGTGTCTACAAATCATTTATTTATGCATTTGACTATTTCTGGCTCTTGGTAGTGGAAGAAGCATTTCCTCGGATGGCAAAAACTTTTCTAGATTTGGAGGAAAGCTAATTTTTCCCAGCACATAAAAATATTTATTTAAATTACATATAAGAAACTTAAGCGAACTTTTAAAAACAGGATCCATGAGCCAATGTTGTATGATAATCTCATATTAATCATAAACGTTGGATTAAGAGAGGCTTAGAATCCGTCGTGAAATGTGTATATGTAGGGAATCATGGTTCAAATACCCAAAAATGCTAATAACTTGACATTAATCATTAATGTCTATATTATTCAATAATCGATAACGCACTAAGTCAAAAGCAACTTCTTTGTTATTGTTTTATATGTAGTTGTATTATTTTTAAATTTAATTTTTAAATAGCGGATATGCTTTTTTAGGTTATTAAATAGATGCATATATATCAGCATATATCAAGTCCATGCATCTATTGGACGGTTCCAAGACATAGCCTTTGAACCCGACTTAAGTTGCCATGTGTTGTTTCCAATTTTGAGATCACAAAATTGTGGCAACCCTATGAGATCTTTTTATCAATTCATAGGAGTATCTTCTATGATTTGAACGTTTTCAATTAAGTGTTATAAAGACGATTCGTTATCCTTGAAAAACTCTTTGTAATACATGTTTCGTACGTTCTTCAAGTCCTTTTCTTTGTTTTTAATCTTGTTTTTCCCTTGAGTCGATGACCCTTTTAAGTACACTCGTTTCGAGCTAACTTAGGCATCAAACAGAGTTGTATAACTCAAGTTATGATGCAAAAGGTGGAATTTTTCAAGCTGGCTGCATATTCTTTAAAAATCCTTAAAATGTAGGGTTTTCAAAGTCAATTGCACGTGTTTGAATTATATTTAATATATTAAATAAATTTTAAAGTTTATTTTCAAATTTCAACTCATTTCGAGTTGAGTTGACTATAGTTTTTAATGTTTTCGTGAAATTAGCTTTAAAATAGTCTAATTTCATGTTACTTTATTAAAACATTATAGTTATATATTAAATTAATTCAAAATTAAAAGCTTAAGTTCGAATAAGTGTGGTTTTTATTTTCCATTGCATATCATCAATATGCAAAACACTTTTCAATGGCCACCTCTTGAAATTTAGCCTTTTACTTATTAAAAATGTTGTTTTTATGTGTAATTGCATGTATATTTTATGTATTTTGGACATATATGCAGTTGAACCTCTAAACAACGTATTTAATCCTTATGAGTGTCATTTTTAAATTCAATTATATATCTTTTATGTATTTTTGACATGTGCATAGACCTTTTCAAATAACACTTTTAAGAAACTACTAAGGACGTCGAATTCCAAGAAGATTGCATATGTTTTAAAGCACATGCATATACTTCTCAAAAGTGCGTTTTCACTTCTCCAAATCAAGTGCTTTCCTTAGGGTGTTGATTTCTAGAAGGATTACATATGTTTGAACATATAATATGCAAAATCGTTTCCAAAGAACGTTTTTAATGTGTCTTCTTGGGCTTCGAATTCCAAGAGGTTTGCCATATATTTAAAACAATGTGTAAAAGTTGTTTGAAACATCGTTCCTATTCTTCCCTTCTAGGCGTTGATCTATGGGAGAATTGCATATGTATTTTTAAACATGTAAAAAGCATTTTTAAACCAACGTTTTTCATATCTTCCCATAGGCGTCGAAATTCCAGAGCTTTCATATGCTGAAATGTATGTAAAGGCACTCATAAACAACGTTTCTTATTTCCTTTGGAGGCGTCGATTTTGGGAGTGGCTGCATATATTAAAATGATGTGCAAAGATCATTTCAAAATAACATTTTTAATGCTATGCTTTCGGCGTTGATTTTGGAGGGCTTCGCGTATGTGCCTTTGCATCTACAAAGCACGTTTTGGCTGCTCTTCTCTATAGGCGTCGATTTTCATATTGATTGCATATGTTGTTTAAAATTCAAAGCATATGTATTTTGGTAGAAACAGTGCGCCCTTGAGCATTTCTTCTTCAAGAACGTTTCATGGAAGGAGGAGATTAGTATCTTCAATCATTTTCAACCCAAGAACTGATTTTGGTAAGTTATTTGTTCTTTTTATGGATTTATTTTACCATTTGGGTTGAGATTTATGCCCTGGACACCGTTTTCTTCCTCTTTGCATATACAAAAGAAATAGTCAAAATGGTTGCTATTTCTTGGCATTTTATCTCTCATTCTTTCCCACTTGGTTGTATATGCATATTGATTGTTCAAAATTGAAGGAAAGAGACTAGGAATGTGATCTATATATACTCTTTCCATCCAATCTTTCCTAAATTCAAAAATCTATTGGATTTATTTCAGATTTGGCTCAAGATTTTGAGAGATTTCATCTTGAGGATTGAGGTAATTTCTTTCTAAGTCTTTTCCTTGTTTTTCTTCCCAAGTTATTTAACTTACATGTAAAGCTTTCATTTTTTATTTACATGTGATTAAATTCATGTTTCTTCTACTTATATCTTTTATTCTCAAGATGCATATGCGAGAACTTCATCTTACTTGCATATGCAGTCAGGATTAAAAACCTCGTTCTATGGTGAAGAAGGAAACAAATCCAATGCAAGTTCATATATGTGCTATTTTTCAAAAAACCACTTGCATAAGTTGTTGTCTCTACCACTGCCATATGACGTCAAACTCATAATGGTGGTCAATTCAAGCTCCATTATAAAAATAAAAGATATCCATTCATTCACTTGCCTTCCCATCTTTCATAATTTCCATTATCTCCATATACAGTTACCCACAAGAAATTCATTCGTTAGTTCTTTTTGAGTTGAAACCATTCATTTTCCAAAGAAAATCAGTCATCCCCATACACCATTCATCATTTTTAGAAATTCGATGACGAATCCCTCTCAAGAAGATGTTCTTACTTTGTGGAGTTTTTATGTCATAGCTGCTTGGTCCCATAAAGTTGCTATGTCTGAAGGGATTAATGTTGACATCTTGAATGGTAAAAACACAATCAAGTGTCACCTTTTAGGCTAACTTATCAACACAACTAAATTTTAGTATTTCTAATTAAAAATTAATTTTAGTCAAACATATGGTCTAGCTAAATTCATTATAGCTAAGTTAGATAAGGTCTTTAACTTCTCCAATTGGAAATGTCTATTAAATGCATGTTTTATACCACTTTGAGTCCAATTACCATAAAAATAAAATTATTTCAGAAAAGTGGCGTTTCAATAAATTCTAATATTTTTAATGATATTTTTAAAAAAAATAAAAAAATACCCTTTTGTAGAAATTAGAGTCAAGAATATCTTCATATAGATTTTATAGTGTTTTAATTAGATAATTTATTGTAATTAAAAAATATTGCAATTAGGTATTTTATCAGTCAAGGAGATGTTGATTCGGAGAAAGAAAAAAATAGTAAATCATATTAATTAAATTTTAAAAACATATGGTGCTCTAGAGGAGAGAGTCATCTTCGAGAATATATATTCCTTTTATTGATTGGGATGAATTTGTTATGAAAAATATGTTGCGAGATGAAAACTGTCGATTTCAGTGAGTTGGAATTTGAATTGTTATTAAAGAGAAAATATAGGTCACCAAACAATTTTTATTTCTTCATGCACTAGCTATATATGTCATCTATGACATATTTTGAAATTAGGGGGAAAAATGTTTATTTACATATAATTTTTTGGTGGGAATTAGACCCTTAATTTTCAACATTTTTCAACAAGTGAAAAATCGTCTTAAAAAATTTAAAAAACATATAAATTCTTATTCAAAAAAATATTAAAAATATTAATCATAAACTTCATCTATTTTATCACATTTAATTAGTTTACATCATCTTAAAATTCCAAACATAAATGTCATTTTTATACTATTGAAGTTAAACAACTTTGATTTTGTTAGCCTTTTCCTTTGTAAAAGGGTGATAGGTTATTGTGCTTTTACAAATCACACTTGCCAAAGAAAAAGAGAATAAGAAGATGAAATACTAGTATGACTCATATCATAATTATGTTCGGCCTTCACAAGTTGTTTCTTATTGTGAAGAAGTCAGAGACACAAATATTTCACACATGAACTTTGAAGAAATCCTTCAGAGGGTTGATGTTGTAGTCACAGAGGATATGGTTTCCATCGAGCAGAGTAGTATCCATCTTTTTTCCACTTTCCCATTGGCTGCCCTTGAGCTAGAGTTCGTGCTTGCATGTGCGAAGAACTTTGATTCATCCTCTAGAACTACCAAAGATCAAGGTGGTAATACTATTATTAATCTTGATCCAGAGACCATTGACAGAGTCTTCCAAGTACCACTGGTTCATGTGGTTATTAATATAACTAAACGGAAGGCTCTTGAGAGATGGAATGAAGACACTTCTTCCTGTATGAAGTTTATTAATGATAATTGGTTGCTTAATAAGAGGCCTAACATTGCAAGATGGCCCAAGGGAATCTGACGCACTGAGTTCAAGGAGGAGATCAGTGACCTCATCACCTTATTCAGTCGCCTTGCAAGGTTAAAGACATCAAACACCCTTTAGCCCTGGATGTACAAATACATTTCTCTCATTGTCTGATCTAAGAAGAAGATTTTCTGGGGAGAAATGATTTTCATACATTGTGTACATCACTGCCTCGCTTCGTTCTTTCTCTGGTATATCTACTAAAGGGGATAGATCATTGGTTCCTGTATGGGAATATTTTTCTCAGCTTGTGTTGAAGGTTAGTCACTCCCATTACCGCAGAGTGTAGGATGCTTTCTATGGGCATTTCATGTGCTTGTTTGATAAAAGTCTTCCTAACAAGTGTGTGTTAGATGAGGTGTGGGTTAAGGTAAATGAGTATGGCTGCCTGTTTCTTCAGTTCCCTAACTACACTTACATGCGGGTGGGCCACTTCAAAAGTGAACCGCATACACTCCCGAGATACCCTACAAATAAGATCATTCTTATGGAGTTGGCTAGGCAACTCATGGCTGTCCAAGTGCACTAGAATACATTACACAGGTCGGGTGTGAGAATTTCCTCTCGAAACTCACTGAAGATTGGAGGATACTCCATAGATACTGTTCCAAAGGCCAAAAACATGGAGTGTGAGCTTCAAAGGATCACTTTGAAGAAATTCATGGCTCAGAGTCATTTTGACTGGCGAGGGCTTAATGACAAGATGAGAAGGCAATTTGTGCATGTGTATAGGTTAGAGGACATATAGATTGATCTTCGCACCTAGGCAGATATATAGAGGATGGATTACTGTCGCTTGTCTATCAAATAGATTATTGACTTCAACTTTGTAGACATTCCTCCGGGGGTTGAAGATGATGGTGACATTCTTGATCCTGATTATACTCACCATCATGTTGAGGATTTTCTTATTTTGTCTCCTTGGTCAGGAAAAGAGAGTGTTTCTGATTGGGATTGTTTTCAGTCTGTTCTTGCAAATACCAATATTTGGTTAAAAAGAAGAGGACTGAAAAGCATCAAAATAAGATCAGGAAAAGACTTTGATCATGGTGGCCCGGTTGGTAAGAGATCAGAAATTAAAGGAAGAAATAAGGATGACGCATCTTCTTCAGCAACTGATTCTGTCATTCCCATCATGTCTACTCTTCCTAAGCTTACCATTAAGGGAAGCAAGGACACTGGGAGAGTTCTTGAGGTCAAGAGCACAAAACCTGAAAAGGTTCAAGTGATATCCAGTGATGATGAGATGCCTGATTCACCTAAGGTATCTACACCCGATGTACCTCCTCGTGTGGACATTTCAGTTACCACAATGTTTCCTGATTCTGCACTTGTGTCAGACAAGAATCCTGATTCACCTGTGGGGACAATTGTAGATGCTTTTTCTACAGAGCAGATTTTTCCTATGGATTTAGTCTTGGTGACACCTGCCTTGCCTATCTCATATGTTGCTCCTATTGCCATACATGAGGACTCTTACCAAAGTTTTAAGAGTGTTTTTGATGCATACTTCATGACTATCCCTTCTATGGTCATTTCTTCCATCACGACACTTGATACTACTTCAGTACAGTTGGAGCAGTTCATGTATGAGGTTACTCACAGTGGCCCCACTCCTATGGCCATCTTAACAAAGGCTCCTCCTCTTGTGACTACAGTTGCATAGGCAAATCTAGTTACCACTTTGGCCATTACATCTGCAACAACGACATCTTCATTTTCTTTACCTTCTTGGTTAAGTGCTATAACTCAAAAGAGGAAGAAGGAAGAAATTTCATTAGATGGCTTTGATCTCAGGCAAGTTTCCAAGCCAAAAGCCCCAAAGAATAAGAAGGTTAAAATGATGTCAAGGATCATGGTGGAAGACAATGCTAAGTATGCCAAAATTGCTGAGCCTTTGGTTGATAAGTCTACAGAAGATGGGCAGCCCTCTGATTATAAAATCACAAGGGTGGAACTTGGTAAGCAGACACATTTGAGTTGTCAGCAAGAAGCTCAGGATGTTGTTGCTCAACTTACACAAAGGAATGATAAGTTATGGGAGAAGAAAAACAAGCTTAAAGAGGAAAATGCACGCCTCCTTGAAATTATTGGGATGATGAACAATTCTCAGAATGCTGCTCCTACTTCAACATCACACCCTGAGGATTATGATAAGCGTCACAAGAAGGCGAAGGAAGTTGATGAGTGGTGTGAACAAATTGAAATGCAAGGCATATAGTTGATTGAGTACTCAGATAAGGTCTTAAGGCATATACGCATGACTGTCAATAAAATAAGGGAACTTATTTCATCTTTTCATCAACAGTTGAAAGTTCTGGATGAGGATTTGAATGTGTGGAGGACTATGCAGGACTTCAATCTCAAGAGGTTGTGCCAGTTTGAAATCATCTCTTCTGTTGACACATATCTCGAGTCTCTTGATTTATTGATCAATAAAGAGAGAGTCTTGGGTAAATTGGTCACAGATTTGCAATCAGCTTTGGACTCATGGAATGAACAAGAATGTCAGATGACAGGAGTTCAACAAATTATCTTGTGAAGTTTCCTTAGGAGATGGTGAGCTGATTGAAGAAAGAATTGTGATGGCAAGGTTCTCAGAAATGATTCACCTTCACTTGGATGCAGATGATTTTAGTCCCACTATTCTTGATCAGTTCATGGAATGTAAAATGTCCTTGAATTATCTTCAAATTCAAGTAACCGACTATAACAAATCTCATATTTTACGCAAGGTTACTGCGGTTGCTCAGCATACGGGTGCGCCTCATCCAACCATGATACACAAGTATCTTCACAAGTTTGAGGCTTATGTGAATACCCTTTGATGCTGCTACCTAAGTGTCTAGGACACTTTTTCTTTGTTTTAGAGTATATATTTGACATGTTACATTTAATGCATGTGATGATTGTAATTATGGGAAAACATATTCCTGTATATCAAAGTTATGTAATCGTGTTGCAAGTGTTTTAAGCCTTGAAACATTGAATAAGTCAAAGTAGTTAATAGATCATTGAATAAGTCAAAGTGGTTAAGGGTTTCCCCTTTTCTCTCCACTTTTCTCTGTTATGTTTTCCTATATAAAGGAGAGAGCTCATTGTAAATATTTTCATCTTTTGTTTAAGCAAGCAAGGCTATACTTGAGAACTTGTGTGGTGAAAACTTTGTGTTTCATTGTATGAACTATCAAAAGTGAATAAAAGTAACAAGATTTTCCAAACTTTGTGTTGCAAACCTTGAGATTGAATGGTGTATTCTTATGTTGCATTGTTCAATCATTTTTGAATTTATTTCATAAGCTAAACTTGTGTAAATCATTAGAGGTTTCAATTCACCTTTTGAGACTTTGAGCTATAGGAGGAGGATTGCTATAGTAGTAGTGGTTGTGAATAATGAGAGTTGAAGACTTTGAGCTTTAAGTTTGAGTATTTTTCTTTTAATTTCAGAATAATTAGTGAGAGACTTTGAGCCTCACTATTGATTCTCGTTATCTCAAATAGGATTAATTGCAAGAGACTTTGGGATCTTATTTTAATTTAGTAAATATATTTATAACTGCTGCCTTACGAGTTGTTCTTTTGTCAATTGCTAAGTCACCGGTATTATCGTAGTAGTAGGTAATCTTTGTAGAGTTAATAAGTTGTCTTTGCTTGTGGGTCTTTTCTTGAAAAAAGAGGAAAAGATTAGAAGTTTCACCCTTATTCAATTTCAGTCAAAATCTTGCTGAAGTCACCTACGGTAAAAAGGGAGCCTCCCCTATTGGTGAGAGGAGAGATTTATCTCATTATATCATTGTCTAAAGTTACAATTTTGTAAGGTGTAGTCTTAGTAGTTTACAATTTTTTTAGCCAACAATTTTTGGCGAGTCCACTGGGGATATCGAACACATTCAAAAGCCTCACGCTTTCATTTGAAGTTATTCTTCCCATTTTTCTAAATTTTGTTGTTCACATTGGAGGGCTTTCGCGTATACGGACGTCGTTCTAAAGGAGAAGATTCAAAAGGTGTTTGTCTAAGTTTGTCTCAAAAGGTTAAGCTTGATTTTCTTATCAAACAAAATCCTCTTGAACGAACTACCAGTTATCCACCTTCCAGAAAAAGGAGTCCTGTTCCGAATGAGACTTCACTTTTCTTCCAGAAACCACTAGTTGCGTTTACTTTTCCAAAGATGGTTGGGACAGGTCCATGGGGAATGACTTTCGGTCCTTTGAATCTTACTTCACCGATACACCCATTACCACAAGGCTCACGAAAGAATTTTCTCAAATTCTACGATGATGGAAAACAACATCCCGATGAGCATATCAAGGAATTTTACATTGCTTGTGGTGTACATGGTGTGGACTATCAAGATGTCTCTGTGAGGATTTTTATTGAAACCTTGCAAGGGATTGTAGAAGATTGGTTTTATAATTTGGCCACGGGATCTATTGGCACCTGAAAATTTAGGCCAAAATATATACAAAATTGTTAGCGAAGTATGATTTTAATTTTTCAGTTTTATATAATTTCCTATGATAAAAAATTTATTCTAAAAATTAAAATAAGTTAAGTAAAAAGGTGGCGAGAGGGAGTTGAACACTTGACCTCTCAAGCCGAACTTTTTCCTACCTATCTACCCTCCTACCCCCTAACCAGTTAGTCTATTTGTTTTCTTCAAGAGGGTTAGGAGAAGATACTTATTTATCTTTGTTTTATTGTGTAGGTGAGAAGTAAAGTACAACTTCTTACTCAGGGAGTAATTTCTTCCTTAATTAACTTTCAAATTAAATAATAATTTATGTATTTTTCCGATTTTAGGAAAAAGAATGGGGAGAGGGAGTTGAACACTCAACCTTTCGACCCATTCCTTTTCCTACCTAACTACCCGACCCTCCCCCTACCAATTGCTCTATATTATTCCTTGGGAGTGTAGTTGTAAATAAATGTATAAATTAAAGAAAATCTTATCTCCTTTGAAATAAAATGTTAAAATGAATATGGTTTATGAGATAGGAATTTCATAGTCACTAATAATTATTTTATTCTTAATTTTTTATTTACCCCAAAACCCTAAAAGTAAAAATATATGATGAAATAAAGGTAAAATTTGTTGAATATTAATTTGTTTAGGGTTTTGGTATATTTTGATGTTAATTCTTAAATTTTTCATATCCCTACTTTTAATATGATATATTCACCTTGGTTATATTTTAGGGTAAAAGGCATGTAGGTTGATTATTATTGTTTAGGGTTAGATAGTAATTGATTAATTTTATTCTTTAAATTCAAAATCCATAAAAGAATTTTACTTTATGCCTTCATCTTAAATTTTAGGGCAAAGTGGGTGTAAATAGTTTTACCCCAGTTTACTTGATTTCTCATTTCATGAATTAATTTATTAATGCACTTCATGTAATTGTAATGTTAATTTGCATTATGATTATTTTTTATTTTAAGCAAAAGCAATTTTTCCTTTCATTAGGGTTGAAACATAAAACCTTTTTACCCTAATGTTTCTAAAATATGTTTATGTAGCATTATTTTGTTATGTTTGTAAATGAACTTATTTTATTTTGAAAATAAAAATAAAATGGTACTACTTGATGTCATTTTATTAATTTAGGGAATTATCTCATTATTTGAAGTCTTTTAACAATTAATATACTTGCTTATATTTTGATAAATATTGTGGATCATATATTATTAATTTTTTAAAGTTTCATTTTTCACTCTATGATAAAGTATGAAACCTATTTATTTTTCAATTAATTATTAATTAATAAATGAATAATAGATAGTTTTTATATAAGATTAATATATTACATATGTAATGATTTTTATTTTTAGGTTTAAGATAAGCTAATATTAAGTGTTTTGTGCAGGAAATTAAAAGATGAACTATTATGCACGGGACACCAAAATTAATGTAATTATAGGGGAGATATTTCCTAAAAAACCATTATTATGGTTTAGTTGTACTTTTTAGGGTTAGTTGTATAATTAGGTCCTGTGAAAGGGCATGTCCTTTCACATGGAACCATTGAAAATATATTTATACTAGTTCATATTGTAAGCGAGAAAACACAATCAATCACAGCAACAAAATTGAAAAGTCCACCCTCTCACAGATTGGAATTTAATGCCCAAAATCTTATGTACGAATATCAGATTAGTTTTTGTACCCTACTGTTAATATAGTTTTTTTACGTTCAATTGGTTTTTCGGATTACTCTCTAGCCAAGGTATCCTATTGTGTTTTCTATTTCATGCATTCATTTATGATTAATTTGTACAATTTGAATAATGCTAGCATGGTCTGAGAACCTATTATTGTTTCCTTTTGGGCTCTTTAGTTGAGTTAAAAACCATAGGACCTATTGTATGAGTTGTTGTAAATTTTGGTTCAATAGAAACTTGTAGGTTGATGGTCTCATTTTATAGAAGCGAGTTATCTTAAAACTGTCTCCGATTATACACAACATTGAATGTATCTGACCCTATTCCCATTTTGGTATCAGGCACTAGTCTATTTGTTCATTTGAAATTGTCATTTATTTCTTTTTGTGATTTACATATCTTATCTGTTATCCTATTTACAAAGCATTAAATTAGGTTTAACATTACTTTCTAGCCTTAGTTTAGATTTCAAGCTATCTGACAATTAGGATATTAAGTTGTTTTTTTTCCTCCAAGGATCATTAACCCCTTTGGAAGGAATTTATGTTGTTTATGCACGTGTTTGTGCAGTTAGACATCATATTCGATTTAGGCCTACCAACCTTGGTTCGATCAAACCATAATTGCAGAGGCATTTATTGTGTCTATTAGTTGGCCTCAAAATGGTCTAACATTTTTAAGCACCAACAAGATCAATCACTGATTGGAATTCTTTAAAGACCAAATTTGAAGAGCGTTTCAAGCTTGCAGAAGATGAGCATGCACTACTTGCTCAACTCACTCAATGAAGAAAGATGCTCAAGAGGGAATGTGAGAATTCATTGCAAAATTCAATAAGTTGGCCAATCATATACCAGCTTCATCCCAACCTACGATTGAAAACCTCAAATTTTTCTTCATTAACACCCACATTCCAGAGGTTAGTTTCTTGCTAAGGAGGGTTGTTCCTACCAGTTTAGCAAATGTTCAAACTCTGGCAACTGAAATCGAAGATGATCTTATCATGGCTGGTAAGATATGAAGAGATTGTTACAAGATAAATTCTAATGATCCTTCTTCTTCAGGATGCATAGATCCTATGGTACAAAAACTAGCAAATGAGTTGCTTGCTTTGAAAAAGAAATTTTTTTAGAATTCCTTCAATGCTCCATACAAGGATATTCCTTGAAGAATATTTCCAAATGTTGCTCACAATTATGCAGCAAAGAATCAAGCGAAGCTTCCTCCTCCTTCGGAGAGGCTTGCACTTGAAGCTCCTCCTGTTAATGAAGCTACTGGATACTTTGAGAATGATTAATCTGGTGCTTTACCAGATGATTACCAAATGGATGATAACGTTGCCCTATACAATGAAAATGATGGAGCAACTAGTGACTCTAACATCGGGTATGTTTACTATGAAGATCAGGATCTTGAAGAGAGTTTTGGTCATGCTTACGCAATTATGACATGTTCCCAAATGCAGCTAGCTAGACAAAAAGATGAAGTTGCTAAAGCAAATGTTGATATACAAACACATGTCACACTTGCTAAAAGAGGAGCACCGCTGCCTACTTTGTCCAAAGATGCAGCCAAAGACCAAGTAAGTACAACTAATGCTCTTGGTATTTTTTCTAGTCTACCGAGACCTAGTGTGTCTAATCCAAAACCTCAAGTTGAAGCTTTTTCATCTTCTCTAGCTATTTATTTTCAAGCATTTGATATTATAGTTCATGCTAAGAAGACCGAGATTCAAATTTCTGAGGTTGAATACCTACAAACTTATCCGGATCAACTGGAAAGATTGAATAAGTTTGTCAAAGAATCACAACCCACTCAAGCTCAGGTTGTCCCATAACCTAATTTTTTTTTGAATAACTTAGTTACCATTCCCTCATTTGTCTCAAGAAAAATAGAACCTTTCAACACTTCTGATGCAGGAGCATCTTGGGTCTTTGAACAATCTTGCATCAACCAAAAACATTTCCTGATTTTTGTACCTGTTTGCTGTTGTTTTCTTTATAATCTTTGCATTTGATGGTTTCATGGTGTGCGAATCTTACACTATGATGAGGACCTATTTGGTAACCTTCTCCTATGAGCACATAAATTTTGGATGGACTGTTTCAAAGTTACAACTGTTTTCCTTGTCGTTGGAACTGCGTTTTCTTGCAGTTTTGGTGCTGATTGTTCATGTTGGTGACCTTGATCCATAAGGAATCAGCCTTTGCGCTCTTAAGAAGTTTTAGAGGACCTAAATTACTATCATTTACCAAGAGTGAAAGCCCTAATTCATTATGAGTAAATAGTTATGTCCATTTTTCCTTGAGACCTATTTTCTGCCAATTTTCGGGTGAAACGTGTGGTTTTTCTTCTTGCAATGTTCCATATGATCAAATGGGACCTTGAGCCCTTAAAGGAATGTTCTTGGGTCATGTAAGGACCTAAATCCAAAGGCGCATAAATTTATATTCATTCTATCATTAGTTTTGGTTTAAATCTTCTAGACTAAACCTATATTGTAATTAAATGCCTGACTGGCCGACCTGTGGCTTAGCTGGCTATATAAAGAGTCTAGATTGATGTAGTAGGGATCAAGAGGAGATCATAAGTGAGATCTAGGAAGGATTATCAAGATATCATTGGAGAAAAAGATAGGATAAAAGCTATAATTCCGATTTCATAATTCTCATTATATAAAGCTGAAACCCGGAAGGCCTCATAGCCGGGCATGTTGAAAGAAATAATATAATTCTCTGTTGTTGTTTCCAGTTGATTGTCTCATATCCATTGTGATTTAATTTCTTTCATGTGATATTATATTGCTTCTATTGTGTAATTCTGAGAAAGGGCTTGTTGTTGATTCAAGTGGAGTCAATTCTGCTTGATTCTGCTTGTATCTACCCTGCCCCTGCGTCAACTTCCTTGCCTATCAATGGTTTCAAGTTGAGTAATTGTGTTATTGATTCCGGAGCGTCTGATAATTTTATGCCAGCTAAATTAGTTGAAGCCTTAGGTCTTACCTTGACAAAGACTTTTGGAAATTGTTATTCCATGGAGAATAAACAAGTGCCTCTTCGGGGTCAAAGATGCTTAGTTTGCATTTGCATCTTTCCTTGAAAAGAAAATTAAGATGACTATTTTGGTCGTTGATGTTCCTGCTTCCTATGGTATGTTGCTTGGTTGAAACTTCTGTAAGGATGTAGGTGGCGAACTTAATATGGACATGTATGAAGCACGAATACCTGTGAAATGCAACATGCATAAACTGATTCCTGAAAGGGAAACTAAATATGTTGTTGTTAAGTCTGATGATCCTCATGCTCAAATTCTATTTGAGTTAGCTGGAATGGGTAATTATTATCTCCACATTGATGATATTTCAAAATTTACTGAGGATTGGCCTTTGGAGCATCTGTGTTGTCATGTGTTTCCGATAATGATAGATTTGTGGATGCAATCGATGATCAAGTACATAATCATGTTCCTGTGACATCTATGATGGATGGATAAGAAATGGAAGTAAATGATGATACAAGTTCTTCTTCTGATGGTGTGAGTACTTCAAGTTCAAATGAAGTATGGACATTAGAGTTTGATGGTATTTGTTCATCAATTGGTTCTGGTGCTAGAGTTGTTTTAATTTCTCCACAAGGCGAGCTCTTTCCATATTCTTTCAAACTACAGTTTGATAATACCAATAATACTGTTGAATATGAAGCTTTGATATTGGGCATTGATGCTGCTCTGAATAAGGGGATTTGTAATCTGCATGCTCAGGGAGATGCTGAGCTTGTGGTATGTCAAGTCCGGAATTATTACCAAACAAGGAATGAAAGGCTAAAGCATTACAAAAACTTGGTTTGGGATTATATTGAAGGTCTTGATGCCTTTAATATTTCTATGGTTCCAAGAGAATTTAATGATAAAGCTGATTCTCTTGCCGCCTCGACAACTCTTTTGATTCCTCATAAGAGTTTTGAACAAGATAGATATTCTATTCAATTAGTTTTTCGCCCATGTGTTCCTGATAATTCTGAACATTGGCAAGTTTTCAATGATGATAACCAGATTATCGATTTTCTAGAGATGAGAGAAAATTTTGAAGAATTGTATTTTGAAGGTAGTAGTTCTCCTCCTCGGGAGAAAATCTCTAGGAAAGATCCTGATACTGGTGAAGAATTTATTCAATTGAAAGGAAATAAAATTCCTCATGGCTTGGTTTCTCTAGAACGATTGTTTGATAAACATGATCATTATGTCAAAAATCAATAAGGAGATGGACCTAGCTCTGCTATGGAATTTGAAAAATATAATCTTGGGTTAGAGAATGATCCCAAATTTGTAAACATTGGTAAATGCTACACACTTGAAGAACAAGATCAATTTATTGATCTTTTACATGAGTATATTGATGTTTTGGCATACTCTTATGATGATTTGAAAGCTTTTCATCCTAAAGTGTTGCAACATGATATCCCTCTCAAAGAGGGAACCACTCCTTTCAGGAAAAAGCAACACTAGTATAATCCCAAAATTTCTGGCACTATTCTAGTAGAGATTTAGAAGATGTTAGATGCTAGAATAATCTTCCCAATTCAACATTCTACATGGGTGGCTAATATCATCCCAGTGTGAAAGAAAAATGGTGAAATCTGCATCTGTGTGGATTTTCGTAATCTGAATCAACCATCCTTGAAGGATAATTATTCTTTGCCAATCATGGACCATGTTTTGTAAACGGTGACTGGTTCTCAGATGTTATCCATGCTTGATGGATTTTTTGGCTACAATCAAATTGAAGTCAGGGAAGATGATCAGTACAAAACCGCATTTACAACTCCATGGGGTATTTTTGCTTACAACAAGATGCCCTTTAGATTGATCAATGCAAGCGCTACTTTCCAACTAGCTATGGATCTAGCTTTCCATGATATCAAGGACAAATTCATTATGGTTTACCTTGATGATCTTACCATTTTCTCTAAGCAAAGGCAAAGATCATTTATATCATCTGCATCAAGTGTTGGAGAGTAGTTGTCGGCATGGAATTTCTCTCAATCCTAAAAAGTCAATTTTTGGGGTTACAGAAGGTAAACTTCTTGGACATATTGTGTCTAAAGAAGGAATAAAGATTGATCCTGAATGGGTCAAGTCTATTCAAAGTTTGTCATTACCTACAAGAAAAACTGTTGTTCATTCTTTCTTTGGAAAGGTGAATTTCTTACGGAGATTTGTTCCAGACTTCGTAGAAAAGACTCGTCATATTTCAAATATGATGAAAGGAGCGTCAGTATTTCACTAGAGTGTTGAAGGAAAGGCTGCTTTCAAAGAAATTAAAGAAGCAATTTCTCAAGCACTAGTATTAGTCTATCCAGACTATACTAAGGAATTTATCATGTATAGTTATGCTTCCGAGCACACTATGTCAACTATTCTCATGCAAAAGAATGCTGAAAATATAGAGTCTCCTATTGCATTCATGAGTTTTCCTCTTAAGTCACATGATTTGAAGTATTCACTGATGGATAAAAATGCTTTTGCAGTTGTAAAGGCAGTCAAATACTTTAGGTTTTACATTCTCAACTCACATGTTGAAGTTTTGGTTCCTAATACAATTGTCAAGTCAATTTTGACACAGCAAGAGTTTGGAACAAAGAGAGGCAATTGGATTGCCAAGATCCAAGAATATGATATTGAGATCAAACCAACTAAGTTAGTTCGTGGTAAAGGTTTGTGTCAGCTTATGGCTGAAAATGAATCCGAGGAGGTAATTCCTGAGGAATTACCTAGAGTCTTGTTTGTAAGTACAACTGATGAATGGTATTCTGACATCACACACTTTCCCACATATGGAGAGTTTCCAACACATTTGACTTAAAAACATAGAAGAAGTTTAAAGTTGAGAGCTTCTCACTTTGTTCTTTGGGACAGTGGATTGTATAAGCGTACCATTGATGGCATTTTCCTTTATTGTGTGGATAAAGCACAACAAGATATATTGCTAGAATCATTTCGTGATTTGGCATGTGGTGGGCACTTTTCAGCACCTGTGACTGCTCATAAGATTTTGTGAGCAAGATACTACTGGCCAACTCTTTTCTAAGATGCATATAATTGGGTACGTAAGTGTCATCATTGTTAGTAGTTTGTAGGAAAGAAGAGGCTTGCTACGTTGCCTCTAAAGCCGGTGGTAATTGAGGAACTATTTCAACAATGGGGCCTTGATTTCATTGGTACTATCAATCCAATATCCAGTGCAGGGCATACATATGTTTTGACTACAACTGATTATTTCACTAAGTGGGTGGAAGCAATTCCAGTAAAGAATACAACATCATCAGTAGTATGTTCATTCTTGAAGGAGAATATTATTTCTCACTTTGAAGTACCAAATAAAATTGTGACAAACAATGCTTCAGTTTTCTCCTCATTAGAGATCTCTCAGTTTTGTTTTGAACATGGTATTACTCTTTCAAATTCATCTGATTATTATCTGCAAGGGAATGGTCAGGCTGAATCCAGTAACAAAAATCTAGTTACGATCATTCGCAAGCTGGTGGATGATAACGAAAGGTCTTGGCACAAGGCTTTGTTTGATGCTTTGTGGGAAAACAAGATTACCCCTAAGAGAGCTATTGGCATGTCACCATTTCAGCTCCTTTACTGTTTAAATTCAAAAATTCCCATAACTTTGGAGCTTCTTGCTCTTAAGTTGCCTAAGGTAATTGCAGAGGAAACTTATGAGAGTTCTCTAGATAAAAGAATCATGTTCCTACATCAGTTGGAGGAGCAAAGAACTCAAGTGGTGGATCGAATTACAACACATCAACAATAAGTCAAAAAGATTTTTGATAAGAAAGCTAAGCAAAGATAATTCCAAGTTGGTGATCGTGTCCTACTTTGGGATAAAAGGTGAGAACCAAAGGGTATGCATGGTAAATTTGATTCTCTTGGGCGAGGTCCTTTCACAATTCATCAAGTGGCTGGAGAAAATAGTTTCTTGTTGGCTTATCATGATGGAACTCCTTTTACACTAATATATACTACGCAAAATCTAAAGAATTACTTTGAATGAGCTCCAGATAAGTACTCCTTGTACATAATGTCCAAGTCTTTTTAAATTTTTAGGATTTTGAGTCTTCTTATTTTTCATCGCCTGACTCTATAGCCCAATGGAGTAGATGAAGGCATTAGAGGTCTGGATTCTACATTCCTCATTGTTTCTAATAAGAAATGAGGTATGTTTCCTAGTTAGAGCCAGCTGTTGTCCTCAATTTTGAGATCACAAAATTATGGCAACCCTACAAGATCTTTTTATCAATTCATAGGAGTATCCTCTATGATTTGAATGTTTTCGATTAAGTGTTATAAAGATGATTCATTATCCCTGAAAAACTCTTTGTAATACACGTTTCATACGTTCTTCAAGTCCTTTTCTTTGTTTTTAATCTTGTTTTTCCCTTGAGTCGATGGCCCTTTTAAGTACCCTCATTTCAAGCTAACTTAGGCATCAAACGGAGTTGTATAATTCAAGTTATGATGCAAAAGGTGGGGTTTTTCAGGCTGACTGCATATTCTTTAAAAATCCTTAAAAGGTGGGGTTTTCAAAGTCAATTCCATGAGTTTGAATTATATTTAATATATTAAATAGATTTTAAAGTTCATTTTCAAATTTCAACTCATTTCGAGTTGATTTGACTATAGTTTTTAATGTTTTCATGAAATTAGCTTTAAAATAGTCTAATTTCATGTTACTTTATTAAAACATTATAGTTATATATTAAATTAATTCAAAAGTAAAAGCTTAAGTTTGAATAAGTGTGGTTTTCATTTTCCATGCATATCATCAATATGCAAAACACTTTTCAATGGCCACCTCTTGAAATTAAGCCTTTTACTTATTAAAAACATTGTTTTTATGTGTAATTGCATGTATATTTTATGTATTTTGGACATTTATGCAGTTGAACCTCTAAACAACGTATTTAATCCTTATGAATGTCATTTTTAAACTCAATTACATATCTTTTATGTATTTTTGACATGTGCATAGACCTTCTCAAATAACATTTTTAAGAAACTACTAAGGACGTCAAATTCCAAGAAGATTGCATATGTTTTAAAGCACATGCATATACTTCTCAAAAGTGCATTTTCACTTCTCCAAATCAAGTGCTTTCCTTAGGGTGTTGATTTCTAGAAGGATTACATATGTTTGAACATAATATGCAAAAGTGTTTCCAAAGAATGTTTTTAATGTGTCTTCTTGGGCATCGAATTCCAAGAGGTTTGCATATATTTAAAACAATGTGTAAAAGCTGCTTGAAACATCATTTTTATTCTTCCCTCTAGGCATCGATTTATGGGAGAATTGCATATGTATTTTTAAACATGTAAAAAGTGTTTTTAAACCAACATTTTTCATATCTTCCCATAGGCGTCTAAATTCTAGAGCTTTGCATATGTCAAAATGTATGTAAAGGAACTCATAACCAACATTTCTTATTTCCTTTGGAGGCGTCGATTTTGGGAGTGGCTGCATATATTAAAATGGTGTGCAAAGATCATTTAAAAATAATGTTTTTAATGCTATGCTTTGGGCATTGATTTTGGAGGGCTTCACGTATGTGTCTTTCCATTTACAAAGCACGTTTTGGCTGCTCTTCTCTATAGGCGTCGATTTTCATATGCATTACATATGCTATTTAAAATTCAAAGCATATGTATTTTGGTGGAAACAATCTACCCTTGACCATTTCTTCTTCAAGAACATTTCATGGAAGGAGGAGATTAGTATCTTCAATCATTTTCTCAGCCTGAGAACTGATTTTGGTAAGTTATTTGTTCTTTTTATGGATTTATTTTACCATTTGGGTTGAGATTTATGCTCTAGATGCCGTTTTTCTTCCTCTTTGCATATACAAAAGAAATAGTCAAAATGGTTGCTATTTCTTGGCATTTTATCTCTGATTCTTTCCCACTTGGCTGTATATGCATATTGACTGTCCAAAATTGAAGGAAAGAGACTAGGAATGTGATCTATATATACTCTTTCCATCCAATCTTTCCTAAATCTGAAAATCTATTGGCTTTATTTCAGATTTGGCTCTAGATTTTGAGAGATTTCATCTTGAAGATTGAGGTAATTTCTTTCTAAGTCTTTTCCTTGTTTTTCTTCCCAAGTTATTTAACTTACATGTAAAGATTTCATTTTTTATTTACATGTGATTAAATTCATGTCTCTTCTACTTCTATCTTCTATTCTCAAGATGCATATGCAAGAACTTCATCTTACTTGCATATGTAGTCGGGATTAAAAACCCCGTTCTATGGTGAAGAAGGAAACAAATCCAATGCAAGTTCATACATGTGCTATTTTCCAACAACCACTTGCATAAGTTATTGTCTCTACCACTGCCATATGACATCAAACTCATAATGGCAGTCAATTCAAGCTTCATTATAAAAATAAAAGATATCCATTCATTCACTTGGCTTGCCATCTTTCATAATTTCCATTATCTCCATATGTAGTTACCCACAACAAATTCATTCTTGAGTTCTCTTTGAGCTAAAACCATTCATTTTCCAAAGAAAATCAGTCATCCCCATACACCATTCATTAGTTTTAGAAATTTCATGATGAATCCCTCTCAAGAAGATGTTCTTACTTTGTGGAGTTTTTATGTCATAGCTGCTCGATCTCATAAAGTTGCTTTGTCTAAAGGGATCACACTTGCCAAAGAAAAAGAGAAGAAGAAGATGAAATACTAGTATGACTCGTATCATAATTCTGTCCCGCCTTCACAAGTTGTTTCTTATTGTGAAGAAGTCAGAGACACATATATTTCACACATGAACTTTGAAGAAATCCTTCAGAGGGTTGATGCTGCAGTCACAGAGGATACGGTTTCCATCAAGAAGACTAGTATCCATCTTGTTTCCACTTTCCCATTGGCTTCCCTTGAGCTAGAGTTCATGCTTGCATGCATGAATAACTTTGATTCATCCTCTAGAACCATCAAAGATAAAGATGGTAAGACTATTATTAGTCTTGATCCAGAGACCATTGACAGAATCTTCCAAGTACCACCGGTTCCTGTGGTTATTAATATAACTAAACGGAAGGCTCTTGAGAGATGGAATAAAGACACTTCTTCCTATACAAAGTTTATTAATGATAATTGGTTGCTTAATAAGAGGCCTAACATTACAAGATGGCCCAAGGGAATCTAATGCACTGAGTTCAAGGAGGAGATCAGTGACATCATCACCTTATTTAGTCGCCTTGCTAGGTTAAATACATCAAACACCTTTGATCCCTAGATGTATGAAGAATTTTCTCTCATTTTCCAATCTTAGAAGAAGATTTTCTAGGGAGAAATGATTAGTGATATGTTGTGTGAGTAGCTTTCTGAAGTTGTCAACACTTTTACTTTTCATATGAATTTATACCTTGTGTACATCGCTGCCTCACTTGGTTCTTTCTCTGGTTTATCTACTAAAGGGGACAATTCATTGGTTCATGTATGGGAATATTTTCCTCAGCTTGTGTTGAAGGTTAGTCGCTCCCATTACCGAAGAGTGTACGATGCTTTCTAGGGGCATTTCATGTTTTTGTTTGATAAAAGTATTCTTAACAAGCATGTGTCAGATGAGGCGTGGGTTAAGGTAAATGAGTATGGCTTCCCATTTCTTCAGTTCCCTAACTACACTTACATGCGACTGGGCTACTTCAAAGGTGAACCGCATACACTCCTGAGATACCCTACAAATAATATCATTCTTATGGAGTTGGCTAGGCAACTCATGGCTGTCCAAGTGTACCAAAATACATTACACAAGTTGGGTGTGGGGATTTCCTCTCGAAACTCACTGAAGATTGGAGGATACTCCATAGATACAGTTCCGAAGGCCAAAATCATGAAGTATGAGCTACAGAGGATCACTTTGAAGAAATTTATGGATCAAAGTCATTTCAACTAGGGAGGGCTTAATGACAAGATGAGAAGGCAATTTGTGCATGTGTAAAAGTTAGAGGATATATGTATTGATCTTCGCACTGAGACAAATATATAGAGGATGGATTACTACCTCATGTCTATCAAACAAATTATTGACTTTAACCATGTAGACATTCCTCCGGGGGTTGAAGATGATGGTGACATTCTTGATCCTTATTATACTCACAATCATGTTGAGGATTTTCCTTTTTTGTCTCCTTCTTGGTCAGGAAAAGAGAGTGTTTCTATTTGGGATCATTTTCAGTCCGTTCTTGCAAATACCAACATTTGGTTAAAAAGAAGAGGATTGAAAAGCATCAAAATAAGATCGAGAAAAGACTTTGATCATGGTGGCCCGGTTGGTAAGAGATCAGAAATGAAAGGAAGAACTAAGGATGGTGCATCCTCTTGAGCAGCTGATTCTATCATTCCCATCATGTCTACGCTTCCTAATCTTACCATTAAGGGAGCCAAGGACACTGGGAGAGTTCTTGAGGTCAAGAGCACAAAACCTAAAAAGGTTCAAGTGGTATCTAGTGATGATGAGATGCCTGATTCACCTAAGGTATCTACACCTGATGTACCTCCTCCTATGGACATTTCAGTTACCATAGTGCTGCTTGATTCTTCACCTACATCAGATGAGTCTCCTGATTCACCTGTGGGTACAGCTACAGATGCTTTTTCTACAGAGCAAATTGCTCCTATGGATTCAGTCTTGGTGACACCTGCCTTGCCTATCTCATCTTTTTCTCCTATTGTCATACCTGAGGAATCTTACCTGGTGCAGGAGCACCCTTCTAAGGGCTCCCACCATCTAATTTTTGTTGTGTTGAACTTCTTAAATGAAGCATGTAATTAAAATAAGAGCCTGGCTCATTTTGTGTGCCTAGGTCTAGGTTAGATCCTAGAGTTTTAGTTGCTCTTTTCTTGTAAGTGGCACAATGACTTAGGGAATGTTGTCATCTTGCGATCATTGATTTTCTATGTGGTTAGAAGCCTTAGGTTATGTGTTTGGTCAAGTTTTGAGCACAAGTGTGCCTTGGAGAGACCTAGAAATGGTCTTGGTAGTGTAGGAGCAAAGATGCTCAAGCAACAAAAAAGTTGCTAAAAAGTTGCTAGCAACTTTTCAAAAGTTGCTTAGCAACTTTTCCTTTGAAGTTCTAACTCTTGCCTAAGTGGATAAAAAGCCCTAACCCAAACACTCACCCCAAGGAGAAGGTTATTTATGACCTGACTAACCCTAATTTAGAGGTTGGGTGTCATTTGGTATGATTCTGTACAGAAAAGCCAGTCTAAACTGTGAATTCTGTGTAACAGTCACGGCTATTTTGGCTTTTTTGAATGTGAATAGGAAGAACTCTGATGAATCTTTGCAGTGATTGTTGTAATTATTTTTTCATCTTTCATGCATGTGTGTGTAGTTTGAATCTTTAAAGCTTTATTAGTATATTTTGTTCATTTCTTGTTTGTAGACAGTTCTTTGCCAGTTTGGAGAGACATGTGAATATAGGGCTGTAACTTTTGTTTCCATTGTGGAAATCCCATGGAACCTTGGAATCCAAAGGTACAGACCCTACTCTATATAAATATGTCTGCAGGGCCCTTAAGTGTAAGTGCAAACATTTGTTTGACCATGCCCTAGGCGAGCTAAGGCCATGCCCGGTTAGGAGCGGTCAGTAGTGCATGAGCTCTAGAAGATAGAGGAAGGAGTTTCAAAGCATGCCCTTTTGAGGGAGCCAAGGGACATGAGTAAAGAGTATAATTTGTGGAGGAGAGAGCTTGAGTCATCCAGGAAGGGTGCTAAAGAAAGCAAGATAGACCAGTGACTCTGTGAAGTCCTAAAAACCCCCAAAACCCTCAGTCTTGGTTCAGGTGTTGTATGGCTTGTTGGTGACCTAAGACCCCAAAAATCCTTGAGGATTGAGCAAATGAGTGAGGGTTATTGAAGGACTCTAGCCTTGGTACTGTGAAGAAAAGTTGGCAAAAACCCTATAAACCCGGAAGGAGGGCTAATTAGGCCTCTTCCTTGTAGCCCTGTTTTGGTAAGGAAGTGTGAAATCGGGTAGTAACCCATCCTCACTAATGCATTGGAGATGACTCAAATGTCCTCAAAACACCTCAAGACTCATCAAATTCTCTTTCAGAGCTTAGGAAGGTGGTGAACCTTAAAAAGACCCTTATGAGCCTATGTAAGGGATGGTGCTAGGAAGAAAAGCTTGATATGTTGCAAGATGATAAAGCTAAACTTGGTGGTCAGGTTAGGCTAGGTCAGGGGATCCTTTAATGAGAAGAGAATCCTATAGACCTTCATAGGTGTCAGGAGAACACCAGGATCCTAGTTGTGGATTAGGAGCATAGACTAGCTAGTTTGTCCTAACCTCCCCATCAGATTGGTATCAAAGCCACTTAAGGCTTGGGAAGTGGAAAGTGGATGTTTCAACCTTCAGAAGAGTCAGTTGGATCATCACACAAGTAGAAAATGGTGAATAATGTAGAGCTTGCTAAGAAGGTGGAAGATCAGGAGGAAGCTAATAGACTCCTGAAGGAAAGATTGATGCAAATGGAACAACTCTTGGATGATCTCCAGGCAAAGGTAGATAAGGTGAAAGATAGGATGGAGGAGCAGGATGCCAAAGAGAAAGAGAAGACCATTGATGATGATGTGCCTACACCTAATCCTCTGACCCAAGATGAGAAATTCCTTAAAGCTTTGAAGGCTATCACTAGCAAGGCACTTGAAGGTGTCCCATTACTTACAGGCAGGATGGATACAGAGCTTGTGATGCAATGGATTGAAGGCATGGAGAATCACTTTGAATGTGAAGAGATCTCAGAGGCACAGAAGGTCAAATTGGCCAAATCTAGGTTGAGGGGTCAAGCTTTAACCTAGTGGAACTACTTGCAAGATGAAAGAGAGAAAGAGGGAAAGAACCCAATCTCCAATTGGAAAGCAATGGTCAACAAAGTGAAAGAAGCATAACTACCTACTGATTATGAGATCTAGCAGCATAGGAGGAGGTTGAATCTCAGACAGAAGGAGATGGATGTAGCCACCTACACTGAAGAGTTTCACAAGTTGAGATTAGGATCCAAAATCAAAGAAGAGGAAAGTATCAAAGTGGGAAGGTACCTAAGTGGTCTAAAATGGAGCATAGCAGAGGAGATGAGCTTGTTCACTCCTACCATAGTCCTTGGGTATCAGCATATGGCACAAAAACTTGAAGACAAGCAAAGAAGGAAGTAGGAACCTAACTCAAAGAATAGAGGCAGAGGTAGAGACTCTAGAGGGGGTCAAAGAGGAGGTTCTAGTGGAAGAGGTGGTGATGCTAGAAACCAAGGGGAAAGTGACTTTTGGAACAAAGTTTAGAAATTAGTACAAGAGGATCTTTTGGTAGAGGAAGAGGTTCTCAAGGAAATAGAGGAAGAGGGGTAGGAGGAAGTAGCTCTTACTTTGCTACAATGAAATGCTATCAATGTGGATAGCTTGGACACCCTGCATATAGGTGTCCTAACAAGCCATCAAACTCAAGAAATGAAAAGAGGGTAGCCTATACCCAAGAAGACAACAACAGCTCATGTACCAATGAGGTCAGCAAACTAGAGTTAGAGATGGGGGAGAACTTGATGTTCAGGAGAGTACTCATAAGGCAACCTAACCAAGGTGAACCCTATCAGAGGAGAGCTCTTTTTAGAGTCAAATGCAAGATACAAGGAAAAGTTTGCAAAGTTATAGTGGATTTAGGGTCCACTGATAACGTCATAGTAGAGGAAGCAGCAAAGAAGCTCAAACTCACAAAGGTTCCCCATGCAAACCCCTACAAGGTGACTTGGTTGAATCAAGAGCAGAGTGTGCTAGTAAATGAGCATACATGGGTGGAGTTTTCAATTGGAGGCTATAAAGACAAAGTGCTTTGTGATGTCCTGCCCATGGATGCATGCCATCTCTTATTGGGAAGACCCTGGCAATTTGATAGGAAGGTGATCTATGATGGAGAAGAAAACTCCATTTCTTTCAAGAAAGATGGAAGAACATTTAAGATTTAGTCCATAATAGAGAATGAAGAAGGTACTTCTAAAACACCTAGTGTGTTTCTTAGTAGTGGTAAGGAGTTCCTACATGCACTACATGATGAGGAGATAATAGGATGTGCTATCATGGTGAAGCCAAAGGAGGATGACAAGAATTTGTAGGCTGAAACACCATTGGAAGTGAAGCAAATGCTGGAAGAATTCAGAGATATAGTAAGTGATGGAACCCCTACCACCTTACCTCCAAGAAGAGCCATAAGTCATCAAATAGACTTTGTACCTAGTGCAGATCTGCCTAACAAAGTAGCCTACAAGCTTACCCCTGACCAGAACAAGGAAGTGGCAAGACAAGTGCAAGAATTATTGGATCAAGGGCTGATCAAGAAGAGCATTAGTCCATGTGTAGTCCCAGTGGTTTTAGCATCCAAGAAAGGAGGAAAATGGAGACTTTGCACAGATTCAAGGGCTATCAATAGGATCACTATCAGGGATAGGTTCCCAATTCCAAGAATAGAAGACTTGATGGATTGCTTAGGTGGTGCTATGTACTTCACTAAGTTGGATCTAAAGAGTGGTTATCACCAAATTAGAATCAAGGAGGGTGATGAATGGAAGACTGCTTTTAAAACCATAGATGGATTGCATGAATGGCTTGTGATGTCATTTGGGCTTACCAATGCCCCAAGCACCTTCATGAGGTTGATGAATGAGGTCTTGAAGGACTTCACAGGAAAATTTGTAGTGGTGTATCTAGATGATATACTCATCTATAGCAAAACCAAAGCAAAACATCTTGAGCACTTGAGGTTGGTTATGAAGAAGCTACATGAGGAGAAATTAGCTATCAACCTAGAAAAGTATGAGTTCATGCAGCAAGAGCTGGTTTATTTGGGATTTGTGGTGTTCAAGGGTACTCTGAAAATGGACTCAAGCAAGGTGGAGGCAATCTTGAATTGGCCTGCCCCAAAAACAAGGATTGAAGTTAGAAGTTTTCATGGGTTAGCCCAATTTTATAGAAAGTTTGTGAGAAATTTTAGTGGGATTTGTGCACTAGTATTAAACACCATAAAAGGAGGACTGAAAACCAAGTTCAAATGGATTGAGGTAGCTGAGAAAGAATTTCAAACATTGAAGCAAGAGGTAGCTACCAAACCTATCTTACTCTTACCTACTTTTGATAAATTGTTCACCATTGAATGTGATGCAAGTGGTGCAGTAGTAGGGGGTGTATTGAGCCAAGAAGGAAGGCATGTGGCATTCTTTAGTAAGAAACTCAATGAGGCAAAGAAAAGATATTCGGCTTATGACTTAGAATTGTATGCTTTAGCACAATCCCTCAAGAAGTGGAGGCATTACCTCTTGCCAAAAGAATTTGTTGTATTTACTAATAATCAGGCTTTGAGCTATATAAATACTCAAGAGAAGCTTAGCAATAGACATTTGAAGTGGATGGAGTATCTCCAATCCTTTACCTTCACAATTAAACACAAGAAAGGGCAGCTCAACAAGGTAGCAGATGCCTTGAGTAGAAAGCTTTTGACTATCCAAGAAGTACAATTGCAAAGCATTGGAATAGCAGGTTTCAAATACTTGTATGAGGAGGATGAAGACTTCTCACAAGCCTACAAGGTGTGCCAAGAGTTTGAGAACCATTTCCATGGTGAGTTTGCAGATTACACCCTTCAAAATGGATTGTTGTTTAAAGGTAATCAGCTATGTGTACCTAGGGGATCCATGAGGGAAAATCTGATTCAAGAGAAGCATAATGGCATTCTAAGTGGACATTTTGGCATAAACAAGACATTGGAGTTGGTACAAAGATACTACTTTTGGCCTAAGCTAGCAAGGGATGTGAGGAGATATGTAGAGCAATGTGGAGTATGTCAAAGAGTTAAAGGAGGTTCAAGCAATGCAGGACTTTATCAACCTTTGCCAATTCCAAATAGGTCTTGGGAGTGTGTGAGCATGGACTTTGTGGTTGGACTCCCTAAAACCAAATCAGGTATGGATAGCATTTATGTTGTAGTAGACAGGTTCTCTAAAATGAGTCATTTCATTCCATGTAGAACTACTCATGATGCAAGCTATGTAGCAAATCTCTTCTTCAAAGAGATAGTTAGGATTCATGGACTCCCTCTAAGTATTGTGTTTGATAGAGATAGCAAGTTCATGGGTCATTTTTGGCAGACCTTATGGAAAAGGTTGGGAACTAATCTCTCTTTCAGTTCAGCATACCATCCTCAAACTGATGGCCAAATTGAAGTCATAAATAGGGTGCTTGGCAACTTGCTAAGGTGTTTGACAAAGGAGTATGGGAAGACTTGGGATCTTGTTATATCTCAGGCTGAATATGCTTACAATGACAGTGTAAATAGGACCACAGGAAGAAGTCCTTTTGAGATAGTATATGGAAGACACCCTAGAGGAGTGTGTGAGTTGAGGGATTTAGGTTCTATGGAGTTGAAGAGTGGACAAGCTGGAGATTTCACTCAAACCATCAAGGAGGTTCAAGAGAAAGTGAAGAAGACCATCATGGAGTCCACTCATAAACTCAAAGCTAAAGTGGATGAAAAGAGGAAAGAAGTACACTTTCAGATTGGGGACTATGTCATGGTCCATCTTAACAAAGAAAGGATGCAGAAGGGCATGCCCACCAAGCTACAAATGAGGAGAGTAGGCCCATGTCAGATTATAGCCAAATATGGAGAGAATGCCTACAAGGTGGACTTGCCATCTGATTTAGCCATCTCACTGGTGTTTAATGTTGTAGACCTGGTTATGTTCAAAGGAGACATCAAACAACAAGGTATAGATCCACCAAAGGTGCTACAAGACATAGACACCAATGCAATGCCCAAGAAGAAGCCAGCCAAAGTAGAGAAGATATTAGAATCCAAAGTGAAGAAGACTACTAGACATCAAGTTTACATGGAACATCTAATCAAATGGATGGATCAGCTTGAATCTGAAGCCACCTGGATTGAGGAAGGATAGTTCAAGAAGTTTGGAGTGGACCCGGCTCTTCTTGACCCCAAAGTGCCTTAGTTGTGCTGAGGGGGAGTATGGTGCAGGAGCACCCTTCTAAGGGCTCCCACCATCTAATTTTTGTTGTGTTGAACTTCTTAAATGAAGCATGTAATTAAAATAAGAGCTTGGCTCATTTTGTATGCCTAGGTCTAGGTTAGATCCTAGAGTTTCAGTTGGTCTTTTCTTGTAAGTAGCACAATGAATCAGGGAATGTTGTCATTCTGAGATCATTGATTTGATATGTGGTTAGAAGCCTTAGGTTATGTGTTTGGTCAATTTGTGAGCACAAGTGTGCCTTGGAGAGACCTAGAAATGGTCTTGGTAGTGTAGGAGCAAAGATGCTCAAGCAACAAAAAAGTTGCTAGTAACTTTTCAAAAGTTGCTTAGCAACTTTTCCTTTGAAGTTCTAACTCTTGACTAAGTGGCTAAAAAGCCCTAACCCAAACACTCACCCCAAGGAGAAGGTTATTTATGACCTGACTAACCCTAATTTAGAGGTTGGATGTCATTTGGTACAATTCTGTATGGAAAAACCAGTCTGAATTGTGAATTCTATGTAACAGTCAAGGCTATTTTGGCTTGTTTGAATGTGAATAGGAAGAACTCTGATGAATCTTTATAGTGATTATTGTAATTAGTGTTTCATATTTCATGCATGTGTGTGTAGTTTGAATCTTTAAAGCTTTATTAGTATATTTTGTTCATTTCTTGTTTGTAGACAGTTCTCTGCCAGTTTGGAGAGACATGTGAATATAGGGCTGTAACTTTTGTTTCCACCATGGAAATCCCATGGAACCTTGGAATCCAAAGTTATAGACCCTACTCTGTATAAATATGTTTGTAGGGCCCTTGAGTGTAAGTGCAAATATTTGTTTGACCATGCCCTAGGCGAGCTAAGGCCATGCCCGATTAGGAGCGGTCAGTAGTGCATGAGCTCTAGAAGACAGCGAAAGGAGTTTCAAAGAATTCCCTTTTGAGGGAGCCAAGGGACATGAGTAAAGAGTATAAGTTGTGGAGGAGAGAGCTTGAGTCATCCAGGAAGGGTGCTGAAGAAAGCAAGACAGACAGCCTGTTGGTGACCTAAGACCCCAAAAATCCTTGAGGATTAAGCAAATAAGTGAGGGTTACTGAAGGACTCTAGCCTTGGTATTGTGAAGAAAAGTTGGCAAAAACCCTATAAACCCAGAAGGAGGGCTAATTAGGCCTCTTCCTTGTAGCCCTGTTTTGGTAAGGAAGTGTGAAATCGGGTAGTAACCCATCCTCACTAATTCATTGGAGATGATTAAAATGTCCTCAAAAAACCTTGAGACTCATCAAATTCTTTTTCAGAGCTTAGGAAGGTGGTGAACCTTAAAAAGACCCTTATGAGCCTATGTAAGGGATGGTGCTAGGAAGCAAAGCTTGATATGTTGCAAGATGATAAAGCTAAACTTGGTGGTCAGGTCAAGCTAGGTCAGGGAATCCTTTGATGAGAAGAGAATCCTATAGACCTTCATAGGTGTTAGGAGAACACCAGGATCCTAGTTGTGGATTAGGGGCATAAACTAGCTAGTCTATCCTAACCTCCCCATCATTACCACAGTTTTGAGAGTGTGTTTGATGCATAATCCATGAATATCCCTTCTATGGCCATTTATTCCATCATGACACTTGATACTACTTTAGTATAGTTGGAGCAGTTCATGTCTTAGGTTACTCACAATAGCCCCACTCCTATGGCAATCTTAACAGAGGCTCCTCTTCTTGTGACTACAGTTGCACAGGTGGATCTAGTTACCACTTTGGCCATTACATCTGCAACAATGACATCTTAATTTTCTTTACCTTCTTGGTTAAGTGCTATAACTCAAAAGAGGAAGAAGGAAGAAATTCCATTAGAGGGCTTTGATCTTAGGGAAATTTCCAAGCCAAAAGCCCCAAAGAATAAAAAGGCTAAAATGGTGTCAAGGATCGTGGTGGAAGACAATGCTTAGTATGTCAAAATTGTTGAGCCTTTGGTTGATACGTCTATAGAAGATGGGCAGCCTTTTGATTATAAAATAAAAAGGGTGGAACTTGGTAAGCAAACACATTTGAGTTGTCAGCAAGATGCTCAGGATCCTATTTCTCAACTTACACAAAGGAATGATAAGTTATGGGAGAATAAAAATAAGCTTAAAGAGGAAAATGCATGCATCCTTGAAATTATTGGGATGATGAACAATTCTCAGAATACTACTCCTCTTTCAGTATCACACCTTGAGGATTATGATAAGCATCACAAGAAGGCGAAGGAAGTTGATTAGTGGTGTGAACAAATTGAAACACAAGGAATATAGGTGATTGATGACTCATATAAGGTCTTGAGGCATATACACATGACTATCAATGAAATAAGGGAACTTATTTCATCTTTTCATCAACAGCTGAAAGTTCTGAATGAGGATCTGAATGTGTGGAGGACTATGCAGGACTTCAATCTCAAGAGGTTGTGCCAGTTTGAAATCATCTCTTCTGTTGAAACATATCTTGAGTCTCTTGATTTAATGATCAATAAGGAGAGAGTCTTGGGTAAATTGGTCACAAATTTACAATCAGCTTTGGACTCATGGAATGAACAAGAATGTTAGATGACAAAGGAGTTCAACAAATTATCTTGTGAAGTTTCATTAGAAGATGATGAGCTGATTGAAGAAAGAATTATGATGGCAAGGTTCTCAGAAATGATTCACCTTCACCTGGATGCAGATGATTTTAGTCCCACTATTCTTGATTGGTTCATGGAATGTAAAATATACTTGAATCATCTTCAAATTCAAGTAATCGGCTATACCAAATCTCATGTTTTATGCAAGGTTACTATGATTTCTCAGCATATGGGTGCGCCTAATCTAGCCATGATATATGAGTCTCTTCGTAAGTTTGAGGCTTATGTGAATACCCTTTGATGTTGCTACCTACATTTCTAGGACACTTTTTCTTTATTTTATAGTATATATTGGACATGTTACATGTAATGCATGTGATGATTGTTATTACAGGAAAACATATTCCTGTATATTAAAGTTATGTAATCATGTTGCAAGTTCTTTAAGCCTTGTAACATTGAATAATTCAAAGTAGTTAATAGATCATTGAATAAGTCAAGTGGTTAAGGGTTTCCCCTTTTCTCTCCACTTTTCTCTCTTCTATTTTCCTATGTAAAGGAGAGAGCTCATTGTAAATATTTTCATCTTTTGTTTAAGCAAGCAAGGCTATACTTGAGAACTTGTGTGGTAAAAACTTTTTGTTTCATTGTTCAAATTATGAAAAGTGAATAAAAGTAACAAGATTTTCCAAACTTTGTTTTGCAAATCTTGGGATTGAATTGTGTATTCTTACATTGCATTGTTTAATCATTTTTTAATTTATTTCATAAGCTAAACTTGTGTAAATCATTGAAGGTTTCAATTCACCTTTTGAGAGACTTTGAGCTACAAGAGGAGGATTTCTATAGTAGTAGTGGTTGTGAATACTGAGAGTTGAAGACTTTGAGCTTTAAGTTTGAGTATTTTTCTTTTAATTTTAGAATCATTAGTGAGAGACTTTGAGCCTCACTATTGATTCTCATTATCTCAAATAGGATTAATTACAAGAGACTTTGGGCCCTTGTTTTAATTCACTAAATATATTTATAACTGCTACCTTAGGAGTTGTTCTTGCGTCAATTGCTAAGTCACCAGTATTATCGTAGCAGTAGGTAATCTTTGTAGAGTTAATAAGTTGTCTTTTCTTGAAAAAAGAGGAAAAGATTAGAAGTTTCACCCTTATTCAATTTTAGTCAAAATCCTATTGAAGCCACCTACGGTAAGAATGGAGCCTCCCCTATTGCTAAGAGAAGAGATTTATCTCATTATATCGTTGTCTAAAGTTACAATTTTGTAAGGTGTAGCCTTAGTAGCTTAGAAAATTTTTAGCCAACACCATGCTAGAAGAAGAGGACACCCATCATGTTGGGGAAACTAGACCCTATGATAATTCTCAAGCCATTGTTTTACTCTTTTATTATCTAGAGGTGACTTTTAGTTTTGACCTAGAGATCTCTCATTTCTTTCATTTTGTTGACTAGAAGTTGGACATGACTCCCCAAAGTATGTCACATGATCAAAGATCAATAGTAAAACTTTCCATATGGTCCCCTATTGGTATGTCACCTTGAAGTCCTATGAAATCAGCAATAGCTTTGTCAAACTCAAAAAGGTCTAAGTATGGAGGATCTCATTGTGCCTAGTCTATAAGCTCAGGGTTACTAGGGAGATGGTATCATTTTTATCAGCATAGGATATTGAAATGGCTGAAATGGTGTTTATATAAGACTCAGAGATAGATTCATGTGATTCAAATGAAGGGACTTCACGTCTTAGATGGATTAATAAAGGTATCATTCCAAGTGCATTCATCTATAGATCTAGCATGTAAAGATAGGTCACTGAAATTGGTAAAGGCATAATTTAAGTCATACGTGCTAGATATGCAAGGCGTATCCCACTCATAGTCATGCGAATCAGTTTCATAATGTTCTTCCTCATATGTCTTCACATTATTATTATTATCACAAAAGACCTTTACGTAAGGAAACCTAGTACCAATGGTTCTTTCTTCCAATGGAGGATACCCTAGACCTCTATGTTTTGGATTAGGATTTAGAAGTATTGGTTCTATTAATCCCTTTTTCTACATTCCAAGATGACTACGCCCATTGTATCCCTATTTTTCCATTATGGTATAGCCTCTCTCTTACTCATGTACAAAAAGTGTTATGGGCAGGGGTTTCGCATCTTTATAGAGCCAATTGGACACATCTTGTTCTATGGATTCTTCATTAAGTTCTTCCCACCTATTAAAGACTGGAGGTGGTCCATATATGATTGTGTGTTTTTTCTTATGTTTTAGGGGCTTTCTTGGTTTCTCATTGGTGTGTAGTGAGATAGGGAATTTTCCCACACAAGATGTATGCAACATTATTGAAGGTTTAGAGTATGATGAATTTGTTGATAGAAAACAATGGACAATAGATGGTCTACATTTTTCCAAGGGGAGGAAAATCAAGGGTGAAGATGAAAGAGGCAAGGGAGATCCAAGAAACACAAAGTCGAGCAAAGACAAGGTTTTAGATGGAGGACATGTACAAGCCAAAGGTTAAGATGAAGGCACCTATGTTTTTTCTAATGCTTTCTTTTGTAAGTGTTTCCAAGGGACTTGGAGACTTTTTAAAGGTCAGGAGTATGATGCAAGAGCACCTAGGACACAGGGGTCACCATGAGAGCTTAATGAAGAATCCATAAAGGTGGGTTGAGTGTACCTTGGAGAGGGTGTGGTACAAGTAATCCTTAAGGGATTTAGAAACAAACTATTGAAACTTATTGATATTCTTCTTGGGGATCAAATACCTCTACATTGGTTAGATAGCTAACAGAGAGATGTAGAACATCACATCGTCTGATTTTGTTGTTGTTGAACCACATGCAAACCTGACAAGGAGCACACACAAAAATATGTGATTTTTTTGTATGTTTGTTGGAAATCATGGCTCAAATGTATTTGAATCCTTTAAGCCTTTGGATTGAATCCCCAAGGAAATCCAAGCCTTAGGCTTGGTAAATTCAAATTCAGTTAATAGGGTGCACACCCTATAAACACAAAAATGTTGTACAATAATTTACTTTTAGTGTTTTGCATAGCACTTACTCCCTATTAGGCATACACCCTATGTGTGTGTGTGTGTGTGTGAGAGAGAGAGAGAGAGAGAGAGTTTATAGTTTAGGGTGTCTTAAGGACACATTAGAACCACAAAGTGTGTCTCAAGGGGTCATAATGTGTTCTAAGGGGTCCTAGGACCCCTACGGACATACTTTATTGTTATAATGTGTTGTAAGGTGTTGTAATGGATCATAAGGGGTCCTAAGGGATCTAAGGACCCATTGCGACACATTAGGACACATTAGAACCAATAAATTTATCCTAGGGACCCCGTAGAACATATTATGTCCTCTTAGAACACTCTTTATTGTTATAATATGTTCTAAGGAATCGTAATGGGTCATAAGGGGTCCTAATGGGTCCTAAGAAGTCTTAGGACCCCTTACAACATATTAGAACCATAAAGTGTATTGTAAGGGGTCCTAGGACCTCTTAGAAAACATTACGACTTGTTCGGACACACTTTATGGTTCTAATGTGTTGTAATCTATTGTAAAGGGTCCTTAGACCCATTAGGATCCCTTAGGACCCATTACCACACATTAGGACACATTAGAACCATAAAGTGTGTCCCAAGGGGTAGTAATGTTCTTTAAGGGGTCCTAGCACCCCTTAGGACACACTTTATTATTGTAATATGTCCTAATGGGTTGTAATGGGTCATAATGGGTCATAATTTGTCCTTACATGAATCCATTATACCACATTAGGACACATAAGAACCATAAAGTGTGTCCTAAGGGGTCATAATGTGTTCTAAGGGGTCCTAGGACCCTTAAGGACATACTTTATGGTTCTAATGTCTCATAATGGATCATAAGGGGTCTAAGGACCAATTATGACCCATTACGACACATTAGGACACATGACAACCATAAAGTGTGTCCTAAGTCTTGTAATGTGTTTTAAGGGGTCCTAGAACCCCTTAAGACACACTTTATTGTTCTAATGTGTCGTAACAGGTCATAAGGGGTCCTAAGACTCCTTAGGACCCACTAGAACCCCTTACAACCCATTATGACCCCATAGGACACATTAGAACCATAAATTGTGTCCTAAGGTGTGTGAAGATAAACTTTATGGTTCTAATGTGTCCTAATGGATCGTAATGGATACTTCGACCCCTTAGGACCCCTTATGATCCATTATAGCCCCTTACAACACATTAGAACCATGAGGTGTGTCCTTAGGCATCCTAGGACCCCTTGGAACACATTACGACCCTTTAAGAAACACTTTATGATTCAAATGTGTCATAATGGATAATAATGGGTCCTAAGAGATCTAAGGAACCATTACGACCCCTTTATGATCCATTATGACCCATTAGGACACATTAGAACAATACAGTGTGTCCCAAGGGGTCCTAAGACCTCTTAGAACACATTAAAATCCTTTAGGACATAATTTATGGTTCTAATGTTTCATAATGTGTCAAAATGGGTCGTAAGGGGTCCTATTGGGTCCTAATGTTAGAATAACTAAGAGGGGGGTGAATCAGTTATCCAATGTCCCAATACAAAATGTATATTTCAAAACTATTTCTTTAATTTCTACTCATCGGTAAACAATAATAACTTTCACTATATGTGCTTTTACCGATTACCAGTCTAATACCATAACAGTTACTGATCAAATCTAACATGTAACATGCAAAGAATGATAACAAACAAATATCACAATCAACACATAACACAAGAGATTTAACGTGGAAACCCTGTAAAGGGAAAACCCACCTAGGACCGACAACCCAAAATTGTTCACTCTTCTGAAGTGAGGTCAGTTAAGACCCAACCTTGTTAAAGGTTTAAAAACACATTGTCAGGTGTGACCTTGTTAGAGGATTTTAGACCAGAAGTTATCTTCCAACCAGCACTCACTATGGGGTTGACAGGATAACAATGTTCATTCTATGAATGATACATCATAAGACTTTCAGAGTCCACTCGGTTAAGAGATTTTGACTGTATACAATGGTTAAATATGTAACAGTAAATGATCTTCCTTGATACAACTTCAATTGCAAATTACAAATCAATATTAAGTCCATACAAATCCTTCTGACCAATATTTCACTTTAGATTCAATACTGTGTCAACTTACTGTCCATTGGTAATTTCTCTCTGTAGCTCGGTAATTGTTCTACAGCTCGGTTCTTACTTAACTAGTATGATCAAAATGCATGAAAACCTTGTTCACGCGATATTTTTGCACCTTCTACTTCTTCTGACATTCTTCTGTAAAGAAATTATGTTCTCTTATATAGACATGTAAACCATTTTCTTCCCCACCATCAGATTTTGCCACTTCAAACTTTTTCAAAACTTGTGTCAATAACATGTTTGATTCTCATCCTTTAGATCTTTCCTGAATTTCGCCAGCTGTCAATCTATGTAACAAACATTATCCATTACCTCGATGTTATACTCTTGCCAGCTCATCAATCTTATCGGCTAAACTAATCATTTAGTTCATTCTATTTCACTCAGTTTAACAAAGAAATGCATCGGTGAACACTGCTCAATTAATGCTATGATCAGTATACACTGCACTCCATCGGTGTATACTAGAATTGCTTCATTTACCGACAACACTGCTTTGTGTCTTTTAGCTCTATACTTCATCATAGATGAATGAAACATAATAAAGTCAATATCATCAAGTCATAGACTCATCAACAAGTTACTCAATGTGTTCCTTATCCTCATCTATCATGTACATTTTTCTCATGTAGATTTCTCTGTTCTTCATCTCTTTCACCTTTTTTCAGATGTTTCGATATAGTAACTTACAAGATAAGTGCTGTCAAACTAGTTGACATCAATGACAACATAATACTAATTTAATCATATTAAATATCTAATCAGCGACTCCTCAGTGATCTTGTAATCACAGATTCTTCAATCAGATTCAAAATTAGTTGTAGTTCAACAATCTCTCCCTTTGGCATTGATGGCAACTCAAGTAATATGAAATGTACCATACACATACCAAACATATATTCTACAACTTTGTGAACAAAATGATGTAAGTCAAATAGACTTAATATGTTTAATCACTACGTTACTAAACAACATTAGATAATATAGCTTTACCATTCTGTAGTTGTGTTCTTTTCAGTTCTCCTATTCCTGCTTCTGTTCTCTGTAACTGATCTTCAATACTCCGTCTCATTCAGATTGTCTCTCCCTTAGATAATTCTCATTGGTGCTTGTTCCTTTTCATAGCTTGTTCCTTTTCATATTATTTATCTCTCCCTTTGACAACAATTCCAAAGAAACAAATAAGAAAAAAATTCTGTCATCCTCTGTATCTCTGAATACTGATATCCCAATCAGTTCAAGTTCTTCAAACTTAATCACAACCTTGAACATGATTCAAAGTGTGAACTATGTTGCATCAACCTGAATGACTTTCTAATAAAAATAGGCTGATGCAACATCCAGATCACCTTAGTGACTGATAGATAGGAGATGGACCCCAAGTCTAGTCCTCAAGTATTCAAATGTGTCCTTCGGTAGAGGCTTTGTAAAAATATCTGCAAGTTGTTCTTTAGATGTGACAAATTCCAACTTCACTTGCTTCTGTTGCACTTGTTCTCTTAAGTAATGATACTTAATAGATATATGCTTTGTCTTAGAGTGCATCATAGGATTCTTTGAAATATTAATAGCACTAGTGTTGTCACAATATATAATCACCAGGTCAGTGATTACCTCATTCATTCCTTCCAACACTTGCTTGATAGATGCAACGTTTGAATAGTTAGTAGCAGCATCAACATACTCTACTTCAGCTGTAGACTAAGAAATACAAGCCTACTTTTTACTTGTCCATGTTACAAGTCTTTCACCAAAGAAAAATGCTCTTTCGGTGGTGCTTTTTCTATCATCCACATTTCCAGCCCAATCAGCATCGGTGTAAACTTTCAGTTCAAACTTCCCTTCCTTAGGATACCATAATCCATAGTTCTCTATTTTCTTTAGGTATCTTAAGATCCTTTTTGTAGCTATCATGTGTGATTCTCTAGGATTAGCAGAAAATCTTGCAACAATACCCACAACATGTGCTATATCTGGTCTACTGTGAACTACGTACATTAACTTACCAATCATGGATCAGTAAAGTGTCTGGTTTACCTCTATAGTTTCATCCTCCTTTGTCAATTTACATCCAGTAGCCATCGGTGTTCCCATAGGTTTAGCATCTTCCATGCCAAATGTCTTCAGTACTTCCTTTATGTATTTAGATTGTGTGATGAATATCCCATCACTCTGTTGAATCACTTGTAGTCCAAGAAAGAACTTAATCTCCTCGAACATAGACATTTCAAATTCCTTTTGCATCTCATCAGCAAATGTCTTTCATACAAGATCTAAGCCTCCAAAAATAATGTCATCAAAAAATATTTTAGCAATGATAATATTATCATCAGTATCACCTTTCATATACAGATTGTTGTTTTCACTTGTTCTAACAAATCCAATACTTAACAAGTAAGTATGTAGTCTTTCATACCATGCTCTAGGTGCTTGCTTCAATCCATATAAAGATTTATGTAATCTACATACCATGTCTTTATTGTCGAGATCAACAAATCCTTTAGGTTGTTTGATGTAGACCTCTTCTTCAAGTATACCATTTAAAAATGTTGACTTCACATCCATTTGATAGACTTTGAATTTCTTATGTGTAGCATATGCAAGTAGCATTCTAACTCCTAATCTAGCAACAGGTGCAAATGTTTCACCATAGTCAATGCCTTCTTCCTGTGCATATCCCTTGCATACCAATCTAGCTTTATTCTTGTGACTTCACCATTTTCATTCAATTTATTCCTGTATATCCACTTAGTACCGATAACATTCTTATCTTTTGGTCGGGGTACTAAGGACCAGGTTTTGTTCTTCTCTATTTTCTCTATTTCCTCCTTCATTGCATTAACCCATTCTTCATTCTCTAATGCAACTTTCACAGTTTTAGGTTCAAATTCACAAATTAGACATGTACCTTGTCTTGTTTTGCTTCTAGTCTGCATTCCAGCATGTCTATCTCCAATGATTTGTGTTTCAGGATGATGTCTTTTGACAAAACTAGCCAGAACTCAGTTTCTCCTTTCTTGCTCATCCTATTTAGGGCCATTTCCTTGCTTGGTAGCTCCATCTTGTTCCTATGTTTGTGTTTCCTATTGTCCTGCATTGTTTCCCTATTGACTGGTTATTACAGCTTGTGGCATCGATAGATACTCTGGATGTTCAATGTATGTGAATCTACCATAGTCTTTTGGTTCCTTTGTACTTTCCTATGTGTTCTTATCATCAAACTCATCAACACTAACATTAGTACTTTCAACTATCTTATTTGTAATCTTATTCAAACATTTGTATGCTTTACTTGTAGAGGAATATCCCAGAAATATCCCTTCATCTTGTTTAGAATCAAATTTGCCATTTCTCTCATCTTTCAAAATAAAGCATTTACTTCCAAAAATTTCTAAAATAACTTACAGTTGGTTTGTGTCCAAACCATAGCTCATAAGGTGTTGGGTTGTAGTCCTTCAATTGTAATCGGTTAAGAACATACATAGCTGTATTGACAGCTTCCCTCCAATATGTCTACGCAACATTCTTCTGTATCATCAATGTTCTAGCACAGTCAATTATAGACCTGTTCCTCCTTTCAGCAATGCCATTTTGCTGAGGTGTCCTTGGTGCAGAGACCTATCTTTTTAGGCATGATCAAGTTTTGTCAAGTTAGGCAATCCTCTAACTCTTTTCTTTCTACTAATCTTGATCATGTTGTCAAAGTTCACATGGCATAATCTTTTGTGCCACAACCAAGCATCTTCATCCTTTATTAACAAACAAGAAGATGGATCCATATCAAGATAGAATAGATTACCTCTGGATTGTGTACTAGTTCCAACAAGTCTTCCTCCATCATCATAAATCTTCAACTTTTTTCTCTCAAAAGCTAGTCGATGGCCTAAATTGTTCAGCTAAGCCACACTTAACATATTATAGTTCAATCCATCTACCCAATATGCATTTTCACATTGTATTCTGTCATTGATCATCAGTGAGCCTTTACCTCTTACCATACAAGGTGCATCATTTCCCATTCTCATAGATCCTCCATTATATTCAACAAGATGATCAAACTTCTCTACATCACCAGTCATATGATGTGTACAACCACTATCTATGATCCATGTATCATTTCTACTTATTTTAGAGATCAGTGTTGTCTCTTCATGTTTCTCTTCCTCCTCTGAGTCATCTTTCATAGCAAAAAATACAACTTCTATATCATCATCAGAATCAGATTTAGTTTCAATATCTTCGGCTATGTAACATACCTTTTTGCCTTTTTCATCTTGGTTGTCTCTGTTGTTGTGTCGGTAGCCTTTGTTGACTCTTCTCCCATAGCTTCCTTCAGATCGGTCTTTGGATCTATCATCATCTTTTTTCTGAGGACATCTAGTAGCGATGTGACCAACTTCTTTACAATTAAAGCATGCCAAAGGTAGCTTACCTCTATACCTTCCTTTTCCTTTGGGAAATCTTCTGGCCATAAGAGCTTCAAGCTCATCAAGTTCATCATCGGTATTGTCATCACTATCACAATTCTTGCTATTCCTGCTAGACTTTCCAATCTTCAAAGAAGACATGAAAGTAGATTCAATGAAAGGAACAACACTATTATCAAAGTTGTTTAGTTCAAAAGTTGTAAGTTTACCAATCAGAGTGTCTAGAGTAAGGTTGGATGTAGCTCTTGTTTCATGAATTGCAGAAATCCCGATTGCATAAAATGGTAGCAAAGTTCTGAGAATCTTGCTTATTACTGTTTCATCATCAATCACTCCATCAGATGCTCTAATAGCATGTACCACCTCTTTGAGTCTATTTGAATATTGGACAATGTTCTCACCTTCTTTCATTCTCATATCATCAAATCTGCCTCTTAGACTTTTAGCTCGGGCTCTTTTGACATTTAGATCTCCACTATATATTAGTGTTAATTTATCCCACATTGCTTTGGAAGTCATGCATGTCTTAATATCTTTAAATTCAGCATCGGTATAGGTAGCAGCAAGTTCCATCATAGTAACATTGTGTTCATGCTTGTCCTTCAGTTGATCAAGAGTTAAGGGACCAGTGGGTGGTTGTATGTAACCATTCTCCATCAGATCTAGTGCAAAGTTCCCAATTCCAAATATGTGCAACTTCATCCGAATTTGCCATACTGCGAAGTTCTCTTTGTTCAGTTTTGGTACTTCCCTCTTATACATCTTGAGACCTTTATGCTTAAGTCCTTAAAACTTTGTTCTAAGCAACCAATGCTTTGATACCAATTGTTAGAATAATTGACAGGGGGGTGAATCAGTTATCCAGTGTCCCAATACAAAATGTATAATTCAAAACTATTTCTTCAATTTCTTCTCATCGGTAAACAATAATAACTTTCACTGTCTATGCTTTTACCGATTACCAGTCTAATACCATAACAGTTACTAATCAAATCTAACATGTAACATGTAAAGAATGATAACAAACAAATATCACAATCAACATAGAACACAAGAGATTTAACATGGAAACCCTATAAAGGGAAAAACCACCTGGGACCAACAACCCAAAATTGTTCACTCTTCTGAAGTGAGGTTGGTTAAGACCCAACCTTGTTAAAGGTTTACAAACACACTATCAGGTGTGACCTTGTTAGAGGATTTTAGACCAGAAGTTATCGTCCAACCAACACTCACTATGGGGTTGATAGGATAACAATGTTCATTCTATGAATGATACATCATAAGACTTTCAGAGTCCACTCGATTAAGAGATTTTGACTGTATACAATGGTTAAATATGTAACAGTAAATGATTTGCCTTAATACAACTTCAATTGTAGATTATAGATCAATATTTAGTCCATACAAATCCTTCTGACCAATATTTCACTTCAGATTCAATACTGTATCAACTTACTATCTGTCGGTAATTGCTCTCTGTAGCTCGATAATTGTTCTGTAGCTTGGTTCTTACTTAACCAATATGATCAGAATGTATGAAAACCTTGTTCACGTGATATTCTTGTAGCTTCTACTTCTTCTGACATTCTTCTGTAAAAAAATTATGGTCTCTTATATAGACATGTAAACCATTTTCTTCTCCACCATCAGATTTTTCCGCTTAACCACATTCATAGATTTTGTTGCTTCAAACTTTCTCAGCACTTGTTTCAATAACATGTTTGATTCTCATCCTTTAGATCTTTCTTGAATTTCATCAGTCGTCGATCTGTGTAACAAATTTATCCATTACCTCGATGTTATACTCTTGCTAGCTCATCAATCTTATCAGCTAAACTAATCATTTAGTTCATTCTATTTCACTCAGTTTAATAAAGAAATGCGTCGGTGAACACTGCTCGATTAATACTGTGATTGGTATACACTACACTCCGTCGATGTATACTAGAATTGCTTCATTTACCGATAACACTGCTTTGTGTCTTTCAGACCTATACTTCATCATAGATGAATGCAACATAATAAAGTCAATATCATCAAGTCATAGACTCATCAACAAGTTACTCAATGTGTTCCTTATCCTCATCTATCATGTACATCTTTCTCATGTAGATTTCTCTGTTCTTCATTTCTTTCACCTTTCTTCAGATGTCTTGGTATAGTAACTTACAAGATAAGTGTTGTCAAACTAGTTGACATCAATGACAACATAATACTAATTTAATCATATTACATATCTAATTAGCAACTCCTCAGTGATCTTGTAATCACATATTCTTCAATTAGATTCCAAATTAGTTGTAGTTCAACACCTAAGAGGTCTAAGGAACCATTATGACTCATTGCAACACATTAGAACATAATAGAACCATAAAATGTGTTTTAAGGGATTGTAATGTGTTCTAAGGAGTCCTAGGACCCCTAAGGAAACACCTTATGGTTCTAATGTGTTTTAATGAGTCGAAAGGGGTCGTAAGATTCCTTAGGACCCATTACAACCCCTTAGGAAACATTAGAACCATAAAGTGTGTCCTAAGGGGACCTAATGTGCTCTAAAGGGTCCTAGGAAAAAAATTATGGTTCTAATGTGTCATAATTGGTCGTAATTGGTTATAATGGGTCCTTAGACCCTTTAGGACCCATTAGGACCCCTTATGATCCATTACGACCCCTTATGACATATTAGAACCATAAAGTGTGTATTTAGGGGTCCTAGGACCCCTTATAACACATTACAACCCCCTTAAGACACACTTTATGGTTCTAATGTGTCCTTAAGATGCCCTAAACCATACTCTCTCTCTCTCTCTCTCTCTCTCTCTCTTCTTATTGATAGATGGAGTATACACCCTATGTAAGAATAAGAAAAATGGTAAAAATGGCAAGGATCTCATGATTGAGACCCACTTTTCTTATTTATTTTCTAGTTTAAGTGCATTATACGATAGATATACACTTTTCATACAATTGAAAGTTATAATGAAGCATATTTTAACAATTTGACACCACCTTTTTGGTCTAAATCAACATGGAAGTGTGAAAGTCAAAGATTCATCACAAAAATTAATTGTTTGAGGTAAGTTTTTCATATTTTACACATAAAATGTGAATAAGGAGTTATTTATTTATAACTGATATAATATGGACTTGTTATTTTCATAATTTTACATATTGTAATAGGTTTATTTTTATAATTCAAGTTTTAATTAGAAAGAATGTGTCAAAGCTCATAATTTTAGAGAGTTTCAAAGTAATTTGAAAATTGTAATTCAAACAATTGGAATTGGGAATGTGGATTGGACATAAATAGAAGTCAAACAATCTTTAACTTTCTTATATGTAGAATTCATCATCATGCTGAGGAAACGAGTAAAGATTCTAACACCGAAAGAACATGAAGTAGAGAAAGAGAAGAAAAGGGAAAGAATGAGACAACTTTGTGAACAAAAAAGATTGCAGAGCATACAAGAAGATTTGCCTTTGGAAGACAAACATGAAACATCAATAGAAAGAAATAGAGAATTGGAATTGGAAACAAAAAGGAAATGAATGAGAAACTTGTGTGCAACAAGACAATTGAATTACAAAGATGTGGGCACATCATCTATGAAATACCAAGCTGAAGGGACACCATCATCTAATGTTGGAGGCAAACCATCATATAAAGTTGAAGGCACATCATCATCTACATCCTAAGGTGTAGGCACACCATTGTATCATTTTGAAGGCACCCCATTATCCTCATTCCAAGGTGTAGGCACACAATTGTTTCATTTTGAAGGCACACAATTTTCTACATGCGAAGGTGTAGGCAAACCATCATGTCATGTTGAAGGCACACCATTAACATCTAAATTTGGTGAGCGTCCATGTTTCACATCTCAATTTCAAGGCTAATCATCTTTGGTTGAAGGTATGCAATTCACCCATAATGTTGTTGATGTTCCTAATGTTGATCCCACTCAAGAGTTGAGAACAACCCCTAGAATTATTTATAGAAAGCCAAAATATTTTATTGATATTGATACTAACATTTTGCAACCAATGCTTGATAATATTCCCAAACGTATTTGTAAAAGATATGCTAATTGTATTTGGAGTTCATTTTTTTGAGAATTTAAATGTGACAAGATGTCACTATTTGTTGAAGTGATGAGAAATATGAAATTTAGGCCCATCATGAAGAGTCTTGGGCTAAGAATGATGAATGAGTCAAGTGAAAAATCTATTGTAAAGAATCTAATAAATGCATATGAGACCATGTGTTCTACATCATGCACAAAAGATAGTAATGTTACATAGTGTGTACTTACATCAACAATAGTAAGCACTCAAATGAAGAAATCTAGACTCATTCAAAAGACATGCAAAGAATTGAAAATAAGTAGAAATTCTCTAATGAGAGCCACGGGAAGGTGTTAGAGTGGAAGATCCAAATAACGAGTTATAGACATTTTCCTGTAGGATACCATGAAAAGATGAATCAATTATTGAATCTTTGAAATCCTTGATTGAATATTTATAGAAGAATAACATACGAGTGTCTCCTAATCAAATAGATGTTATAAGGAGGATTGGTAGTCAAATCCGCATTCCAAATCTGAAATATTTTTTGGTTTCAACCTAGACACAATTCTTTGCAAAATTTACAGGTATGTATCCTCAAATTAAAATTAGTCAAAGACATTTTGAAATGGCTAATGTAAGAACCCCAAATCGGTCCTTAGCTACTGCAGACGTTTATCTCAATTTTTTGTTTGAAAGTTTATGCTTTTTTTGGATTTTTAAGGGTTTTAAAAATAAAAAGCAAATATGCAATAATCTGAAATTCTAAAACTATTCAATTAATTGCTCTAACTTCTATTTATTTTTCCAAATGAAATACAAAAGAAAATCAAGACAATCCTTTATTGGAAAACGATTAACAAGGGAACTACGAAATGCATAAAAAAATCTAGGAAAATACACCAGCTGCTGTAGGAACTTGTTTATTTCAACTCTACAATGTTGTCACTATAAATCTGAAAGAGGATAATGGCTGCGACTTATTCCTCCATAAAACTACAATTAAATACTATCTTCTTCTTCCTGTTGCTAAAACTAATACTGTTGAAGCACAAATAGAGTCTCCAAATGAAACTCTCTGAAATTCCAAATTCACTGGATATTTCACCAGCTCAAATGGAGACACACAGAAGAACTACATTCTCTAATGGTAAAGCTAAAAACCCTTCTCAGAGCTCAAAACCAACAATGATCAATTTTGAAAATTACAATGGATAGCTCATTCTTCATTTCCCAAGAAAATAAAGGCCTCCAAAACCCTAATCGAAAATCCTCTTCAAGGCTGCGATTTTATTTAATGAAATAACATTAAATAAAATTATTAACATTTAATTGAATTAAACTTAGGGAAAGATTTTAATAATTCACCTCCAAAATAAAATACTCAATTGGCCCCATTTGATGTGTTATAAACCCATCACTTAAGTGATTTAAATATAAAGTCAATTTAACTTTATATTAAATCCTCTTTTATTTAACTAAAATATATAACCACTGAAAACTAAATAACTCCCTCAAAAATGAGAATCTAGCTTAACCATCTGGAACTAGAGTTGGTCTAATAATTTCCCATGTGATCAAATAATATTTTTGAAAATAGCAGGGGTCCATCTCTATGGCTCAAAAATAAACCCAAATATAGAAACCTTTGCTAAAAATAGCAAAATCCATATAACTGAGCAAAAAATAATCTTTTAAGCCAACTGAAAACACTAAGCTCTGCCACTACTGAACCATTAGAAAACCATACCTTCATTGTGCCTGAAAAGACCCCCCTATCCATGCCTACTAGCTAGCCTATGAGGGTCCACTGATAGGCTAATCACTTACTAGCATGATGTCACTAGCTAGTACAGTCTGCCCTTCCTAAAATTGCATGTCCTCAAGCAATCTCAACTTTGGATGTTGTAAGATCCCCTCACTCTCCCATGTATCATCCTCAACCGGCATATCCTTCCATTTCACCAAGTACTCCCTAGTAGTGCACCTCCTCAAGTTTCTCTCCCTAAACTCCAAAATAGCCTCGGGCACTAAAACCAACTTCCCCTCATCATCCAACGGTGGAAGCACTGTAGAAGGAAAAATCTGGTGTCCTAACCCCTCTTTGAAATGTTACACATGAAAACATTATGGACTTTACTCTCTACTAGAAAATCCAACTCATACGCCACCTCTCCAACTCTCCTAATCACCCTGAAAGGTCCATAGTATCGTGTCTTTAGTTTCTTAGCAACACTCCTTTTAAGAGTGGATTGGTGGTAAGACTGTAACATCAAGTACACCATATCCCCTACCTCAAAAATTTGCTCAGTGCTCTTTTGATCTACATACTACTTTTGTTGATTCTATGCCTTAGTAATATTCTCCTTAAGACCCCTTACAATGTTATGGCTCTCCTATAACAAGTCTCTAGCACTAGGAACTCTATTGTCACTTAGCAAAAGATCCATGAAATTGGGCACCTCATACCCATACAATGCCATTAAAGGTGACATCTGAATAGACATTTGATAAGTGGAATTGTAGCAATACTCACATAGGTAAATCCACTTAACCCAAGCCTTTTGTTTCCCTACTATGTAGTTCCTAAGGTATCCCTCCACCCATTTGTTGACTATCTCAGTTTGTCCATCTATCTGGGGGTGGTGGCTAGTACTTGGAGTGAGCTTTGTCTTGCAATCTAAATAACTCTCACCAAAAGTGACTCATAAACCTATTTTCCCTATCACTAACAATGCTTTGAGGTAAACCATGCAACCTAAATACCTCTCTGAAGAGTAAATCTACTACCTGTGTAGCAGTGTATGTAGCAGTGATTAGGAAGAAGTGGGCAAACTTTGTAAGCTAATCAACAACAACATATATATAGTCTCTACCCTAGTCTCTCGGCAGTCCTGTGATGAAGTCCATGGACAAACACTCCCACTTTCTATTAGGAATTGGGAGTGGTTGAAGTAAACCGGCTGGATAAGAGTACTCCTATTTATTCTGCTAGCAAGTAGGACACTCTCTAACATACTGTAACACCTCAGCCTTGAGCCCTTTCCATGAAAAATGCTCAGGAATTTGCTAGTAGGTTTTATAAAAACTTGGATGTCCTACCATCGGTGAGTCATGATAAACTCTCAACACCATCCTCCTCACCTCTGACCTTGGCACCAAATAAATGCGCCCTTTGTAAATAATGAGCTCATTTGTAAGGGTGAAATCACTATCCTGAACTGACCCATCTATGAATCTTGATGCCCATGTATCCTTTGCATACTTAACAAGGATCAAATGTCTCCAGTCCTTTGATATATCTGTCATCAAGCTCAAGTGGGCTCTTCATGATAAGGCATCTGCTACTACATTCTGTGTCCCCTTGAAATAGGTAATATCAAAGTAATATGTCTATAATTTACTTACCCAATTCTATTGCCTTTCATTAAGATCTCGTTGCCCCAGGAAATGTTTCAAGCTATTGTGGTCTATTTTTATGTTGAATTTGTTGCCCACTAAATACTGCCTAAATTTGGCCAAAGAATGCATTATGGTCAACATTTCCTTATCATAAATGTTGAAGCTCCTCTCACGTCCCCTGAGCTTCCTACTCTCATACATAATTAGGTGCTTGTCCTGCATAAGAAGCGCTCCAACACCCTCACCAGATGCATCACAATGAAGCTCAAATGGTTTGCTGAAATATGGTAGTGCTAACAATGGACAAGAAGTCACCAACTCCTTGAATTTATCAAAACACTCATGTGCCTTAGGAGTCAACAAGAAAGCCCCCTTCCTCATCAAATCCATCAAGGGTGTTGCATGCCTATAATATCCACTAAAAAACCTCCTATAGAACCCACACATCCCCCAAAATACCCTCAATTATGTCAAGTTCACTGGGGAAGGCCACTCAACAATAGCACTAATCCTTTTAGGATCCATATGTACTCCCTGTGCATTGATAATCTGACCTAGATATAATAACTCTAATAACCCCAATCACATTTGGATTCCTTTGCATCCAAGGATTCCCTACTCAGAATGCTCAACACAGTGTCTAAGTGTCACACATGCTCATCCCATGTCCTACTATACACTAGGATGTCATCAAAGAAGACTAACACAAATTTCCTCAACTGAGGCTGAAAAACCCTATTCATTATGGACTGAAAAGTAGTTGGAGTATTAGTTAGCCCAAATGGCATAACTACAAACTCAAAATGGCCACAATGACACCGAAATGTCATCTTCTCTATATCCTCCCCCCTGACTCGGATTTGATGATATCCTAATCTCAAATCAATTTTGGAGAAGAAGCATGCTTCGTGTAACTCATCTAATAAATCATCAATCTATGTTATGGGGTACCTTTTTTTGATAGTCTTCTTGTTCAGGACCCTATAATCTATGCACATCCTAAGAGTACCATCCTTCTTCTTCACCAAAACCACAGAAGAAGCAAAAGGAGACTTACTTGGTCTAATGTGCCCCATAGAAAGTAGTTCCTTGATGGTTTTCTCAATCTCATCCTTCAATCTCTTTGGATTTCTGTAGGGTTTGATCATGATGGGTTTAGCACCCTCCTCTAACTCAATAATATGCTCAATACCTCTATCTGGAGGAATACTTGGTGGCATGTCATTGAAAACCTTATAGTGATTGATTCTTAGTTCCTATATGTACGAATGGTGTTGGGATGCTTGCTTCCCCTGTGATGGCATCAATGTGCAATGGGCTGCCCACTCAACCTGGCCATGATGCAACAAGCTCTCCATGCACTTGTAAGACATCATCCTAAACTCACTATCTTGGATGGTCGTAAGAATGTGGGTTTTACCATTAATCTGAAATTTCATCACTATTTCTCTCAAATTGAGAGTGAACTCTCCAATATCATGTTATAGCCAAGTCATGCCAAGAACTAAATCCTTGTCACCCATGTTAACAAAATAGAATTCAGCCTTGAATTCAAAGTTATTAATTTTCAATGGAAAACCTATAATCTTTTTATCATATTTGAGGACTTAGTCATCCACTACCCTCACTCTCAAGCCCTCAAACTACTTAGTTTAGATCCCGCATCTCGCAACCAACCTGGAATCAATGAAATTTTGTGGCACATGTATCTAGCAATGTGATAACTCATTGTCCAACCAACACTCCTCTCATCTGAAATGATCCCTCTTACTGCACACTAGTGAGACAGGCTTCCTTAAGCCTAACTTCAACCTTCTCTTCATCAGTAGACATTTTCTTGATCTTTTCATCATCTAAAATTTCCTTTTCTTCATTGGATTCCTCATTTTCAGTTTTCTAGTTCAAATTTTCAGAATGAGAATCCTTGTAGTAAGCCCACATAACCCTATTTTCTCTCCCCTTTGGTCTCAAAGGACAATCTTGGTTCATGTCATAGGGTCCTTTGCAAAAAAAACATAGTTTTTTCTTCCTTAAATCATTCAATGTGTCTCTATCCAAGGGTGCAAATGATTTATCTTTATTTTCATTCTTTGTTTCATTCCTCTAACGTTTCTTGAAGAATGGTTTGTTGTCTTTGCTAGATGATGCACCCTTTGACTGAAATTTATTTATTGGGGTTTCTTGTTCCATACTTCTATCCTTCTTAATTGCTTCTTGAAAATTAAATGGATCAAAGGTTTCTACCCAACCCTTCAGTGGTTCAGATAATCCCCTTGTGAACAAAATAACCAATCTTCTATCTGAGATATCTGGCACTATAACAAATAGCCTTTTAAAGTCACTTGTGAAATACTTCAATCTACATGTCTATCTAAACTGTGCTAACTCCCTAAAGTAGACTTTTGGATCCTTCTTATCTAACCTCTCTACTAACCTATCCATGAAGTTCTGATATGAAGTCACCTAGTTATGGTGAAGGGTAACCATCCCATGGTACCACCAATCATGTGAAGCTCCCTCTAAATGTAGTGGCATATTTTATTGCTTCCATTTCTATCATAGGTCTTAGTGCCAGGAAAGTGTCGAGCTTGTGAATCCAAGCCTGCACTATCATCCTGATACTACCATCAAAAGTAATCAAGGAAATCTTTCCTGTAACACACTTTAATTCATTATTCTAGCCATGAGGTTTCATATCATGTCTCATTTCCCTGTAATCCTCTCTCCTCTTATTGAAAAATCACTCAAAGGTGAGACGCTCCCTAACTTGTGGAGCTAGCATCTCCCACTCATCATTCACAGCCATGAGAACATATGCGAACATCAAATCACCTACTTCTTCTTTAGGCTCCGGTGTTGGATCCTCCCTCACAAATGTAGGATGTGTAGGCCTATTAGCTATCCTAGAGTGTGTCCTATGTCCTCAAGGAGAACCAACCACACTCATGTTATCCTCCTGATCCCTATTTTGCCTGTTAGGTGGATTCATCTGCTCCATCATGGTAGTTAGTTTTTGTAAGGCCTAGGCCACTTGCTACTGCACTGTTTCCATAGTTATAAAAAACTCTTTAGTTTCATGGTCTTCATCATTCATGTTTACCCTAGGTGGGCTATCATGACACCTGTCACCCATGATGACCGGTTGTCATTCTAAAACTTGTTCGTTTTCAAGTAAGGCTCTCTTGCGTGTATAATACCTATGTGAACCAACCTCCTCTGGTTGCATGTAATCACTAAACCCTCAAGATGGAAGGATTTAGCTCTGATATCACTGTAAAAACCAAAAATCGGTCCTTAACTACTATAGATGTTTATCTCAATTTGTTGTTTGAAAGTTTATGGTTTTTTTGGATTTTCAAGGGTTTTAGAAATACAAAGAAAATATGCAATAATTTGAAATTTTGAAACTATTCAATTAACTGCTGCAACTTCTATTTATTTTTCTAAATGAAACACAAAAGGAAATCAAGACAATCCTTTATTAGAAAATGATTAACAAAGACAACTACGAAATGCATAAAAAACCTGGGAGAATACACTAGTTGCTGCAGGAAGTTTTTTATTTCAACTCTACAATGTTGTGGCTATAAATTTGAAAGAGGATAATGGTTGTGACTTATTCCTCCATAAAACTGCAATTAAATACTATCTTCTTCTTCTTGTTGCTGAAACTAATACTGTCGAAGCACAAATAGAGTCTTTGGATGAAACTCTTTGAAATTCCAAATTCATTGGGTATTTCACCAGCTCAAATGGAGACACACAAGAGAAATACGTTCTCCAATGGTAAAGCTGAAAACCCTTCTCAGAGCTCAAAACCAACAATGATCAATTTTGTAAATAACAATGGATAGCTCATTTTTCATTTCCCAAGCAAATATAGGCCTCCAAAACCCTAATAAAAAATCCTCTTCAAAGCTGCGATTTTATTTAATGAAATAACATTAAATAAAATCATTAACATTTAATGAATTAAACTTAGGGAAAGCTTTTAATAATTCATCTCCAAAATAAAATACTCAATTGGCCCCATTTGATGTTTTATAAATCCATCACTTAAGTGATTTAAGTATAAAGTCAATTTAACTTTATATTAAATCCTCTATCATTTAATTAAAATATATAACCACTGAAAACTGAATAACTCCCTAAAAAATGAGAATCTTTCTTAACTGTCTAGAACTGGAGTTGGTATAATAATTTCCCATGTTATCAAATAATATTTTTGAAAATAGCAGGGGTCCATCTCTATGGCTCAAAAATAAACCCAAATATAGAAACCTTTGCTAAAAATAGAAAAATCCATATAACGAAGCCAAAATCAATCTCTTAAGCCAACTGAAAACACTGAGCTCTGCCACTATTGAACCATTAGAAAACTATACCTTCATTGTGCCTAAAAAGACCCCCCTATCCATGCTTACTAGCCTATGAGGGTCCACTGATAGGCTAATCACTTACTAGCATGATGTCGCTAGCTAGAAGGGGGCATCACAACTAAACCTTTTTATGTAAAGATAAATCACACACGCACAACTTGTTTTCCAAGGGTACATATTGAATTTTCTAACCATTTTGATGTTTATAGGCATATTGTATATATTTGCATTCTAACAATGTTTTGTAGAATTGTAACACAAATGGCCCACCTAGATCTTCAACAGAAATAATATCTACCATTTATGTGAAAGAGTGAATGGTCAACAATTTTACAAGCTCTCATGCTTGAATGGAAAATGCATAAATTGTGGTGGTTTACAACATTTTCCAATTTGTCAACATATGGAGAGTACACGCAATTGGAAATGAAATAGTGGAATTTGGAAATTATAAGACCGTGGCATATGCTCTAAAACATGGAAAAGAGGCTAAAAAATGTGATTTAGTAATTGAAAAGATTCCAATGTATTAGTTCATGGACATTTTTCATGAATTTTTTTGTATGAGTATGAAGGCATGCACATAGAGCTCAATGGTGGATTTGCAATTTAATTTGTGCAAGGACACATTCCCACTTGATACCATTTTCTCAGTTGTGGACTTTGCAAAGAACTACACACTACAACAACAAAATGAGGTACAAGAAAAGTATTACACCTCTCAACAGGTTGCTAATTTGTTCATATAGCATTCATGCACTCACCTGATAGTACAGAGGAGAATAGGAATATATTGAGGGAGTACCATTTTTACATCAGTGATGATCGCTCACACTCTACAGAATTTATACATGGTTTCTTTCATATATTTTATGGTGATTTGGATAACACAGGCATATCATATCATTAGCACATCATATGGTCAGACAATTGTGCATCACAGTTCAAGATGTCTCAGATGTTTTATTGGTTGAGTAGGATGCATAAGATCACTGGTATTTAGTATATGTATAATTTCATAGAGGTCATTCGTATAATGAAAGAGCATGCTGGTGCATGCTCATGTATAAAAAGAGCCTTAGCATGTGAAGAATTAAAGTACAAAGAGAAAGCAATATTTTCAAATGTGAGATGTATTGTCCAGTGGTGTAATGCTACAATGGGTCTAGGTAATGTCTACTGTTCGTAGATATTTTTGGTTGATGGATGAAAATAATATTGCACCATATTAGGATTGTTTTACACTTATAAGATCGAGTGAGCTACACTCTTTTAGAAGCTCTAATGTATTTTGGAGTATCCATATGACATATAGCATGCTTTTGTTCTTCATGTGCAGATGAAGATTGAGATGGGTGCGAATCAAAAGAATGGGACGATGAATGGCATACATGAGTTTTGAACCCACTTGACTCATATCATCCCCATGAAACACTACAACTGGCAAAAATGGAATCATCCATTGACTTTGACCACTTATTTGATTTAGTGCAACCAAGTAAATTGTCCGCATACAAATAATCTCAAATTTAGAACTTTATTGTAACCATCCAGTAAATTAATGTCCTCATTATGTTTCTATCATTACAGGCCATGCTTTTGTTGTTATTGCACCTAAAGAAAATGAAGAAGGGAAAAAATATTATTTGTGTTATTTTGTTGAGGCAAAAGATAAATTGGATCACTCGGTTATTGATGGTGAAGAATTAGAATACCAAATAGGAGTAGTGGTTGAACTGGTACATGGCTTAGGTGGTACGGAATGGAGAACCCTAGGTTGTGGTTGTTTGAGGATTGAGAGACACACAAGAAGATTCTTCATTATTCTAACCTTTCCATTGCATCAAATGTCTATTTGATCAGATATGGAGGAAAACCAGACAATAAAACTCTTTGGAAGGTTTGTGAGTTGGACCACGAGGCAATACTTGAGACAATAAAGGGTAGAGAAGATCCAGTTGGTTCATTGGACTAAATATTGACACAAAATGTTGTAATGTAAAATCTATTTGAATTCATGTACATGTATAACATGTATATTTGTATATACAGGAAGAACTTCCCTTCAATCCACATTGGGTGGACTATAAATTGCTCATGCATTAAACCCCTATGTATAATAGGAAGTTTGTAAGATTTAATGAAAATGATTCTCTTATATTTTGGGGGGAAATACCAGAGGTTTTCTCTTCTTAGATATTTCCTCCCAGTGCTCCTATTGAGTTGACTTGTAAACATGTTTTTCATTATTAATAAAAAATATGTGTATGGGTATGTGCAGGATCATGGTATACCAAGCTATGGCCTTAAGTGGCAATGAAAAATTAAAAAATCAGGGTTAGTCAACTTGACGTAAAAATTTGAACATCTTATCAACCTTATGTGAAATAGTTATAAGAATAGAATCTGTAGGAAATTGAATGTAGTTTCTAAACTAACAACCCTTGTCTGAAAAAAAATTAATCTAATTGTTCAAAATTTTAGATTTCAATGCAGTAGTATGAAAATTTTGTGAAAATGATAAAAAGTACGTGTATGTCTAACCACCTTAATCACAATCAAATGATGATATATTTTCAGAAGATTATAGATATAAGTAGTAGATGCATGCTCGGATGTGATGCATATTTTTGTGTAATTTTTTCCCAAATAAATAATTAATTATGAATTTTCTGGTACAACTTATTCAAAATAAAAAACTCTCATGTTTGACCACCTTCACTAATTCTAAACTTTACAAAATTGAAAACTTTTTTTTCACATAATAGGCGAAGCATAGAATGTGACACATATTTAAAATTTCAAAAAGGTTAAACCGTTTGAAAGTTATAGTTTTTTTTCAATCAGTCTGTCAATTAGGACTTTAAAGATAACTCAATTAAAAAATAAGTAATAATTACTTACTGAACTCAAAATTTGACAACAATTATATTGATGGAAAGATGATAATGTCTTTAAGAAACTCTTTTCATTTCATTAATTTCGGGTGAAAAAAAGGTTGTCAACTACATGGTCGAAGTATGGAGATCAAAGAAAATATGGTGAGCATGTCTTTTGGGTTGACCATTCACGTTTGGCATTGCAAAATGAAAACCCAAGGCAAATACCAAGCCTAATCAAATATCTGAAAAATATCTCATATCCGATAAAATCGGATATCCGATAATTTCACATATCTGATAATATTAGATATCTGATATCTCCCGCCTAATTCCTACATTTCAACTTGAATGTTTTTTTCAATTTTATGATTATAATTTTTTTTCAATTTTATGATTTTAGATTTTTAAGTTATATATTATAAATTTCATTTTATTATATATTAATATAAAATGATAATATCATTAGTATTATATTATATTATTATTTATTTGTCTATTGTATAATAGTATAATATTGGTATTAAATATTTATATTATATGTTCAATAATACCTGAGAGAGAGAGAGAGAAAGAGGCACCAAAGACATTCAATACAACAATGAAGACTTTGAAGACATTTAGTGAGAATCAAAGGGAAAAGAAGATGGATAAAGATCCTATGAATATTAATTACAAGATATTGGAGCCTATAATCCTTTTTAATGTTATGAAATGACATTTCAATGTAAAGAGTTTGTTAATGGCCTAAAGGCCCAAATTGCTTGTAACTGGACCAATATTGTCCAAGGGTGTCAAGGGATTGTTTAGGGAGTAGGAGTGTTTACAATAAGTCTCTAAGGTCTTTTAGAACCTTAGAAGTTTTAGTTTTCAAGTTCTAATTAGTTACAAGTCACTTTTAAAGTTTAAAAAATTCAATTTTTCAAATATAACGACTATGTGGCTTTTTAGAGGGAAATGAGTTTTATAACCATTTTAGACGTTAAACTAATCAACCAATGACCAAAGTTGGTTGATATAGTTATAGGAAGGTTAGATATCAATAGAGGAAGTCATTTTACAGGGTAGAGAGTTTTGTGTGTATGGACTGCAATAGAAAAATAAAGAAATCTCATAATTTTACAGAGATTGTTTGATGTCTTCCTTACTTGGAGTTTGATAAACTATTGGGATTGATTTTCTAATGTTTCAAAAGTCTTTCCTTATAAGTTTAAAGACATTTTGAATGTTCCTTGCATTGTTTTGAATCCCATTTATATCTCTATTGTAGCACTGTCACGGTTTGAGGGTTTAAACCTCACTGTTTTGGTTGGAGTTTAACAAAGATGGGCATCATTCCATGAAATTAAATGCCTAATATTCATGGAATGAGTGTATTTAACATGTATTTTATGATTCTAATAGTTTGATGAGAAAATAATGGGGAGAAAGAGTGATCACCATTGATTTGGGACAAGGAACACAAGCAAAATGCTTGGTATACTACATCAGTAGACGATCGAGCTTAAGGATAGGGGTACCTGATGATTGGGATCATCTTATATTATTCATTTAAAGGTGAATAAATTTCCAATTGAGCTTGGAAATGATTGGATAAAATAGATTGGAGAAACCCTTGGATTGAGGGTTTGAGGAGACCAAATTTGGGGCTTTTGATGTTGTTGAAGGTCTGAGTCTAATTACCTAGGGATTTATTCATTTTGAGTCATTATTAGACACTATTGAGAGTTTGGAGTCTTGAGGATAACAAGACCATAAGGTTTCTTTGTTAAATTACTCATTTTTATGTATTTTGAGAGTCACAAGGTGTGAGCAGCAGTACATGCTCCAAAAAAACCTTACCTTTTCTTTTGACATGACAATGTACTAGATAAAGGGTATCCAAAACACTAATTTATTTGGTCATTCCCTTGGAAGATTGTAGAGTTAAGTGCTATTTACCATCGCTGCAGGGCTACAAGATAGGGCTATTAGGCCTCTAGGATAGTTTGGAGAGTTGGGCATCTTGGGTGTTGTGAAGAACTATATAACTTATCAAATCCCTTTAAATACAAACCATATAAATCATTCATACCATCTTGGATCATTAGGAGAGATCTAGACAAGACTGACTTCTTTTGAAGCATTTGAGAGTTTGGGGGTAGTGCCCATAACATCAATTTTTTGTAACCTTACCTTGTTGAATTCATCCACCACCCTTTCCTCTGCATCAAGTGGTATCAGAGCCTAGGAAGGGTCTTTTGGAAAGGTTTTGAGAGTGGTCTTGTGAAACTTGATAGTTTGGATCCTTAGTTAAGCCCTTAGAGTTGAAGGATCCTTTGAGGTGAAGCCCTAAGTTGATCCCTTGTGTTAAGAAGATCAAGAACAATATCTGAAGGATAAGAAGAGTTTCCCACAAGGATTAAAAACATGGAGTTGGCAAGGATATTCAAAGAGAAAGTGATAGACAATAAGAAGTTGAAGGCAGTCCTTGAACAAGAAAGGAAGGAGAAAGTTGTGAAGGATAAGGAGATGAGAGTCATGATGGAAAGGATATTGGTATTGGAGAGAAGAGAAAAGAGTATCAGACAAGATGATGAAGTAGGATATGAGGAAGAAGAAGAGGTACCCCAAGAGGAAGAACAATTAGATCCTGAAGATCTAACGATGGCTAGGTTTGTAAAAGTCATTAAGAGTGGAGATACAAGGGCAAGAGAAAATTTGCCTATGTATGGAGGGAAGATGGATGATGAAGAACTAATAGATTGGTTTAGTGCCATGGAGATCTTCTTTGTATGTAAATATGTTGAAGAGGGACAAAAGGTGAAGATAGCAAAGTCTAGGTTGAAGGGACATACTCTACTATGGTGGGATTGTGTTTAGGCAGAGAGAATGAAGAGTGGGAAGTCCAAGATTTCATGTTGGTATACTATGATGGATAAGATGAAGGAAAATTATTTTCTCAATGATTATAGGGTGCAGCTATACAAGAAATTGCAGGTTCTTAAGAAAAAAGACATGGATGTATAGAAGTACACTAAAGAGTTTCACAAGTTTGACATAAGGGTGAGTCATGAAGAAGATGTTGAAGATAAGATTGCAAGGTACTTGTGGGGACTTAGGTTCAATATCCAAGATGAACTTAGTCTTGCTACCCCTAGATGAGTTTAAGAGTGTTATAAATTTTCCATTAAGGCCGAGGAGAAGATAAAGAGAAGGCATGAGATACAAGGAGGCACAAGAGGAGGATCTTCTATGAGGGAAGAGGTGGAAGGACACATTATGATTTTCAAAGCAGCATTGAGAAAGAGAAAGAAAAGGAATTCACCTTTGATACAAGAGGAGGGTGTAGAGGTAGAAGAAGTGGAGGAATGGGCAATGGAGTGTTCACAGGTAGATGCTTCAATTGCAATGAAGTGGGTCATCAATCCTTTAGATGTCCTAGATGGAATAAAGACAAGGGCAGAGACAGGAGGGTGAACATGGTAGAAGAGGAGACAACCAAAGAGGAGAAACAAGAGCCTATCTTGGAATTACCATAAGAAGGTGAATATTTGTTGGTAGGAAGAGGACAACCAGTGCAAGAAACAAGCATCTTCAAAACCAAATGTCTAATTCATGGTAAGATTTGCAGTTTGCTTATTGATTCAGGTGCTTCACATAATATGGTTTCAAAGGAATTTATTGCTAAGTTGCAATTACAAAATTTTCCACATCCCAATCCCTACTATGTAACTTGGGTGAGTAAGGATAACAACATACTTGTGGTGGATCAAGTTATCATAAATTTTTCAATTGGTCAATATTCTGATAGCATTTTATGTGATGTTTTGGATATGAGTTGTGTCCAAGGGTGTCAAGGGATTGTTTAGGGAGTAGGAGTGTTTACAATAAGTCTCTAAGGTCTTTGAGAACCTTAGGAGTTTTAGTTTTCAAGCTCTAATTAGTTACAAGTCACTTTTAAAGTTTAAAAAATTTAAGTTTTCAAATATAATAGCTATGTGGATTTTTAGAGGGAAATGAGTTTTATAACCATTTTAGACCTTAAACTAATCAACCAATGACCAAATTTGGTTGATATAGTTATAGGAAGGTTAGATATCAATAGAAGAAGTCATTATATGGGGCAGAGAGTTCTATGTGTACGAACTGCAACAGAAAAATAAAGAAATCTCAGAATTTTTGCAGAGAGTGTTTGATGTCTTCCTTACTTGGAGTTTGATAAACTATTGGGATTGATTTTCTAATGTTTTAGAATTATTTCATTATAATTTTAATTATATTTTGAATGTTCCTTGCATTGTTTTGAATCCCATTTATATCTCTCTTGTAGCACTGTCACGATTTGAGGGTTTAAACCACACTGTTTTGGTTGGAGTTTAATAAAGATGGGTATCATTCCATGAAAATAAAGGCCTAACCTTCATGGAATGATTTTATTTAACATGTATTTTATGATTCTAATGGTTTGATGAGAAGATAACAGGGAGAATGAGTGATCACCATTGATTTGGGATAAGGAACACAAGAAAAATACTTGGTATACTACAATAGTAGAAGATAGGGCTTAAGGATAGGGGCATCTGATGATTGGGATAATCTTATATTGTTCATTTAAAAGTGAATCAATTTCCAATTGATCATAGAAATTATTGGAGGACATAGATTGGAGAAACCCTTTGATTGAGGGTTTGAGGAGACCAAATTTGGGGCTTTTGATGTTGTTGAAGGTCCAAGACTAATTTCCTTGGGATTTATTCATTTTGAGTCATTATTTGACACTTTTGAGAGTTTGAGTCTTGAGGATAAAGGTACCATAAGGTTTCTTTGTTAAATTACTCATTTTAATATATTTTGGAAGTCACAGGATGTGAGTAGTAGTACATGTTCCAAAAAAACTTACCTTTCCTTTTGAGATGACAATGTAATGGATAAAGGGTATCCAAAACACTAATTTATTTGGTCATTCCTTTGGAATATTACAGAGTTAAGTGTTATTTACCATCGTTGCAAGGCTACAAGACAGGGCATTTAGGCCTCTAGGATAGTTTGGAGAGTTGGGCATCTTGGGTGTTGTAAAGAACTATAAAACTATCAAATCCATTTAAATACAATATATAGACATCATTCATACCATCTTGGATCATTGGAAGAGGTCTAGACAAGATTGAGCTCTTTTGAAGCATTTGAGGGTTTAGGGGTAGTGCCCATAACATCAATTTTTGTAACCTTACCTTGTTGAATTCATCCACCACCCTTTCCTCTACATGAGAGAGAGAGAGGCAAAATTTGAGCAAGAGATTTTAGATAGATGATTTGTTTTACTGACATCAAAAAGAAAAAGTTTATTCTTCGGGTCCCTTAGTTTGAGAACCACATTTTTTATGTAGAGACTATCATCGGATTGCAGTTGTAGAAGACAAAAATTACTTTTTACCCCTTTTGTTGGAATTTATCTATTATCAAAGGTTTTTGCATCACCTTTTTGGTCTCACCATGGGGAGTAATAGTCGTCAAAAGCATAAACAAAAGAGGAAACTCAAAAATGAATAGATTGAAGTGTATAGAGAAATGGATAGGGTTGCCCATCGAAACAAGAGACAAAGTATGTTAAATATTAATGAAGATGTGGGCATAGGCCCACCCTTAAATGTGGTTTTAAGTGAAGAACATGAATTTGAAATGATTTATGGTAATATATTGAAAATGAGAATGTAGGGATTGAAGATGAAAATGTAGGTTTTGAAAATGAACATGTAGATGAGGACAATGGCAGTGTGGACATTAACAATGACAATCCACCAATTGAATATGAAGGAATTGACAATGATAATGGTGCATAAGAACCAAATCAATGTAACACATCTCCAAATTATATGAGAAATGAAGTCCCTTGGGAGGAAGAAAGACAAAATTCAAAATTGAGACCTTCAAGAACAAAAAAAAGCTTACTTTAAATTGATGAGAACATAATGAGAAATTTTGATGGCAAGAGATCAGAAAGAACCCTTCGGTTGTGGGTTTCAAAACTTTTTGATCAATTTTTTAGCCACAAGATGTTGGTTGAGAAATGTCAAATGTTTGTGCAATTGTTAAAGATGTAGAAGATGAGACGTACACTAGTCAAATTGAAGATTAGTGTGAACAAGAAAAAGGAGAGGAATGCTATTATTGTGAGAAATCTTTTTAGTGCTCTCAATTCCATTGGGAAGACTACCACTAGGTTTCTTCCAAACCATTCACCCTGACAGCAAATGACTTATTCCATTAGCTCTAGTTGGATGGTTAAACACTAGTGAAAACCCCATTTTGACCACTGAGTCACTAGAACATTCGCGACCATGTCAGACCAAAGTGTCCCCAAGGTGCACTAAGCATGATTGGGCAATGATATTTCAAGGCTTGTATCTTGGAACCTGTGAGAGGTATCGATGAACTGTGAGATGTTACATGACTATTTTTATGAGGCCTATGATAACCTCTCTTCATTCTAGGAGATTTGAATTTGTTTGAATTTGGCATGCCAATATCGCTTGATGCCAAAACTTATAGTGAGGGTCAGTTGAAAGTTGCAACACTTGGTTTCTTCCAAATTGTTTGTCCTGACACCAAATGGTCTGTGCCATTAGCTCTTGTTCATCGGGTAAACGCTAGTGACAACCTCATTTTGAACACAAAGTCACTAGAATGTTCATGAACATGCCAGACCAAAGTGTCCCTAAGGTACACTAAGCACCATTGGCTATGTCGACAAGTGTTCTGGTGTGTCAAGAGGCAAAGTGGAATCATTCCTAAGGTAAACCTACCCAACCCAATGTGATGGAAGCATCAGTTTGTGCTCAAAAAAAACATATGTTTTTGCTCCAAGGAAGATGGGGATATGACCATAAAGGGTCGTTGGTAAATGTAAAGAGACCAATGATGGTCATTTGAATGCATTGTGGAATGTGTATGTGATTGGAAATGGAGTAAATTGATTGTCTATTGTCTTGTTATCACTTCCATGTCTGTATTGCATCATTTCATTGGCATTTTAAGGAAAGAAATTAACTAGTGTCTTATACAATAGTGTTTGGTTGCAGGGATATGCAGGATATATGTTGGTGGAGAGACTGCAAATGGTGGTAAATGTTGATTGAAGGTGCATGAAGCAGCACTAGTCATTTTTACGAGCATATAATCCAAAGGATGAGTATATTTTGTGATAGATCTATTCTATTGGGGTCCATAGGGATGTGTTATATCCATTGGGGGGATCTAGATAGATTTTAAAGAGTCTTTTTGAACAAGCCCTGGCCTAGAGACCCTAGAAAGGAGGGTTTGGTACCTAGATTGATAGGTCATTATTTTTTCAATAACAGTTTGATAAAATCTTGATGTAGAAGCATCATTCCATGAATGTGCTTACTAATTCTCATAGAATGATGTTTATTTGACATGTATAATAAAGTTCTAAAATGATAAATTGTAGAAGAGTTGATTTGACATGGTGATCATTGGAGTTGTGAAGTGAACTTTGAAGGATTTTCTTGGTTGAGAGCATCATATACACATGAATACAATGTAGCACATAAATTTTGAATTTACTTAACTGATGAATTACACATGTGAAAACATGTAGTAGATAAAGTGTACACATAAATTTTCTTAAGTCATGAAGCATAAATGTAGCACATAGATTATAAAGCATACACATGAATTCACTTAAGTCATGCACATAGCCCATACATATGAATTTAGGTTATGAAGAATGTACTTGAATATACATGAATATATTTAAGACATAAATCATACACATGAGTACATACACACATGCATATTTACATACTAACAATGAACACACAATTAACAAATTGGATCGAATATCAAGTTTCATATATATCAAAATGAACAATAATTATGTACATATTTAAAAAATCAACATATCTAGATACAATGTTGCATACACCATCTCAAAATGTGTCATATGGCATCTCAAAAGAAGAAGTTCAGCTACAAATGTTTCTAGGACATCCTATTCTACTAGTGGATCATCAAAATGCAGCCTCTTTGAAGTACTCTTTGGCTCTGATGGATCCTGCATTCAAACACAAAAGTGAAACCCCAAGTTAGATTACTTAGTTTATATGGTTTCTACAAATAAAAAATAAAAATTCAAAATCATAGTCAACAATAATAAATAAATAAAAATTAAAATTGAACTCTCATGTACCTCACCTCTATGTCTCCTCACGTAGACATGAGATCTAATATATGTCCTTGGTAGTGAAGGGACAATGCCACCAATGTTGACTCTGACCTGTATATGTTTGCGAACATGAGATTGATCTATGAGTTATACTATTTAATGTTAAATCCTTGGTAGAAAATATATGTTTACAAAATAACTGAATGAACATTAAAACTTACCTATGTTGAACTTTCTTTAGGAAATGTTGATTGAGTCATCAATGATACAAACCCTTGGTGTTCTACCTCCCTCAAACTATGGGTGACCTACAAAAGTCAAACAGATACTTCATACAATCATGACTTGATCATATTATATATACTTGATAGTAAAATACACAAATAAATTTAGAAATATATGTTCCATGGGGCTATCACTGCTAATTGAGATGCCTGTGACTCTAACATGATGAAAGGGTCTCACAACATCATCAAACACCGCTCTTTGTCAAATAAACCATGTAAATTAAAAATGAGTATACACAACTGGCAAGTATACATATATGCATAAACAATCTAAATTACTTAATTACCTTCCTTTTTTCAATGCCAGATGCTTGGGCCCCCTCACATTGCCCCCCAGTGGCAACTGGTGACACCTACATCAGTATGTAACAATATGATCATAGAAATTAGAAAACACATTTATATACTATTATAATAAAAGGAAACCAATGAGTACATTAAAATGTATGTACAATGGAAGTGTCAAGGAAAAATGATATGGCCAAAAGCATGGACCCCTCCGCCTGTGCCATCTCCTCCTTTGTCATCAAATGAACATAAATGAAATACATAGAAAAACATAAGTGGGAAATCATTATAAGAAAATTATACTAAAAATTCAAACGTTTAAAATTAAATACAATGTAACAAGTGAATTGTTTACCCTTATTATAACAGTAGGAGTCCATGGCTCTATATGCCCTTGATGCACATCTTCATGAGGTGCTTCAGTGCCTGTAGTGTGTTGTGTAGTATCGTCCACCTTGAAGATGTAGTTATATGCATCACTATCATTCAGGGGAACCATGCACAGATTCTTGCACATAATGCAAGTGTGGGGCACACAAACATTTGAGCTCGTAGAGGATGTGGAAAGGCCATAAGCATCAACATGAGGAGGAAACAATGCAGTGCTCTACATAACCAATAGATCACTCAAGGTGTGAATAGCTCGAATAGTCTGAGTCAGCCTCAACAATAATATCAGGATGTTGCATTGTGGGAGGTGGTGAAATCTTGGGAGGGGGGACACATGTGCAAGATTTCACCTAGTGTGCCCATGGCATTTCTTAAGGAGCACCTAAGCCTACACCTTGGTTTGGTCTCATGCTCCAATAATTTACCTTGTGACCGAGCACAAATTCAACATACAATTTTTTTATGAAATAGAATGGGACATCCAATTTGTTGTGGGGTGGTCTATCAAAAACCATCCACTAGCAGTTCCAAAAGTTGTCACGTATTACATCATTTGTGCACCATTTAATTGACAACTTGGGTTTTTTAGGGTCCACTTTTAAACCAATTTTGGGTTCCACAAAAAGATTACATATGCCATGTTTTGTTATATTTAGGTTCATAACTTGATCATAGTCAATCCCAACATCAAACTAGGCGTGCATGGAATCACGCCAAAGAAGTGCAATGTTTCTCTGTAAATTTCTCCACATTTTCAATAATGGAGTTCAATGTGGAAAACATGGGATGCAATGTGGGGATATTGGCATATGTGGTTTGATATCCTCTAAGATGATTTAGATTGTCTCCTATGAGATCCTCTAAACGTCTAGGGTTTGAGAGTGGTTGGTCTTCTGAAAGTGGGGGATTGTTTGGAGGTGGTTCTGGATTATTTGTGAGATCATTGGGAGGGTTTTTTGATTGGTTTGAGTCCATGTCTGATTACAATTAAAATCTAAATAGATAATTATAATCAATTTTAAAAAACAATAAAGAATCTCATTTAAACCCTATTTTTTATATAAAAAAACCACAAATTTCAATTAAAAAAATTAAAAACAATAAAAACTTAAAAATTTAACTTATCTTTTGATCTTGAGAAAATTGGATATGAGATTATGTCAGATATGCAAAATACTTTGGGCTGTGTTCAAAGTTTTCACAATAAAAATTTTGAACACGATCGCGGGCTAGAAATAGAATTTCTGGTGAAAATTGGATATCCGATATAAAATCAGATATCTGATAATATAAGATATCCGATAATATTGGATATCCGATTAGGCCTGTGCTTTGGCTTTTGGCTTGGCTAGGTGTACTGACACCAATGCCTACTAAAAAGTCAACAAACTTTTTAGTGCGCTTTTGGATGAGTGAAAAGTTCATTTTTCACATCGCCACTTTTTGGCATACCATGATCCTGTACATACCTGTATTTTCCATTTTTTTTCTATTTTTACCATTAAAAAAACTTTGCATGCATGGTAGGACCATGTACAGATGCATATGCATAAGAGACCATAGTTAAATGAAAGGTCTATGAGTCTACTTTCAGTTGAATTAATTTTGAGTCATTTTCATGGAGAAATGAATGAGTTACGTCCATTTTTGTGACATCACCTCGTTCAAAAAATGAATTCCATAAATAGAAGTAAGAAAACATTATGGTACAGATACATATGGGCTACTGAGACCCTATAAATTTTTTAGTAGGAAGATCTCAATGTTACCAAAAAACTTTGTTGCTTCCATAAAAATTATTTTTGAGGTTTAAGGGGTCAAATTATTGAATTCCCCAAAACTGTCTTCTTATTCCTTAGATAAGCTCGCGCCACTAGTGTGATTACAAGGTTGTATAAACTCTATGGCTTGATCAGTGAATTTTTTATTTGAACCTTGAGCATATACATCATATTTCCATTTCTCTTCAATTAGGTCACTCTTTTCAAACTTTCATCTACCCTTTTGCCAATTTGGAAAATCGGTAGGCCTATTCATGAACCTCAAGGGAGTTGGTCATCTAAATAAGAAGCTTGACATGAATCATGAAATTCTCTATGAAAGAGATTGGTACCTTGAGAATCTCTCTAATCTATCTCCATACTCCATGGAAATTAGTTGGTCTTTTGGAGGAAAAGTGACAATTTGTTAAACAAAATTGTAAAGTTGCTCATAGCAAATTTTTACAATCTTTTCAAATTTCCACCAAATGACCTCCTACTAACTTGTCACTCTTCAAACATGCTAAATATGACTTAAAAGAATGATTTACACCATTTTTATCACATTTGACTAATTCATGACCAAATTCATTGCTTGCTAATGAGCCAATTTGAGGCATCATTTCACATTGCTCTATGGATAATTCCACAACACTTGTTACTTCTTTGTATATTGAATAGATGTACCAGAAACCCCATGTTCATCAAGAATATTCCTTGCACCATGGAGTAATATATCATGCAATTCCTTAATAGTTTTATTCTTGATAAAATTCATAACTAGATTCTCCATACCTAGTTGCAACTATGTGTATCTTTCAAACCATTAGGCATGGCCTCAAATCATCTATTCCAGTAAATTTGGTTGGCTGGTTAAACACTAGGAATGACCTCATTTCAATTTCTTAGTGGCTCGAATGTTCCCAACCACTATGGAGTGAAGTGACCCTCAAGGTGCACAATCACCAAAATCGGAAATCTTTTAGGACCATTTCTTGGAGCTTGTGCAATGTAGCAATGAGCTATCATGTGCTAAAGGATTTTTTTGCTGACATCCAAAAAGTATAAAATATTTTGGAGAGATTCAAAGAGGTATTTAATCAGAAACACAATCTCAGTTGATTGTAGAACTTGCAATGTGAATCAGTTGAAAGTCACAACCATGCATATCTTTCAAACCATTCATCGTGGCCTCAAACTATTTGTGCCAAAATCTCTGGTTGTCCATGTAAACACTAGGAATGACCCCATTTTTCTCCCCAAGTGGCTCAAACATTTCTGACCACTGTAGGACAAAGTGACCCTCAAGGTGCACTAAGCACCAAATCTATGATCTTTCAAAGGGTAGTTCTTGAAGCTTGTGTGATGTAGAAATGAGCCATCAAGTGCGACAAGATCATGTTTTTGACGTCTACAAAATCCTATCACCATTTGGAGATATTCAAAGCAATTTGAAATCAAAAACACAATCTCGGTCAATGATAAAACTTGCAATGTCACTCATTTGAAAGTTGAAATTGTGCATATCTTTGAAATTGTTCATCATGGCCTTAAACCATCTATGCCAAAAACTCTAGTTGACCAAGTAAATGCTAGAGATGACCTCATTTCTCTCTGCAAGTGGCTCAAACATTTCTGACCACTCTAGACCAAAGTGACCCTCAAGATGCACTAAGCACCAAAATAAATGATCTTTAGGGGGTTGTTTCTCAGAGCTCATGAGACATAGCAATGAACCGTTAGGTGTTATAGGATTGTGTTGTTGGCATTGAGAAAAATCTATCATCATTTGGAGAGATTCAAAGTAGTGTGAAATCAAAAACACAATCTCGGTTGATTGCAAAATTTGCAATGTGAATTAGTTAAAAGTTACAACTTGCATATCTTTCAAATCATTCATTATGGCCTTGAATTGTCTACACCAACAACTTCGGTTGGTTGGGTAAACATTAGGAATGGCCTCATTTTTCTCCCCAAGTGGGTCGAAAATTTTTGACCATTCTGGAGTAGAGTGACCCTTAAGGTGCACTAAGCACCAAATATGTGATCTTTAGGGGGGGAGGTTATTGGAGCTTGTACAATGTAGAAATAACCCATCAAGTTTTACAAGATCCTGTTCTCAACATCCACAAAAGCCTATTGCCATTTGGAGATATTCAAAGTGGTTTGAAATTAAAAAACACAATCTTTGTCAATGTCAAAACATGCAATGTGACTCGGCTGAAAGTTGCAACTATGCATATCTTTCAAAAAATTTCTCATGTCCTTGAATCATTTGTGCCAACAACTCTAATTGGTTGGGTAAATGCTAGGATTGACCTCATTTCTCTCCCCAAGTGGACTGAACGGTTTCGACCACTCTGGAGTGAAGTGACCCTTAAGGTGCACTAAGCACCAAATCTATGATCTTTAGGGGTGATTCTTAGAGCTCATGTGATGTAGAAACAAACCATCAGGTGCTATAAGATCATTTTCTCAACATCCAAAAAATCCTCTCACCATTTGGAGAGATTCAAAGCGGTTTGAAATTAAAAACACAATTTCGGTCGATGCCAGAACTTGCAATGTGACTCAGTTGAAAGTTGTAACTATGAATATCTTTGAAACCATTCATCATGGCCTCAAACCATCTATGCCAAAAGCTTCGATTGGTCAGGTAAATGCTAGGAATGAACTCATTTCACTCCCCAAGTGGCGTGAACATTTCTGACCACTTTGGACCAAAGTGACCCTCAAGGTGCACTAAGCACCAAAATCAATGATATTGATGGGGCCTTTTCTCAGAGCTCATGAGACATAGAAATGATATGTCAAGTACTATAAGATCATGTTATCGACACCCAAAACATTCTATCTCTGTTTAGAGAGACTCAAAGAGGTTTGAAATTGGCAACACAATCTCGGTCGATGCCAAAACTTACAATGTGAATCAATTAAAAGTTACAAATGTGCATATATTTTAAACTATTCATCATGGCCTCAAGATATCTATGCCAATAGCTCCAGTTGGTTGGTTAATTTCTAGGAACAACCTCATTTTTCTCTCCAAGTTGCTTGAACGTTTCTGACTACTTTGGAGTGAAGTGACCCTTGAGGTGCATTAAGCACCAAATCTATGATCTTTAGGGGGTAGCTCTTAGAGCTCATGCAATGTAGAAATAAACCATTAGATTTTATAGGATCATGTTCCTGACATCCACAAAATCCTATCATCATTTAGAGAGATTCAAAGTGGTTTAAAATTGGAAAGACATTCTCGGTTGATGCCAAAACATGTAGTGTGACTTAGTTGAAAGTTGCTACACCAACAACTCTGTTGGTTGGGTAAATGCTAGGAATAACCTCATTTATCTCTTCAAGTGGCTTGAATGTTTTTGACCACTCTGGACCGAAGTGACCCTCAAGGTGCACTAAGCACCAAAATAAGTGATCTTTAGGGGGCCTTTTCTCAGAGCTTGTGAGATGTAGAAATGATTCGTTAGGTGGTATAGGATTGTGTTTTCGACGTCCAAAAAAATCTATCATCATTTGGAGAGATTTTAGGCGGTTTCAAATTGGAAACACAATCTTGGTCGATGCCAAAACTTTCAATTTGAATCAATTAAAAGTTGCAACTATGCATATATTTCAAACCATTCATCGTGGCCTCAAAATCTCTATGCTAATAGGTCTAGTTGGCTAGGTAAATGATAATAATGACCTCATTTCACTCCCCAAGTGGCTAAAAATTTTCTTACCACTCTAGAGCAAAGTGACCCTCAAGGTGCACTAAGCACAAAATTTGTGATCTTTAGGGGTCTAGTTATAGGAGGTCATGTGACTTAGAAATAAACTATTAGGTACCATAAGATTTTGTTTCCAACGTCCATAAAGTTCTATCACCGTTTGGAGAGATTCAAAGTGGTTTGAATCAAAAACACATTCTTGATCGATGTCTAAACTTACAATGTCACTCAATTGAAAGTGTTAACTATGCATATCTCTCAAACCATTTGTCATAGCCTCAAACTATTTACGCCAACAACTCTATTTGGTTGGGTAAACACTAGAAATGACCTTGTTTTTCTCTTCACATGACCTGAATGTTTATGACCACTCTATAGAAAAGTGACCCTCAAGGTGCACTAAGCACCAAAATTGACGATCTTTAGGGGATCATTTCTCAGAGCTCGTGCAGAATAGTAGCAAGCTGTTAGGTGCTAGAGAATCATTTTTCTAGTATATACAAAAGTATATTTCCATTTGGAGAGATTCAAAACCATTTGAAATCAGCAAGCGCATCTCAATCGATGCCAAAACTTATAGTGTACCTCAGTTGAAAGAAATAACTTTGCATATATTTCAAACTATTTATTATGGCCTCAAACTATCTATGCCAATAGCTCTAATTGACCAGGTAAACACTAGGAATGACCTCATTTTTCTCCCCAAGTGGATCAAACATTCCCGCCCACTCTGGAGAAAAAGTGACCATCAAGGTGCACTAAGCACCAAAATTGATGAACTTTAGGGGTCTATTTCTTGGAGCTCGTGTGATGTATCAATGAAATGTCAGTTGATACAGGATCATATTTCCAACATCCAAAAAATTGTATCATCATTTGGAGATATCCAAAACCATTTGAAATCGACAACCACATCTTGGTTGATGCCAAAACTTGTAGTGTGCCTCAATTGAAAGTTTTAACTGTACATATATTTCTGACTATTTTTCATGGCCTCAAACTATCTTCTCCAACAAATTCAATTTGATAGGTAAACTCTAGGAACAACCTTGTTAGGCTTTACAACTCATTCAAACATTTTGGATCACACTATACTAGTGTGTCCCTAAAGGTGCTTGTAAGGCCTTGAATGGGTCAAGGTGGTCAAAATGCTCCTATAGGACTAAAATGTAGTAGGATTGATGTTTTTTCTCTTTTATGACCTATTTAAAATTGTTTGAGGTGTTGGAACATAATTTAAGAGTCTAGGTAAATGATTAAGTAAAAGTTGTCAAAGTTGCACAAAAGTTGGTATGACAACTTTGCAAATTTTATGAAAAAGATGTAATGCTTGCTTCCCAATTCTCAAAATTGATTAGAGGTACTTGCAGGAAGTTATTTATGATATATATATCCTCTCTAGGTTGATTTTATTAGATATATTAAAATAAGTTATTTATTGAAATCATTTATTGGAAAAGGGCTAGTTTATTAGAATAGGTAGATTTTTCATAGAATAGTGTTGCCAATGCAAATGATTGATTAAGAAGTGATTTTCTAGTCAATATAATATTTTTAGATGCCTTAATAAGGTTGGAAGATGTCCTAGATTCATTTTCAAAGAATGGAGCCATTGTGGTCTTGTAGCTAGGAAGGGACATTGTTCTTGTTTGACTGAGCAGTCAAGGCTTGATCATACAAACTTAACTTGCAAATTTATTGATCCCCATCTACCTCTATAAAAGTCATATAGTGAAGTACATCAAGAATCATCTTTAGCATAAACCATTTGAGATGAAAGAAGTGGTACTAAAGCTATATGAAATGAAACATACATATTCTCATAAAGCGTGAATCATTCAGTAACAATATACATAGATACGCATGCAAGAATAAATATAAGGCATGATAAATCTAAAAAATACAAGACACCCACATAAAACATAAAGTATTATACAACAATACACATGAGACATGAATTGCATACTTAAAACATAAACTATAAATATTCATAGGGCATGAAGCCAAATATATATGTCCAATAATGTCATACATGTAATATATCCAATAGAGTTAAATTGTCTTTCTAAAAGATAAATGGATGTAGAATGTGTCATATATATAATACACAAAAAATATGTCCAATAATTCCATATAGGTGTACAATGTATATCCCTAATCTAGTCCTTTCCCACGAGGGTAAGAAAACAAATCTTGAGTTGTATTTGATAGATGTGTGGATGGAGATGCAATGAATTTTGGAGTCTTCTGAGTGTGCTCACTCGTCCTCTTTCCTAGACTCTTCTACAACACCAATTGATCAAATAAAAAATATAAACATCAATAACTAATATACATTAAAATTAAATTATACAATGGCATCCAATAGAATATTTTCTTACTGCTATCAAATAGTCATTGTTCTCATCCACAGTAAGGACACACTGATGATTTGGAGTAACAAGTCCCTACAAAAATGATCAAAATAATAATGAAAATACATATATCAATATCATTGAAATTTTCACTACAAACCATTAAAACAATAATTAAAATTAAGTAATGTCTTCCATCGATCAATGCTTCAAAACTCACTATAGCTACAACAACCCCACAATCGAGAGACTCACAAAAATTAGGTGAAGTATCAAATGTCAAAAGCTAAAAATGAAATAACAAGATTATTATGTAGTTATCAAGAATACCTATATTTTTTACAACCCCACTAATGAATAAATGGTACCTCGGTAAAAGTGACATGGCATCCTTCAACATGTGGTGTTGATGTCAAGGGTCTAGTAGTGAAATAATCTGCATGTATGCTAACTTATAATCTACAACCATTCATACATAATGTACTAGTCACATGTAATAATTATAATGCTTTACTACATATATACATGTCCACTTGGTGAAGTCGTGGCAAAGGCGGCTGAAGGAATGTGTGTTAGATAACTGAGAGGGGGGTGAATCAGTTAAGTCAAGTTATCCTATAGTCCCAAATACTCCCAGATGTATAAAACAAGTCCTTCAAATAAATTAAACAACTCGGTAAAACTTTGTATGTGCCTTTCTGTTCATTAAATGAATACTAATAAATTAACTAGTGTATAAACCAATCAAACCAGTAATTTTAATATGTAAAGAAAAATAACAATCATCACATGCATACACATATAACACTTTGATTTTAATGTGGAAACCATGCTAGGGGAAAAACCACCTGGGACCTGTACACAAAATAATTTTACTCTTCTGAAGTGAGCTTGATAAAGAGCCAACCTTGTTAAAGCTTACAAAACACACCGTAAGGTGTGACCTTGTTAGAAGATTTATTGATAACAGTTCTCCATGACCAAATATTCACTATGGGGTCAACAAGAAAATAATCAACATTCATTGAATTTCATAATGAAATAATAAAGACTATTAAGCCCCACTCGGTTAAGAGATTTGTCTGTAGCAATGGTTAGAATGAAATAGTAAATGATCTGATTCAAATACAACTTCCTTTGTAGATTTTCAAATCTATGATAAGCCTAAAATACCTCTGGCCATCATAATCACTTTAATTCCTTGTATCTTCCAACTTTGTTCTTCTTGTTTAATTCCTTTCTTTGACACTTGGTGTTGTCTGCAGAATTACTCAGTTATGTCTTTAACCCATCTGACCATCTTCGCATGAATAAAATCTTCTCACATGCATTGTCATTTTGAATCTCTTTTCTCCTTTTATAGACATGATAAACCATTTTCTTCTCATCCATAGATTTTGCCTCTTAATTGTCACTGTTATTTTTCCACTTCAACTCTCCTTAGAACTTGTGTCTGTAACACATTTCATTCTAGATCATTCGATCATCCTTAAATTTTGTCAGCCATTTGATATTCATAAAAAACTTTATCTTTAACCTCAAAATCATCCATAATAATCTTTAGTCAAAAATCATATGTTTCATTTATTTCTTTCACTTGGTCAATACTGTGATGTGTTGGTGAATTCTTACTCAGTTAACATTGTACTATGTATACACTACACTTTCTCAATGTACACTATTTTAACTCAGTGTATACTAAGTTCTTCATTTACTGACCCCATAAACTTGTTCATTCTTGATCTTCAATTCTTAACAAAATTATGTAATACAATCAAATCACTAACATAATGTCATGGACTCATCAATAAGTTACCCAACGAATACCATACTCATATCTTTCTCATACATCTCATCTTCATGTTAATATCTCATTCCTTCACCATTGTTTCATCTTTAGATGTTTGTAACTATCATGATAAGTATAGTCAAAACTACTTGAAATCAATGACAATATAATAATTGATTTAATGTGTCACATATACCTTTGTAGCTTGGTGATCATCAATCTCTCCCTTTGAAGTATCCAATCAGTTGTCATTATCTCCCTTAAAAATATTCAATCAGTTGTAGTCTATCAATCTGTCCCTTTGACATTGATGGAAACACAATATGAAATATTCCATAGAATATCAAACATCTGTCTACAATTTTGTATGTATATGATGTGACTCAGTAAGCTCTCCCTATCTTACACACTTAATATGTTTAATCACTACATAACATCATTATCTCTCCCTGCATGTAATCTCTCTCTCTCTCTCTCATTCTCTCTCTCTTATTCCATTTTTGTATATTTCATGCAATCATCTCTCTTTGTAGATAGATATTTCATTGATTCTCTCTCCCTTTGAGAGAAATGCCAAAAAGAAAATAATCAGCTCTTCAGTAGCCAAATTAATATCTTGATTGTTCAGTTCATATTCTAGTACCTTGCATGTACATATATGCAATCTCATCTCATCTTCCATCTTTCACAACCTTAGGATATGCATCAACATCATTAGATATTTTGATAAAGTACAGGTTGATGCAACCTCATATCACCTTAGTGACTGTTAGAGAGGAGATGGACCCCTAGTCTACTTCTCAAGTATTCAAATGTGTCATTTGGTAATGGTTTTGTGACTATATCAGCAAGTTTCTCTTGTGACTTCACATATTCTAATTTGACTTTCTTTTCTTGAACTTGTTCCCTCAAGTAGTGATACTTAATAGATATGTGTTTTGTATTTGCATACATCATTGGATTATTTGAAATATTAATTACACTTGTGCTGTCACAATATGCTATCACTGGATCAGTGATCTCCTCATTCATACCTTCCAATAATTTCTTTATCGATGCAATATTTGAACAATTAGCAGCAACAACAACATATTCTTCTTCTACATTAGACTGAGAAATGCATCCTTGTTTCTTACTTATCCAAGCTACCAATCTTTCTCCTAAAAAGAATGCTACACCAGTAGTGCTTTTTCTATCATCAATGTTTCCAACCCAATTAGCATCAGTGTAAACTTTCAGTTCAAAATTGCCTTCTTTCTTATACTATAATCCATAATTTTTAGTATTCTTCAAGTATCTCAAAATTCTTTTCACAATAGTCATGTGTGATTCTTTAAGATTAACGGAGAATCTAGCTACAATTCCAACTACATGTGCAATATCTGGTCTACTATGTACAACATACATCAACTTTCCAATCATAGATATATACAGGGTTTGATTTACCTTGGTTGACTTATCATCCTTTGTCAACTTGCATCCGGTGACCATAGGTGTACCAACTAGTTTTGAATCTTCCATACCGAATGTCTTCAACACTTTTTTGATGTAATTAGATTGTGTGATGTATATGCCTTCTTTCTGTTGTAATATTTGCAATCCCTCAAAAAAATTCATCTCACCAAACATCGACATTTCAAATTCTTTCCTCATTTCATCAACAAAATATTTGCATAAGTTATCATGACCTCCAAATATTCCATCAATAAGAATCTTGTCATCAATTTCATATTTTAAATATAAATTGTTGTTGTCACTTTTTCTAACAAATCCAATTCTTATGAGATAAGAATGCAATTTTTCATACCATGCTCTTGGTGCTTGTTTCCATCCATATAATGCCTTGTGAAACTCACATACCATATTCCTCTTATTAGGATCAACAAAACCTTCAGGTTGTTCAATGTATACCTCTTCCTCAAGTATCCCATTTAGAAATGCAGATTTCACATTCATCTGATATACCTTAAATCCTTTGTAAGCAGCATATGCAAGCAATATTTTTACTCCTTCAAGTCTAGCAATGGGTGCAAAAGTTTCTCCATACTCAATTCATTCTTCTTGTGCATACCCTTTGCAAACTAGTCTTGCTTTGTTCCTTGTTACATCTCCATTCTCACTCAATTTATTTCTGAATATCCATTTGGTTCCAATCATATTTTTTTCATTGGGTCTTGGTACCAATTTCCATGTCTTATTTTTCTATATTTTCTCAATCTCTTCATTCATTGCCTTAATCCATTCATCATTTTCCAATGCATCTTTAATTGTTTTAGGCTCAAATTCACAAACTAAACATGTGTTATTCCTTAACTTATTTCGAGTCATCATTCATGCTCTTTTATCTCCAATTATATAATCTTGTAGATGGTGTCTTCTTACATACTTCACAAGTACATGTTCAGATCTTTGTTCTTTAATGTGTACTCCACTCAGTGCATGATCATCATTTTCATTAGTAACTCTTTGTTGATGCTTAGTCTGTAAAGATTGTTACTCGGTAGTATTATTTTGTTGCTCGTTAATGCCAGACTGTTACTTGGGTATAGTTTCAGGTTCTTCAATATGAACAAATCTACCATAGTCTTCTGGTTTCTTTTTTCTTTCTTCATCATTCTTTTATGCAAACTCATCAACTCTCACATTTGCACTTTCAATCATTTTTTTAGTAGCCTTGTTCAAATATTTATAAGCCTTTCTTTTAGTATAATATCCTATAAATATCCCTTTATTACCTTTTGAATCAAATTTTCTATTTCTATCATCTTTCAGAATGTAACATCTACTTCCAAATATTCTGAAATAACTCACACTAGGTGTGTAGCCATACTATAATTCATAAGGTGTCTTGTTTGATTCTTTCTTCAGTTGAACTTGGTTCAGTGTGTAAACAAAAGTACTAAAAGATTCTCTCCACTACATTTGTGCAACATCTTTTTCAATCATTAGTGTTCTAGCACAATCAACAATTGATCTATTCCTCCTTTCAGCAATCCCATTTTGCTGGGGTGTCCTTGGTTCAGATACCTATCTTTTTATTCCATGCTCATTACAAAAATTAGAGAACTCATCATAAATAAATTCACCACCTCTATCTGACCTTAAGTATTTCAATTCCTTACCACTTTCTTTTTCCACTTTTACTTTGTACCATTTAAACATTTTGAAAACTTCTAATTTTTCTTTTAAGAACATGATAGTCATCATCCTAGAGAAATCATCAAAAAACAAGATAAAATATATGTCTTCATAATAAATTTGAGTTCTCATTGGACCAGATAAGTCAGTATGAACTAACTCCAAAATAGCATTAGATGAGTAATGTTATCTCTTGAAACTAGATTTTGACATCTTACCCTTTTGACATTGTTTGCACATTACATGGTCAGGTTTAGATATGCTCAATAAACCTCTAAATTTCCTTTTCTTACTGATCTTAACCATGTTGTCAAAGTTCACATGTCATAACCTCTTGTGCCATAACCATACATCTTCATTTTTAGCCAATAAATAAGAAGTTTCGGCATTATCTAGATAGAATAAGTTACCATTAGATTGTTCACCGATACCGATAAAATTTCCAATCTCATCATATATTTTCACATTTTTATTCTCAAATGCAACTTGGTGACCAATGTTATTCAGATGTGCTACACTCAACATATTATAATTAATTCCTTTCACCCAATATTCATTCTCACACGTGATCCTATTGCTCAACAATATAGATCCTCTTCCTTTCACTAGACAAGGTGTATCATTTCCCATTTTCACAGATACACCATTATAATGTTTAAGATATTCAAATTTTTCTTCATCACCAATCATATGATGTGTGAAACCACTATCAATAATCCAAGTATCATTCTTGCTAACCTTAGGAATAAGTGTTGTTTCAACATACCTTTCTTCTTCATCAAAGTCTTCCTTTAAAGCCACAAATACCACTTCTATATCTTCATTAGTTTCTATCTCGGTGTCATTACCTTCATCTTAGGTAACATGACTTCTTTCCTTTATCTCTATAGTCTTGGTTGTCTCTCTTGCCATACCATCAGTTGCCTCTGTGATCTTAGCAATTTCATCTATCATTCTTCCTTTCATTTTATCTTTAACTTGTTTTCTCATCTTCTTTCCTATCAGGATATCTTGCAACAATATGACCAATCTCTTTACATTTAAAACATACCAAGGGTAGTTTACCTCTATATCTTCCTTTTCCTTTTTGTAGTTTTCTAGCCATTAATGCTTCAAGTTCATCAAGTTCATCTTCTTCACTTTCACTTTCACTTTCACTTTCATTTCTTATCGCATGTCTGTTGCATGATCTTCCAATTTTAAGAGATGACATAAATACAGATTCTACCTTAGGTAACATACTATTGTCATAGTTATTAAGCTCAAATGTAGTCAATCTACCAATTAGTCTATCAAGAGAAATATTATTACCTGGAGCTGCTCTCATTTTATGAATTGTAGAAACTCTAATAGCATAGGAAGGTAACAATGCTATGAGAATTTTACTTACCACATTGTCTTCATCAATAGTTCCACCCACTCCTCGGATAGCATTCACAACTTCCTTGACTCAGTTGCTATTTTGAGTGATGTTTTCACCTTCTTTCATCTTCATATCATCAAACTTTCCTCTTAGACTTTTAGCTTTTTCCTTAAGCACATTCACGTCTCCTCCATGAACTAATGTAATCTTGTCCCACATCTTCTTAGTAGTTGTACATGTCTTAATGTCTTCAAATTCAACATCTAATAGAGAAGAAACAATCTCAATCATTAGAGCATTGTGTTCTTGTCTCTCTTTCATCTGGTTGACAATCAAAGGACCAGTGGAAGTTATAAACTCATTTTCCAAGTAATATGTTGCAGAATCTCCAATCCTTGATAGATATAACTTCATCCTTCTTTTCCATGTTGAGAAATTATCTTTGTTCATCTTTGACACCTCTCTCTTATACATCTTGTGATATTTTACTTAAGTCCTTTAAGCTTCTTCCTTTAAGTACTCTAGCTCTGATACCAATTGTTAGATAATTGAGAGGGGGGAGAGGGGGGGGGGGGTGGGGTGAATTAGTTAAGTCCAATTATCCTACAGTCCCAAATACTTCTAGATGTATAAAAAAAATCCTTCAAATCAATTAAACAACTTTGTAAAACTTTTTTTGTGCCTTTCTCTTCATTAATTGAATACGAGTAAATTAACTAGTGTATATAATGATCAAACCAATAATTGTAATATGTAAATTAAAATAACAAATCATCACATCCATACACATATAACACTTTGATTTTAACTTGGAAACCCTATTAGGGGAAAAACCACTTGGGACCGGTACCCAAAATAATTTCACTCTTCTGAAGTGAGCTTGATAAAGAGCCAACCCTCTTAAAGGTTACAAAACACACTGTAAGGCGTGACCTTGTTAGAGGATGTATCACTAATAGATCCATGTGACCAGACATTCACTATGGGGTCAACATGAAAATAATCAACATTCATTGAATGTCATAATGAAATAAAAAATATTGTTGAGTCCCACTCGGTTAAGAGATTTGTCTGTAGAAATGGTTAGAATGCAATAGTAAATGATCTGATTCAAATACAACTTCCTTTGTAGATTTTCAGATCTATGTTAATTTTAAAATACCTTTGGCCATCATAATCACTTCAATTCTTTGTATCCTCCAACTTTTTTTTGCTTGGTTAATTCCTTTCTGTTACGCTCGTTGTTGTCTGTAGAGTTACTCGCTTCTATCTTTAACCTGTCTGACCATCTTCACATGAATGAAATATTCTCACATGCATTATCATTTTGAATCTCTTGTCTCCTTTTATAGACATGATAAACCATTTTCTTCTCATCCATAGATTTTTCTTCTTAATCTTCACCATTGATTTTGTCCCTTCAACCTTCATCGGAACTTGTGTCTATAACACATTTCATTCTAAATCATCTTATTATCCTTGAATTTTGTCAATCGTTTGATCTTCATAACAAAATTTATCTTTAACCTCAGAATCGTTCATAATCATCTTTAGTCAGAAATAATATGTTCCATTTATTTCTTTCACTCAGTCAATACTGTGATGTGTCAGTGAATTCTTACTCGGTTAACACTATACTTGGTATACACTACACTTACTCAATGTACACTATTTCAACTCGGTGTATACTAAGCTCTTCATTTATCGACCACATAAAATTGTTCATTCTTGATCTTCAATTCTTAATAGAATTATGTAATACAATCAAATCACTAACATAATTTCATAGACTCATTAATAAGTTACCCAATGAATACCATACTCATATATTTCTCATACATCTCATCTTCATGTTAATATATCATTCCTTAACCATTTTTTCATCTTCAGATGTTTATGACTATCATGATAAGTACAATCAAAACTAGTAGACATCAATGCCAATATAATAATTGATTTGATGTGTCACATATACCTTTGTAGCTCGGTGATCATCAATCTCTCTCTTTGAAGTATCCAATCAGTTGTCAATCTCTCTCTTAAAAATATTTAATCAGTTGTAGTCTATCAATGTGACCATTGACATCAATACTTTGACTCTAGCATTTTGATCATAATTTTTCTACCGATTTAGTTATTCATTTATTTATTAATTATATATAATCAAGTAAATCAAATAACATTCAATTAAAGATACCTATTTTAAAATGCCCTAACCTCCTTTGCTTTGTGGCATGAATGTTGATGGCCCACTGGTAAACTAATGCACATAAACAATAAGTTACATGAGACAACCATTCATTTAATTACATAATACTCACATGTAATAATAATGATGCTTTATTAAATACATACTCGTAGACTTGATGACATGGTGTAAAAGGGGGATGGGGGAACATTACCGCTGCCACCGACACTCATACCTTTGATTTTGATCATAATCATTAGATACTAATTTAGTTATTCATTCATTTTTAAGTTAAATGTAATCAAATGAATTAAATTAACTTGCAAGTATTTACTTGCATATCAATACCAAATGTTGTATTTTGAAAATATTTAGAAATCAATCCATCATCATCTTGTTGTCTTCCAACACTACCATATGTGCATAGGGAACCACATGATGTACAAATATGGCCCCTTGCTGACTGACCATAGTTGCCCTTAACTAAAGGAGTAATACACTCTATGAGAGTATGTGTTAGAATGTACTAATCGTGCCTAGTGTGTCAACCTCCACATGTTCCTTCACAATGGAAGGAACATTAACATGTTTGACATATGGATTCCCAATGGCCACCCTAGGTGTGTTAGGGTCATGTTGTGCCCCTATTCTATTAAATGATGACCTCCATCTCTACCTTGAGATTCTAGAAAGTCAAAATTGTTTGCCACCTCCTTGAGGAAACACTCACAATAGAGTTTCTTCAAAAAATATAGTGGTTAGGCATGATTGTTATAGGGAGGGGTATCAAAAACCATCCACCACCTATCCCAAAAATTATTTTTAATTTCTTCATGCACGCACCAATCGATCGGAAACCTCCTACATGTATCCTTGAGCTTTTCATTTTTTTGGATTTACAAAGAGGTTGCAAATATCACCTTTCAGTATTTTTTCTTTTTTATATCCTCATAAGATAACTTATTCATAATATTATTTTTGTTCTTCTTGTTTGTTCAACCATATATTTAGTTGCCCACTAACTGAGCCTATGTGGGTCAAGATTGATTCTAATGATTTGGTAAGTGTTGCCCTTCCAAGATTTGTATCAATTGATTGTATTAACCTCCCAATCAAAGATTCTAATTCAATTTTTCCACTTTCTATTTGGTTGATCAAAGCATCTTGTGTTCTAGGTGTAGGTCTCTGGATTGATGGAGTAGGTTGGGGTCCATTTTCTTCATTTATTTCTTCATCCATTTCTTCATGAGGAGAAGGTGGAGGGTTTGGTTGAGGGTTTGTTAGATGGGGGTTATTCCTTCTTGGAAATTAAAGAAAAATTAATTTTAAAAATCTAATTAATCTTAAATATTAATAAAATATACTTTGAAAACAAAATCTAATTACAAACACAAATTAAACTTAAATTTCTATACCAAAAAAGTCATAGACTGAAAATTACTTGCTTCTTCCTCTGGTGCGACTTCCTCGATGTGGTGGAACCATTTTTTTATGTGATTCGATGAAGCCCAAGAAGCAAACCTTTCTCCAACAATAACATATATGCTTCTACAATTGAGAAGAGAAAAGTGGCTCACGAGTTTGAAAGGGAAAAATGTCGTTTGAGGTTGCATTTTGGGTTTTATAAAAAAGTTCAAATAGAGCATATGCCCTATAGGTCACACACCATATGTCTTAGATTGCATGAGTCTAAGGCTCAACAATTTGAGCTATAGGGTGTGCGCCCTATGTCTTTTGAGACACCAAAAAAAATTTGGCACCTTTTTGGTCCCCCATTTTGTACATATACCTAGTTTGTATAGTGGATATTAGTTGTTGGAGATCTTGTACTTGTTCTAATATATCAATAGGCATTCAACGTACATTTGAGTTGGAACCAAGATTATGATCGACAAACAAAGTTTGATGTTGATATGTGGGTGTTTGATTACGTGCATAAGTATGTTGAGAATATGGGTACATGTTTGAGGCATGCACATAAGTAGGGACACAAGTGGACATGCTCTCGGGCATGAAGCATGTAAATGTTAGATTGGGTTGAGAAAAAGGATTTGTGTGATGAAGTTGAGGTGTTTCTCCAACATTTTGTCCACTTGTTATTTGATTAAAGGGGGGACCTAGAAAGTTGGTATCCATACCACTAGGGTGTTGGCTAGAAGGTTCCCCTTGAAAGTTGACATTTGTACTGCTAGGGCTTTGATTAGGAGGACCCCCTCAAAAATTGATAGTTGCATGGATAGGGTTTTGACTGGAATATATCCCTTGAAAGTTGACATTTTTACCACTAGGATATTAATTGAAAGGGCCCCCTTGATTTATTATGTTTCTTGTAGCACTTATACTAGAGGCTGATAAAATTATTATGCTAGGCTCCATAGTAATCACCGGTATAGTTTGTGATATGGTGCTTTTAGTTGTATGTGAAGCACTAGAAGGCATACTAGAATTCTAGTTGACTTGTGGACATGGTGTTGAAAAGTGGGTTTGTGTATTGTATCCCAGATGGTATTTCCAAATTTGTAACTTGTTTGGTAGCATGGATTGTGCTACTAGATGGTAGACTAGTAGAGATCTAGGACAAGTATGATTGTGTTACTCTAGTAAAGCTTGTTTAGTTACCCTCCACAATGGTGGAGGTATCAAAACTATATGGCAATTTAGCCCCATTTTAGGCAAGAAAATGGAAGTATCAATTAGATTCTATTGATAACAAGGCATTCATGATAGCAAAGAACTTAGGATCTTGTGATGCATCTTCTATCTCATCTTGGGTGCAGTTTGCTTGAATGCTTTCCAAGGAAATTCATCACTAGAAGGAGGTAAGGTAGCCCCACTTTTAGGTGGTCTTTTTGAACCCATGGGAGGGTTGAAATTGATATTCAAGTAACTGGTAGGATTGAGTGTAGGGTCCTAACTTGGGTCCATCTATCCTTTTGTTTTCTTTGACCAAGTAAATGACATCACTGAATAGAAGGTGAAAGTGGTTGTAGTTATTCACCTCTATGGATAGTGTGATATAGTATAATGATATGATGAGTGATGGAAAATGTTGTGGACATACAAACTAAATAAAATAGAAATACCTATCTTTAAAGAAGGTTGATGAAGAAATCACCATTTTCTGATGTTTGTGCATAGTTTCAAGAAATTCTCCAACCTACTCCAGACTGGAAATGTCGAGAAAGAGAAAACTTAGAAAAAATTTGTCTTTTTGAGGTCAAATCATCTTTGACCCAGATAGAGGGGCAAGGTCTTACCCTGGGGTAGGATCCTAACCCTCACAGCTCTAACGAAAATTCTATTCATGGGTCTCAAAAGTTCACCGAAAAGGGTATCCAGATCTGAACTTCAATTCGTTGTCATGTACCTATACCTATAAGAAAAATGGTTTTGTTTTTTGGATGAGGGGTTTGCCTTAGTCAAACCCCAGTTTGGAATCAACCTTAATAATGAAATTGAAATAGAGAATGCTAGCAAGTAGTAGAAGTAGATCTAACAACGAAGCTATGATATTCAATAGGTATGCAATTGTATTTGAAATGTAAACAAGTATATTGATATGAAAGCTTGGATTCAACAATGTAAAAGATAATTTCTAAAATCCTTACTTCTAGAATTATCACTTTTCTTCTTTCTATTATTTCTGGATAGCAGAATGGTTTTGTCCCCGGGAGGCAGATTCTGGACTCAATCATCATGGTCCATGAAAATATACACTCTTTGACTATGTCAAAGAAGGAAGGCTTTTTGCTAAAACTTGATCTGTCCAAAGCTTATGATAGGGTTGACTAGGATTTTTTGTTGGCTACTCTAGAGGCTTTTGGTTTTAATAAAATAAGTAGAGACCTTATTCACTGCTTGGTTTCCTCTACCACGTTCTATGTTCTCATGAATGGTTCTCCTACCCCTTTTTTCAAGTCTTCTAGAGGTCTTCGACAAGGGGATCCCCTCCTATTCTTTTTGTTATTTTGGTAGAATGTTTGGGTAGACACATTGGCAACCTAGTTAACAGAGGTGAATTCAGGGGTTTGAAACCTTCCTCCAAGGACTTGATATTCTCACATCAATAGTTTGTGGATGATTCCATAATAATGGGTGAAGCATCTATCAAAAATGGCAAAACCATTAAAAAAGCCCTTGACAACTATGCTGGTGCTATGGGAATAAGAGTTCTATTTTTTTCATCAATGTGCCTAAAAAAAGACACAAGAGGCTAAAAAGAATTCTAGGTTGTGAGGTGGAGTGTCTCCCAGGGTCCTATATTGGTTTACCTCTATGCCTCAATCCTCCAGATTCTTTTTGGCTCGATATGATTGAGAAATTTCACAAAAGTCTTGCTGGCTGGAAGGGTGCTCTTCTTAGCCAGGCTGGCAAGATTGTTGTCCTCAAAGTTGTCCTTCAAAGTATTCCTCTCTATGCTTTGAGCCTTTTCAAAATACCTAAGAAGTTTTCTGAAAGTATAGAAAAAATCCAAAAGAACTTCCTATGGTCCAGAGTTGAAAAAAAGAAAAGGATGGCTCTTATTGCATGGGAGAAGGTTTGCAAACCAACTAGGAAAGGGGGTCTTCATCTTTGCACTATAAGAAGTATAAATGAGTATCTCATGGCTAAAATCCTTTGGAGAATGTTCAAGAACTTGAGATAATGGAGCACCATATGGCACAATAAATATAACAGGGACAACTCTGACTTCATGATTTTCTTAAACTCTGAATCATCCCAAGGAGGTTCATGTATTTGGGGCAATGCGCTTAGGAGGAGGGAAATGATAAAGAAGGGGGTGAAATGGAAGGTTGGTAATGGTAAGAAAATTCTTTTCTGGGATGACATATGGCTGCTTGATAAACCCCTAAAGGAGGTTCCTACCTGGAATGAAATATCTATCCTTTGTAAATAGATCTTGGGCACTCAAGTGGAGAACTACTAGGGGGAGGGTAAATGGTCTAATTTGTCTAGGTTTGATCCTTCCCTCAGGGGCTCGAATAACCTTATGAATGCTACTATTCTTATTGATGATGAGGATACTATTATTTGGAGATATAGTACTAATGGCTGGTTTTTAGTTTCATCCCTATATATACAAAGCTTTGAAGACAGTCCTGAACCTTGTTGGGCCAAAGCCTGGTTCAAGAGATTAACTCCTAAAATTAATGTTTTTTTTTGGATCTTATTACAGGATAAATTTCTTACAATTGACAATCTCAGGAAAAGAGGCCTTGTTTTAACTAATAGATGTTGTCTCTGCAAAAAAGATGAGGAGAATATCAACCATATGATAATTCATTGTCCTTTTACTAGTCAAATATGAAACCACTAACTAACAACAAGTTTTTAATCTCCTTTTGGAATTTCTTCCTACCCTTTTTGTGTTGGGGGGTTTGGAAAGAAAGGAATGAAAGAATTTTTAGGGATAAAGAGTCCAATTGGGATAGTATTTTTCACAAGATTAAGAGTGCCCTATTGGAAAACTTGGGGTTGATTAAGAACTATCAAGATCCAAAGAATGAGTGGGAGGCCAAAGTTTATAAGAAGTGGAAGCTTGAAGGAAGGAAGGTTCTAAACATCCAAAGAAATCTGAGGGAAGAGGCTAGGTGGGACTGTCCTCCTAATGGATGGGTCAAAATCAACTTTGATGGTGCCTCAAAAGGCAACCCTAGAATTGCGGGCTATGGAATGGTTATCAGAGATGAGTTTGGGAACTACAAAGGGGATATGGCAATTCCTATAGGCTTCAACACTAATCAAGTGGTGGAAGCTAATGCTGCTCTCTATGGGCTGTTACTAGCCAAAAAGAAGAACTATACTAAAATATGATTGAAGGGGATCCCCTAAGTATTGTAAATTGTTTGAAGAATTCCATGACCCATTCATGGACCATAGACAATGTTATAAGCAAGGCTAAAAACATTATTGAGACCTTTGAAAAATGCATGATAACCCATGTTTTCATGGAGGCAAATTTGGTGGCTGATTGGGCCATGAATGTGGCTTGTAAAAGCCAGGTGGAAATTGAATGGAGTGATGGTTCAGACATCCCTTGTGATGGATCATCATTAATTAACAAGGAGAGGATGAGGAGTAAGCAACACATTTTGAATGAAGAAATCATTAATGAGTATTGAGTGCAACAATCTGTGCGATCATCATGAAGGACAATGGCTTGATTCTGAGATAATTTTGGGGTCCTTTGGCATGATTTGTGGGTTGTTCATAACATTAATAGTGTTTATTATAGCTTGAAGGCTAAGTTGTAGAGAGTGGGGATTCATCTAGACAAGGATTTTTTGCTTTCTTACATAGCCATGGGAGGCAAGAAAAGGAGATGCGAGCTGACGGACTGTAGTGACTGGAAACAGAACAAGGAAATTTGGAAAATTGTCAAAGAAGGGGGGCTGGCAAATTTTTTGGAGAGATTGCATGGAGGGAAAGTCACGGTGACCAGAAATTTCATCAAAACATGCAATAAGGGGAGTGTTCTGGTTGGCACACAAAGTATGGAGGTGACTGAGGAAGTGATTGCTGAAGCGACAGGCTTGCTGACTAAGGGTATCAACTTCTACAGGGACAAGAAGATTTCAGACAAAGCATTGGAGGCTTTTGCACCCATGAAGTAGGAGAGAAACCATATGGTTAAGGTGGACAATTCATACTTTAACCCTAAGTTCATTTCTAGGCCCTGGCACCTTGTCTTATTTGTTATTATAGGATACATTACCCTAGATGGTCGGTATACTAAAATCTACAACCACCATCTTACTCTTCTGAACCACTTTAGGCATGGGGTTAAGATTAATTTCCCTTTTTACTTGCTAAGTTCTCTGAATGTGTCCCTCCTCCACTGGCAAAGAGATCCGGAGGGTGATCATTCCTACCATGAAGGGCTCATGGTCCTCATATTTGAGGTGTTGAAATCGAAGAAGGTGGAAAGAACCTAACTTAACAGAAAAGCCCTGGAGGACTATGACACTAATGGGAAAGAGTCTAAGGAGCCTTTTATGGAGGATACAAATGATGAAGAGGAGGATTCAGAGGATTACCAGGAGGTCAACCCTAAGGAAAATAAAAAGAAAAGGAAGATGGAGGATTCTACTATGGATATGGAAGTTGAGGAAGAAGAAAGCAGGGAGGTGAGTTCCAAGAAGTAGGGGAAAAAGAGACTGGAACCTTTAGGCAATCATACCAGAACAAAAATCAGGAAGAAGAAAGTTGTGAAAAGGGTTTTCATATCCTCTGATGAGGGTTCTTCTTCCCAGGGAAATAATGATTAGGAAAACTATGTGGATAACAACCCTACTGTGGAGGAGAGTGGGGGGTACCGGTAAAGATGTCTAGGTTGAGGAAAAACTCCTGCAAGAGGTTGCACAGGATGTGACTAATATAGAGAAAGATGGGTATGAGAAGGACAAGGCCAACTTGGAGAAGGAGAAGGTGGAGAATCCTAAGGAGAACATGGAGGAAGAGAACAGGGGTCTTGAGATTAATAAGGGGAGAAATAAGGATTTTGAGAATTTGGGGTGTTTGGCCTTCTTATCTACCCTTAGCATAATGAAAAATGATATCACTATGATGAAGACCAACATCCACCAGCTGCAAAAAGAGATGGGGGTTCTTAAAAGGATGAACCTGGGGGAGAAAACCATGGGCCAGACAATTGATGAGCTCACTGACATTGTCGCAAGAGCTGAGAATGTTGCTTCCTTCAATGACAGACTCACTACCTTGGAGGAGAATATTCAAAGCAGTAATGCTATAACGAGGAAAGTTGAGACTATGGAAAAGAGAATTGACAAGCTGGAGAAGACTGTGGAGAATATTGCAAAACAAAGTTTTGCTATCCTCAAGGCTTCAAATGAGCATGTGAAGATCCTGGTTGACAAGTTTGATAATGGGAAAGGGAACCAAGAGATCATAGAGACTAAAGAGGATCAGGGGCCCAGCAGGCATACGAGATCCAAGTTCAAGAAGATAGAGGATGACAACAAGAATGACATGGAAGATCTAAAGTTGTCTACTGCAAACATGGAGATTCTTGCTGATTAGGTTGTAGAACTGATGAAATGTATTTAGACAAATTCTTGTTGTCTTGCTTTCCTTTTTGTTGTCCTTTATCTTTTGGTTGTTCTTTTTGTTTAAGGACTCAGTTGTGTTTTTTTTTTTGGTGTTGTTGCACTTGCCCTCTTGGAGCTTAAATGTTTTATCTTTTATCCTTATGTAAAAGGTTTCAGGTCCTTTTAAAACCTATTTTTACGTAATCAAAACAATGTAAATCAAAACCATAAATATAAATCAAAAGCTACATGATTGCATGCTTGGAATCCACCTCGAGGGAAGAATGAATGGATCTTGAAGATGAACAAAGGATCTTGAAGGAAGATCACACCACCATGATGGCTAGATCTATGGTTTTGAATGATGAATCTTGAATGCTTGAACCAAATCCCTTCAAAGGCTTGAATGCTTGAATCCTTGATCTTCAATTGGGAGCTTGAATAGAGAAGAGGATGATTTCTTGAATGCTTGCTTGATCTTTCTTGAGAGAGAACTTGATGGCTTGTGAATATCTCCTTGAGAGATCTTGATCATGAAGTTTCTTGGTATGAGATGAGATATGAAAAGTGGATGTTCACCTTGAGAGCACTTGATGAATAATGGATGTGAAAATGAGAGAGGAAGGCTTCCTTTTATAGTGATCTAGGGAACAATCCTCTAGAGGGGCCACCTTAGGGAATTAAATTCCAATTAGGCCTTAACCCTTTAGAAATGGACCTAGATTAAATGCAATTTAAGGGTTTACCATTTCGGAGACCAAAACAGTCGACCCGGAAGCAGGAAAATAAAAATTTCCAAAACCCGACATCCAGAAACTAAAATTTGGACCTGGGGTCAAGGATGAGGTAGTCTTTGCCCTAGGTCAAGGGTAGGGTCATCCTTGACCTAGGTCAAGGACTAGGTCATCCTTGACCCTTTAGGTCGTCCTTGACCTAGAAAGTCAATACCTTTAGATTCTTGGAGAAAGTATGCATAAATGAAGCTGGAAATAGGGAGAGAGGAGCAGAATAGGGGGGAACATCAAGATCCATGCAAAGACCTAATCAAGGTGCTTGACATGACCCCAGACCACTTACTCAGAGGGATAAATGCTCTTAACATGGAAGTGCTTCCATTTTAAGATGATACAATCACAAAGTGCAAGTATGCGACTATGATAATACAAGGTGAACTATGATGATTTGACTATAGTAACAAATAAGAAGGAAACTATATTTTTGCATATTTTTTCATTTTAGGAAACGACTAACTACAATGCAAGACTTAGCTATGATTTGACTATAGCAATGACCTAGGAAGGAAACTATTTTTATGGGATTTTTTTTATTTTGGGAAATGATAATAATAATGCAAAACTTATCTATATGATGTGACTATAGTAATGATGTAGGAAAGAAACTATGTATTTAGGATTTTTTGATTTTGGGAAATGACTAATAATAATTCAAAACCTATTATGATTTGACTATGTGACAACTAAAGATGAACAAATAAATCTTTAAGGGAAAACTTGAAAATTTTGAGATTATGACTACTAGGAGAATCCCTAAATAATGGGGAGAAAATTTTTGACCTCCAAGTAGTACTAATAATGATAAGATAGTTTTGATAAAAGGACAATTTTTTATAAGAGAGGTCAATTTTTTTTACTAACCACTTATAGAAATATCCAAAAGATAAAGATTCCTGATTCTAAGGTATGAAAGACCTAAATAGAATCTAGGAGGTATGCAAGGTAACCCTAAAATAATGATATGCAAGGTATCCCTAAATGAAAGAGAGGTTCTTTGATGCCAAATAGATAAAATGTGTTTCAAGACAATGTGTAAATTTGTGAATTGACCCTGGTTTTGTTCTAGAATTGTTTGGATTTGAAGCCCTAACTTTACCAAGCAACTACATCAAATAATTTGCAAGTGCATCATTTTTTCTATGACTTGTAATTGACTAGTAAAGTGTGATAAGATATAAAATATTTTGGAATGGTAAAAAGATAGGCAATTGTGTCACATAGTATAGTTGGTTGGGGCTCCATACTTGGTAATAGCATTGTAAAATACTACAAAAGTGTTTTTCAAAATGACACTTGCATTGTTTGAACAATAGATGTGACTCCTAATGTTTCAATTACATATAATAGATAAAAATTATGTCATTTCCTTTGTGAAAAAGATTTGACAGTGATTTGGATTGTTGCAAACACAAAAAATACATGCATAAAGTATAGTTATTTGACAATTTTGGACTTTGGTATGCTTTGTGTATATTCAATGACGTTTTCAAGGTACAAATCTTTCACTGGTCATATTACAATTGAAAGCATAAATAGACAACTATTAGCCTAAGGTCATGGTCTCATTATAATATTCCAGACCCATTGCTTGGGTTTTCGTAAGCTCAAACAACCTTTTCACACTTGAGGGTGTGCTCATTTTTTTGCCTTTTTCTATATCTTGATCAAAGAAGGTTTCTTCAATTTATTGGGAAACATATGGTGGGAATCTTAGAGGGAGATTATTCCCTCTCCTTGCACTGAAATATGATGATATTTAGAATTTAGAATGGGTGACCTCCACCTTAGGGTTTTTAGTCAAATCTATGGCACATGCCTATTTAGATAAGATGTGTGAGACACTTAAGTCTCTAACTAGTCATATTATCTCCTTAGGCATGTAGGCCCAATTTGAGCTATCACTAACACCCATTCCTGAGCTTAGTTAGGTATAAGATATTCTAGAGTTTACTCACTATCTTATTTATATATTGGAAAAGGGATTTTATGGTTTAAGGTCATCCTCTAGGGTGATGAAATCCCCAAACATGCATCTCTAGTAAAAATAAAAAAAGGATCTAATGACAATATGGGGAAGCACACCAAGAACACAATATATATTGGTCAATTTTAAACCCAAATCAAAGTATGTTGTAATCTATTTGCAGAAAGAAAAGAAGATTTAATTTTAAACACCAATTTGAATGTGATTTACCCTACTGCAAATAGAAAGCGAGATAAGAGACATACCTGAGAGCTATTTCTTTTTTTTTTCTTTTTTTCTTTTTCAATTTCTAAATTTCTCCATGTTTACATGCTAAAAATGTTGGCAAAATGGTCAGTGCTCCCCTTGGGATTTGTGGCATGGCTTAACCACCTTATGTGTCTTCTATAAGTCTAGTGGTTATATCGGGCATTAAAAGGTCGATCTTTTGGTGCAACGACAACCGCTGCTTGTAATAAGTGGTATTAGAGCTTGGTCATAGGTTCGAATCCCCTCGGGTAATGCCGAGGTGGAGATTGTTGGAAAAATGGTTAGCACTCCCCTTGGGATTCATGACATGGCTTAACCACCTCCTGTGTCTTCTATAATTCTATTGGTTGTATCGGGCATTAATAGGTCGATCTTTTTGTGCAATGACAACTGTTGCTTGTAACATAAAATTGATAACCAAACAAACCCAATCTAGAATTTTAAAAACACAAAAAAAAAAGAAACCGAAAATAAAAAAGAGAAATTTGAAGCAAATTGAAAAGGATGTATATTTGCACTTACCAAGCAAATACATCATTTGGGAAGTGATTGTGTTGTAGAAATTGATGATTGTGGCTTTTAATTAATTGATTGCATCATTTAGCTAAGTAAATGTATTGTTTGAATGGTGCAGTTGCTATAAATCCCTATCAAACATATAGAAAAAAAACACACATAAAGGCTATCAAAACTCAAATTAGATGTGTATTTAAATCATGCAAATTTTACAACTCGTAATGTGGCAATTGCGTTGTTTGATCCCGAGTTGTGCTATTTAAATATGAACATGTACAAAACTAAAAAAATACTCTGAAAACTTAGTAAATATGTGTTCACGTCAGTTTTACCATTATTAATAAGGAATTAAAGGATCCAACAACAAAAGATACTAATCTATGCATACATTCCTATCTCAGTCAAGAAAGAAAGACTAAACATGATAATCTAATGCATAATGAATAATCAATAAAAAATACAAAAGATATCACCAATATTCCTTTCTTTCTTTCTCTCTTCTTTGAAATGTGGGCAGGACGTCTTGTTTAAATTTGGCCTTGCACATAACTTAAAAAAGAACTTCACAAAAATCAATAAAGATGGGTTCACACTGGGTTCACCATTTGTAATGAGGGAAAATCAGAAGAATCAACCTAATAATACCTACAAAAGAGATTAAAGGATCGAACCCCAAAAGATCCTACCCCATGCATTAATTCTTATCTCATTCAAGAAAGAAAGACTAAACATGATAATCTAATGCATAATGAATAATCAATAAAAATCACAAAAGATATCACAAATATTCCTTCCTTATTTTTTCTCTTCTTTACAATGTGACCTCTTAGTTGCATCCTCAAGTATTGATAGAATAAAGATTCAAGAATTATGGTTGTAAAAAATGAGGAATTGCCTTCCTTTTATAGATGTATAGACTTCAATGGAGAGTTATAATTAAGAGGTTCTTTTTTGGTAATGAATGATTAAGACCAATTTAGACAAGACTAGTTGATGAGATAACTCAGACTGCATGATAAGAGAAGACTAAAAATAGCTTTTTTGATAACTGGTTGAATGACTGAAGACTAAAAATAGAATTGACTACATTGAGATGAGGCTAGACAAATAAGTGATTGCTTAAATTTGTAGAATGCCTTCATTAAGGAGATGAATTGAAGAATATAATTATCATTAAATAATTTTAAATAATTAAAAAAAAATTCTATTGATTATAACATATAAACATATAAAGTATCACTGATTATTCAAAGTATAGTACTATCTTGCTAGAAATTACAAATCCATAGGAAAGAAAAAAATACAGAGTTCTACAATGTCAGACTACATAATATATCTACCATGAATACAACACACTAAATATTCTGATCTAAGTAGTTAGAAAGTGAAGAACTACCCTTTATCATTCATGGGTGGCCTGCTAACAATTGGTGCATTGAATATCCCAACATCTAGATCTTCAGGAGGTACAAAATTGGGAGAAATCCAGGGGTCACTAGGACCTGTAGGGTACTCATATGTGTAATTAGCAGAAGGTGCAATGAAAATATCAAATGGTCCCATAGAATGAGTAACAATGGGTCTATCCCTATGAGTAGATGATCTAACAGAATGAGTAATAGAATGAACAACATCAAAGAAGGTACTTCATAAATATCAATAGGGACATTTGTATTGTGAATATTAGCACTATGTGCATTGGCTTGGTCAGTAACATGATTCTCAAATCTACTATCTTTGGCACTCCCTTTCTTCCTCATTCCATCTTTTGGTTTCCATGTGAACTCTGCAAGTGTAAAATCAAACTCAACGTTCTTTGTGGTTGGTTAAATAATGGTGTATCCATTTTCTACTTCATTCCTATTAATCACCACCCTCCCATCATTGAGAAGGTTAATGAATTTATTCTCTTTCATCTTTAGGATGAGGGTGACCCTGCTAAAGTAATGACTCTCTATAGAGACCCAGTAAGAAGCCTTACCTTCCCACTAAAAACATCATTATTCCTAAGTTTTTAGATATTCCATAACAAGAGAGTACAAAGTAAAAACCAATATGAATTACTAAATTTTTTGTTGCAAAAAATAGTTTCAAAATTCACGAGTAAAATTAAAGTCAAATTTATTAGCTAGCGCATTCTATCTAATAAGTCTACCATCTTGGATGATGTCTAGAAAGTGGTTTATCCCTTTGGAGGCCCACTTTTTTGTTGAATAGCCTTTGAAGAAGAGAAAGGGGCTTTCTTCCATGGGAGAGGTTCAACCACACTGACCTTTCCCCACATATATTATTATTTTGATTGTACAAGTTGTTCCTAGAGATACAAATCCTCACAAACCTCCAACTCTTCCAAATAGATTTGAAGACATTGGATCGTCCAATCATCAGATCAAAATTCAAAGAAAAAAGGTCATTCAAATGGAGTATCTTCTATGATTTAGCTTGGATTGGGACTTCTCTATTGATGTTATGTCTTACCATGACTTTCCATGGTTCACCACCTTGGGTGGCCTTAGAAATTCACTTGACAACTAGAACTATACCTTGAGTCCTCATATCCTTCAGGCCCAAACCACTAAGTTCCTTACTTCTGGTACACCATTCCATATGCCTTTTCTTCCCTCTTTTCCCATCAAACCACAAAACTTCTTTGATGATTTTTTGAATATAGTTAATCTATCCCTGATTGAATAAACATGTAGAAGAGTAGTAAATGGAGTATGAGGAGAGGATCTTTTGGAAAACTTGAAGTATGCCAGCTAGAGAAACAAAGTAGTTATTCCATTTATTCAATTTCTTTTCAATCTTGTACTTGAACCAATCCCACATATCATTCAAATTGGGATTGAAAAAAAAAGGGATTCCCAAATACCTAACCAAATGATTAGGTCCTCCCCAAGAGATATAAAATATGTTACGACATGTTGGTGGGGTTTCCTCCTAGCCCAACATAATAGATTTGGCCAAAGAGATCTTGCTACACAAGGCAATGTAATATATCCAAGTTTCCCATGAGATTACACATATTCTTCTCATTCAATTGAAAAATAATAGTTGTATCATCTCGAAATTGAATATTGGAAAGGTCAGCATTGTGGGAAGAATAGATACACATACTTTGGGAGAGAGTGCCCGATCTCTCAAGAGGTAATGTAAAGAATAAACAAAAATGACAAAGAGGGATGGAGCAAGAGGAAACCTTACGTGATTGACCTAGTGAGCTCAAATTGTTCATATCTGGCCCTATTAATCTCAAATATTTCTAAAGCTCCATTCATGAGTGTAGAAACCATGTGACAGAAAAAGGGGGGAAATCCCAAATTGTCCAACATCATTTTGATGAAGTTCCATTCTATTATGTCATAAAAAAATTCATAGTCAATCATAAGTAGGCTAAATTTCTGATTTAAGGCCTTAGCCCAATCCATGGCTTCCCAACAAGTTATCAAGTTTCCAGAATGTATTTGGCTTTGATAAATCCTATTTCGAAAGTGGTGATAACATGGGGTAAAATTTTCTCAATTCTTAAGGCCAACACTTTAGCCAAGATTTCATAAGGAACATTCAATAAGGTGATGGGTCGCCAATACTTGATCAAATTTTTGTCTACATCCTTTGGGATAAGATTTATAAGCCCTAAATTGATCCCTAAGCCCAAGGATTCCTGCACAAAATCCTTCTCATAAACCTACAACAGTTTAGCACCTATCCAAGAAACATTTTCTTTATAGAACTCAATGAGTAACCTATCTGGTCTAGGAGCCTTTCCATTACTCATCTTCAGTATGGCACTATTTATCTCCTCCACTAAAATGTTCTTTTCAAGGAGTTCAACATCCTTAGTAGTTACTCTTTTGGGAATGATTTCTCAGATCTTACTTCTGGCTATAAAAATGGACTGATCAACTTCTTCAGATGTGAAAAGTTTCTTATAAAAGGAGGCAAAAGAACACAAAATCTCTTCTTGGTAATTCAAGATTTTACCATCTTCACAAATAAAGTCTATCTTATCTCTTTGAAAAAATAACTTCAACCCTTTATCCTCTAGATTGAGGTAGCTAGCTCTGGCCCTAGTTCTTTCTCCTTGGTTTTTTCTATGTTGTAGTCTCCTAATGGAATACTTAGAAAGGGATAAATTATCCACAACACCAATGTCATTTGGATCACTTTGCACCCTCTTCTTAGCCTCACGAAGTGAGTCATGAAGACTAGATTCCTCTATCCTAGTGTCTCCACAACTTAGAACAAAGTCGTCCAAGAGAAAAAAAAATTGTGTCCACCTCTCCCTTGCACTATCATGCTTCAAAATACAAGAATCAAACCATCTTATCACACTAACTACAATAGTGACATATTCATCTTTCAACAAGGAAGTATTGAGAGAAAAACCATCTCTTTTCCTAACCACCAGAGAGGGCCTATCCAAGGGGAATATAGTGGTGATAATAGGGTGACGATCAAAAAGGGAGAAGGGAATAACCTTTATAGAGTTCCCAGTGGAATCCTTAGTGCAACTGAAGGTATCTTTATTCAAGTTGAATCTATCTAATCTAAAATGAATCCCCTCATTTCCCTTCTAGAAGTTAGACTAGGTGTACCATATACCCTCATAGTCTTCCTTGCACCCAGCTAGTGTGTCAAAGAGTTTAAGCTTGCCCATAATTTTATGCCATAAAAATATATCATCACCCTTCCACTCAAATTTAGCATTGCCTGATTTATCTTGGGGTATTTCAATCATATTGAAATCCCCTGCAACAACCCAGGGAATGTCCTTAAAATTGAACAACCACTTCCATAATTCAATTATCTCATCATAATCAATTAAAGCATAAATAGAGCATATACCTTATTTTGAGTTATTGTGGTTGAGAATGACCCATAGGGCTTTGTTACAAGGGGAGATGTCCCATCTAGTCACACATTTTCTCCACTTAGGACCAATGGGTATGGAGGTACCACCCTTCCCTTTCTTATGATTGGTAGAGAATGTCATTACATCTTGCTAGATGTATTTGAGATATATCTATTGTGAACCCCAAAACCTTGACTTCTTGGAGTAGAATATCAACGTCTTTGAACATTCTGATAAATCTCTTAATTACATATTTTCTGTAAGGGGATTCTAGTCCCCTAACATTCCAAGATGCACATTTTAAATTCATTAGAAACTTTTAGCAATTTGTCTCCATGGGAGCTTGAAATATCTTGAAACAATTGGGTAACTTCCTCCTTTGGATTTTAAATTTTTTCACATTCCCACTTAAGAGGGGGGCCTTCCTCTTTTATTCTTCACAATAATCTCCCCTTATTCCATATAATTTTGAACATTATCCAACTTATTAGATTTACTTCTTCTAACATGTTTCTTAGCATTGCACACAAAAATATTAGGAGACTCATGTTCTATGACATTAGAGATAGTGACCATCTCTCTACCCTCACCAACACCAATGCAAATATCACCTGATTTTTCCACATTGTCAACATCCAATCCATTTCCTTGGGTAGGGATGGATTCCTGGGCACCATTGACCTAAGTCTTGGGTTGATACTGTCAAACACTAGGATGAGGTAGAGGTGGGGGGGGGGGGGGTGGGGCAGGCATAAGAATCATGGAGAAACTATTGAGCCTATCCTATTTACCATAGGCTTGTTTAATCACATCAAGCCCATCAAGAAAGTCATGTTGGAATCCACCACATTAAGAATATTCTCAACCAAATCCTTAGAGTTTGGTACCATCAATCCAAGAGTCGGGTCAAAAGGTTCAGGAGAATCATTACTAACTAGGGGAGTGGATGGGAGGTTAGCAATGATAGGTGTATGATGGGAAGAGGGAGGGGGGACATGAGCAACTAAAGAATGTGAAACAATGGGCCTAGAAATATGAACAATCTTTTTTTGACCTTGTCCAGGACTAGCTATTGAGCATTCAAAGTCCTATGTTTAGGCTTGGGAGAATTGGTCTCAAGGCCAAAATCCAAAGTGTGGGCTTGTGGAAGGTCCTTAAGCACCGATAAGTCAAAGTCAACATTGGTGGGTGGAGAAACTTTCTTATCAAATTTCAGCTTTAGGGCATCCAGTGATGCACTAATCTCTTCATAGTTTTTCAGTCTCAAAGAGGGATTTGGTTGCTTAGAGGCACCAACCTAGAAGGTTGAAGCAGTCGGGTTCATGGGTTAGGGAATCACAGAACATTTTTGGGTTTTGGGAAGAGGAGGGTTTTTTTCCTTTAATAGAGGGCATTCATGCCTCTTATTATCATCCTTCCTACATAGATAGCATGAATTGATACCCCCCAAAAAGGTAAGGGGCATGAAACATGGAGATCCTTCAAATCAAACCAAATCTTCTTAGGTAAGTCTAGCCCTGGATTAATAGATACTAGGAGCCAAGCATCAATATTAGGGGTTAGGGTATTGAATTTATCAATAAAAATCACTTTTCCAATGGGGTCTAAGGCTTGAGGAAGCAAATTCCAAAGATACGATGACAAGTTCCATATTGTGAGCCACCTAGGTAATGAGATTGCCAACACTTCATTATGAACAACATTCAAGGGCCAGGAAATGGGTTGAAAATCACAAGAACCAACCCTCCAAAAAAATTTATTGATAATTTCTTTTTGAGAGTTAGGGTTGTAATCACCTAAAAATGGTCACCTAGACTATTAGCCCCTTTTGCTAAAATTATCAATTACTTATTCTTGATCAAATCTGGTTCTATCATTTATTCAATTATTTTCTATGGGCTAACCATCTTATCCTAAGTCTTTATTTAATTAAAAGGAATTTCCTCCTCTTTTATTAACTAAAAAGCCCCCACTTTTCCTCTTATCCTAAGTTGCACAAATAAAGCATTATTCCTATTTTATAAAAAGGGAAAAAGCACTTTTTGTCTCATATGGACACAAAAGTCAACTCTTATTTTCTCATTGGAGGATACTTGTGCACATGGATTGCTCCTCTTTAATGCTCCAATGTTGATTAAATCTTTTGCCTCTTAATCTCCATGGTCCATTCTTTCTCATTTCTTATAAAAGGAGAGCTCTCTTCTCATTTGCAGATCCATCTTTTGAATACTAATGTTATGCTGCATGTTTTCTAGGTGATTTTGGAGCTTTGGAGATTTGGAGCATTCTTAGCACTTACATTCCATCTTAGTTTCATTCTTGCATTCCTAGCTTAGCTTCATATTTATGCTTTATTAGCTTAGTCTCTTTTATGCCATAGATTAACTCACATAGTCTAAATAGGAAGGATTTGTAACACTTGTTCTTTCCTTTCATAGCTTAGTTGCATTGTTCTTTCATTTCCATAGCTTAGTTGCATTGTTCTTTCATTTCCATAGCTTAGTTTGCATCTTCATTCTTAGTGTAGTTGCATTACACTCCATTTGGATTTCTTGAGGATATTGGCATTCTTGCCCTTGTCTTCTTTGGAATCTCCCATTGCATGGTTTACTAGCAAGGTCATAGGCTTAAATAGCTCTAGCTGAGAGCACACTTAATTTCCTTGCACTCCATGCCTAGGGAGTTCTAGGTTGATTTTCAAGGTCTCCCATTCATGGATTCCTTTGGAAGCAAAGACTTAGAGAAGTGCACATCTTAGTGTGTACAAGGGTTACTGAAAAACTGAGGAATAAATCTTTTTACATCATGCAAAAATAAGAAAAATTGAACCCTAATCTCTTTTCCCAAAGATTATGGAGCTAGTTATTTAAGAAAATCCTCAAAGGTAATTTTGAAACATGAAAAATAGAAAATGAAATGGTAGAATACCTAAGTCTATTCTTTTCTACTCTATGTCTATGGACATCTACTCATTAGGCTTAACAATGAATTCCTAAGAAGGAAGTATCTTACCTCTACTTCCTTCTTGCAACAAGTTGATGGCTAACCTTTCTCCTCCTGACACTCCATGGTATCCTTCAATGTAACCTATTTGAATGAGCAGGAACCAGAGTAATGAGCTGACGGTTGAGGGTGCGAACAATTAGGTTCAGACTACCGAGGAGTAGATGTGCCCATAATTGACCACTAAAATAATAAAAACACTAGTAGAAAGGGGCCGTACAAGCAATAAATGCAGTGTTAGAGGCAAGCCTTTCACCAGGGGGAAGGCCTCATCAGAATCTCTATGATATGGAGTTGTAGAGCCCAAAGTTGAGAGGAAGATAGAGGTAAAAAAATTATTAAATAATTATTTAATTGTGCATGATATCAATAGAATAAATAATTTAAATAATTTATTTATTTTTAGTAGACTTAGTTAGCATTGTGAAAATGAAATAATTAAATAAAAATAATATTTTATTTAATTCAAAAAGACACATTTAATAATTAAAATAATAATTTAATAATGGTGACAAGAACAATAAGAAAGTTAATTTAATTAATTTTAAAATAATATTAGACAATTAAATAATTAAAATAATTATTGATTATAAAGGACTAGAAGAAATAATTTAATTAAATAAATTAAAGAAGACTTAGTTAACTAATTAAATAATTAAAAATAATTATTTAATTTTAGGTGACAAGAATCAAAAAGATATTTTAATTAAATAGCATATATTATTTAATTGTGTGTGCATGAGAACAAATAGGAAATGAGTTATGTAAGTCAACTAGTTAACTCATTTGTATGAAATTAATAAATAAAATAAAAACTTTATTTATTTTAGAAGAGTTTTTTTTTAAAAAAAACTGAATAATTAAATAAATTAAAGAGCCTATTTAATTATAGAAGGCTTTGCTAATTAATTAAATAATTAAAAAAATTATTTAATTATGAGAGAAATTAGAACAATACATTTAATTAAATTAAAAAAATATTTAACTAAAGTTGGGGAAATTGATTAATTAAATAAATAACTTATTTAATCAACATTAAAAAAAATTAGATAGTAAAATAATTAATTTAATTATGAGAAAGAAGGAAAATGTTTGATTTTAAATTTAAATTAGAATGACATAATTAATTAATTCTAGTTTTCTAAAAATAATAAATGGGTACAATAACTAAATATTGAAAATCATAAAACTTCTTGCCTCAAATGTTATTCATTGGATCATAATGAGATGAACTGTAATATAATTGTGGAACAAATACCTTTAGTAGATAATCCGTTGTTTAGGATTGAGTCTGATAATGTCCAGTAGCACTAAATCTCCTCACCCTATAAAGGAGACTAAGGATGACAAGTCACGTTTTGAACCACCTCTTTCTTCATAGTATTGTAATGGTTTGGTAGAAAAAATCCTGAGAAGGTGCAGTCTATTTATCCAAGAGTCACTATCAACATACTGCCACCCAACTGTGGTCTTATGAATGTTAGTTTAAATGGTTTGGTTCATCAGCTTCTATTCTCCACCTTCCCCATTACTATTACGATCAAACCTATGGCAGGTGGGAGGACTATTTCACACTCTCTCTGAAGCTACTAGAAACAACTATAGGGTCACCAAAAAATAATACTAATATTACACAATGCATTCAGGAAAATGAGACTAAAGAGTTATCCAACACCCCAGAAAACTTGACAGAAGAGCTGTTATACTCAATGGGTTTATGCCTAATTGAACAAATTGCTAAGGAGGAATGGAATGAGAGTGAACAAAAAATAGCCAACTCTCCTCCTCCAACAATGTCCCATCTCTCCAATTGAAACCTATCTCTCACACCCTGTGACATTGATCAAAGTAAAAAAGATAATTCTAAGGCACAAAATGATATTGATAATGATGATATTGAAAGGAAGGATGTTGAAACTTATTCTCAAACCCTTTCACTTTTACAAACACCGCTATCTCAAGAACTCATGTTGAGCTCACCAAAAAAAGGGGGGAGAAAGCCAAAATTAGTTTAAATAAAAGAGGAGATAGATGCAAGAATGCAATCTACATTGGACGGGAGTTTCTTAATTATTAAATATCTGAGGAGGGAATGTTGCTCTCCCCTATTGCAATGAGATTGGTCTCATGGAGTGTCAAGGAAATTAATGCCCCTAACAAGTGTGCTCAAATTAAGCGTCAGATTGATGCTTTAGGTGCAGACATTTTCATACTTTAAGGAACTAAAAAATCACAAGATACATTTGAATCCACAATAAAGAAATGGAAAAAGTGGCACAATGTTCATGAGCTGGTAGTGGGAGCTTCAAGAGGAATGGTCACACTTTGGAATCCAAAATCAATAAAATTAGACCTCATTGGTGGGGACCAGCTGGTAGTGTAAAGAATATATTTTTCCTCTATATCCCTATTGTCTTGAGTCGACAAACAAGATCATGCTTGATCCAAACTGACAACACCCAAATTTCTCCTTAGGTGCTCAAAATTTGCAATGCCCAATGGCTTGGTGAAAATGTCTGCTAGTTGCTACTCTGACCTACAAAACTCCATGTTTATTTCACCATTCTCAACTAGTTCTCTAATAAAATGATATTTGATTTCAATGTGCTTTCTTCTTCCATGAAACACTAAATTCTTTGACAAAGCTATTGAGGAAATATTGTCAGAAATTATTGTGGTTCATCCTCTTGTTCTTGCTTCAAATATACCAAGATCCTTCTTAGCCAAATAGCTTAACATGCTACTGCATTTGCTACTATATATTCAGCCTCTACTGTAGATTGAGAGACTATGGGTTTCTTCTTAGAAGCCCATGAGATTACACTTGAATCCATGTGAAAGACATATTCGAAAGTGCTCTTCCTATCATCCAAACTCCTTGCCCAATCACTATCTATGTAGCCAATAAGATCAAAAACATTTTTTGTAGTATACAAAATATCATATCCCTTGGTGCCTTTTACATACCTTAGGATTCTCTTTCCCACTTGCCAATGGGAGTCCTTTGGAGTTTCCATATATCTGGAAATCAAACTTACTGCATGCATAGTGTCTACCCTAGTAGCTGTTAAATAAATCAAACTTCCAACTCAGCTTTTATATAAAGTTGGATCCACATTGCTACTGCAATCTTGCGTGCTTAACTTTACACCTATTGAACTTGGTGTTGGAGTAGGCTTGCTACTTTGCATTTTAAATCTCTCCAAGATCTGATTTGCATATATTTCTTGAGAGATAAAAATACAATCATGCATTAGTTTTACTTCTATGCCTAGAAAATATCTCAAGAGACCTAAGTCTGACATTTGAAACTCCCTTTTCATGGCCTCTTTGAAATCAACAATGAGGAAATCATTATCCCTAGTAAAGATTAAATCATCAACATACAAGACAATAATTAAAATATTACCATTAGCTACCTTGATGTAAAGAGTGGGCTCACCATCACTTTTTCAAAAGCCACTGCTCATCAAATATGAGTCAATTCTGCTATACCATACCTGTGGAGCTTTCTTAAGCCCATAAAGAGACTTCTTCAGCCTATACACTTTACTTTCATGACCTGAAACTTCATAACCAGGTGGTTGCTCCACATAAACCTCTTCTTTCAATACTCCATTCAAGAAGGTGGACTTCACATTCATTTGATAAACCTTCCATTTGTGTTGGGCTGCAATTGCTATGACAGCACGCACGGTTTTCATTCTAGCAACAGGGGCATATGTCTCATCATAATCTTTACCAAACTATTGTTTGTGCCCCTTGACTACCAATTGAGCCTTATGCCTATCTATTTTTCCTTCAACATTGCTCTTGGTCTTGTAAACCCATTTAACTCCAATAGTTTTCTTTTTTGGAGGTAAATTAGTGAGCTCCCAAGTTTCATTTCTTTTTATTGCATCCATTTCCTCATCCATGGCCTTACACCATTTTTCTTCTTTTTGAGCATCCTCAAAATAAATTGGATCACTATGAGAAAATAATGCAAAATTAATGTTTTCATCAAATTCATTTTCATACCTTTCATCTTGGTATATCTCCCTTAGACTCTTAGTCTTTCTTGTCACTAGGGAGGTGAGAGTGGGATCATAGCTCTCAGTATTGCTGCTATTGGTCTCTATGGGGCCAATTTGCAGCCTTTTGGAGCCTTCTATATCTATTTTTATATCATTTTGCTGATCATTAACTTCACCATCTTCAACAATAATTGGTGCTTTACTTAAAGTGCTTGAAGATGTGTCCACCAAGCCATCCCATGACTCATTCTCAATGAACTCCACATCTCTTGAAGTGATGATCTTTTTACCAACTAGATCATACAATCTGTATGACTTGGATTCTAGACTATAACTAGTAAATACACACTTCACGCCCTTGTCATCCAACTTTTTCCTTTTCTCCTTTGGCATGTGTGCATATGCTACACACCCAAACACTCTCAAGTGTTCAACCATCCATCTATGCTTTGTCCATGCTTCCATTGGAATCTTGTCATAGACTGCTTTTGTAGGACTTCTATTTATTAAATAGACTGATGTTGCTATAGCTTCTCCCCAATATTCAATTGGGAGCCCTTTTTCTTTCATCATGCTTCTTGCCATCTCAATGATGGTTCTATTTTTTCTTTCAGCTACTTCATTTTGCTGCGGAGTATAAGTAACTATTAGCTCTTTTTTTATGCCATTCTGCCTACAAAACTTTACAAAAATATTGGAGGTATATTGCCCCCCTCTATCTGACCTTAGGACTTTAAGATTTTGTCCACTTTCATTTTCAGTCTGGGCTTTAAATTCTAAAAACTTATCAAAAGCTTCAGATTTATTTTTCATAAAGTAAACCCATGTTCTACGACTAAAATCATCTATGAAGGTCATAAAATAAGTACTCCCCCTAATGGAAGTGATTTGCATAGGGCCAACTAAATTAGTATGTACCAGCTATAATGATGCTCTTTCCCTTCTAGAGTTTCCAGAATTAAAGGGCAACGTATGTTGCTTACCCAAAATACAAGCCTCACACTTGCTATTGAACTCTTTAATATATGGCAAATCATCTACCATTCTTTTCTTGGATAATAAATTTAAACCAACATACCCAAGATGTCCATACCTTAAATGCCATAGCTTGGAGGGGTCTTCAATCATGCTCTTGAAGGTTGATTGTTGTACTTGTGTATATTCTTTCTTGGGAGGTACAGTTGTTGACTGTGAAGAGAAACACATCTCTACCTTCAAAGGAAACATTTGATTCTTTGTCATTTGAACTGTTGCAACAATTTTCTTACTCCCATCCTTCTCATAAATGACACATTGGTCATTCTCCATCAACACTTTATAACCATTTTGAGTGAGTTGTCCAACACTCATCAAATTGTGCTTTATACCTGGGGCAAAGTAAACATTCTGAATTTCTTATTTCTCACCTTGCTTGGTGCGGATCATAATAGATCCTTTGCCCATGACTAGAACAATTCCATTGTTCCCCATTCTAATTTCAAATTTTATATTCTTATCAATGAAAGAAAAAAGACTTTCATTACCACTCGTGTGGTTACTAAAACCATTGTCTAAATACTAGACTTCGGGGCTACCTTCTTCACCAACATTGCACATGATGAAGGCTGTGGGATTATTTCCATCACCCACTTTCATATCAGCAACATTTTCACTTGGCTTCAACTGATTATCTTGCTTTTTCCAGCATTCACTAGCATAATGCCCAAATTTATGACAATAGTAACATTCAATATTACTCTTGTCTGAACTATATTTCTTCTTACATCCTCTGAATTATTTTGAGAGCTGCTAGCTCCCTCATTTGTGGTTGCTCATTCTAAGCTTTCTCCTCCAGCATTTTTTTGTCCAGAGTTACCATGACCTCTGCCTCTTGAACCTCTTCCATAGTTGTTTCTTCCTCTTCCCCTACCTCTTGCATTGGCTTGAGCTCTGAAATCTTGTTCTTGAGAGGAATTTGTAGACCTATTAATGTGATGCTCATGGGTTTGGAAAGAATGTATTAACTCATCAATAGTCATAACTAAGAGATCCTTTGCCTCTTTAATGGAAATTACTAGATTATCAAATTTTGAGGGCAGACTTCTCAAAAATTTCTCTACTATTCTTTGCTCCTCCATAGTTTCTCCATTGGTTCTCAACTGGTTTATCAAACCAGAGAGTCTTGAGCTAAAATTTGAAATAGACTCATTGTCCTTCATGAGAAGAGTCTCAAACTCTCTTCAAAGCATTTGGAGCTTCACTAACCAAACCTTTTCAGTCCCTTTAAAATTTGTGTGAAGAATATCCCAAGCTTCTTTGGAATAATTAACTGCTGCTATTCTGGAAAAGATTGCCTCTGTCAAGGCAGTTTCTATCAAGCTCAAAGATTTTTCATCTTTCCTCTTTGACTCTTTCAACTAAGTCTTTTGATTGTTTGTGAGGCCAGAAAAATGAGCTGGGTCAGTCACATCCATAAAGCCATTGGCCACAAGCTCCTACAAGTCATTTTCTATCATGAGTCCTCATCTTCTTTGCCCAAACATCATAATTTTGTCCATTGAAGGATGATGGCTACTACCAACTCTTTCCTACATCTCTCACCATGTCTCCTATGCAAGATAGACAAATACCCAGAAAAAACAAATGCCCAAACTCACAAGGATTGAGGGTCAATCAACTCTGATACCATGTAAAGAATATAGAGGAAAACTATATTCTGGAAACACACAAAATGATGCTTTGTTTCAGCAATGAAGAAATTCAAAATCCCAAAATAGGGCAGACACAAGAGCTGGAGAAATATGCAAGAAACTTCTTGCTTCTATTCAAACTAAAAACACTTCTACAATAAAAATAAACTTTCAACTATTGGGGCTGCAAACAAACATCTATGAGCTTCACAAAGCTCTTAAAAAATTATCTGAAGCAATCACTACTTAACAGAATAATCTTTTACAACTGTTGTTGCAAAACTTCTCTGATAAAAAAATAGAGTATTACAAAAAACACTAAATATCTCTGTTGTTGCATACAAATAGAAATTACATTCATGCTATGGAAGATTAAAGATATTCTTTCCTTTATAGAAAATTTATGATCAAAGGAAGAGAGAAGAAGTCCATAGAAGAAATTAGATTTCCCCAAATCTGATTTGAACTTATCTTTCAAATTCCATTAAAAAATATCAAACTTAAAACTTTAACAAATTAGAAGTCAAATAAGGAGGCTAAAGACAATTGGATTTAATTATAAAAATCCAACAGGTAGGCCATATCCATTCAAAAAATTGATATTAGTCTTATCCTCTTTAATTTATATAGACTAACAACCATGCATGAGAAAAAGATATTATGTGATACATTAACTTCCCCCATCCAAAGACTTGCAGGAGATAAGGTGATTCTAGGGGGATATTTTAACACTATCACATCCTTAATTGAAAGGAAAGGAGGAATATTACCACCACAGAGATCTATTGATGATTTCTCAAACTTTATCTCTAATAATGATCTCAAAGATATACTCCCTCACAAAGGCCAATTTACATGGACAAATAGAAGGAAATAATTTTTACAAATTGCAGAGAGTTTAGATGGATTTCTGGTTACCAACAATTGATTCCTTGATAAATTTTCACTACACTTTGACATTCTACCTCTAATCTCCTCTAACCACTATGTCGCTTCTTTGGATATTTCTCCATGCACCCCCCTGCATAAACCATCTTTAAAATTTACAAGGATTTAGTTTAGACACCCTCATTTCCTCCCATTTCTATGACAATGGTGGGTATTTTATCCTTTTTGTAAAGGCACCAAAATGTATTAACTTTACCATAAATTTTCCATGTTAAATATCATATCAAGATCAAAATATGGAATGTGCAGACATTCAAAAACATCATCATCCAGAAGGAAGAAGTGGCAAAAGAGTTGTCCATTTTTCATGAGTGTATATCCAACATGGACTAGATACGAAAACATACAATAAGAAAAAATGGTTGCAAACTAAGTGAGAAGAATTAAGCAAAAGAGAAGAGATCTATTGGAGGTAGAAGTCTAGAAAATTATGGTTGAAAGAAGGGGATAGGAATACAAATTAATTTCATGCATTAGCAAAAGTGAAGAGAGTAGTACAAATAAATTTTTCTATTCATGTTTTTAATTCAAGTAATCACCTTACAAATATGCATGAAATTCAAGATGAGGGGGTCAATTTTTTAAAGGATTATTAGCCCCATCAATCAGAAATGTTGATCAACATGATATAGAATAATGAGAGATTTTGGATGCCATCCCATCAATTATCTCATAGCAATATGATTTTCATCTTCTTAAACCATTTACCTTGGAAGAAATAAAGATGGTTGTGTTCTCTATGGCCTAGATAAAGCCTCGGGCCTAGACGGGTTTACTGTAGTTTTGTTTCAACAATGTTGGGATGTTATACAATATGACCTTCTTCTAGCAATCGAAGAATCATGGAAAAGTGGCACTATTCTAAAAAAAATTAATGTCACAAATATAGAACTCATCCGTAAAAAGAAAGACCCACATACATTTACATACTACTGGTCCATATCAATATGCAACACTATCTACTGGTCCATATCAATATGCCATGTACTTGAGGTTGCGACACATAATCCTAAAAATCATTTATGAAAAACAAGGGGGTTTTTTTTTGAGTAGATAAATAGCGGATGGTGCTTTGGTTTCTCACAAAGTGCTACACTTAATTCAGACATCCCATATTGCATCTTTCATTTTCAAATTGGACATTGATGAAAGCATACGAAGGAGTGAAATGGATCTTTCTCATCAAAGTAATTCAAAGGTTTGGATCCTCAAAAAATGGTGTAAATGGATTAAATTGTGCCTCTTAGGTGCATTCTTCTTAGTAATCATTAGTGGAACACCATCTGGCTTCTTCCAAGAAACACAGGGTGTGAGACAAGGAGACCCATTGTCTCATTTTATTTTCATTGTCATTGCAGAAGCTCTTAGTAGGTTTATTAAGAAGAAAAATGAATTAGGACTTTGGAAAGGCATTCATATACCTCAAACAACTATCTCAATTACGCACACTTTTTTTTTTCTGATGACACCTTATTATATGGTAAATCTTCCATTTTTTTCTAATGACACCTTATTATATGGTAAATCTTCAATTTTAGGATAATGAATAAATGAACATAAATCTAAGGTTTACATTTTCAATACAAAATCTTATGTTAGAAGGAGACTCATTCAAACTTTGAGATTTCAAGTGGAGGATCTCCCATTCACCTATCTTGGTATTCCCTTTTTCATCGATTCAAAAAAGGCATGTTACTGGAGCAAAGTAACAGAAAGAATCAAATCAAGAGTTTCAACTTGCAAAGCTAGATGGATTTCATTGTCAGGATGCATATTTCTCATCAAAAGTTTCCTTGTTGCCATTCCCAACTACTACATTGTAGTCCTTAAAGATCCTAAGTCTTTTATCAATCAAATTGAGAATATCATTAGTGAATTTATTTGGAATGAGAACCTTTCAGATACCAACAAAATACCTTTTGTTTCCGTAGACAACATGGTGTCACAAAAATCATCAAGAGGGGTTGGCCTACAAGATTTAGTGAAACAAAATATTGTTTTTAGCAGAAAGTTAATCTATAAAATGTATTCCAAACCAACAACTTGGTACCAAATAATGCAATCTAAGTATCTAGACAAATCAAACCCCATAATAATTCTCATAGTTTCCAATCCTCCCCATTGTTCTATAATGTGGAACTTTATGATGGAAGCTAGACAAACAATTAAAAATTATGTAACATGGAACATTCACAATGGAGATGAAGTACACTTTTGGAATGATTTGTGGAATGTGCATCCTCCATTTAAGCACACTGACGAACTGCACTCTTTCATTCCAATTTTATGTCAAATTTGGAGACACAAACTTATAGATTATGTCAGTCATATACAACTTGGATCTTGAAAAGTCACTTGGAAAGACCTACAAGAGGTACCAATAGAGATTTACCAAGAAAATCTATTACATCATATCCTGTCAACTAGGATAGTACTCCTTTCTAGTAAGTGTGATCATGTAATTTGAGACCCTACTAAATATGGGAACTACTTTGTAAAAAATGGATATAAGAATATTATACATAGGGAAAATTAGCAGAAAAGTCAAAGACCTTATTCTTTTTGTTGGAACAA